>OX392532.1:1962500-2616666 GCA_947623455.1 Mimachlamys varia
ATTCATGATACAGAATCTATCCTGCTCATTATGTTAATATATACTTTACATTCAATACATTTAGGGATGAATTTGATTCGGAAACAAGTGTTAAACACTTATGTAACATCCGTCAGCTCATCATGCTGTTTGAGTGTTTGTGGCAGGACTTGGACATGTAGAGTTATGTAATTGTGCTGGAGGACTACATTAACGTCTGCCACTATATGTTTTATATAAACTTGTTTTGCTTGAGTAGATTTCAAAGTTTTTATGTGTAACACAAAAGTACATACATTAATGCTACTTTTATTTTTGGCCGTGAAACGCGTTTTGCTATTGGAGGGGTTTCTTTTTAAATATTTTTCTTGATCCCTTGGAAACAAAGTCAGAAGTACAAGATCACTTTATTCTAAATTTCTTGCGCTACAACTCCTTGAGTTTTCAACAGATCTCGAAAAAGCTGTTTGTTGATATTTGAATGATGACCTAGTTATCAACAAGGTTTCATTTTTGATATTTTCACTGTTAGTATGGAAGCAATTAAAAAAAATACGAAACCACTCTTAAATCCATCTTCTGCTATTGGCGAGGTTTACTTTTTCATAATATTTTCTTTCATTGTTACTATTGGAAACGTCTGAAATGCATAAACAGTTTTCTAGCTTTATCTTTGAAACCACTCTGAAACCGTTCAACATATTTAAACATAACTTCTTGTAGCTATTTGGCCCGTGTTATTGTATTTGTGCCTTTTCCTACTATTGTATTTGTGCCTTTTCCTACTTTTGTATTTGTGCCTTTTCCTACTAGCTTGGTTTCATTTCTAATATGTTCGTTGTAACCACGGAAACAAAGTCAGAAGTACAAAATTACCGCTTTCGAGCTTTTCAGGGCTGCAACTCATAAGCAGTTAAATATATCTCAACAAAACTGTTTTCATACAAATACAATACTACATTGTAATTCCCTAGTTGTGGCTATAAGGGATCTTACCATAACATGAACAGACTATGTTGTGACTCCATGTTCACCCCGATTATAAATACGTAATCAACTGTAAATGTCATTTGTACTAAACAGGACAAGTTGGAGGATGCGACATCGTCTGGTAGTAGTGTGGAGATATACAATCTGGTAAGCCTGGCAACTCTTGATACCATGCTGCGCTGTTCAGTTTCATACGACGACAAAGTTCAACAACATGGGTATGGATTGTTTCTGCGATTCTTTTTTGCAATATTAGCCATTCAGTTGAAACTACATGGTTTTATGACGGACAGTATTTATATATATATTTAATCATTTGAATATTGTCCGAATTATCCCCTCCCCCCTCCCTTCCTTAAAAATAATATATTGCTTCTAATATGATACAGTAATATTGCTTTGATATATTTCATGAAATGATGAACTGGTTAGGTTTGAATAATGAAATTTATTATTCCATTTAATTTAATCAGATATCAATTTAACTCATCCCCAATGTAATTGGCCTACGCAAGATTCAGTCAAAGGAGAAAATAAACAAGGTCGTAAAACTTTACAAACGTTTAAGACCACTTCCATATTGATGATATAAAGGATTATCTTGACTTGATAAATGACAATGTATAACTGACATACATGTACAACACATTAGGACACGTTATGCTGCTTGCATTGCAGATCAAAGCACCCGTATGTTGAAGCTGTGAGAAGACTTGGTCACCTGTCACAGAATCGAGTGATGTAAGTATCTTTGGCCGACTTTCAAGTGTTGTGTAAAATGCAAATATGTATGTCCATACGGTGGTTGCTAAGTGCTGCCAAAAATCCGTCGGTATTAATTTTATTATGAATATAGATTAACCTAACATATTTTGTTTTTTCCAATGTGACGTGATTATTCCAGGCAAATGTTTTTTTGATTAGGAATATCCATGAAGTAGATATGCAAAGTTATGTTTAGAGACTGGTTTGAAACAAACGGGCATTGCTTTTGATATACATGTAAAGATATACTACGGTTATCAACGGGCTTTTGATATAAAGATATACTACGGTTATCAACGGGCTTTTGATATAAAGATATACCACAGTTATCAACGGGCTTTTGATATAAAGATATACCACAGTTATCAACGGGCTTTTGATATAAAGATATACCACAGTTATCAACGGGCTTTTGATATAAAGATATACCACAGTTATCAACGGGCTTTTAATATAAAGATATACTACGGTTTTCAACGGGCTTTTCATATAAATATATACCACGGTTATCAACGGGCTTTTTATATAAAGATATACCACGGTTATCAACGGGCTTTTGATATAAAGATATACCACAGTTATCAACGGGCTTTTCATATAAAGATATACTACGGTTATCAACGGGCTTTTAATATAAAGATATACTACGGTTATCAACGGGCTTTTCATATAAAGATATACCACGGTTATCAACGGGCTTTTAATATAAAGATATACTATGGTTATCAACGGGCTTTTCATATAAAGATATACCACAGTTATCAACGGGCTTTTAATATAAAGATATACTACGGTTTTCAACGGGCTTTTCATATAAATATATACCACGGTTATCAACGGGCTTTTTATATAAAGATATACCACGGTTATCAACGGGCTTTTGATATAAAGATATACCACAGTTATCAACGGGCTTTTCATATAAAGATATACTACGGTTATCAACGGGCTTTTCATATAAAGATATACCACGGTTATCAACGGGCTTTTCATATAAATATATACCACGGTTATCAACGGGCTTTTAATATAAAGATATACTACGGTTATCAACGGGCTTTTTATATAAAGATATACCACGGTTATCAACGGGCTTTTCATATAAATATATACCACGGTTATCAACGGGCTTTTAATATAAAGATATACTACGGTTCTCAACGGGCTTTTCATATAAAGATATACCACAGTTATCAACGGGCTTTTAATATAAAGATATACTACGGTTTTCAACGGGCTTTTCATATAAATATATACCACGGTTATCAACGGGCTTTTTATATAAAGATATACCACGGTTATCAACGGGCTTTTGGTATAAAGATATACCACAGTTATCAACGGGCTTTTCATATAAAGATATACTACGGTTATCAACGGGCTTTTCATATAAATATATACCACGGTTATCAACGGGCTTTTTATATAAAGATATACCACAGTTATCAACGGGCTTTTGGTATAAAGATATACCACAGTTATCAACGGGCTTTTCATATAAAGATATACTACGGTTTTCAACGGGCTTTTTATATAAAGATATACCACAGTTATCAACGGGCTTTTCATATAAAGATATACCACAGTTATCAACGGGCTTTTCATATAAAGATATACCACAGTTATCAACGGGCTTTTCATATAAAGATATACTACGGTTATCAACGGGCTTTTCATATAAAGATATACCACAGTTGTCAACGGGCTTTTCATATAAAGATATACTACGGTTATCAACGGGCTTTTTATATAAAGATATACCACGGTTATCAACGCGCTTTTCATATAAAGATATACAACGGTTATCAAAATAAAGATAGCATCACGACACAACTATTATTGATATTTAATTTTAAGAAACTTTGTTTAAAATTATTTTCGAATAGAATATTATTCCTGAATAAGGTAATATCAATATGTCGTTAATTCAATGCAGAGGATACCTTTGCATCATCGCTTCAACAAAACTAAAATCCGAACTAAAAATCGATTACCTTAGGGGCAAAATATAAGCAAAGGAGATGTTTACACGGAGACAAAGTTTAAGACCAGGTGTTCCGGAAGAGTAAGTGTCTTCTGCGTCATGCAAATCTAAGTTACATCCAAGTGAGAACTTTGGCATCTTTCTAAATCACAACAATTAGACGTACTTATCATGAGCATATCGATCCAAAAACATCAATCTTCATATCATACATGTACAAGGAGGATACAGATTATCTCTTAATGAGGCTAAAATGGCGACCATAAAACTTGCCTATACTCCTCATCAGCCTACACCTCTTTAATCCCTGTGTCTTACGTTTGTTTGTTAGCAGCGGACAAATATCACGAAACTATTGGTATCAAGAGCAAGCCCTTGCATACCGAAATAACTGAGACGGGCAAAAAACATAGGTTGGAGAAACAGGGATGTTACCTTCAAGAAACGGAATTACTGACGCTCATTTTTGGAAGTTCATATTTGAATTTCTGAAATAACAATGATGTAATAATGTGGGTAAGATTTGATTGAATCAAAATGCAGCAATACATGTTTTTGTATATAGTCTGAAGAGCCCCTTTTGATGGAGTGAATGCGCTTAAAGATATGTCAGTTTCGTTTTTGACTTTTACATATATTTATATAGTTTATATGTGTGACTTCTATTCAAGGTCACCTTGGTACTGGCTCGACTTCGTGTACTACCTTTCACCGCCTGGCAGGGAGTATTCCAAGTATGCCAACTACATACATGACTTTGATGAAAAGGTCATAAGTGACAGAAGAAAATTGTTGGTGAGTTGAACACAACTTAATAATTCTGATGCGTTACATTGTACATAAATAAGCATGTATCCTTGAAATTGAATTATAATTTTTCAACATTTTTTTTTATTTGTTAGGATTTGTTATAATGGTTAGCAGTATATGTTGGATAACTGAGTTTGCCTAAAATGGCAAAAAGTCGTTATTTGAAATACATTTGAAGTACTATGCGAATATTTTTCTACAATTAAATTGCCTACTTTTGACCCCCAAAAAATGTAAGGAAATGTCTTTCTGAGTTTTCAATTACAAAAACAATGATTTGTCTCGCAATTTTGTAAATATTGGATATGAATTCCTCATCCACACGTTTTAGGCAGTTTCTGGTGGAAGAAAGTTAAAACCTTATAGGACAATCTCTTCTGGTTGTATTAGGAAACAGAGCCGTCAGTTCTCAAAAAGCGCCACCTCGATTTCCTTGACATTCTTCTGACCGCCAGAGATGAGCAAGGTGTTGGACTTACAGATCGTGAGATCAGAGACGAAGTGGACACCTTTCTATTTGAAGGTATTTCTTGTTAAAACTTAGAAAATAAATAAAAAAAAATGACGGGTTCATAATGTCAGAAACAGAATGTTAATATGTGGAGGACAGAAGATGCCTTCGGGAACCAAGTTAAATATCGAAATACATTTCAGAATAATTTACTATGTTTCTACGTCGTGAAACAACGCGTATCTATTTGTAGGTCATGACACAACTGCCTCAGCCATAAGCTGGCAGATCTACATGCTTGCAAAGTATCCAGAGGAACAGCAGAAAGTGTACGACGAAGTAAAACGGGTGCTAGGAGACAGGCAAAACGTCGAATGGTAGGCAAGATTAAAATCCACGAAGAATAAAAATAACAATGAAATACGATTATTTTAGTACCTGGTTTACATTCCACTTATATAAGTATATTGTAGCGTGTCTGGGTTATGAACATTAATATATACCGATACGTTCATTGGAAATATGTACATGTATCTGATATTTGCAGAAAAGCTCAAATTATACTATTTTTATATCATAATCATTGTATGAAAGCCCGACATAAAGCATTGAGAAAATTCAATTTAGGAAACGACTGTTGATATTCAGGCTCTGAAATTGTTCATTTTCATAGGTATTTGCGCATTCTGATCTTCGCAAAACTATCTTCCTAAACACAACGACGTCCTTTTTGCTATATCTGTTTATACTGCAATGACACTTACACAAGTCTATTATGACATTGTAGTTGGCAGTGATTTCCGGAAAGGTTTAAATTTGGTAATTGTTACATGTAGTTGGTATCGTTACTTAACCATTGAACGTTTCTCGGATTGTATTTATTGTCAATATGAATGCAATCTTGGTGCGAGATATATAGAATGACGTCCATGAATATTTATCTGACACCAAGATTGCATTCATATTAACAATACATACTATATCTAACAGACGTTCAATGGTTATATTTACATTTAAGATATTTGGTTATACATAATTTTCTCTTTTTTTTTTCCACTTTATTAAGGCTTTTGTTCTTGTATGTTAACATACTGGAAGAGCATTTTGAAAATCACAATCATTTTAATGATTAACGTAAATCTATTTGGCGTGTTATCTGAGGCGACGTGCAAAGCGTTGACGTAACGTAGGTTAACATGGCGCCAAAATAACGTCATGCTATTGGACGATGGTCTGTACTGCATCTTCTAGTATATACTATTGTGAATAACACTGAGTAAATGAGAAGCCGCCATGCAAAATGTAAATATATTGTAGTAACAAGTATATTGCACATAATTTTACACGTATTGAATGTTATGTAAAATGTTGATAGGTCTGACATCCAGGAGTTCACCAGGTTGTCTCTGTTTATAAAAGAGTCGTTGAGAATGCATTCCCCCGTACCCGCCATAGCAAGGGTGACCACTCGTGACATGGATATAGATGGCGTGACCATCCCGGCTAAAACGGAGGTCAACATTCTCATACACGTCCTAAACAATCTGGACGAATCCTGGACTAAGCCAGAGGTAGGAGTCCATTTATTACCTGGTCAGGAAGTACAGAAATAGTAACACGTCACTAAGACAACAACGTAGATACATGTATGTATCACACAATAGTATGTATAAATATATGTCACTTCACTGCCTAGCATTCCTAATGATAGATCGTGTAAGTATGCTTTAACACCAAAAACCAATACACCAGGAATGGTCAACAATACACGTGTGTCTCTGTGGTCTGTAGAGTAATAATGATAATTATAATATATTACATTTTTGCCAGTGAAATATCAGAAAAGATCCGCTTGATAAAACTTATATCATCACTGCTTTTATCATCACTAGTGATGATATAAGAAATCTTATATCATCACTAATGACGATATAAGTTTCGGTCCGATATCATTGCGCTCTATTTGTGTACTATTTTTTCGTTATTTGTGTATGAAATCATAAAAAGTAGGGACATTAAAAAACCATTATAGTATTTTAGAAATTAATAGATATCTAATGGATTTTATTAATATGTTTTTGTATTTTTACTATATTTTGAACCAAAAATAGAACTTCATCCTGTGGCGTATTAATATTCTATAAGCATCAATAGGCACTCCGTCCCCATCAGTTGATACCGCAAATTTAAAAAATTAAATCAGACTTTGAGAACTTCGAAAATAAAAGAAAAAGACATTCAATGGTTTCCCAATAAATATCAAATATATTTCACTCGTATGGTAGATGTTAAAGATATTTTCACTCGTGCTACGTACTCATGAAAATATAAAAAAAATCTGCCATACTTGTGAAATATATTTGATATTTAATGGGAAACCATTGAATAGCCTCTATATATTACACTTGATATAGCGCCCTATTTAGCTAATACGTATGTCTCTGTGGTCTCCGGTAGATACATGTATGTAGAGTACAGAAATATCAGTATGATTCGTCAATATGTACGGATACATGTACATGTTGGACATTGTAATATGTAATGTCTTTGTATTGTGATGTACATGTAGGTGTGTCCAGAGTGTGGTGTCTAGGTTTTGTTAAAATATTTCAGATACTACAATTACTAATCAGAACACCATGAAATATCGCATTTTTCTTTTTCAATATCACTTTCCCGTAAGAGGACGCATGTATTCTTCTAATATGGAATTAAACATGATTTATCTGTGAAAATTGAAATAAAAATGATTCGTCAATAAGTTGTAAAGAAACTAGATTTATACTTGTGTATCGAGACCGACATCGACGTTTTAGGGCCAACTCGTAATAGTTTTATAACGTCATTGGTCATTTGTCTAATCACGTGACAGGGAACATGCAATTTTTATAATGCACAATATCGGCACACTAACATCACACATTAACACTCACTCATTTTGATGTTTACTGTGTCTTTTATTTAGATATTTCACTACCCGAAGAAAAAAATTCTCTATATCGAAATCGTTCACTTTTCATTGAATCTTGCTATAATGTAAATAAATTGTATTCTCATCTTGTATAGGAGTTTCGTCCAGATCGGTTCGCGGAAGATTCCGAGAGAGATCCTTATGGTTATGTGCCGTTTTCTGCAGGACCCAGGTATTGCGTTCTAAGTTCCAATTACGCTTTTAGATGTTTTTGTATCAGATAATACAAACCGATATCGTTTTTTTTTTTAATAATCCGTTCTGTAAGTTAAACTTTGAATCTTAAACAGCTGTATGATGCAGTTTAATTCATTTTTTCGGCATACTGTATCTATTACTAAATTTAAGAGGTGCAGCATATGTGTGTGTTACGTCATCTTTGAGACCGATATCTATCTTATAGCCACTGTGTCTTGTTCTACGTTAATGCTTCCGTATAAAGCTATCATTTTATAATATCAAATGCCAAGAAAGATTAGAAAATAAAGGTATGTGAAAAAACACAATTGTTAAGGTTAAAGGTCATTTAATTATTTTGCCATCACCCTTTATTCTGAACGGTAAGCATGAAGGGGCTAGCTTAAGGACTCAATATGTCCAGGTCTGGGTAAGGACCCATTGACTTCCTCTCCTTGGCATATACTCAGCACTAAACTCAGTCTTAAAGTACAATAAAGGTTTAGTGCTGGGATATAACAGAAAGATAGAAGTAGAAATAGCGATAAATATTCAAACTGTCGCTCTGTTGTTGTTGTTATAGAATAAATGCATTGTTATGAGAGTTCTCGGAGCACCATATTTTAGCTCGGCGATTAAGAGTTGGTACGTGAGTAGACATAGAACAAGTTGATACATTTGTATATACATTGTAGATGGGTAGATCAGCATCTCAAATAATATACTGATCGTGTATATAGCAACAGAATCCTTCAATCAGAAAGCGATTTGCTTTCTATCCACAGAAACTGCATAGGTCAGCACTTTGCCTTGGATGAACAGAAAGTGGCCCTAGTCAAATTGGTCCAACGGTGAGTTGTTCAACAAATGTCAAAGACAATGTGTCTCTTCTTTGGATATCATATTTGTCATAAATGATATAGAAACGTATTATGTATGATATGAAATGCAGTTTATTGATAAAATAATCAATTCAAACTGGACATAACGGAATAATCGCAGAAGACCTATTAATAAGCCAGACATACATTAGATCAGATCACGAGAATTGTCATGTACATTGTATCAGGTTCAGTGAGTTAATTGACTACACGAGTAAAACCTATCGGGATCGGTCATGGTACAATGTAGTCGTAGGGATTGGTCTTTCTTAAATGTCCCCGGTAACAAAGCTACGTGTGGCGTTAGACTTAAATGTCCCCGGTAACAAAGCTACGTGCGGCGTTAGACTTAAATGTCCCCGGTAACAAAGCTACGTGTGGCGTTAGACTTAAATGTACCCGGTAACAAAGTTACGTGTGGCGTTAGACTTAAATGTACCCGGTAACAAAGTTACGTGTGGCGTTAGACTTAAATGTCCCCGGTAACAAAGCTACGTGTGGCGTTAGACTTATATGTCCCCGGTAACAAAGTTACGTGTGGCGTTAGACTTAAATGTCCCCGGTAACAAAGCTACGTGTGGCGTTAGACTTATATGTCCCCGGTAACAAAGCTACGTGTGGCGTTAGACTTATATGTCCCCGGTAACAAAGTTACGTGTGGCGTTAGACTTAAATGTCCCCGGTAACAAAGTTACGTGTGGCGTTAGACTTAAATGTCCCCGGTAACAAAGCTACGTGTGGCGTTAGACTTATATGTCCCCGGTAACAAAGCTACGTGTGGCGTTAGACTTAAATGTACCCGGTAACAAAGCTACATGTACGTGTGACGTTAGACTTATATGTACCCGGTAACAAAGCTACGTTTGGCGTTAGACTTAAATGGTTAACAGTAAAGAAAGAAGGCATGTACACACTACTTAGATATCATCATAACAGTAAAAGTAATTATTTCTAATAATTTGTTTCAGATTCCGAATACTTCCAGATCCCAAACAAGTACCGATTCCGTACAAAGAAGTAGTGACCCGTGCTAAAGATGGAATCCACATAAAACTAGAAAAACGATGATTTAAAAACCAAATACATCAAATTGCTTTACTTACATGTACTAGTATATATATAACCGGGCCATGAATGCTTACCCTTACAGAAACAGAAAGTTTGCAGCGATATCGCTGCACTATTGCGGCGATATCGCGGTGATCAAATCAGTTCGCCAGAACATGTCGCCAGAAGTGCACCAACTATCGCCGCCAGCGGTGATATTCTGGTGATGTTCTGGCACACAACTTCATATCGCCGGAATGTCACCGGAATATCGCCAGAAGTACACCACAGATTAAAACTTCTAGAGATGTTCTGAAACACTTTTCCATATCATCAGAATGTTGCCAGAATATCGCCAGAAGTGCACCACGGATAAGAATTTCCTATGATCCTCTTTAACATCCTTGACCCTCAAATTCAAAAATTACAAATGGCTGATGTGTGATAAAGGAGAGCTCGTGGTGAAAGGGAAATTTTGGTGAATTAAGAAGGCTTTAGTATGTTTTGGGTAAAGTGACAGCCTTCTTGAGTCTTATAAAGTAGTATAGAAAAGATTTATTAATAGTTTTGTGTAATCAATGATCACAAAACAGGTAAAATCTTAAATGAACTGTGTGTTAAGTGCATTTCATGTAAATATATCGTTATGTCATACACAATTCTACTACCAGACTCTGTTTAAGGGCTTGCTGAAGTGTTTCTGTACAGAATTTCAATGATGCTTTCTAAGAACCATATTTCTTATGAAATTCTTCATAATTACAAATGATATATACAATGTTATTGATGATTCATGCATATGTATCCAGGTTTGAAACATGTAACTAACAATACACATGTACATGTATCAGATAGTCAGATTTTCATATGAGTTGAACTTTGTATTAAACCAATACCTGATCAGTAAAGCTATGCATTACTATGTAAACACTTGATATTGAATTTCTAATCATGGGAATTCCAATCTTGCATATCAAGACATATACATGTATATCAGATGGGTCACAATGTCACCAGAACCCTAGCTGCACTATCAATGGCAATGGCAATGGTTGTATAGCAGAGAAAAAAACCATTTAAATATCAATTGTTACAAGCGAAGAAACATTTCAGAAGGCGGGTGAATCATTAGAACTTTAGGATGAGAGTAAAACTCCAAATTATAACACGTGCGTTAAGTGTAGGTTGTCGGTTTAGTGGGTTTTTTTATCTGATTACTTACAAAGTGGCAAAATCAACACTGGATAGTCTCCCTTTGAGTTACAACTATGGCGTTTCTAGACAGGTCGCCTTCTCTTTCTATTATTTCATAAGTTCATTTTGAATTTGAGACTCTTTCATCCTGAACTGGTGTATTTTTGATAGTCAATTTGACAGCCCTTGATCTATTATTTCACAATTGAACCTATTCTTAATTTACGCTATCGTCTATGGAGCACGAAATTCTGTTACCTATGTATAAGGACTCGCCTTCAACTCTCAAAGACGTTTTAGGGGGTCATAAATATATATTTAGATGATTTGTTATGATGTAACCTATATTATCACAAAAGGGCAAGAACTGTATATAGAATGGCCGTGTTCGGCCTTACATTCAAGCTTTGATTCGATTTTTGTTTTTTCATTGTTGCTCGCCATTGGTCGACATGTTCCGCAATAAACTTTCCAATGCTTCACTGTCATAGTCTTGTTGTTTGTCTCGTCTACATGGTCAAACAGTCTGCTTTGTCATACTATATTCAACACATAACTCTATTTAACGCAGTATCTGGTTAATTCGACACTGTAATTTACATGTTTTATAATTTGAAAATAAATTTATCACATCATGCTTTACAGATAATTGGACAAAGAAAGAACCAAGTATACAAGCACAGTAAAAACTACCAATTATAACACGTAACGATTCAATGCTAACAGTTTCAATGTAACAACTTCGTTCGTTGACATAGTTTCGTCAAACTTTATACAAACAGAGGTCAAGTATGAGTAAAACAGCTTTACTTTTCAAGATTCAAAAGTCAAGGCCAAGTCACAGTGTTGCTATACATAGAAACCAAAAGCTGACAGAATCGACAGAAACCCACGTGACACTGCTCTAACGTGTGTGTCCCGTACACTAAAACAGACGGAGAAGACTAAATATATTAGCCAATCATACATTTTTTACATCCTTGGACCTATCGGAACGGATTCAGTGTCTTCCGTTTGTAGCTGTACAATAAAAACCAACATGGCGACGATATCACCTGCCAAGAAAACATGTAGGTTACACGTGAATGAATAAACAACATAAAGGACAATATGAGCATCGATGGCATTCCTTCAGATATATACCAAAGTAGAGTTATCGAACCGAGTGGCACGAGAAACGACCATTCTGATTGGTCGAAATATCCGAGTAGAAGTTCGGAGGAAACTGTTCTATAAATTTAACCCACGGGACACAGCGTAAGAGCTGTGGCACGTGGGTTTCCGACGTGGCCAGACGGAACATCCATGTGGTTAAGATATTTTCTACGTTTAGTTTGGTATGATTCTGTGTTTGTATCTGGATCTACCCACACGCGACATTTACACTGTAGTCGTAGAAAACATCATGACATGTTAATCTGATCACATCTTCACCAACGATAAGCGTTAAGGACTCACACAACTAAATCAGCCTATCACGAAGTGTTTCATACGCTTGTAGTCCGTACCGAAAATTTGTTCCGGCTAAGTACAGTGATTCTGAATAATCTAAATAGGTAATTGTTGACATATTCTGCATTGAATGAAATCTATAGATATTTAACTTTACAAAAATGTATACTTCTGGTAGATTTTGATATGTGATGGCGGATTGATATGGGGTCAAAAGTCAGAGGGTGTTCCCGTCCCATTTCACTGGTTTGATATGTAAATTTCCAGTTGTCCGAAGCAGACGCCCGTAACGAGCTAAAATACAACGAAACTTCTGATTAAGGAGGCTCGACCCTTTCGCAATTAACCGCTAGATTTCCTTAAAACTTTCATATGTTGACTATGCTACCAGGTAGAGATGATTTTGTGAAAATCTAAGCATTCCTATGACTTGTTTCATTTTTGGTAAAAAAACACCAAAAAAATGATTTTTCTGAAAATTCAATGTTTTTTCTATTTTTTTTCTTGTGAATGTTGTTGAAAATCACAAACAAACAATAAAATAAAAAAAGAAATCAATAGCTACCTCAAAAATATTTATTTCTGGAAAAATGGACAAAACGATTGTTACAAAGTGTGTTATTTTTATATCTAGCGGACAAATTCCAGTATTCACAGTCATTTTTTTACATACCATATAGTTACATAAAGCACAAGCAATAAATTGAATCAAATATCACTGACAAGCTTTTATGCTACATATTGAAAACTAAATGTAAAACTGTGTCTAGGGTAGGTCGTCTACCTTGATGCTATTAGGAAGTTTTTATAGTGGGTAGTAATTTTACATAACACACACACTGTGAATGCGTACAAGCCAAAATCAATTTAGAACATAACAACTACCGGCGTTCTGTGTTATACTTCAACAACATAATAGTGCATATATAATGACACAGGCACAGCCGTTGTGCAAACGTTCTGCCAACACGGATAATTCTACCACTCGCCGACTCTCTCTCCAGTTTGAGAAAACATGGCCAGTTGTACCGGTACTATAGGCCTACCTTCCGATTCTGTTTCTATATTGTTGCCGTCGCTGTCAGTGTCCGACCATGTGTCGATATAGTGTTCATTTATTTTTGTTGTTGTTTTGCAATAGGAGTGATCGTGACAATACTTTATTTGCTCGTAATCTTAAGTTGAAGACTTGAACCGTTCCCTCTCATCTCGCCATTGTTGACATCGCGACATATCAGGTGTAGAACGAATTTGATACCCCGTTTTCAAATACCAGGTAAACAAATAGGAAACTACGTCACCACAAAACGAGAATCCAAACTTGTGTATTACGTAGGGTCGAGCCTCCTTGAATGTCATTTGAAGTCTTTGCCATGTATGTATCTGTGAATCCAGGCAGTTGTCACTAGTGTTGAACTTCAAATATTAAAGTTATTAGCTCCAAAGCTTAGTAATAACACATAGCAAATTATTTTGTTGTGTGAGTCCTTAACATTCGGCTGTGTATGCATTGTACGAGTTCGAGGCTCCCCTCGTCAGTTGTGGTCAGTTTGTGTATTACCTGTTGACGAAGGCTTCGGTCAAGATCATATCTATGTTTGACATTTATGACAAAAACGGTGGAGGTTTTTGACGGGAAATGCGCAAATTGGACATAAACCCCTATACGTATTAGTCATTTATGAGCATAAATACAATGGAATGAAATCACGCTCCAATCTACTTGCAACTTCGTGTTAGGATTTATTGACTGTTGAAATAATAAAGATATATTTTACAGTTATAGATATACGTAGGCCTTTACGTCTCCGGGGGGAATTGTACGGACACACACAACACACACTGTCAAAGGACTAGATACCAATGAACCGGACAATTAAATGATAGACTTGTGGTTGTTCTCAGATGGTGGTGTCTTTAGTGAGAGCCATCCAGTCAAGAAAGTGGGTTGATGTGAACAGGATCTTTTTCAATTGCAAGTGGACATTTCTATCGTTTAATACATCATGAAGTGGGGATTCTTTATGTTGCTGATTTTGGCCTTGTTTGACTATACATCGGGTAGAGGTAAGACGTTCTACAGTTGTAGTTGGATAGACATATTTCTCATTCATCATGTGGAGAGATGCAATGTAGTTGAGAGAGAAAACTGGAGGGGTGTCTTCGGAGGAGTACGAGTGATCAGGAAATACAGTTAAGATGAGAGGAACAGCAAGACAGATATTGATGTCTATCATTCATTTAATGTACAGAGCTGTAAAAATTATACGCATTTTGATAAAACAAAGATTTATCAATATATGAATGTATCCATTTGACGAGTAGTACTACCATATTGCGATATTTGTCGTACCAGTGACATTCTGGGAGCGAGAAACACATTTCCGTCATATCACAATGCATTGTAAACATACATTTGTAAAAACATAATGTTACCAATTTACTTTATTTTATATATGTTTGTCTATCACACTGAAACGACTATATTTAATGGTGTGTATCACTTTAAAAATCATGCATGTGAGCGATTTCTCGTTAAACCTCATTCAGAATTAGTTTTATGTACGTACATTTTTTTTGTATTAATCGATACAAACCTTTATTTCACTTACGGTTCCATTTGTCAAAATGGGTCGGTTACAAAAGCGGAGAGAGAAAACAATAGCAGGTCCACTATTACATGTCGTTTTATGTGAAACCGTTTGGTATTGCTTTTCATTGTAGTAAAAGTCGACTTTCCGTTTTTCAGTTATAAATTCAAAGGATCGGTGCAGTGCAAAAGCAGATGTTATTTTCCTTATCCCAAGAGCAGCTAACAATGGTACGGCGGCAGATTATGAGGGTTTTTCACCTCTTGAAGAATTTACTACCAAAGTTATGAATTACTTCAATATTCGAGAAACTACTTACAATGTCGGGCTTGTGATGTACGGCAGGATGGCCGTTGTTATGACGCACCTTCGACCATACCGGAACCGGAAGTTGCTCAATACTGCAGTTTCACTGATGTCAAATACAGAACGATACCATAAGGAACTGTCTGGTGACGTCAACGTAACAGACGCTCTAACGGTTATGACGGACATGTTTACAAATAAACTACAACGGCCAAATTTTGATCCAAAGAACACCGTCAAAAAGATTGGTGTTTTGATTTTAAGAAATGAAAGCTCGATAGATAACACTGAAGCTGTAAAAATAGCAGCGGAAATGCAACAAAGGGGGATCACTCTTTATATTGTCATGGAAGGTATATCTGGTGCAGAATTTGCAGTAACTGTAGCAACGGATGTGTGTAAAGTGTACATTGTGGACAATCTTGGCGCAGACCTAGACCGGATATTACCTTATTTGGGCAATAGCCTGTGTGGTGGTAAGTTCCAATTGACACACATATAATTGGGGTAGCATGTACTATTGACATGTGTATGCTATGACATGGCAGTTTTATAGAGAAATGCCTGACAGGAAATGTCAGTGTATAAAGAAGGCAATAGACGTTTATTGATATTTAACTACATGTGCATCAACCTATATATCTTTATGTTAATAATAGATAGTGTTTCGCCAATGATAAACCGTAACAGCCAGGTTCGAATCCTTAGTTTCAATTTCAGGGAGATAAAGTCTAAATTACTTAAGATTTGACAATAACTTAGATAAAGAAACATTATACATAATCATTAATCAGACGGTTCGTCAAATAATGGAATCTTCGTTTGGAAGGTTGTAACCTCTACAGTATTCCCCATTAAGACGAGAGAAATGGTGACTATACCATTATAGGACGGGCCAATTCTGACAAAAAACCTGCTTTCATTATCCTCATTGTTCTTGAGTGAATCTTTTGATTACTTGTATGCATGAAAAACAAATGTTTTAATTGTATTGAAAAGAAAAAAAATATCTTGTATATGTTTTTACTTTTTTTTCAGTAACCAACAGCGAAATGGCTAATCGTACGGCGCCGGACGCGAAGGGAAATTGTCAGTCAGGTAAAAATGTATATTCTGATGGTTATACGTGTCAACGCATTAATGATTGGCCAATGTCAGATGTAAAAATGAATTCCAAGTAGGCTTCGATTCATTGACTATTCGCGAATTTGTAGCGGGTTGATTGTATTAGTATAAGATAGTGCACGGCTTAAAAGAGCAAATGTACTGTATCATTTGGCAGTCGGTAACCGTCGGCACTTTCCGTAAACAAGAAAATATTCGTTTATGGAAAGTGCCGACGGCCTGATTGCATAATGTGTAAGAAATCAGAGCCCATATAATGACCTGTATAGAACATCTGTTGAAACCCCGATCTGTTGTCACTAGTTTGAGGGAGCATAGACTACATCCACACACAACATTATCAACAAGCGAATATATTATTTGACCGCCCTGTATGATTTCAGATATTATCTACACGCCACCAGCTGCCCAACACAACGTCACATGTGACGAGATCTACATCAACGAACTGAAGGCCGACGTCAACAACTGTGCCTATTTCTACCGCTGTAACGGAATCGTCCCGGAAAGGATGCGTTGCTATGCTGGTGACGTATTTGACGGATCTACACAGACCTGTAACCATAGAAACTCAGTCACTTGTTATTCTCAGCTGGTATGTCCTCGACCCACGGGTCTCTTCCCGTACCCAGGGGAATGTCGCCGGTTCCTGAACTGTTACGAGGGTATGCCATATATACAAAGCTGTCCTTTTGGACTAATATTCGATCAGGACAAAAAAAGATGCGTACTTCCGAATAACACTGCTTGTCAATATTAGACAGTGAAATCAGATGTCAATGGCGTGGTTGTATTTAGTTAATGTACACGTGAATGGAGGACTGGTCTTCAGCATGTGTCACCCCCGTGTACAGGCGTACACAGAAAGTACAATATCGATACTACGACTTACACCAACACAGACCACATGTGATAGGTAATGTGAAAGCAGAGACGTATATAACACATGCATTAAACGCCTATGGTAAAAGTTATCGGAAACGACGCCACGAGGAGCAATCGCAACTTTTGGGGGTTTCCCGTAATCTTCGGAATTCTACTCCAGATTTTCCGGAGATTTTGCGATTGCACGAAGAGGTGACATTTTGTTGTTGTAAATACAAAAATTTCACAACTTAAGTCATTTTAAAACATAATGTTGCGAAAATGAAATCGAAACATTGAACAGTGTCAAGTTTCAGACAGTAAATGCAATGTAATGTCTTTATTTGCATTAGGCAATAATGCCTTTGAGCATATACAAAACAATTACAATTTACAATGTATGGTGGAATTTGATGTACAATTCAATAGTGATAATTAAATAAGTACACTAAGGAACAGTAATAATTGAGTTAGCCTGTGCATATAACTTACCAACATAACCAATTTGGTAAGCGAAGGGTATTCGAACATTACAAAAAATGTTAAGTAGTGTGTGCTGTATTGTTTGGAACCATAATTCAGTCAAACTGTGTTCTCATTAAAACAGCCTATCATATGTTAATCACTCTTCCAATTTTCACAGAATGTTACCCCCCTTATGCGTATTGGCAATCAGAACGTCCATTTCTTCTCCTTTTCTACTATTTTTATTTTGATGTGTAATTCTGGGTTTTGTTTTACAAATACATTGTATTTTGTGTAATTATAAATCAAATAAAAAGTTTTTGAAGAAATACTGGCTTACCACTTATTACTGCCTTTTTATGTTTTTGACAGAGCACTATTTGTGTATAGCTTCCGGTATATTGGCTAGCACACAGACTCCCAGCCTCATGCACACACTTCCCCTAACCATACATTCATCAAGGAATAGAATTTAAATATAAACTGTAATTAATGTTTAAGTAAGACACATACAGGCGTAACCTATCTGTTCTTTGTGAACATTGATTAAATCGGCCTTAGCGTTGAGCATGGCTTCTTTTAATGACCAACTAGCTTGAACGCGTATTTTACTTCAGTTTTCGTGTAATAACGAAGAGTATGACAGCGAACGCAAATATCGTGGAAGGGGAGACAACTCAGAGACCACCGACTATGTACAGATGATCTCTGCTGTTCCCAAGCAGACACTGCACACGTGATACAAATGTTTGGTAGTGCTGTAAACCATTTAGCACCACAATCAAGAACTGCTGACCAAAGGAAACAAAGGTCAAAATCTTAATTCTCCCGAGCATACTGTACGTAGACTGTCAAACAGGGTGCACCTCTCAATGGTAGCTTTTATGACCATTGAGGGGACATTTTTATCGAAAATTGATCTTAACCCCCCAAATGTGCAAAATTACTCTAAACACCCTATTTTAGTTCCAAAACTAACTATAACAAATTCCCAGGTCCCTGTGGTACAATGCTGTAATAATATTTTATGTATATATACAATACGTTTTAACAGAGAGCATCCCCAGCTACAGTGTATAAATAGTTCCACGCCGACGCTAGCTACTTTTTATAAAATATATACTTGTAAGTAAACTTTCAATTAAAGTATGATGTTAGTGACGTGTATAATACCACAAACATACTTGTTATATGTATGTCTAGTTTAACGCCGTTACATTATTTCTACCATACCATTAGATTATAAGCATGCTATCTATATACATTGCAGCATTAGGCTACATATAAAGGCATATAACTCTAAATCCAAATAATATGCTCCATGTATAATTTTATGAATTACTTTGAGTCAAAACACCCTGTCTGATAAACGAAACCAATATCCTTTATGGAGTTATTTCCCTTTATACAGTAATTACTTTGAAGCCATGTACAGTAATACAGATCAAGTTTACTTGGATTTACGGCAGCAATTTACATTGTGACGCTTTGTGTATAGTACAATTCAAAACTTACAAAGTGTGAGGCAGGACTGATAAGAGAACGTTCATTTTAATGAATCCTACTAGTATTAGAAACACGAAAACATTATGTGTCTTATTTTTAACGTTATTAACCATTATTCCAAGATGCATTGTACTGATTTTTTTTGTAATTATTTTTTAAATGATAATTGTGAGTGGATGGGGGTTGCTATTATAACTTTGGGGATGTTATGATTTTTGTAAAATGTTGTCATATATTTAACACTATAGTATAAAGCCCAACGACCCACATTGTATGCATAATTTGTTAATACTACTGTATAAGGGATGTCGATATCAACCTGAAAATAACACATTTACACGACAAGAAATAATAATATACATTGTTTACGCTTTATGTATGTATAAGTGGCGACTTTCATGCCGCTCTTATTTTCTGTTTCAAAATCCCATGCCAGACCTTGATGTGAGTTATACGAATAGAGTGTGTGTTAGCATATACCTATGTAGCTTATACATCGGGTAATAAATATATCCTATACCCTCAGGTTTATGTGGACAGTTCAGATGTTAAAATGTTGACTTTGATTTCTGACAGGTAAATATCACGTTCGGTACTCCTCACAGGAAAAAGCTATTCACCATGCGATAGTTTATGACTTCATTCGGAACCTCCCCCCTCTATTGTGTAGATTTAAAGCTCACCTGTGGTAGGGATTCATCGTGTCATTAACGCTGTAACGGCCTAATGTTCAGGTGTGTACACTTGTAAAATGGAGGACGGTACAACGACTCTAGAGTGGGGAGATATCTTAGTTGTGGTTGGATATTTCATTGCTGTCATCGGCGTCGGGATAGCGGTAAGTTTTGACATATCCATAGCTGAAAATAATTTGAACATATGAATGCATCAATAATTTCAAAATTGTTTTAAAATTAAAAACTGAAAACAAACTAAACGATGTATGCACAGCTTTTACAGATGTTTTGAACAGGTTCTCAGACCAGGATTTCGAGTCTACACAACATACAGGTGATACAGTGATACTATGATGTCTACCTGAACGTCGATAGCAATATTAATAAATAATAAAATACTGGAAATAGGTACAGACGCAACATACACTTTTAAACCTACCTTATATTTATAGTTTTTACTAGTCATAAGCCATTAAAGATGAAAAGACCACTTATGTCATCCACCAGGTGACTTATGTCTCGTTACTACATTCATAACGTGAACTATTTGTTTTAATGTGTTCAGGTAATATTAAGGTTAAATGTAGAATGTTTGTAAACCTGACGGGATCTCGTAATCAACGAACCGGAACCGCTGTCTGACTACACATGTGTCTTTATGTGACGGAGACGCTTCCCGTTTATCATTAAATATTTATAGACCAAACACCCACTGTATAATAACAACGGGGTCCCTTACCGGAATAATGCAATCTTAAACACGAGTACTTGTGGCGGACCTGTCACCGGCGTCTGTAGGGATTCGGGAAAACAACGTGAAAATGCGTATCCCTGCAATACCAGCCATCGAAAATGAGATCATTCAATGTTATCACCTTCCTATATCTATCAGTAAAAATAGATTATCACAAGATGACATGGTATGTCAATTTTGACAGGCACTTCATTAGCGCATATGACTCATTGTGCTCAATAATTTAGTACATAACATAAAAAAACAAGTAATAAAGGGAGACAATCTTACACAGTGTAACTCGTGTCATTTCCAGGCATCGATCTAACGACACAGGCACATATAACGTAAACCTAGTCTAGAAAATAAAAGTTTCGGCACTGGAGAGGCCGTAACGATATATATATAAAGGGCCCGTGGTGGCCGAGTGGTTAAGATTTCCGACACTCTAACACTAGGCCTCAGCATCTGGGTTGCGAGTTCGAATCCCAAGTTGGGCAGTTGTCAAGTACTGACCGTAGGTCGGTGGTTTTTTCTCTGGCACATCTTAAATGAATCTGGCTGTTTATAGGACGTAAAACAAAATAAACCAAACTAAGCCAAACGTCAGTCATGATAAACAAATGGACGGTTACAGGATACAAAAGAGGATAGAAGTCGAGTATAATCGAAACTAGTTAATATGATAATACATATTCCCATGTATATATAAACATGATAAATTGACGTTACAATACAAACCAAATCACGAGCCTGGTGTGAACCGGATATCCGGTATAGAAATGCGATAAACAAAGACACAGACACAACAGTAGTACATGATCGTATATACCATTGTAAAACAATTATGATTCAATATATTTCCAATAATGTCAATAACTGTTTTGACCCGGAAGTTGAACGTCTAAGGGGAGGAAACCTCAGAAGACCCGCATGATCGGGCTAGTGACCGCTGTACTCGTTCACTTCCTATACGGGAATCGAACCTTGTTCACAAATGCAGTGGCCAAATGCGTTGTCAACTGTGCCACACGCACAACGACAGTTATATATAAACATTTCCATAACAATACACGAGTGGGTTTTCTACAAAATAGTTAATGTTTTAGATACATGTACATGAAGCAATGACAACCATAGGAAAGGGAAGGACTGGCAGAGTTGTGTATCCAATCTAGTAGTGTATCCTGAGTTGTGTATTCTGAATTATTTTACTAAACGGCTGTTTCCAAAGTCTTTTGTATCTAGAGTTGTGTATTTGGATTTCTGTATAAGCATGCGCAGTATTATATCCGTCGCTGTTTATCAAGAGTTGTATATTTGACTTGTGTATTAGGGCTTTTGTATCCGGGCTCGTGTATCCGGAGTTATGAATCCTTAGTTATGTATCCGTAGTTACATTATGTATGTACATGTATCCGTAGTTATGGATCCGGTGTAGTGTAACCATGGTTATTAATCAGCAGTAGTGTAAGCAGTGCTGTGTACCTGGAGTTGTGTATCTAGAAGTCGGTGACCTTTTAATCAAGATATTGACACTCACATGAACGAATCGCCGAATCTATTTCATGTCACGTTCGCCAGCTAAATCGAAATTATTTTCTGAAAATGTTGGCTCATCAGTTTACTACGGGAAACCACATGGGGCTAGGCACGGACCTATGTCATTATGAAATGATTGTCAGATAATTTTTTTTATCTTTCTCGAATATAGCCCCTCCCACTACTATATATCTGTAACACACACAGATACATAGTATTTGGAGGGGCTATATTCGAGAAAGGTAAAATAATTATTTGACAATCATTTCATAGTGACATAGGTCCGTGCCTAGCCCCTGTGCGGGAAACCCCTGTCGAGGAAACTATAAATGGTGTCTCCAATTATTCAGTTACATAGAGCCAGCTATAAAGCAACGATAAAACAAAGTACATTGTTTCGATGATAATGAAATATTCCAATTGAATATGGTTTAATTTTCTTGTATATTTAACCAAGTCAGAAAAGCATACGAAAACGTAGTGACCGTTCGGGGAACTAAAGTAAGCGTCATAGGTTTCTATATATCACTATCAGCCACCTCTGTCTGAAACAGTTTGCCTAGTCAGTGTGTTTCCAAATAACCTTGTTTTATCTGACAGGAATGGCTTGCTCCTCGTCATCCATAACAAGGTGCATATCATGTTCAAAACGTAACAGACGAAGGAAAACTACACGGCAACACCGCGAACTTTATTATTTGCTCAAGCATGGATTTTGCGCTCATTCCTAATTTCTTGCTTCGTTTATAAATTGGTAATTAAGCATTTCATTGATGTGCTACCATAAAAACAAAATCCACCATTGAGCATGAGAACGGCTTAAAGGCCCAATATACGTAACTTTCGGCAAAACTTGAAGCGAAAATCAAGCCTAATAACTTTTTATGTTTATATCAGCAATATCCAAGATAAATTCCTTCGCGGTTACCGGTACATCAGCAGTTGAAACACGCTATTTGTAAACACGCGTCCATTTCGAACCGTCTTCTACCTTCGGTTTGTTGTTGAAGTGGGCCCCACCTGAATATTTTTCAATTCTTTGAATTTTTCTGTCAAGAGTTTCTTGTTAGTTACCGCTCAGGTTTACTTCGTTTTTAGGCTTATTTTTGCATGGTTATCAAATGGATTTTTTTCAGAAATTTTCAGGATCACGAAAATTTCCCTGAAGTTACGTATATTGGGCCTTTAATGGAAATAGATTCTCCATTCATTTGGTCGGCGATGATCGTACCACTACAAAGGTTCATGTACAGAACATGCGAATTTAGAAGATATGTAACCCCGCCACACACTGGATATGTACATGATGTATACAGTATGTAACCCCGCCACACACTGGATATGTACATGATGTATACAGTATGTAACCCCGCCACACACTGGATATGTACATGATGTATACAGTATGTAACCCCGCCACACACTGGATATGTACATGATGTATACAGTATGTAACCCCGCCACACACTGGATATGTACATGATGTATACAGTATGTAACCCCGCCACACACTGGATATGTACATGATGTATACAGTATGTAACCCCGCCACACACTGGATATGTACATGATGTATACAGTATGTAAACCCGCCACACACTGGATATGTACATGATGTTATACGTAACCCCGCCACACACTGGATATGTACATGATGTATGCATAAGCTTCGCAAGTTTCTTATGTTAATCAGCGTAGGGATGTCATTTGTTTACGGTAGTCACGTACACATACATTCCGTTGTTATGAGTTAATCTTGTTTTCCATCCCTGTGTTTTGTGATTACTTATTTTATCTGTTATCTTTTGTCGAATTCTGTGGAATATCTTATTTATTACAAAAACAAATGGGCTTTCTGTTTTCCTGAGAAATACATAATATACATAACCGTGTCTATGGCACATTTTTTATTCTTTCATAGCTGGACATTAATAGCGTATTCCATTTAGCGGAACGTTCCGGTTGTTCCGGAACGAACCAGACGTTCCGCTAAATGGTACACGACGTTCCGAAGGAACGAACTGGTTCGTCTGGAACGTCTCATTTGAGGGTACCAAGTTGGATCCAATATGGCGGCCAGTGAAACGTTTTCGTTTCAAATGTTCAATTAATTGTAAATAGACCTAACTATAACCAGTTTAACAACATTTCACCAGTAAAATATATCACTACCATCTCCAAGTGGCATCATAGTGTGTAAAATGTGTAAATAAAAGGGATTACTCGCCTTGTTTTGCGGATTTTATGACGGAACCGTTTTGGTTATATCCGGAAAAGTTGTTGCTTTTTCATTTTCGATTATAAGATTTTCACCCGCAGGAACGGAATTCAGAACGTTCTGTTCCATTTAGCAGACCGGTTCCAAGTTGGCGCAACCGGAACGTTCCGTTAAATGGAACACGTTATAAGTAATATACCTTAGCTTCACTCGAAAACTGTTGCGGAAGTGTAGTTTCGTGTTTCCGATCAGTTAGTGACATACGTCCGTGCCTAGCCCCTGTGAGTGGCATAGGTCCGTGCCTAGCCCCTGTGAGTGGCATAGGTCCGTGCCTATCCCCTGTGAGTGATATAGGTCCGTGCATAGGCATATGAGTGACATAGGTCTGTGCCTTGCCCCTGTGAGTGACATAGGTCCTTGCCTAGCCCCTGTGAGTGACATAATTCCGTACCTAGCCCCTGTGCGTTTCCATACTACATTTTTTTATTCAATACCCAATACGCCTGCTGTTCAATTTGACACAAACCATAATATTGATACATATGTAGATCCGAAATATTTCGACGATTTCGTATATAGGTGTCTCAGTAATCGTTGTTAGTACATGTACACATGGTTCACACATGGCATATATATAATACAATCTCTTTTTGATCTCGATTTAAAGGACTCTTTGGTCAATTCAGGGCTCCATAAATTACGGCACTGTTACGTAAGCTAGGGCTACCTGTACAATATATACCTCAACATAAAAAGGACTGTTAGCTTTACAACATATTATAACAATCGCGTAAAATTGTCAAGTGATAAGTAATTGGCGTCAGACGTGGTTTTAAGTTCCAAACTTAATTATGAAAAGAGACATTGTTTATAAAAAAAAACTTCACTGCGAGGTTGACCTGACTAGAGCATATATACATAGTGCATGTACAGGTACTTTGTTTATACCACAAGGAAGGAGTACGTGCACAAACATATTTATGTAGTGACGTCATTGTTTCTTCGTAAGAATTATGTTGTTACCACACCTGTAATATACCTGCGGTCTCAAAGCGTATCTACATGCTGTTTGGTCAGGCCTTATAAGGTGACACACGGAAGCACTTTATCGTCGTCATTGGTTGTGTCGTCCGAACAAAGGTTTCCATGTGATAAGAAGGGTTCTGTGGACCTATGAGACTCAAACATAGAACATATCTAGTCTGCAGGTCTGGATGTACAAAATGTAGTTGTTTCTATAAATAGGACTGATGGCATGATTCCGTTTGGCCTTTTTGTCTAAAAATGTATACAGTGTTTACTGCTGCAGGTCCTTGGTTAGGATTGGTATTTAGGTGTGAAGGTCACAGATGGAGGTTTCTACCACAATACCCTGTGTTATTCCACTCTCAGACCATTGTATAAACGTGCTAACTGTTGGATAAATATATGTTATATACCACTCGTGGAATATGACCTTCCGGACTTCTGATTGGTTGAGAAGTTGAACTTTGACCGGAAATGGGGATTGTTGACGACGTCATCGATTGTTGACGTCGTCACAACTTGGCGGGAATGTTTTCGAGATGATGTGATTTCCTGCAAATCCGCGATTTACCCCAGAAAACAACACTGCAACTGCCGACTAAATAAACAGGTCACAATACTCGTGGTTATTGGATATGGAATTTATTTCACGGTCGTTAATTATTTTTTAAAAGTTACAAAAGACACTCACTAAAGCTCGTGTCTTTTGTAACTTTTAAAAAATAATAAACTCGAGTGCAATAAATTCCATATCCAACAGCCACTGGTTGTGTAACCTCTATAACTGTACCATTGGTACAGTAAATATAAAATCCTCCCCACTTCTACACTATTATTTAGTTCCTGTCTCGTTATATTCTTTATATTGTGGGCGAAAGAGGCGACATACAAAATGGATTTTTTCTGTCATAATCGTCGGAGAAATGGAGAAAGGGGACAAAAGTGATTGGGACCTTTAATAAACCTTTCATACAGTAACAAGTAACACAAATAGTCATTAGATAATTTTGTTATATTTACATTATATGATAAATATAGATAACCTTACATAAACTGTTTTTTATTTCAAGTCACGTTGATACGTATGCCAGCATAGAAAATAAAGAACTAAAATGTATTTAACAAAAAATATAAAGAGTAAATTACTAAATAAAACTTAAGTTTCCATCATAAATCACATTCTCTAAATATATTACAAAAGTCTTAAGCACAACAAATTCTATCCAAGATACAAACGTTGTAATGATGAACCGGCGTGAGTCATTAGGTCGACAGTTCCGGTCTGATAACGCTTCGTCGACATATCAGTTCTATCGTGGTTGAATAGAGTCTCTTGTATCTCTCTGCACCCGGTTGATGTCCTTCACGCTCTGTATTTGATGGTGTCTTGGTGATGGTGTAGATGCTGGGGTGGACACACGATACTCCTCTTCCTTTTTAGCTTCCCGTGCGGTTGGTAGCCAAATATTCATGCATGCAAAACCAGCATTGTTAAAAGAATCAGACAACAGGCCTATGCTATATTGGTCTTCTAGAAATACTTCCGTCTCGACAGTCTCCTTCTGCCCAACTCTAAGACGTAGTCTCAAGTGTCATCAGTATCCGCAAACTTGGAACCTGACGTCTTCTTGACATTCTAACGGGATGAGTGGCAGAGCAGCTGTAAATCTGTTTGTACGTAGCTGTTGTGAATCTGTTCAAACATGGTAGGACAGATGACGGAGCCTGCAAGTTCGGCCAGGTTCGCTATATACATGTAGCGAATGCTCTGATCACGGTCGTCTAAAAGGAGAAATGGTTCGCCTGTTGCCGGTTCTGTCCATCTCCCATCCATGATGATGTCTGTCAAGGTCTTTTGGTGTGAAGTATCTTCTAGCATTATAAAGATGGGTTGGCAGTGTACAAATGTTGGCAGTCCCGGAGTCACGGTTTTGAAAGTGCCATCTCAATTGTTGTCTTGCTGGTGATAAGCTTCACGTTGATCTGTCAAGTAGTTGACGTTATAGAACACAAATCATAAACATTACAGACAAACACACGACAATTGTATGAAATGTGGAAAATATGATTAAAAACAATGACAAAATTCACATTCGTTCATGGTGTTTACATGTCGCAATTGATTCGTTATTCTAGGGCTTGCTCTGCATATCGAGATTTTCGTAATATATGTCAACTGCTGACGAACAAACTTACGGCACAGGGATTCGAGTGATGCAGGTTGATGAAGACTATTGGTAAGTTTAATGGTCGCATCGAAAACTTATTCATGGCCGCCATCCTGATCTCATCGAGAAATTGTCTGTATATTTGTGTGATTTGAAGTTTTTGAGTTGGCTGATTATTCTCTTGTTTCTTATTCTTGTTAACGCTGTGGTATTCTCTAGTATATTTACAAAGTACTGCTTGGGGTACAAGGTATCTCCACAATGTCCTGTTGGTTATACATTACCTATTTAACCGCCCTAGAATTGAGATCTGTTCTGCAAAATCAATTATTATCATTTAGTTTGTTATCAGAAGTTTTTTATATGTTCATGCCCAAGTACATGTACACCATTTCTACCATGGACTTAAATCACCATCTTCACAACTAAATGTAGCATGCTGAATTTAATATACTTTCCAAATTATTTCATCGATCCACCGATTTCATAAACTAGGAGCCTCCTGCGGGTTGTATTACTGTTTTACCATGATCTACAAAGTGTATATCATAGATCCGTTGAAGTGCCCTGTATCTGTGTTGTACCACTAGACCACGTCTAGTACAGCATTTACAATGTACATAACGGGTACATCTTTCGTTACAACTACACTTAATTATTTTAATAAATATATAAAATAGAAGCAAAATCAATATTGTTCACGACATTACAACTCACTTGTGTAGTTTCATTTCTTAAAATTGTATTGATTGGTAGAAAGGATTTTGACAATTACTCGGTGTCTATATATAGTAACACAAATCAGCCGCCGAGTACATGCATATTTGACCTTGACCTTGTTTGTGTACCTATGCCTCCCTCCCGTCTACCCTGTGTGCCGTTCCAGGTCGGAACACTCACACAAAGACACTGAAATAGGGAGAGCCCGATAACCATAGCTACACACTGTCGCCCGTTTGTCCTTTTAAATGACATTCTAATAAAAAAAGACATACGTGTCTAAAATCATAAACATATTCTATTTTAATATCGTAAATACTCGACGACGTTAAACAGGTGTATTTAGATTCCAACTTCAGATCTTGCTTTATTTTGTGATGATTAATAAACTGATAACGAAGAGCTGAGATGCTTAAACGTTTTATTTAGACCGCAGTATTGACAATAAATACACCGTATACGTACTACACCTTATAGGAATGGTTCTCCAGCAAACTGACTAGGGCGACAGTGTAACACGTGACAAAATACAGATTTGTCAAGTTTTCTGTCGCACGATGTCCCCACACACTGATCCATGTATGTTACTATTCTGAGCACCTTCCGTCGGTGAATGACATAAAGGACGACTGTAAACTGTGTTTGTAGAAATTTAAAAACATCAATAAACATACAAATGCATGACACGTGTGTAAATGTGAATCAGTTGAATATATAAACAGTGTTTTGATATGAAGAGACTCTAGTTCCGTGTGTGCTTAACTATATTTTATAACGATGATGATTATATTTATATATAGCGCCCTATATAGTTTGTAAATACTCTAAAGCGGTTTCCAGCATATAGATAATAATAATATTATGCACATTGATTGGCCGAACTAGATGTGTCGCAGCAATCCGAATATTCTCGGAAGTCAACCAGGTATTTGCATTATTGCCCTTTTTAAAAAGCTGTAGCAAAGACTTCTTAGCATGGGTCTGGTATTAGTTTATAAGCTGAAAACTGACAAGCACGAGGTCTGAGAACGTGCAATGAAATGAAAGGTACTGTGTTTTATTTCTATTGAGACTCCCTCGACAACCTTGTAGCCGGTTGTCAGTATAAACTTATTAGATAACGGTGTGTACTATTGCCCGTGTCTATAACTTCAGTTTTTGAATGGCCGATACAAAACCTGCGTAGAAAAGCGTCACTTGATTTGTTTATCCAAAACCAAAAATAAATAAGACACCGTACATATATTTAGAAACACAGAAGCCAATTTGTCAGGAGCTGAGGGTATATGTACGTACTGCACCCGTCGTACAGCGTGACATACAAGCAATATCACATTTCAGCTCTGAAAGCTTTGTGTTTCCTGTAGAAATCAGGGTTTGATCTAAAATCACAGTGTTTAGATACCTAAGTCTTTGTCTTTGTGGAATGTTACATGATAGCTACTTTAAACTCAGGGGAATGTTCAAGGTCACCTATATGTTACTATTTACATAGGTCACACGAAAATGTCAAAGAAAACATAATAAGAATTCGAAAAAAATTCTTAGAAAATGCAATAAAAGAGCCGTACTCGTGTCATAATTAAGCATACATTTCAGTAAACTTAAAACCGATATTTTAATATGTGTATATACCTAAACAGAGAGTTAAGATTCGATCCAAACGTACAGTGATAGGTCCCCACTAGACAAGTTTATTGACGTGTTATTGATGTATATGGGAGGTCACACTGTCCAGTCTAACGCGGCATGTACCGACAATAAACAGAAGGTGTCGGAAATAGACGACCTCGGCAGTCATCCATTAGAAAGAGTTCGTTCCGGATGAGAGATTTCTACTGAGGTGTGAGATACCCGAACTCTTTGTGGTAAACAAGATGCTCTCGAACTCTGTGTAGCAGGGTATACTATTTGTGACAATGTTATTGTTCACAACGTCCGAGAGAAAACGTGTTTAATCTATTTCTCGAACCTTTGTGAGTTGGCACGAATAAATATATTGAACGAGAACTAGTAATAAATCTAGGACCACAACCGTATACGGCTCCGCAACAACAATGTCACGATAGTTGTTTAGAATGAGAGAGTCCTTTATGCACGTATTTGCATTAGTTTATAAGGTCCCTGTTTAATGCAAATTCCCGAATACTGAATCAAATACGTTATTACAAAAACCACATCAGACTATGTGTAAACGTAAACGCACACTTGTACAAATAAGTCGTTAGCCGACTACAGTGTGCTGTCTATGTCTGTCACAAAACTACTGAATCTGTAGTATTTTTCTTTTCCACCTGTACAATGTATTTCATGAACAGAATAAAATGTGATTGACATGGTAAAAGATGACGTAACACACGCATATGCTGCACCTTTTAAATTAAGTTATATATACAGTATGCCGAAAAAATGAATTACACTGCATCATACAGCTGTTTCGTCCTCCTAGGACTCTTCAGTAATGTTTGGGGCCAAACAATGGGAATCTAAATGTCTAAACTATTATAGAAGCAGAAGGGTAAGGTGCGTAAAACCCAGCTAATTTACTAATTTAGAAGTAAAATTAAACTAGTTCTGTATATTTTCAAAAGTAAAAGCTGTAAAAGTTAATCTTGATGTTGTAGGACTACTAGGTAATGCTACCAATCCAGATAATCCTTCAACGGTGTATGACGATGATTCGATCTGAGGACCATTTTGTTTGTCAGGAATGCATACTTGCTGCATTGAAATTTAATCTTGCCACTAAATAATGGTATCATCAATCAGAAACTAACATGATCTTGTACATGTCGTCTGTAGTTCTAGTATGATTCATCTTAGTCTTGTTTTTCGTAAATTATTCTCCAAAATACAATCAAAGATGTGAAGTAGGGTGGGCGCCCATTCTGCAGGAACTGTTTGTTTATAAGAATATATGATAGAGTAAAGAAATATTTGCAAGGGGATCTAAAGATCCGTTCAGGTCTTTAAAACAATAGTTATATTATGTCAACTTTTCTTATTAAAAGAATTACATAAAACAAAATACGCAGTTATTGTCTTAACCTTTCTAGGTAGCCGCATGTGATTTAAATCACGTTTTACATGTGTCGCTACAGTAGAGGAGGTCTATATGCAATTGCGTTGTTGTTCTCTTAATATTTTAATTGTTTGCGTATGATGGTTAATTTATATAAACACTGGACTTGGTGAGTTAAAATAAAATTGCTGATGAGTCGGAAGAACAACCAGGAGAAGTCGCACTACCGGTTACCTAAAACATTTTTCCCTCTTGACCTTCATTATGCAAACAAATAAAACTCTACTAGACTCGCTATATTTTAAGAAGCTAGACATCGGAATTCGGCCACGGAAATCATCTCAATGAATGTAATGCGACGTCCGGAACGTACCCTTAGGTATATAGATATTAGCCTAGCAGGAGTACAGAGAGTATCCACACAATACGTAGTCGACCTCCATTAACTTTTATGGGCAATAAACTTGGGAGGACATACAAAATGTTCCTCTTCAGAGATGTTCTACCATTCAGCAACAGTAGGGGCGAAACGCACGGAGCGAGACGCCTGAACTTTTGGTCCGAGTTTGACCCTGTAATTACACGTTCTGGAATATATAAGGATGGAAATTAAAACAGTTTAATGGTATTTCCAATATACCATGCTCTTTTTATTGACAATAAACGTTAACTTTGAACGTCTTTAGTTTCTTGTTTATGTATCACGAAGTGTACCATACACATTTACGCGAATGTACGAAAAGTACAAATTGCGAGTTCAAATATGTCTAATTGTATTATTCGGTAGTTTTAAACATGGACACATTTCAGGTTCTTTGGTAACATGGTATGCTGCTCAACCGATATTCTTTGACAGATAAATAGAATATTGAAATATTAAAAAGAAAAAATTTCGAACACAATCATAATTCGAACTCAAAATCGATTAAAGCAAGATATAAACAAAGGCAAACAGATTTACATGGATAACATATAAAAGTACAAATAAGACCAGGTGTTCCGGAAGAGTAAGCGTCCTCTGCTTCTTCGACGAAACTCGTCATGTAGATCTTGGTCACATCAATTTCAAAAAGCAGGAAAACATCGAAGATAATTGTGAGACAAGAAAACATCACAAGTGAGTGATGTTGCTTCTTCCGCAAAATCTGCTAGATTATAAACGGTTATAAAATACTCCAGCAAGTCGTCTGCAGATGTATTCATTTTGTAATATAGTTATGATAAAAACTATGGTTTTTAATTCACAAATCTGAATAATGTTCTCAAGATACAATGTATAGGGGAGATATTATTTATTTTTACAGATAAACTGAGGTAAAAGTGTGAATGTGTGCCTTAAATGATAGCAATAAGGCAGTTTGACCCCGTTGTAAAAACAATTGTATCTTATTCTGTAGATGAGGCACCTGATTGGTGTTACTGCTCAGTAGGAGGTCCTCAGATCATGTTTAGATCTACATATATTAACCAGGACATGCTTGAATTGATCAGCGACGTCTAATGCATTCCGTTTTATGCACAATGAAAAAAGGAAATTTAATGTTAAAGCAAAGTAAATTTTAGAGTATATTTAACAAACAATTAACAAATTGCATTCCAATGTAAAGATATCTTGTTTAGTGAACTTAATCATCCAGATAACCCTCAGTTATACATTCAAAGCTCAAATGTATGTAAATGATAGTGCGCACATTTGATTACCTAACCATCATTTTATTCATTCATTGAATATACATTTGTGTTGAATGGAATGATATCGATAGAATTTCCTACGAACAAACAACAATAATATGTATGTTTACTTACGGTTACCGCGACGCTGAATAGTCCTTTTGGACTAGTTCTAACGCCTTCATAATAATAAACTGTACGTTAAGCATTAATAGAACTCTCTGAGCTACCAATCCGTATGTTCATATATTGGGGGTGGGATTGCTATAGAAAATTAATTGAATCCCCCTAAACGTGTAAAATTACTCAACCTTAGTTTAGGTCCAAAACTAGCTGGACCTGTTTGATTATCATCACGCGGTGAAACTGTATCGTAATACACGTCAATTGTAGGATTTTTTTATTGACGTTCATCAAACATTATGTAACAGTTTAACGAACGAAACAAACTGTATATTGTATGTGTCAAGTAGAAGGAACAAAATTGTTTGCGACAGGAGGGATTTACGTTGATCAAAAGTCCCCATAAAATAAAAGAAAAAATAACATTGACTCAATAATAAAAGAAAATCATTGATCATTAAAAATGTAGAATATAATTTTTTTCGACAATTGAATATTCAGGAAGTTTAGTAGGTTCTAATCTCTCGTCAAATTACAGGACAATGTAACATTTAATATAGATGAAAAACCTGACTTTTGAGGTGCATTGAATCAAGCTACTGTATTTGTGACTTTCAAGGTTCCTCCACGGTTGTTAATTCTGTTTGTGTGGAAACCCGAGTCCTTATCTCACTATTCCATGAACGACCTTGTATAGTAGGGATCTTAGTGTTCATGTGTAACGAGCATGAACAGAACTTAAAGGTCATATTGACCTTGATTAATTCATATGTGCTCTGAAGGTGTTACGACGGTACAGTGTTTGCTTTACAGCTGCATTGAAAATGACTTTGAATGCATACCTAAACCCGTGAAATGAATGTAACTAAAAAACGAATTGTGGGTTGAGATACTTTTTGTTACTTGATCGACAAATCTGATAAGTAGTACAATTTTGCATCGTGGCTCATCCATTAATGGGTGAATGTGTAAAATAATGATATTCACAAGCATGGATTAGAACGGAAATATGCAAATTGTGTACCAGAAATACGCTTTAGTTGGCGTTTTTTCTTTGGTCAGAAGAGTTAAGATTCATATCGTCAGCACAATTTTAAGACCTGAATATAAATTGAATGAATATACATTATAGATTTCAAAATCATTCGTTTGTGAAGAAATGGGGTTAAATAGTTACTGAGGTATGAAAGCGAGGTAGGGACCGACAACAAACTCTAAATAACTTGCTTGAACCCATGGAGACACTTAAAGGGGTTGAAAGGTCAGATGTAAAACCTTCTTTGTGTCTCTATTTCCGGATCTAGAAATAATGTGGACTGATAGTGTTTCTGTATTTATAATAGTTTCACTGCCATTGACAAAGGGAATACATGCTTGCTAATATGGGCACATAAACAGCTATTTATATAAATGACTTGGAAATTGCTATTCAAATCAGCTGACTTCATAGAACCTTCTTTTATTGTTTTTTAATACAAATTTATTTTAACAAAATATTTCAGGAATTTTGAGTTAAGTGAATATATAAGAAGTTTCTTACAACCCGGTGGTGGCTTATTTAATTATTCGCTAGAAAGTATCTACTTCCACAGATGGTTTGCCCATCCTCCCTCCAGGCGCCGTACAGTACACTGTATTATCGTACCTGGTAGCTCTCCCCACCTGATACGGTCACGACATACATTTTATTTAAAGATCTACCTGTTACCTACGACAAGGTAGTCCGAACCGATAGATGATCCAAAGACATGGTCAGGAACACACATGCGATTGTACTTATAATTGGGTAATAGATAAGATACAGTGTGCCAACAAGTGAGAACATTGCACCGTGCAACTATTTGAAACTAACGGTTTACTAGTGTTTTAGAAGGGATATGTTGGAGTGTATCAATTGTAAAGGGTCACTAGGTGGAAGAGTTATTTATTTTAGAAATACAAAAAACTGCCCTACTGCAACAACTTGTAGGACGCAGTAAAAGACATACTGCATTAGTGTTGGGATGCAGAACACGTCCTATTGCATTCGTTTTAAGATACAGAAAAGGACATACAGCATTAGTTTTAGGATGCAGAAAAATACATACTGTATAAGATTATGGATGCAGAACAAAAATGCATTAGTTTTAGGATGCAGAAAAAAGACATACTGCATTAGGTTTAGGATGCAGAAAAAAACATACTGCATTAGTTTTAGGATGCAGAAAAAGACATACTGCATTAGTTTAAGGATGCAGAAAAATACATACTGTATAAGATTATGGATGCAGAAAAAAAATGCATTAGTTTTAGGATGCAGAAAAATACATACTGCATTATATTTAGAATGCAGAAAAAGACATACTGTATTAGTGTTAGGATGCAGAAAAAGACATACTGCATTAGTGTAAGGATGCCGAAAAAGACATTCTGAATTAGTGTAAGGATGCAGAAAAGTCCTACTGTGTTAGAGTTAGGATGCAGAAAAAGACATACTGTATAAGTGTTAGGATGCAGAAAAAGACATACTGCACTAGTGTTAGGATGCAGAAAAAGACATACCGCATTAGTGTTAGGATGCAGAAAAAGACATACCGCATTCGTGTTAGGATGCAGAAAAAGACATACTGCACTAGTGTTAGGATGCAGAAAAAGACATACTGCATTAGTGTTAGGATGCAGAAAAAGACATACTGCATTAGTGTTAGGATGCAGAAAAAAAAACATACTGCATTAGTGTTAGGATGCAGAAAAAGACATACTGCATTAGTGTTAGGATGCAGAAAAAGACATACCGCATTCGTGTTAGGATGCAGAAACAGACATGCTGCATTAGTGTTAGGATGCAGAAAAAGACATGCTGCATTAGTGTTAGGATGCAGAAAAAGACATACCGCATTAGTGTTAGGATGCAGAAAAAGACATGCTGTATTAGTGTTAGGATGCAGAAAAAGACATGCTGCATTAGTGTTAGGATGCAGAAAAGGACATACTGCATTAGTGTTAGGATGCAGAAAAAGACATACTGCACTAGTGTAAGGATGCAGAAAAAAAAACATACTGCATTAGTGTTAGGATGCAGAAAAAGACATGCTGTATTAGTGTTAGGATGCAGAAAAAGACATACCGCATTAGTGTTAGGATGCAGAAAAAGACATACTGCATTAGTGTTAGGATGCAGAAAAAGACATACCGCATTCGTGTTAGGATGCAGAAACAGACATGCTGCATTAGTGTTAGGATGCAGAAAAGGACATACTGCATTAGTGTTAGGATGCAGAAACAGACATGCTGCATTAGTGTTAGGATGCAGAAAAAGACATACCGCATTCGTGTTAGGATGCAGAAAAAGACATACTGCACTAGTGTTAGGATGCAGAAAAAGACATACTGTATAAGTGTTAGGATGCAGAAAAAGACATACTGCATTAGTGTTAGGATGCAGAAAAAGACATACTGCATTAGTGTTAGGATGCAGAAAAAAAACATACTGTATTAGTGATAGGATGCAGAAAAAGACATACTGCATTAGTGTTAGGATGCAGAAAAAAAAACATACTGTATTAGTGTTAGGATGCAGAAAAAGACATACTGCATTAGTGTTAGGATGCAGAAAAAAAACATACTGTATTAGTGTTAGGATGCAGAAAAAGACATACTGCATTAGTGTTAGGATGCAGAAAAAGACATACTGCATTAGTGTTAGGATGCAGAAAAAAAGACATACTGCATTAGTTTTAGGATGCAGAAAAAGACTTACTGCATTAGTGTTAGGATGCAGAAAAAGACATACCGCATTCGTGTTAGGATGCAGAAACAGACATGCTGCATTAGTGTTAGGATGCAGAAAAGGACATACTGCATTAGTGTTAGGATGCAGAAAAAGACATGCTGCATTAGTGTTAGGATGCAGAAAAAGACATACTGCATTAGTGTTAGGATGCAGAAAAAGACATACCGCATTAGTGTTAGGATGCAGAAAAATGCATACTGTATAAGTGATAGGATGCGAAAAAGACATACTGTATAAGTGTTAGGTTGCGGAAAAATGCATACTGTATAAATGATAGGATGCAGAAAAGGACATAATGTTTTAATTTAAGGATGCAGAAAAATACATACTGCATTAGTGTTAGGATGCAGAAAAAGACATACTGCATTAGTGTTAGGATGCAGAAAAAGACATACCGCATTCGTGTTAGGATGCAGAAACAGACATGCTGCATTAGTGTTAGGATGCAGAAAAGGACATACTGCATTAGTGTTAGGATGCAGAAACAGACATGCTGCATTAGTGTTAGGATGCAGAAAAGGACATACTGTATAAGTGTTAGGATGCAGAAAAAGACATACTGCACTAGTGTTAGGATGCAGAAAAAGACATACCGCATTAGTGTTAGGATGCAGAAAAAGACATACCGCATTCGTGTTAGGATGCAGAAAAAGACATACTGCACTAGTGTTAGGATGCAGAAAAAGACATACTGTATAAGTGTTAGGATGCAGAAAAAGACATACTGCATTAGTGTTAGGATGCAGAAAAAGACATACTGCATTAGTGTTAGGATGCAGAAAAAAAACATACTGTATTAGTGATAGGATGCAGAAAAAGACATACTGCACTAGTGTTAGGATGCAGAAAAAGACATACTGCATTAGTGTTAGGATGCAGAAAAAAAACATACTGTATTAGTGTTAGGATGCAGAAAAAGACATACTGCATTAGTGTTAGGATGCAGAAAAAAAACATACTGTATTAGTGTTAGGATGCAGAAAAAGACATACTGCATTAGTGTTAGGATGCAGAAAAAGACTTACTGCATTAGTGTTAGGATGCAGAAAAAGACATACTGCATTAGTGTTAGGATGCAGAAAAAAAGACATACTGCATTAGTTTTAGGATGCAGAAAAAGACTTACTGCATTAGTGTTAGGATGCAGAAAAAGACATACCGCATTCGTGTTAGGATGCAGAAACAGACATGCTGCATTAGTGTTAGGATGCAGAAAAGGACATACTGCATTAGTGTTAGGATGCAGAAAAAGACATGCTGCATTAGTGTTAGGATGCAGAAAAAGACATACTGCATTAGTGTTAGGATGCAGAAAAAGACATACCGCATTAGTGTTAGGATGCAGAAAAATGCATACTGTATAAGTGATAGGATGCGAAAAAGACATACTGTATAAGTGTTAGGTTGCGGAAAAATGCATACTGTATAAATGATAGGATGCAGAAAAGGACATAATGTTTTAATTTAAGGATGCAGAAAAATACATACTGTATTAGTGTTAGGATGCAGAAAAGTCCTACTGTATTAGTGTTAGGATGCAGAAAAGTCCTACTGTATAAGTGTTAGGATGCAGAAAAGTCCTACTGTATAAGTGTTAGGATGCAGAAAAGTCCTACTGTATTAGTGTTGGGATGCAGAAAAGACATACTGTATAAGTGATAGGATGCGATAAGGACATACTGTTTTAATTTAAGGATGCAGAAAAATGCATACTGTATAAGTGTTAGGATGCAGAAAAAAACATACTGTATAAGTGTTAGGATGCAGAAAAGGACATACTGCATTAGTTTTAGAATGCAGAAACAGACATGCTGCATTAGTGTTAGGATGCAGAACAAGACATACTGTAATAGTGTTAGGATGCAGAATACGCTACATTATTGTATATAGAAAGCAGCTGTAATAAATTAATTTGTATTATGTTAACACATGTACAAACACTATGTGACTTACAAGGTCATCCTGAATTTGTTCATGTGACCTGTAATACTGTAAGGGACAATTTAACTTTTTCCAGTATTTCTAACTAAAGCCAGACACAGTCTCCAGCTCATAAGGTCTGTTCATGGGGGCACATATGCTATATATCAATAAAATATAACTCGGACATAATTCGAATTTCAAGAAAACACATTCAAATTATTATGTCATCAATAAATTTCGTTTTAAGGACCGTTTTCTTTTATAAATATTGAAATCAAAGTGACGATATATTTATTCGATTGCATTGCAAATACGTGTAACATCCGATTACACATATGTATTAGATACTATGTTGATATGTATAACCGCTAACTCAGGATAACATGAAGACAACTCGTTCGTCTTCCTTTTGTGCCACTGATCTTAGTTTTAAACAACATAATTGTTTATACATTGATAATGAGATTAGTGTACGGCTTGCAATCCAAACAGTGTTCAAGCATATCATACATGTGTTATGTGTTTCATTTGTTAACCAAAGAGTTTCACTACTTCGCTATACACTTGGAATGAGGATATTTTCTATTTATAATCCTGTATTGTGTTTGGTGCGAAAAGCCATCTGTTCGTTAGTGACATTCTCCGATTACTGGAGAGAGTTCGTTTGTATATGAAATTCATGTGTGATTTATTTACTTTCAGTCGTCATGTCGGAACAGAGGGAGTGTAAGCGGGTACTTCTTGGCGGGAAGGACAATGAACTGGATTCCGGTAAAGTTCTATCACATGTGTATTAAATGGCCATGTTCAGAAAGTGTAAAGAACTTCATTTTTATCATACTAAGAGTTGCACCAGCACTGTAGAAATAAGTTAGAGAATAACGAAGCGTTAGCAAAATCATAATCCGGTCTTAAAATCGATTAAACCAGGGTAAAAGGATTTATTTACATTGAAACCCTTGTAAAAGTACAAGAGAATAAGACAAGGTGTTCCGGAAGAGTAAGCGTCTTCTGCTTCACCGACGACACCCGCCATGTATATATTTGTCACATTAAAGTAAACATCAAGTTCCCAAAATGAGAACAGAGTATCATTTTTTAACTGTGATTATCAACTGAATGAGATAAGAAAATGTTAAAACACAACACAATCGAAATAATGTACACTCCATACATCGCAGATGTTTTTTGTCCAGCAATAATTCAGATATTTTAAATCTGATTTAAAATAGCTCAACCTGATACACGATTTCTTACTGTAAATCCCAGTCTATGTGTGTGTGTTGTTTTCGGTATATGTATTACATGTAGTGAACTTTACAATATCAATCGATGTTCCTATACCTGTTGGATATAGATATGTTATATTTAACTGTCAACGCGTCAGAGGTACATCGTGGATATGAAAGTCAAACTTTCGATGATATATGTATTTTCGATGCTTCATTTATACACGACATGTTAATTAATATAAATTCAACATTTATTTTTGCATTTTTCCAGGTTGGGGCTTCACTTTTCGCTAGTAACATCGGTAGTGGACATTTCGTTGGACTAGCAGGTTCCGGAGCATCCTCTGGTATCGGTATAGCTGTATTCGAACTCAATGTAAGTGAAATTATTTAAATGTACGATGATAAGGTTTGTTACATACAGGCTGCCATACACGATCATCGGTATAGCTGTATTCGAACTCAATGTACACGAAATCATTTATATGTACGATAATAAGGTTTGTTACATACAGGCTGTCATACACGAACATCTGGTAACGCTGAGCGTGCTGTAAACGTACACATTATACAAAAAAAAACCTGAAAATAATTTGTATTCGTTATTTATGCATTATTTTATTATTGTTTCTGTAGAAACTAGAAAGAATACCATTTAAAATAATTTCAACTACAATGTGTTTCTAAGGACTTTTTAAGGCTACTCTTTTCTATTACAACACGTATTTCATTCCGTATTATATATACAAATGTGTACGAGTATTTCATGAACAATAATAATATCGGTATCTTAATAGCAAGATGATCTGTTAGTAGTCCGTCGCTATTGCAACATAGTTTACTAGTGTTATCTTGATACACTGTGCTTTAAAAACATAACTTGTTTATAAAACGTTATATATATTGTAGGCTATCTTCATCCTGATGATGCTGGGATGGCTCTTCGTGCCAGTATACATTGCATCCGGGGTGAGTCTCTGTAAATATCTGTCACCAATTTGTTTGTTTCAATAAATTACTTAAATCATTATGTCTTTATCATAAAATACATATATTTGATGGATTTATAAATACAAAATCTATGAATCATATTTATTACATGTATGTACCACAAGGAATATACTGTTTATAGAGAATATGAAAAATACAAGTCTCCAATTTTATAAGTATGAATATAGGAATCTAACATTTTTATTTAAAAGGAAATTATTTTCAGATTTGTTTTATCGCAACATTTACAAAACAGATATTTGGAACAACAGTCTTCTGCGGTTCATTTAAGATGTGTCAGCTTCCACTGGCTCTACATCCAATGTGATCTAATGATTTTTAATCTGACGGCTATTACTTCATTTCAACATACACTGCCATCCAAACGTTTTATTACAAACGTTGTGTACATACATATTATGAATTAAGCCATTAGCTAACACTAAATGAACACTACGGAATGCAAATTCCTAAAGTTAGCCCACTTATCAGTGACAATTTTCAGAGTTCTATTTTTGATAATGAATAAAAATTGTTTATCTTTCATTTGCACAATTAAGTGGAATTAATACAATGGGATCCACTGTCTTAAATACAAGAGAGAAATATAGTGTTGAACTGTTGTATTAAAAACGTGAACTTACATTTTGAGGATTTGAATTGTATCGAAAATCACACATACATGTAGTTGAAAAATAGCAAAACATCGTAAGCAGTTAATTATAACACAAAAATATTAGTAGTAATACATACTGAAAATTTGGGTTTTGCTCAATTTCAAAGCGCTTACAGAAAAATGTATCAGAACTTTTTGGATGGCAGTGTGTGTTATGTATATGACATACATATTTCCTTAGCCTAAGTTATATACAGGAGCTGATAATATTATATCCCTTTTTTAACCAGGTATTCACTATGCCGGAGTACCTACAGAAACGATTTGGCGGTCAGAGGATAAGGATCTACCTGTCTGTACTTGCTCTCATCCTCTACGTGTTTACAAAGATATCTGTAGGTGTCAGCATTATCATCAGCTGTTTCCTTATATTACTGCATTACAAAAAGATGATTACGATATACATTTACTTTGTTTAACGTTTGATATCATTATGGCTTCAGTATGTGGGGCAAGTTTTACTTATCCTTCCTTAGCTGGTCCAAAACGTTTAGGAGAATCAGAGATGAATGTGTTCTTTAATTTTCGCGCGTTCAATGTTATTTTTGTTCAGTTAAAGGATCTAAAACTAAGGTTTAAATTTCCTGATGTTGTGATCCTTTATATTAAAGGTTTTGGGAGTTTTTTTCAGTGAATCCTTAAATATATTATGCAATGTATGTAGTTTGCAAATTCATAAATACTATAATTTCACTCCAAGTCTAAAACTAAAACGTAATGAAATGTGCTTAATTCTGTCTACTCAGGCTGACTTGTTCTCCGGAGCCCTGTTCATCACGCAAACATTCAAGGGATTCAATCTATACCTCGCTGTTATCATCCTCCTAGCAATAGCAGCTCTCTTCACCATCACAGGTACGGTCTCCCCGGTACTAAACAGTACTTAGACAGATGCTAATCAGAGTTACAGTGCGGATATTTTCCCTTTAACCTGTAATGACTGTTTGGTGTAAAGATGTCCTATCATTTTTTCTTTATTTCCATCTTTTATTGATTAATATTACTTCAGGTCAGCTATCATATTCGAAATAATGCTTTTTTTTAACATTGATTTATGATAATTGCATTCAACGTACTTTAAAACTTACAAATTTGTCATTATTAGTTAATGTGCTGTTACATATGTACGACAATATTTTACAAGTATACTGGTACGGGTTATTGCTTAAGATATTGATGAATTTATTTCAGTATAGAACTTTGATGACATTATATAAATTATCACGGTCAGTCTTTCTACTACAGGGGGTCTGACCGCTGTCATTTGGACCGACTTTGCACAGGTTGTCATCATGGTGATCGGGGCATTCATCCTCATGGTCATGAGTAAGTCAAAAGTAATAGATAATAATGTAATAATTATATATTAATAAACATTTCGTTGAGGTAAGAGATAAAACATAATCGTTGCCATTAGTATCTGAATATAGGATTTTGATGTACATGTCATAATGACGTAAAATGAAAGTCCAATATAGTTACGAACTGACACAGAGTACATACATGTACAATGTAAGTCAGTGCGACGAAACCCGTTCGTCCAACAAGTGATGAACCGTAAACCAGCCACCCAACGAGCAGGTCATATTTTCTACCAATTAGTCTGAAATTGCATTGGGCAAAGGTTTGGCAGGGACAAATTTTCTTGTTATATATTTACAATATTAATTTTGTATTTGCCGCTTCGAAAAATATAAACAATTTCTTTTTTATTTGCTAATGTTATTTTTATTTAGGCTTTATCAGAGTTGGTGGATATGAGCAAATGGTTAAAAAGTATTTTGATGCATGGCCGAATACGACTCGTTTGCACTATGCAAACATTCACAGTAACTATAGCTACGCCAAATGTGGTATTCCTCCTGAAAACTCCATGCACCTGATGCGAGCAGCAGACGACGGTGGTCTCCCCTGGCCAGGAATCATTTTCGGTCTCACCATTTCGTCAGTGTGGTATTGGTGTTCGGATCAGGTGACTATTACTAATAAACTTTTGCATTATCCTAAGTTTGTTTTCGCGATGGATGAAAATGTTATGAGGTATCTTCCATTTATACATTTCTGATTTAAAACTAATTCAGGATTCTGTTCGAAATATTGTAATTGTAGATCAGTGTATTTATCATTCATACGGGTAAATCTACGTAACATTTGTAAATTGCCAAAAATAACATGCTATCAATAAAAGTGATTACAATTGCATATGGATTTCTTTCAGGTCATTGTACAAAGAGCTCTAGCTGCCAAGAATTTATCACATGCCAAGGCCGGCACGATTCTTGCCGGATACTTGAAGTTTTTACCTCTCTGGCTTCTCGTCTTTCCTGGAATGATTGCAAGAATTTTGTTTCCAAGTACGTTTTATATGACCTAATAACTCTCGATTAAATATAAAACATGAAAACCTTGCATGTTTTCAATAAGTCAAGTGTCTGCTTATCTATCAATAATTCTGATGCTGTATACGTAGGTATGAATGTAGCTAGGGGTTATGGAAGTCTTTACGCATAAATTACTTTACCTCGTGAACGTGAACATTCTTATTGGGACGTTTTGATTACCTTGTAGCATGTAGTCAACCTACGTTGAAGCGTGCCTATCTATGAAGTCCCCCCCCCCCACCCCCGTGTTCATAATGGTTATAAAAAGTAAGGATCAATGTTCCATTTTGAATTCTAAAATGCTACTCAGTGGAAAGCAGTTAGTTATTATTACACCAGTCGATCTTAAATATGTAATTCTATTCCACGTTCAACTCTTCTTACGAATAAGATATAGAATAAGCTGTGTTGACAAAGTTTACATACATTCCAGATCTATCACTTTCACGAGTCGGCATTGTGTTTTACAGATGAAGTTGGCTGCGCTGATCCAGATATTTGCTTTCGGGTTTGCGGAAGTCGGGCGGGCTGTACAAACATAGCGTTTCCGAAACTCGTCCTAGAGATCATGCCTGTCGGTCTAAGAGGGTTGATGTTGGCTGTCATGATGTCCGCTCTTATCTCTTCCCTGACCTCCATCTTCAACAGCAGCAGTACCATCTTCACCATGGATATCTGGAGGCGGATAAGGAAGGATGCCGGTGACGTAGAACTCATGATAGTAGGACGGTTAGTGACGTAGTGCTAATTGATTGTCGGGTGGCTTAGTGACGTAGTGCTCATTGATTGTCAGATGGGTTAGTGACGTAGTGCTCAATGATTATCGGATGGGTTAGTGACGTAGTGCTCATTGATTATCGGATGGGTTAGTGACGTAGTGCTCATTGATTGTCGGGTGGGTTAGTGACGTAGTGCTCATTGATTGTCGGGTGGGTTAGTGACGTAGTGCTCATTGATTATCGGATGGGTTAGTGACGTAGTGCTCATTAATAGTCGGGTGGGTGACGTAGTGCTTACTGATTGTCAGAAGGGTTAGTGGCCTTGTATTCTTTGATTTCAGACCGGAAATTACATAACTACATTACATGCGCACTGGTTGTGGAAAGGTTATAAACGGAGGAATTTGATTGTTGGATGGGTTAATTCTCTGATTTTTTTTTATCATTATTTTTTTATTTGTAGGTGCTGCGTTGTGATCTTAGTGGTGATATCGGTAGTGTGGATACCTATTGTTCAGAACGTTTCAGAACTTTTCCACTACATTCAGGCGATTACTAGCTTCCTCGCACCACCTGTATGTGCTGTTTACGTGTTAGCAGTGTTCTGGAAACGAACAAACGAAAAGGTGAGTTTAACTTGGGAAAACTTACTTAATCATTTCATATTGAGTGAATTGTACATGTATCGCATTGCATGTATATATTCATAAAATAATATACGATAAACCCTTTAATAAATCTGTGCATAACAAATTAAAAATTAAAATTTAAGGTGGAATTAATCTATCCTGGTATACGGAAATCGGAAATCTATCCTGGTACACAGTAATTAGGATATATATCGAAGTATACAGTAACTCGAAAATCTATCGTGATATAAACCAATTCGGAAATCTATCCAGGTATACTGTAATTGAGAAATCTATCCTGGTAAACAGTAATTCGGAAATCTATCCAGGTATACTGTAATTGGGAAATCTATCCTGGTAAACAGTAATTCGGAAATCTATCCAGGTATACAGTAATTCAGAAATCTATCCTGGTATACAGTAATTCAGAAATCTATCCAGGTATACAGTAATTCGGAAATATATCCATGTATACAGTAATTCGGAAATCTATCCTTGTATACAGTAATTCGGAAATCTATCCAGGTAAACAGTAATTCGGAAATCTATTCAGGTATACTGTAATTGGGAAATCTATCCTGGTAAACAGTAATTCGGAAATCTATCCAGGTATACAGTAATTCGGAAATCTATCCAGGTATACAGTAATTCGGAAATCTATCCAGGTATACTGTAATTGGGAAATCTATCCTGGTATACAGTAATTCAGAAATCTATCCAGGTATACAGTAATTCGGAAATAAATCCAGGTATACAGTAATTCGGAAATATATCCTGGTATACAGTAATTCGGAAATCTATCCAGGTATACAGTAATTCGGAAATCTATCCAGGTATACTGTAATTGGGAAATCTATCCTGGTAAACATTAATTCGGAAATCTATCCAGGTATACTGTAATTGGGAAATCTATCCTGGTAAACAGTAATTCGGAAATCTATCCAGGTATACAGTAATTCGAAAATATATCCTGGCAAACAGTAATTCGAAAATATATCCAGGTATACAGTAATTCGGAAATCTTTCCTGGTATACAGTAATTCGGAAATGAGATATCTTTTACAGAACTTGTTTTTTTATCGAACCACCAGGGGGCGTTCTTCGGACTGATGGTCGGCCTTGTGACAGGAATGATACGCTTTATCTGGGAGTATGTTTACTCTGTACCGCCGTGCGGCGAGGAGGAAAAGGATACACGACCTGACATCATTTCCAAAGTCCACTATCTCCATTTCGGAATCATCCTCTTCGGGGTGGTCTTCATCGCCACTGTCATTATGAGTCTTTTGACTAAACCTATAGACGATGTCCATGTAAGTGTCTCTTTGTTGTTTACAGGTATACATATATTAGGGTTTATTCCAAAAAGTTAGAGACAAAGTGCCTTAAACACTGGACTAACCTATCATTTATAATTGTCCTTTATTTAGCTTGTCAGATGTAATAAAATATGACTACATTATTTGTTTTAAGTTTATTAAATTTGAGGTCGAATCATGGTTTGTTGGTGCTCTAGTTGTTTTAAGACAAATAAAGTATGTAACATGTATCTATAGCAGGTAATTAGAGTTTGCTGCCAAAGAGTCTGACATTCTATGAACAACTTTGGCCAAAACAACTGATTTATTATCATTATTATTATTATTTTGTCTTTCAAAGCTTTGCTTTTTCAGATAAAGTTTCTATATTTATTTTATACATAATTTATCACATGCGTTTAGCAATGTAAGTGTTTTAATGTATTGTAACTTTGTCGCCATGTCAATGATCAGAAACACGAAGGCTATTTCAAAACACACTTGGGGAAATAATATTTTCATAATAAGTTGTTTTGTATTTTCATTTCTAGTTACACCGACTGACATTCTGGAACAGATTCAGTACAGCTGAACGAGTGAACATAGACGAGGAGGAACAGAAAGCTGCGCAAGACGCAAATCCAAACACACTGAAAGTAGAGGACATCCGTACGTATTCACACTTGCGGACGAACAGACGAACACATGCACACACGGACGCACAGACAAAGTGATTTATATTTACCCCCTTACCTAAGTGGAGATATAAAAATACATAAGGTGGGGTATAAAAAGACTTTACATATATACACCCCTTATGTCTTTTTATACCCCGACTTAGGTAAGGGGGTATATAGAAATCACTTTGTATACTATGTGCGTCCGTCCGTGCGTCCTACCGTCCGGCCTTTGTGTACAACATATCTTAAGAAACCCTAGTCTGATTTGGTTCATATTCATAACAAAGCATCACACGATAATTGTCTACACCTGATTAGCTTTTGGTGATCATTGGTCAACGTTAAAGGTCATAGGTCAACATTGACCACTTTGGGAATAAAAAACGTGTGTACAAGATATCTATGAACCCTTGATAGATTTGGTTCATATTCACACCATACCATCACCTTATCAAGTTACACACGTGATTATATTTCGGTGGTCATCGGTCTCTGCTGGAGTTCAACGGTCACACGTAACAGCTTCGTGGGGATAGGGGATATACATTGTATCCATGCCAGCCCCTGCTTCCTTTGCTTTTATTTATATGGAATGTAACAATTATTATAGCACTCCTCTGTTTTATAAATCACCAACGCGTTATTATCAATCGATCATGTGGATGATTGTTGGAGCGATGGAAAACAATATGACAATTCATAGATATTGCACATGTGACCTCGAGATTTTCATGTCTATAAACAAATGTTTTTTTTTGTGTGATTGGCAAAATTTGTTAGCAATTTCTAATAAAGGAATGTTTTGTTTGTTTATTCATAACCCCGGGTACTACTGATGGTTCCTTGGCTTTTGTTTACGTTTTGCCAATCGACTTGAAAACATTGTTTTTTGTTTTCGGTTATCAGGTATAATGCACTTCCATTAACATGAAGTCTAAATTAATGCTCCGATTTATATTTGCTTCCAAAAAAACACTTAAATCATATAAAAAAAAAGCAAAAAAAAAATTGCCAAAAACCTTTATTCAAAGCATTTTTCTCAACAAATGGAAGAGAGTGTATGTTGATATAACCATATCTCTGTATTGCAATGATTATTTATTTATTAAATTAAATGTTCCCATAAATATGTTTCCTAAAAATTACAACTTGTTTATCCCCCTTTTATACAGAGCCCGAGATTGACCCACCTTGCTACAAGAGGGCGTTCCAATGGATATGCGGTATCGAGAAGATGGTTAACCAGCCCCAGATGACGGACGAAGAGCAACAAGCAATTGCAAAGAAACACGAATCCATTGTTGAAAAAAGCACGTGGAAAACTGTTCTAAATGTTAACGCTGTTCTGCTGATGACCATCGCGGTGTTCATCTGGGGATTCTATGCATAATATCCATGTGTTCTAGGGTTTATAACACAGAAGACATAATCGTAACCATACACTTTGCATAATCTTTGTATCTATTTTGCTCTACAGTGTATACTTTCATACTGAGCTTATGGAGATATTCCATTCCTGTCATCAGACAACACTTACTGTGGTTATTGTATTGAGATTATGTGCATTCTGTCCTTATTACTTTCCATATAACAATGAAAAATGTATTTTATCGTATTCTTTGTATAAAACCTACTATGCATATATTGATAAGTAGCATACATTAAAATGTGTTTTTTTATATTAATTACAGTGTATAGCAGTACATTCATAATCATTTCAGCTTTATCATATCATAAAATATGCATGACATTTTCAATCTTTCTTGTTTAATTAAATTGTATCAAGATACAATATAAAATTAAAGAACCGTTCTTGCTGAGGAATGACGTCATTTAAAACATTTCTTCTAGTGTTAGTGAATCACGTGATGACGAAACATGGACGTACTGTGTGTCTGACTTTCAACTGACGTTTGAATCAAATAAATATCATAAACAGATACATGTACATGTGTCCTAGTGACCTAGTTGTGTTCAATATATCCAGACCAATAGCTTGTCTATATAAACGTGATTGTTAAGGATACAGGTATAAACGTTTGAATATTTTAACTATTAAATACCAGACAAAGTGGTCGATTTGCGTAATTGATGACACACCTGCCTGTCGTCAAGGGGGCCAGGATACCATTTCCCGATTTACCGTGTAAAAATTTGAAGACATTTGTCTAACTACTTTGGTTTTCTCCTGGAATTCCCCATCTATAACTGCCCCTACGCGCGCCATCATCTTGAAATTTATTATTTACCAATTATGCAGTTTATATCACAAATATCGTACATTGGATTTCACATAATTGATACAATTATGATATTTCAAATACAGTATGAAACATTGCTTGTAATATCTGACACACAAGTGTCTCTACAAAACGTAGTGTCAGTCTATTAAACTTAACTTGTCATTATCTCCTTACCGGTTTAGAAAATATAAACAGTACTTCACTGCTAAACTACTGTAAATATACTTTTTTTCGCGCACTCTGATTTTAGCGCAAACCCGAAAGTAAACAATGATGAATTGGCGCACTCGCAATACTTGCAGTAGAAAACAATATACATTAACTATAGTTAGCGCAGTCATAATTTAACGAAATTCTTTTAGCCCAAAAATCGTTAAAATAAAATTACCGCGAAAATGTGTACGCTGACAGTATTTGCTTCTAGGTTTGCTGCAATGTTATATATCACAAAAGCATCACGTGTGCACGTGAATTGTATATCATTTGCTGATTATAATGGTGCTAATAAAATTAGTTATATAATTGATATAACAATGATAACATATTAATAATGATAGACTATCAACTGTTCAAATGTAGTGACAAAACGTTATTATGAGAGACTTTTTTCTGTTTTTCATTTACCGACCCAAACTAATTATTTTTTAAAATATATCTATGTCGTTAATAAAAGCATTTCTCGGTTTTGTTTTTATGTGTAACTAAATTTATTTTATCTTCGTGCTCAAAACGAAATGAAATCCATACTTTCTAATGTGATAGTTAACAAATTACTGGACGAATATTTTGCAGTTCGCATAACAGCGGTCATCGAACATAGTATCTGTGTTATCATCTGTTGAATATCCATACCATTGTATATACACTGTACAAAAAAGACTGAACACTTGCATCAATTTTAATAATTTAGAATCAAAGAATTTATATTTGATATGGCATGGAATATTAAACATATATATATACAATTGATAAAAAAAGTATTATGTAATATGTTTTGTTTGTTTGTTATTGTGCTTGTTTAATAAGTTTGAAACCTAAACGTTTCAAAATATTTTATTGGTATTTAGACAAAACTAATTGACTGCAGGCAAAGCCTACAAAAGTCCTCTCCTCACAGTAACAAACATTCACACAAAAATGCAAACATTACATTACATTTTTTATCATATTCTCCTTTATAAAAAGTTACTTTAACTTTTGATCAAGGAAAATAATAGCACAGGGTGAATAAACATTTTATAGACTGGAAACCTTATCTAAGAAAGTAAGTACTTATGTGACGTAAATGTGGTATTGTCAGTGAAATGAAATAGCCCATATGTAATGACCGGAATCCTGAACTTGACCTACACATTCAGATGTCGGTATACATATGCCAACCCAACTAGATGCTATAGATGATGTTATACATTGTACAGAGGCCAGAAAACATGCATATCGGTAGATAAACATTCTGATTGCTTCTTCTCTATATGGACATACAATATGTACCAACTGAAAACAACAAACACCAGACTATGAATAAATCCATTCACGTGAATTACTTATGACGTAATGTCTTGATCTTGTTTAATGCGAGTCTTGTTGCTCCGCTTTGGATAATATGGACGACGCCCTTACGTCAAACGCACAAATGTCTACGGTTAACTATTGGCGCCAATTTGATTCGAATCAGGACTGTTCCTGTTTGTGTTTAATTCCCATGGCGACATGAATGCGAACCGGTTGCATCCATATTGACCATTAAGCCCAATCGGGCTCCATGCAATATGGATGCTTCTATATTAAATTTATATTGAAAAATGTCATTCATTATGTTCACGATATGTAAATATTTAAAATCTTGCGGTAGCTAAAATACGTTGCAAATACGTATTTTTGTGTTAAATGTCTGATCGGAGATCGGTATATCTGCACTATCAAACAAGATGACAAATTCAAGCAGATATGTAGTATTGTATGAATGTATACCACATACATAACGGTCTTTTTAATTTCTCGCAATTCCCTATTCTATTTGTTAAACAAAAATGTGAAAGCGTTTTGAATATTGAATTAGATTGAATATATATTTCAAATGGAAAATGGAATAACATGTACCTTCATTTATCTTCAGACGACTATGCAGTGTTCACATGAAACCAAAAAAAGAAACGTAGGGTGAAATTTCCGGGTCAGTAACTTAATACGTATGTTAATGTTCGATATAAAAGTTAATATCAGTTATCTACCCAGAAATACATGAGAGTAACTGAAGCATATTTTATGAGGTTTGCTGAGTCCCCGAGGTTTGCTGGAGCCTGCATAAGCGCATTTTATCCCGTTTGAGTAGTGACGCGGTACGTAATATACACATTTTATCGTAGTACAGAAATTATACAGAACTCATTCATTTACTTCAAAATTCATAAATAAAAGGGGTTTTACGCACCTGTCCCTTGTAATTCTACATTAGAAATTTAGGATTCCCATCATTTTGGTCCCTAGCATCAATGACGAGTCCTAAAAGGACGAAACAGCTGCATGATGTAGTTTAATTAGTTTAACACTTTATATCTTACTTAAAGTATAAGGTGCAGCATGTGTTTGTTACGTCATCTTTTATGAACCAACCAGGATGATTAAATTCCTGGTCGACAATATTTTGTTGAGTTCGGAGGAAAGATTTTTCAGCAGATTGTTGCCATTCCCATTGTAATAAACTGTGCTGTCTATAAACAACAAGAAGTTTGCTGACCAAGTCGATCGAATATACCCTTCTGAACTTTAAATAAAGGCAAAAACGAACTCTTCTACATCAGCTGCTTACCTCGATCTCTACGTAAACTACCACCAATATGGACAGCTTACTACTTAGCTATACGATAAACGTGTTGATTTCAATTTTCCGATCGTTAACTTTCCATTTCTTGATAGTAAAATCCCTGCTTCTCTAATCTATGGTATTTACATGTCGCAGTTGATTCGATATTCTTGAGCTTGCTTTAGGTATCGTGATTTTCGTGATCGATGTCGACTGCTGACAAACAAACTAACACCACAATGATTCGAAAGATGCAGGTTGATCAGAACTATGGCTAAGTTTTATGGTCGCCATCTTTGTCCCATTGAGAAATATTCTGTACCTTTAAGTGATATGAAGATGGACGTTTTTTAGTATGCTCATTAGTGTGTTTACTTGTTGTGATTGATAATAATACTCAGTTCTCGTTTTGAGAACTGGATATTTACTTGGATGTGACAAAGATGTACATTGCGGGTGTCGTTTTACAAGGGTCTCCATGTAAATCTTTGTTTTGTTCATAGTTTGGCCTGGTTTAATCGATTTGTAGTTCGGATTATGGTTTTGTTGACACGTCGGTTTCTTTATTTTCCATGCTCTAACACTTTATTATGCATCGCCTACAATTTTATATTGAATTTATCGTTGTTTTCTGCTTAACAGTGTTATTTTTTCTCATTGTTGTGGAGCACAAGTTCGCAAATATTTTTTTTTCTTATCTATGAATGTTTTTTTTTTAATCAGACATCAAATATTCTTTAGTTCATACGAGGCTGAATGTGTTGAAGACCTAATCAGGTCAGGTAACAAAAACCTTTTGTATCTTGCAACGAGCATACAGTAATACTTTTGTTATGTGTATATTTTGAGTGATTTGACCTTAATGATTTGGCACTAAAAAAAAACAACAATTAATTGTATTTGTACACAATGTTTCCGGTAATAGATATACTGATTCATTTACTGATATTGCAAATAGCGTCATGAATATATTGATTTATTGACTGATAATGCTTAAAGAAGATTAACAAATTTGTGTTTGTATTGACCTTCTGAAACCGAATATATATATGGCAGGAATAGCGTTTATCATTAATAATAAAATAATAACCATTTGCTCTGATGAAGAGTGCTGACTTATGAAATCGATTGATATCCTCACAATAGAATTGTTGAAATATTTATTAAGCTTTATAAACAGTATATCGACGATAATTTCGCCTTTACATTTGCATGACAGTTACCGGTGATTGTTACCAAGATATATAGACAAAGTTGAGGTCAATGTGAAATGTGAATACGGATGATTAGTTTTATACACATCCTGTTGTCTATATACATCATTACCTATGTTCATGTCAGGACTCCTGGCTTAGCTCTCTGGTGCCATTCGCAAACACATCTTTGGTATGCCATGTTTCATTAACAGTTCGGGGCGGAACACACGGTCAAGATTATCCGGCATGGTCATGGATGTCGCTTATATCTTAATCTACTGGATCGCAGGTTTGTGGTTCGTTGTTATATTTGAATTACAGACTCAATAGTAAGAAAAGTAAAACATGATTATCATTCTTGAAATGCAGCCATTGGCTTGTTTTAGTAATTGTTTTAACAGTTACAGTCCAAAAGACGGAAAGCAAATTTCAAACGTAATGATAAAAATATCAAAAGAAATGTCAATTTTGGTATTTGATAAGTCAGTGCAGTAAAACGAAAACTGTTCGAGATCTTTGGTTATAATTCATTTTCATATTTATCGCAATCAAATCAAGTAAATGTATTTGTGATAAACAACTATAGTGTAGTATTGCTATCCACAAAATTATCCCTTTTTTATCTCGCTTGAATAAAAGCTTTAAAGTTTAAAATATCTGTGCATTGTTCATATTTTTGTAATCCATTGCAGGCGCGCGCAGATAAAGTATTATTAGGTTAAAAGTATCGAATTCCACTTTAAGATCTGCTCTTGTGAAAGGTCAATATATTTAGGTATATAATATGTCTTTCTACGCAAATGCTTTTTTGGAAAAGAGAGTTCATTGCATGCCAAAAACAATATTATAATATATTAATTTGGTGCATGATTTTCAGTAAATATTGCTGTTTTGACAAATCGCATGGAAGCTTAATTCAATTTATTCCATTATCATCAGATACATTTATATAATAAGAATGTTTGCAGTATTGAAAAATGAACTATTTTCTTTTAGATTATGGAAGTAAAAGTACTTTAGATTATTCGTTTAAATCAGAAAACTGAATTTATCAACCTCCTTTATCCCTTATTGTTTTTGTCACCTGTTTTTTTATTGGCAGATTTAATGCTGGATATAAAAATGTTGGTTATTTAGATTTTTGGCTTTTTGTATTTATTCTAATTCACAAAGGTTCTTTTCTCGTGTTTTTTAATTTTGTTTTCAAAATCTTTTGTTTATATCTCGATAATCGTATTTGATGCTAAGATGACACTCATCCTTGGTTTTAATATCGTTTTAGTACTGACTGAATGTCACCAGTTTGAGAACAGTCTGTCTACTTTGGAGAATGTCAACCCAGGCCCTCACTCGCCGACCACACGTAAGTCTTGTATGCCTCTCGATATCATGAGATGACGCACCAAGTATAGCACGACACGAATTACCTTCTTGATCATCTGGAATTATTTCGTGGTTCCTAATATCTCTTTAATATCTTTACTGTGTTACATGTATTCACCTGTTTCTGAGGACTCTTACTCTCTATTTCCTGTGATCACTACATCACCTTAACTCTATAAACTACCTACAGTTATCTGTGTTTTATAATTACAGTGAAACCTCTCTATTAACACAACCTTAGGGACCGCACCAAAGTGGTCTTAATAGCGGGGTGGTTTGAATACCGAGGGTTACCATTCAGACAGATTTCTCTGAAATCCACACTTTGACATGTTTTCATGGCCTATTAACTAATGTATAGGCTTTATAACGTTAAACACACAGTAGTTATAACTAATTAGCCAATAAGATACCAAAATACAGCTTACTGATCTGACACTTGACAGGTTTACACAGTGAAATACATACCAGATCACTTTGGTCGGTGGTCTAAGTAGTGAGGTGAAACTTAGTGCAAACGTGGTATTTGGGACTTTTCAAAACTGATCTTAATAGCGAGGTGGTCTTAATAGCGAGGTGGTCTTAATAGTGAGGTGGTCTCATTAGTGAACCTTAAAATACAAGAATATATAGAAGAACTTTTTGGACTAAAATGAATTGATCTGTAGTTTACTTTATATAACAAATATAAGACTTAAACCGTTAGTTACACGTCACAAACCTTCTGAATGTCATGAAGGTATCTACTGCAAACCTCTGACAAACTCATGCCAATATGATTCAATCTTGTTTGAAACAAGAATTTTCATTGCTTTAAAAAATATGTTATCAGCCTATAACGGAAAACATGACGTTGCCGTTTATAACGTCGCTTTTGATTAGCTGATACCGCAGCATAACAATTTGTAAGAGAAAAGAGTGCATCAATAATGTGAATTTTAACAGAGTACATGTAAATATTAAATCATAAGTATTAACTAGAATTTTTTTATGTTATGGGGTTATAACACAAAAACCGGAGTGTACTCTCACCATAAACCGCTTAGTACAATCCAGTTTTTTGTGTTATACCTCCATAAAATTCAAAAAAGGTTCAAGTTAATCCCTAAAGGTTTTGCGAAATGCAGGTTGATAAAAACCTTGAAAACGTTTATGGGCTCCATTATGATCTTCCGAGTTTTGCTCGAGATTGTTCGGTTCGTTTGTACGCTTTTTTGTCTTTTAATCCCCAACGCATATCTACGCAAATGATGTTATAACATCGAGGTTTTACTTCCTACACAACAATAGGTTAGTCAACATGTCGCAACGTTTCAAGACCTACTGGTTCCTTTGTCAAGTCATGAATACCTTGCCAAAGGGACCAAAAGGTGACCCTGAAACACAACGACAAGACAGGATTATATAATAATTACTAAAACGTCCATTGCCTAAATACTACCTGTACCTGTGTTTGTCTTTCTCCCAATAAAAAGCATGTTAAATTCTTTTAAATTTTGTGTCTGAACATAAAATGTATCTAGCTATATGCAAACAAATATCTATAAGGCTAAACTTGAAATAAGACATTGTTTAGCTGGTGTTAAGAACACCATACTTTCATGTTTAAGCTCGTTGTGCATTTTGCAAACTTTGAAGAAAAACGAAATATTATTCTTGTACTTGATCCATTATATGTAAGGCTGTATTAAAGAAGAAAATAAATAAAAAACATTTTTTAAAGTGATAAATGAAAAGTAAATTTATTTTGAAGTTGTTTGTTGCCAAGTAGTTTGTTTAAAATCTAACCTTTCTTTCAATATCAGTTCGTTAAAATTGTCATTCTGAAATTTGTATCAACCGGCTCTCTGAGAGAACAATATGGCTGCCTTCAGATGGCCTTAGCGTTTTTTGGAAGACTTTTATCCATAAATACATGTCTCTTGCTCTTAATGCTCCCAGACACAATGCAGATAAGTTGGTTTGTTGTTTTTGTATGACTCAGGCATTGGTTTTGTGTTAATTTTACCTTGTGTACTCAAATTTCTTGAGCTATTTACTGCCTTGTAGGCCTATCTCAAATCTCGTAATGCCGGTAGCCAAACGACAAGTAGTCTGATTGTCATTCTATTACTTCCTTTTACATATCTGAATGTTATTATTGTTTCTAAATGTATACGTATTTATTTATTAATGAAAATTCATTCAACATGATGCTTGATAAATTGAATTATGTAGACCAATTGCTAATAGAAAAGCTGTTAAGAAAAACAACAATACCATCAATGTCATCAATTTGTAGTGACTGCTTTTAAACATTCTGAATGTAAATTGTTATTTTAACAAAACAAACAACTAGAATTACATTACTAGTATAGTGTAGACTGAGTTCCTAAATCAAAACAGTAGAATATCCAAGATGGCGGACTTTTGTGAACAAGAGTATATTCGTGAATAAGACCCCCTCCTACTTTTGATCAATTATTTTTCTCAGGGACGGGGGCTTATTCCCGGTCAAATACGGAAATATATGTCTGCATGGAAGATAACACAATATCTCCATAAAAAACAGATACAAATATGATAATAAATATCATTGATTAATAATTGCATTTCTTTACTTTATACATTTTGCTAAAAACAATTCAGAATATGTCATCAATATATATTTCTCATTAACATACTTAGATAGTACAAACCACAACAACATGCCTAGAAACATTATTTTATTCTCAACCTACTAAAGCAACATTCCAAACATATTGTAATCGATAAGCTGTGTCATTTTAATATTTTGCACCAGTTGATTCGGATATGGACATACTGTATATCTTAATGACCATACCATCGGAATATGCAAGGACGGACGTTTGAGAATTCCTCGATATTTAATTCATATAATTTACACCATATAGTCAATACGGGACTCTTGATATCATCAAATTAACATAGAATTCTTAGGACAAAATACACGCGAATCACCAATAAGGCAGCAATGTACTACCACCCACGGCTTTGCTTCGGTAACAATGATTTTCAGGTTTTGACAATGTACACGGTTATCGTCTCATGAATATAGATTCTATACAAAATCTGTCCAAGCTCATACATAATAAATAACCACTCAGTTACACGAAATCGAGTAAAAACAAAAGGCAAACAAATGCAAAATTAACAATGACACGGGGACATATAGGTTACTGGTCCTTTATTGTCCATCGGGTCACAACTCTAAGGTCCCATCATATTACATACATACAGTACACAACGCATCATATTTCATTTCATGAAATTTTATTGACAAATAAATTGACAAAATGATCGGACAGCAGGCATAGCCTATTTAAGTCCTAAAGAAACAAACGGTGGTGCAAACATATAGATATTTAACATATGATATACACAATACATAGATAATACACATACATAAATACATGCATGACGCACCTGCATGCATATATACACATGCACGCTCACACACACTCACACACACACACACACACACACACATCCTCATACACCCTCACATGCATGCATACATGTGCGCATACATACATATATGCCCACATCCATGCATGCATGCACGCACATACACACACATACATACATGCATACAAAAAACAAACAAACATGCACATAATATGTGCCCATACATATGTACATACCATCCACATGCATACTCATATGCATGCATGCATACACACATACATGTGTACACATACACACAGAGGTATACGCATACATACATTTTAACATCTACCTATACATAATCATGATACTGTATAATACATGGGAAGCAATTCCTTTAAATCAGTTTTCATAATATCTATTATTGTTTGTATACTTAAACCATTATTACTTGATTGAAAATATTGATTGTTTTAAATGTAACAATGATTAGAAGGACTAAATTTACAAAAATCTTTACAAATATAAACATGTAGTGTTATTAAATTTCCTCACATCAACAGATACAGGCCAATAAGTCCATAATCATCATCACATCAGGCCATCCACTGCTGATGTTTGGAAACTTAATCTCACAAAATAATTTATGTGATACAGATACAGGTTAAATATAAGCGATCTTCGAATATGCAAGCATTGTTTTCATAAAAGGAATTGCTTCATGTTGTAACTGTAATTTTAAAATATAATAAGTAAACATTTGTCTCCTAAGCCCTTACTTCTAGTGTATATGAAATCCTTATATAAGATAATAAAGAATGAAATAGAATAAAATAAAGTTGAATGAATTCAAATACTGGTTCGGAATCTGTTTGATGTTGAAATGTAATTTGATATTGCAAGAAGAATATTTTGGTTGGGGTTTTCATTACATTTCTCACAGCCATTTAATAGAATGTCTAGTACTAAATGGTCATGACTTTCGTGGAAAATACTTTCAAAAAGTATGTGTCGGAGATCAGTATATCTTGTACATTGAAAAAAGTAGTGAGATGCATTTTCATATTCATATCCACATAAACAAGAAGAAGATTGACATAGATGATATTGGTGTAAATCACTGTTTAAATTACTTTTATTATTTCTCAACTGAGTATTATATTAACTTCCCGATTTCCAAAAAAATTGAAAACGTTTGTCGTATTTTTAATTACAACTGATTTAGGAGTAACTAATTTTTTAAACTGATAAACAGAATGCACATTTTGTAGGTCAGAAGCAATATTATTAAACGCATTGATCATTGACGGAAAGAAACTATTAAAGTACATAATGTAATTAACTGTTCGACAAAGAGGAGGATCAAAAAAACTGACCGGTCTAAGGGGATAGCTTACTAAGGTGGGGTCATGGAGGTAGGGATCAATAATATTTCGCAAATAATCAGCAGTTTCATTATATAGAATTTTTTGTACATCATTATCAATTTATGTTGTTTTCTTCTACTTTCCAATGGTACCCAGTCTAGTTCTTGATATAAAACATCATGATAAGTACCTCTACGCAGTCCTGTTATTATCCGTGCCGCCTCTAACTGGACAGACTCGAGAAGATTTTTTAAAATTATTTTTCTCAGGGGGTGGGGGCTTATTCCCGGTCAAATACGGTAATATATGTCTGCACGGAAGATAGCACAATATCTCCATAAAAAAACAGATACAAATATGATAATAAATATCATTGATTAATAATTGCATTTCTTTACTTTATACATTTTGCTAATAACAATATGTCATCAATATATATTTCTCATTATCATACTTAGATAGTACAAACCACAACAACATGCCTAAAAACATTATTTTATTCTCAACCTACTAAAGCAACATTCCAAACATATTGTAATCGATTAGATGTGCCATTTTAACATTTTGCACCAGTTGATTGGGATATGGACATACATTTTGTACTTTATATCTTAATGACCATACCATCGGAATATGCAAGGACGGACGTTTGGGAATTCCTCGATGTTTAATTCATATAATTTACACCATATAGTCAATACGGGACTGTTGATATCATCAAATTAATATAGAATTCATAGGACAAAATACACGCGAATCACCAATAAGGCAGCAATGTACTACCACCCACGGCTTTGCTTCGGTAACAATGATTTTCAGGTTTTGACAATGTACACGGTTATCGTCTCATGAATATAGATTCTATACAAAATCTGTCCAAGCTCATACATAATAAATAACCACTCAGTTACACGAAATCGAGTAAAAACAAAAGGCAAACAAAGGCAAAATTAACAATGACACGGGGACATATAGGTTACTGGTCCTTTATTGTCAATCGGGTCACAACTCGAGGTCCCATCATATTACATACATACAGTACACAACGCATCATATTACATATATGTAACACGCAATAGTTCATACTACATACATGTAGTACACAATACTTCATATAACATACATGTTATACACAATGCTTCATATTACATATATGTAGTGCACAATGCTTCATATTACATTTATGTAGTACACAATGCTTCATATTACATACATGCAGTTCACAATGTTTCACTTTACATACATATAGTACAGAAATGCTTCACATTACATACATGTAGTACACAATGCTTCATATTACATATATGTAGTACACAATGCTTCATATTACATATATGTAGTACACAATGCTTCATATTACATATATGTAGTACACAATGCTTCATATTACATATATGTAGTACACAATGCTTCATATTACATATATGTAGTACACAATGCTTCATACTACATACATGTAGTACACAATGCTTCATATTACATATATGTAGTACACAATGCTTCATACTACATACATGTAGTACACAATGCTTCATATTACATATAGGTAGTACACAATGGTTCATATTACATATAGGTAGTACACAATGCTTCATATTACATATATGTAGTACACAATGCTTCATATTACATATATGTAGTACACAATGCTTCATATTACATATATGTAGTACACAATGCTTCATACTACATACATGTAGTACACAATGCTTCATATTACATATAGGTAGTACACAATGGTTCATATTACATATAGGTAGTACACAATGCTTCATATTACATATAGGTAGTACACAATGCTTCATATTACATATAGGTAGTACACAATGGTTCATACTACATACATATAGTACACAATGCTTCATATTACATATATGTAGTACACAATGCTTCATATTACATGTATGTAGTACACAATGCTTCATATTACATATATGTAGTACACAATGCTTCATATTACATATATGTAGTACACAATGCTTCATATTACATATATGTAGTACACAATGCTTCATATTACATATATGTAGTACACAATACTTCATATAACATACATGTTATACACAATGCTTCATATTACATATATGTAGTACACAATACTTCATATAACATACATGTTATACACAATGCTTCATATTACATACATGTAGTACACAATGTTTCACTTTACATACATACAGTACACAATGCTTCATATTACATACATATAGTACACAATGCTTCATATTACATACATACAGTACACAATACTTCATATAACATACATGTTATACAAAATGCTTCATATTATATACATATAGTACATAATGCTTCATATTACATACATATAGTACACAATGCTTCATATTACATACATGTAGTACATAATGCTTCATATTACATACATATAGTACACAATGCTTCACATTACATACATGTAGTACAGAATTGCTCCATTTTACAAACATACAGTACACAATGCTTCATATTACATACATACAGTACACAATGCTTCATATTACATACATATAGTACACAATGCTTCATATTATATACATGTAGTACAGAAATGCTCCATTTTACATACATACAGTACACAATGCTTCATATTACATACATACAGTACACAATGCTTCATATTACATACATATAGTACACAATGCTTCATATTATATACATATAGTACACAATGCTTCATATTACATACATACAGTACACAATGCTTCATATTATATACATACAGTACACACTGCTCCATTTTACATACATACAGTACACAATGCTTCATATTACATACATACAGTACACAATGCTTCACATTACATACATGTAGTACAGAAATGCTCCATTTTACATACATACAGTACACAATGCTTCATATTACATACATGTACATACAGTACACAATGCTTCTATACGGTTAATTCAGCCGATGTTGACATTATCTTTAACCTTATTTCTGGCATTATCAGAATATTGCATCCATCAATAAAGAAAATACTTAGGATTTGGAAGCATCTGATATCGCGTGACATACTTTCCATATGTGTGATATACATTGCATTTATTTTGACGATTGTTATTTATTTGGCACAGCGAAGGCAATCCTATCTGAAACTCAGGCAAAGACATTCCTTCGGCCACAACGACGACAGAGGCGGGCTGCACATGAAGAATGTCGAGAAGGGTGTTTTTTTACGGAAATTTTCGAAGTGGGTGGTTTGGAGGCGATGGTAAGCATAGCAAATTTCGAATTATCTGGTATTTGTAAATCTGTAAAGGTCTTTGTTAGGAAGAGGAGACACTACTGCTACCTCTAAACCACCTTACTTATTGTTTTAATTCCCGTTTTATTGTGTGTGGTGTTGTTTATTTGGCACTGGCTATTGCGATGGTGTTACCCGTTTGTTACAATGTAGCAACACATATTGGTGCAATAAATGTAATACGAACCATTGAAAGTGTTACGTGATAATAACAGGGAAGCCAGCAGCTAAATTAACAATGTAAGCATCCCAGTATGATACTGTTCACTAATATTAGAACAGTCTACATGATTCTATTTTATATCTAAAATAATGAAATGTGTTAAATTGTATGCATGTACCTGTGTTATATATTTCAGAGAGAGTATATGATAAATTTCAAGTGCTCAAGTATCCAATGCAATGGCTACTGTAGAAATGTCAACAACGACTACTTCCACATCGACAGACTACATGTCGTCTGTATCGGTTAGTACAGTGTATATATACTGGTGTAATCCAGACTACAGGTCGTCTGTATCGGTTAGTACAGTGTATATATACTGGTGTAATCCAAACTACAGGTCGTCTGTATCGGTTAGTACAGTGTATATATACTGGTGTAATCCAGACTTTCATTTTCCATGACGGTTCTGATTGGTCGAAAAATCAATATTCTCCGATTTCCATGAAAATTGGTATAAAGGTGTTGTCTGATATCAGGAGCACATTAATGGCGAAGTCCATTTTTAGATTAAACAAAATGGCCGCCAACAGGAGGCTTCTGATTGGTCGAAAGTTCGATAGTGTCCGATTTTGATCAAATTTGGTACGTAAGTGTGATACGACTATACAAACATCATCATAACTTTGGTTTTGTGATTCAACAAAATGGAAGTTATTTCCTGGCTTCCGATTATTCAAAATTAAGATGTTGTCCGATTTCGTTTAAAGGACCTCTTTCATGAACAATGGGATTTTGCCCACGACCCGATTTAATCCAAACTAAGTGTCATGTATAGCATCACAGGATACTCTCCTGAAACAGTGTTAAAAAAAATTCAAAAGGTCCATTGGGCCTGAATTATGAACTGCTTTGTGACATTTTGTAAAGGTGTGTGACAAGGTTCAGAAATGGCTCCATAATGAAGACAAGGAATTATCACACATTATCTCTTATTTTGTTCATAAGAACCTGCTTGGCATTTTAACATGCCATACATGGATACATGTGACACATACGAAAAATTACGCACTGTGAACTACGGAAAAATGGTGTTTTTTGGTATTTCTTTAGCAGAGTACAATCTTTGGAGCAGTGTATCACACAGTTCCGGTTGCAGTGCATCCAATTCCTTTTCAAATGGTTTGGCCAACGGAACTGCGGGGGTTTGGGGGACTTCTGTACCTGTCCCCCATTACAATCAGTACTTGTTAATTATTAATTTTATTCATGCGAGCAGGTCGAAAACAAGATGAAACGTTAACAAAAATCAATAAAAACTAATGCATCTACTTTCCTAATCAGACAATTGGTATCTGGAACTATCAGTATATTATTTTCAATACAATCATTAAGTGTTGCTTATTTCCTTAAAGATTCATTCTTTAGATTTTTTTTTTACCAGATCTAGATTGTACGATGACACATTTATGGTGCTTGATTACGGCAATGTCTATTATAGCGAAAGAATATCCTCTTCTAATAATTCATCGTCCTGTTTCGTTATACAGTTGACGGATCGTGGGGATCGTGGAGTAGTTGGGGGAAGTGCCCGGTATCTTGTGGAGGCGGGGTTCAGGTCAGGGTGCGGTCATGTGACAACCCAGCACCACAAAATGGAGGCTCGTCATGTGAAGGGGCTAACAGTCAGGAAACTGCCTGTGGTGAGATGCCGTGTCCAGGTTAGTTCAGAGTGGTTGTTACATTATTTTCAAATCTCGTAATAAAACCCGGGAAAGTGAAATCTGTCGAGATAAATGCCTCACTAATGGTTTTAGGGATAATCATACACTACGTACAATACCGAGTCGGCAACAAAACAATAATCTAAACACATAGTCGAATAATACAAGATGATAGGACCAGGTGCTTCGGATGGGTATTAAAGAACGCCCACCTCCGTATCACAGAACGACATAATATATCTCAGTGGAATCATGATAGCGACCATAAAACGTGTCTATATTTTCAATCAACTTGCAGGGGTTGTAACTGAAAATCAGAAAAAAAGGCAAATCTCTACAGTTAAACAGCAAGCAAACATGGATAGGAACCATTTAAGGATTGAAAGTCATTTTTTAACTTCCATAGTGCTATGAAAGGTCAGCCGTTACATCCATATTGAATGAAGCCCGCTATGGCTTCATGCTGAATATGGATGTAACGGCTGACCTTTCATAGCACTATGAAAGTTGAAAAAAATGACTTTCAATCCATACATTTACATGTTTACTATAGATCAACTGCTTAACTTCATTTATATTTTTTTCTAAATTATAGTTTATTCCCTGCGTTTGTTTATTTGTCGTCATTTAAAAGACATTGGCGGAACAGCCCAGCTGGAATAAAATTGGCGCCAATGATAATAATTAGTAATTTGAGCGTTTGACACAAGGGCATTCTCCGTGATATTCGAAGCGGCGCGACAAGACTCTCAGTGAACAAGCTTCTCAGGCGTCATAATTAAACCACGTGCTACGTCTCGAGAACCACTGCTTTCATACTTTTATGAAAGGCATTTTTGCTGGTAATGTTCATATAATGGGATGCAGCGCAGATGTAAATATAATGCAAATGAAGTGAAGATACTTCTGTTTCCTGAATTTTCTAGTTTCGGTGTCTCTTTGCTCCGTGCTATGACTGCCTAAAAACGAAAAATGTCTACTGGCATTCGAGGGTTCAACCTATTGGAGCCAGACCCCTTAACAATTGCAAACATTTCGAGACATAACAGTATTATGTTTTTCTAACTTAAGTGGACGGTGTATGGGGTGTATGGAGTTCGTGGAGTGACTGTTCAGTTACCTGTGAACTCGGAGTGATGTTCAGGACTCGGTTCTGTGATGATCCAGCACCAGCTCATGGCGGTCTGCCATGTACCGGAAATAATATTAGCAAGACCAATTGCCAACTTCCGCCTTGTCCGGGTATGTCCTTTCTAGAGTGTCGGGATTTATCTTTCACTATATTTGTTAATCTAAGATGACGTAAAACACATTGGTTAAGAAAATGCTGCGCACAGTCAAATATGTTTAAACTTTTTTTGTAATGAAGACACAAAAATGAATCCATCTTAAAGGTTCACTGATGCTGGAATTTCATTTTACACCATCACGAATGGTACTAAATGTCGATGTATTGGAATTATAGATATTCTAACTTCATATGCAGAAATATCCGAAAGAGAATGTGGCATTGGCTAGGTTATTTAAATGATATTATTCTTTTTATAATCATATTATAGTGGATGGGGCGTGGTCGTCATGGCGATCCTGGAGCGCATGCGGTGTTGTTAACAACGATGTCATCCGGTCAAGATGTCGGAAGTGCACGAATCCTATTCCACAATATGGAGGAGCATTCTGTCCTCACAAATCACTGGACTCCGAACAGTGCCCACTTTCACCAGGTATGCAACATTTGCGGTTGTTTTTAATCATTATATTGTTTTTAGGTCACCTGAGACGAAGTCTCAAGTGACCTATTCTAATCGCCTTTTGTCCGTCGTGCGTCGTGCGACGTGCGTCGTGCGTCGTGCGTCCGTAAACTTTTTACATTTTCGACTTCTTCTGCAAAACCGCTGAACCAAATTCAATGAAATTTTACAGGAAGCTTCCATGGCTGAGGGTGAACCAAATTTGTGAATTATATGGTCCCCACCCCCCAGGGGCATGCGTGGCGGGGCCAAAAAGAGTCAAATTGACTAAAACTTCAAAAATCTTCTCCTCTACTCTCAGATATGGCAGAATCAAATACTCTTCATAGATGGAAGGGTCTTAAGGTGCTTTACCAAAATTGTGAATTTCATGACCCTGCGATCTCATGTTTGCCCCTGGGGAGGGGGTAAACTTTACTATAGTTTATATAGGGAAATCACATTTTTGACTATTATTTGTTGGATTTATATTGGAATTCATTCTTACTTGTATCAAATTATCAGCATGGGATGACACTTTGATGGTATGTGCATATTGGCCCTAGTTGACCCCCAGGGGCTGGATGGCGGGACCAAAAAGGGTCAAATTGACAAAAATTTCAAAAATCTTCTTCTCTACTCTCAGATATGGTAGAATCAAATACTCTTCATAGATGGAAGGGTCTTAAGGTGCTTTACCAAAATTGTGAATTTCATGACCCTGGGGTCTCATGTTTGCCCCTGGGGAGGGGGTAAACTTTACTATAGTTTATATAGGGAAATCACATTTTTGACTATTATTTGTTGGATTTGTATTGGAATTCATTCTTACTTGTATCAAATTATCAGCATGGGATGACACTTTGATGGTATGTGCATGTTGGTCCTAGTTGACCCCCAGGGGCTGGATGGCGGGGCCAAAAAGGGTCAAATTGACAAAAATTTCAAAAATCTTCTTCTCTACTCTCAGATATGGTAGAATCAAATACTCTTCATAGATGGAAGGGTCTTAAGGTGCTTTACCAAAATTGTGAATTTCATGACCCTGGGGTCTCATGTTTGCCCCTGGGGAGGGGGTAAACTTTACTATAGTTTATATAGGGAAATCACATTTTTGACTATTATTTGTTGGATTTGTATTGGAATTCATTCTAACTTGTATCAAATTATCAGCATGGGATGACACTTTGATGGTATGTGCATGTTGGCCCTAGTTGACCCCCAGGGGCTGGATGGCGGGACCAAAAAGGGTCAAATTGACAAAAATTTCAAAAATCTTCTTCTCTACTCTCAGATATGGTAGAATCAAATACTCTTCATAGATGGAAGGGTCTTAAGGTGCTTTACCAAAATTGTGAATTTCATGACCCTGCGATCTCATGTTTGCCCCTGGGGAGGGGGTAAACTTTACTATAGTTTATATAGGGAAATCACATTTTTGACTATTATTTGTTGGATTTGTATTGGAATTCATTCTAACTTGTATCAAATTATCAGCATGGGATGACACTTTGATGGTATGTGCATATTGGCCCTAGTTGACCCCCAGGGGCTGGAGGGCGGGGCCAAAAAGGGTCAAATTGACAAAAATTTCAAAAATCTTCTTCTCTTCTCCCAGATATGCTGGAATCAAATACTCTTCATTGATGGATTGGTTTTAAGGTTCTTTACCAAAATTGTGAATTTCATGACTCTGGGGTCTTGCATCTCCCGCTGTGGAGGGGGTTAATTTTACTATAGTATATTGGCAGAAAAAAACATTTTTTGCATTATTTGTTTAATTGCCATAAGAAATGATGCAAATTTGGTTGAAATTATCGATATGACATGACTTTTGAGTAGTACGCACATATTGACACTGACTGACCCCCAGTTGCCTGAGGGGTTGGGCCTAAAAGGGCCAAATTGACATAATTTCAAAAATTCATTTTTTCCACTCCCAGATATGCTACAATGTATTGTTATAAATATTCATCTCAACATTCCCATATTTCTCTTTCATATAAAAAATCAGGTGACCGTTAAGGCCCATGGGCCTCTTGTTATAATCATATCACATAGATGTTACTGCATTCTCTTCTTATTTTTGAATGTAAAGTGTAAATCGTGTGGTTAAAATGCTATTTTAGAATCCAAAACTCATTTAGTCGGTCTTATTTGTTTCTGGACATCCAGTGAGATAGTTCAGGGACTCGTTCTGCTGTCCAAGCCCCATAGGTTAAACGTTGTGTCGTATACTCGTAAGTCATATTCACCACTTGTCATCATGACAAAAAGGGGACATTAAAATTATGGTTCATGAAGGATTTCCTATTTTCGTTATGTTCCTGCACAGATCTGGGGTTTCATTGAATTTTCCTTGCCAACAGGTGCTTCCTGATTGTTTATAAAAGGTGCCAGTAAACTACAACAATTCGGTACATGCTAGGTCCGTTTAAGAGAGAATAAGATCGTGGCTACACCTTATACAATGCCAAGTACAACTATTGTGTACATTTGCCATTTTGTAATATGGTTAGCTTGTTTGGAAGAATGAATAAAGAAACCAAGGTTACTTCCCTTACCCGACTGTTGTCCATCGGTTTCAGCTCAGTTTATATAGTAAATGGACTACTCTTTTATTAGCTGACTTCCTAACAATCAGCTTAGTGATTCGAGAAATATGGGCTATGGGCAAGCAATATTGGTCTCATTTAGAAATATTTTGTATCTGTGTGTGATATGAAGATGGACGTGTTTGTGTATGCTCATTGTTGTGATTTTGCCTCTAGTTTAATCGATTAAACTACGGACAAAATATGAACAAAAGACAGATTTACACAGAGACGATTGAAAAAGTACATGAGAATAAGACCAGGTGTTCCAGAAGAGAAAGCGTCTTCCGTCTTATGTACGAGACTCGCCATGTAATGCTTGGTCACATTCATGTCAATGTCACTAACATAAGTTATCAGTAATGCAGAACATATGGATTGTTCTTAATACGTATTCGTTCTTAATGGTCTTAGTTTTCGTATATGTTAATGCGATACCAATAAATACAATGTTTCCTTAACGGTTGTTTAAAGGCCAATTATACGTAACTTTCGGCAAAACTTGAAGCGAAAATCAAGCCTAAAAGCTTATTATATTTATAGATTTAGTTAAGGTTAACTGATATCAGCAATATTCAAGGTGAATTCTTACGCAGTTACCGGTACAGCAGCAGTTGAAACACCGTATTTGTAAACACGCGTCAATTGTGAACTGTCTTCTACCTTCTGCTTGTTGTTGAAGTGGGCCGCACCGGTATTATTTTCAGTTCTTGGGATTTTTCTGTCATGAGTTTCTTGTTAGTTACCGCTCAGGTTTACCTTGTTTTTGGCTTATGTTTGCATGGTTATCAACAGGATTTTTTTTTCAGAATTTTTTCAGAATCACAAAAAAATTCCTGAAGTTACGTATATTGGGCCTTTAAATGAGATCTGTTCCTGTTTAGGCTAAATGAACGTTCTTAATGACGACGTAACACACAAATATGCTGTACCTTTTAAATCTAGTAATAAATATTACATTTGTCGTTTCATTAGATAGCTTCAAGCCTAAATGTAGATGTCGACAAGCTCGCATGCCTGTGGTTAAAAACATCAGTGTGACTGAGTTGGTAGCCATCATAGAGGAACTGAAGGAGGAGCTGACTGTAGATAAAACCCAAACTTCTAGTAAGTACGAATGTCATCGAGTACAGATCAACTCATTCATCTCTGAGACTTCATAATGAACTATTCCAACTTTGCATTTAATGTTAATAAACAGCACAGTAAAACACAATCAAAAACTAAACAGAAAACGGTTTATGAACGTGCATGTGTATACCAACATTAGCGTAAAAAGCAAACAAATCGAAAATAAAATTCAAAATTAATTTTAACGTTGAATTATTGTTTAATAATTATTTTCACGGAAGTGAATGATTGTCTGTTTACAGTGTTCGCATTGTCTATTTCAGCGGCCGTTAGGAAGAAAATGTCTGCTCCAGATTCTCGGAAGTCCTCGGCAGTTATAGGAGCTCTACTGGGTATTGTAATGTTGGCTATACCCTTCGTCTTCATCTGTGCCATCGACTTAACGAACGTCTACCAATATTTCACTGGTAGAAACAGGATATGGCCCTCGCCACGACGACCTCTTCAGCGCAGCCCCAGTCCCAGTCGCCCCCTGAAAATGACCTAGAAGATTTAATCATCAGTTGATTCAATAAAAGAACAATAACACTATAGGCGCACAAAACAAAATATAAACTTTATTTATTTTGCAACAACTATGAAACAAGTTAGATAACTTATATTAATCACTCTTGTTAGCCCGGATGTAAGCGCGCGAGGGGTCTTGTTATTGGAGGAAACCGGAGTACCCGGAGAAAACCCACGTGGTTGGGAAGGTGACCCAATACCATTTCACGTCCGGCGGGGAATCGAACCCCGGCCGCCTTGGTGCAAGGCAAGTGCGCTATCTACTGCACCACCCGACCGCACAAAATAGATCTCGCTATAGCTTTACAATAATGATACCTACTGATTTCATGGATGATGCCAATCTTTATATATATATGACATACTATATAGCGGAATTTCGATATTTAAATATGTAAATATGACTGATAATTCATACGAAGCTGAATTTGCGCTAATTTGGACAGAAAAACAAAAACAGGTCAGCTAAGAGTGCAGTACAGTTTGTTCTAATGGGAATGCCAACAGTCTGCTGGAAACTCCAAACTCAACAAAAATATTGTCAACCAACAATTAAATCATTTGCACTATATCTTTCTTAGTATATTTCATCTTAGCTGTTGTTTGTGTTTTACGTTTTCACAGAATGATCCACGAATAAGATAGCTCACTACATATTGTACATGGTCTGTTAACAATATATGTTTATGGTCGTCTTTTTTGGAAAAGAAAGCTCTAATAGTGAGAGATCTAAGACGCTCTTTCATTTTTCGTATGAGGTTTAGCAGTGTGTAGGGTAAAAAATCAAATGTTTTGTTCGAAAAAAACATTTTATGGATGGGGGATGGGGTGCTCACGATTGATAAAAAGATCTTTCGAGTTTTTCAAAATCCACATCCCATTAATTCCACTCTTAGAGTAACCAGTGTTGCAATCAGATTCCGTGAAGCCCTGATTTAATGGTACTAAGAATGGTGGTAAGAAGTTTTGATAAAGGCTTTGTCGAGCAATTAGCAGAGCCAACGATAAAGGTTGTTTTTAAATACGTATATTGTGTTGTTGAGGTATCAAATAAAGGCGAGGTAGGTCAGCGTCTTGTTCATTAACCGGTATCTTGACAGATTGTGAAACTGAAACATGGTTAGATAGTATTCTATCTTTCAAAAAAACGGTCAATGTGTATATAGGGTTACCTTGGTTATCAAGCAGACCCAGTGTTGTTTTTATAGCAATAAATGTAATAGCGTTTGCAAACAATTATCAAGATATTTGATGCTTTGCTGTATGATGCAGTTTAATTCATGTTTTTAGTAACTATCTATTACTCAATTTAAAAGGTGCAGCATATGTATGTGTTACATCATCTTTCATGATAGAAGGTGGCACTCTGCTTCACCGATGTTTGCCGGAGCCTCCATAGCCACTATATATTATCTCATTTGAGTAGTGGTACGGTATATAATATACACATTTTCGTAGTACACGATTTGAAATTATACAGAACTAGTTTACTTTTACTTCTAAATTCATAAAATAAAGGGATTTTACGCATCTGACGCTTCAGCTTCTACATTAGTTTAGAAGTTTTGGATTCTCACCTTTAGGCCCCTGGCATCACTGACGAGTCCCAGGAGGACGAAACAGCTGTATGATGCAGTTTAATTCATTTTTTTCCGGCATTCTGTATATATTTAAGCATTGAACTGTTACCAGATGTAGTATACAGTCCATATGAATACAATTTGGGTGACAGATAAATAGAATGTCGCCCGTTAGGGCGACATGATTATTTATCTGTCACCCAAATTGTATTCATATCGACTCTATACTACATCTGGTAACAGTTCAATGCTTATATTTACATTTCCGATAATTTTAAAATTTGCCTGTATCTATATCTTTGGGATAAAGCCGGTAAACGTTCTCCTTTTTTCAATGTGTGTTTCTTTACTGGAAGAGTCTGATTTAAATCAATATCATCTTAGCTATTGACTCAAAGTCATTATTCATGTTATCTGAGGCGGAGTGCAAAGCGTTGACGTAACGTAGTCCAACATGGCGTCAGAAATGACGTCACAATAACCTGATTTAAATCAGTGTCATCTGAGCGATTGATTCAAAGCCATCATACATGCTATCTGAGGCGGAGTGCAAAGCTTTGATATAACATAGTCCAACATGGCGTCATAAATAACGTCATGTGATGTTGATTGCAAATTGTAGTATACAGTGTCATATATTACAATTTGGTTTAGTAATGTTATATAGGCAAAGGCAACACAGAATGTAAATATTACTAAATTTAAAGTGCAGCATATATGTGTGTTACGGCATATCTTTGCAGACACAACCACATACTTATTATTTAGATCGTTGAATATTCGAACATCAGGGTCAACAAATATCGACTTGTGTTTAATTTTCATTTTGTAACGCAAATTGTTCATTCTTTTCTGAATAGAGGACCTGATATACTTCCCCCAATCTGAAAGTGAATCCAATTCAGCATGTTCACGTATAGACCATTGTCTGCCATAATCTTCCACCGAGTCCATAAGAATCTTGAAATTCACATTCTAATTGCTGGATAGAGTCACTCGATATATAGAACCTTTCACGAAAAGCTCTCGTAGCTTCATTTTGGAGATAATATTAAGATTACCAGTTACCATGTGACCAGCTGGTCCATAGCAATATTGAGATAAAGAACATGAACATGCTGAAGGAGGGGTCATTCTTAAGTTATCTATGTTCAATTGTGTCAATGTTTGCTTATAAAGTATTATTAACTAATAGTATCTTAACTTGAAATAACAACTTAATATCAAAAACACAAAAGAAATTGAAAAATTGTCAAAAAGTATCAAAAGCAGATAGGACTTGCCGAAACATTTCATGTCATTGTTTGCTTTATCCGTTTGTACATTTGATTTATAATATTGTAATAATTTTTATAATAATGTATGTTTAAATTTGTGGTTATATTGTTAAAACTGTTAAATTTATGTTGCTTCGTCATGGAAACCGATGAGTCAATAGACTCGATGTTAATAAAGAAATTGAACTTATAGATACTGAAGGTGACAATACAACTATTAAATGGCTTGTCGGGCCTTAATTATGTGTGTGAGCTAACAAAAGTTCACCTACTGTCAATACAGTGTGTCATAAGTCGACATCGGCTCAGTTTTTAATGATATTATAATGTATATTGTGTGTCAATTGGTGAATTGAACATGTGACATTTTGATAAAATTGCATTGCTTACTATATTGCACATATCGTGCGACACACCAAAATTTCTGTCCGGTATGCGCATTGCTACCTTAGGACCTGATACGTGTATGTACGTTTTTTTGTATGTAAATTATGAAAAACTTTTTCGTTAATTAAACACCGTTTTATAAAGCTGGCATTTCATCTTCTAATACCAGAGAAAACATTTTCTTAAATTATGTTTGCTATACTTAGTCTATGTCATCCATTAATGACTTATTTTCCTTATAAATTTTAATTTGAACATTTTCAAAATGCCTTTCCTCACCTCAGCTGACATAAACCCTACGCCGTCACTATAGGGAATACTTAATTACGCTACTTGAGACGACACCGTGGGTCAGATCTTGCTATTGAAAAATTAGCTTTGTTTTGATTGATTTATTATTATTTTTAAAATGAATTTGGCAGTTCAAGAATATTGATTTCGACAACCAAGGGTACAATGCAAATATAACGTTCTAGACAGGATCATTGCAGAGGCCAAAACTATCTTCCTACTTTATTTTGTACGTGACGTGACTAAGACCTCGTTTAAAGCAAAATCAACTCCAAATAGTGAATGGTGACACCACTCTGAACAAAATCTGGATAACTTCATTGATCGGAAAAACGGGATATCGATGTTGTCCCCGAACAGATTGTATAACGTATTATGGATACAAATGAATCATTCATTGGTTATGATGTACAAACTGATATATACATGTATACGAAGGTAATTTCGACACTGTACTGCATATTTGAATGCCATGACAATGGACGGGTTTCTGGGCGATACAATCATTGATCCCCTTTATAGAATCCCCAATGAATATTTATACTTTAAATAAATTACCATCATTACATTATTTGTGTTTGTATTACTTTCATTCAACAACACGTATTATATAGGGAATGTACCATTGATGCTGTAAATGGAAACTGAGAAAAAATTGCTCTCTTTCCTTCTTGGCTTCTTTTATTTTTAATTCAGATGTTGAGATTCTTCCATTATAATCAATCAATCAATCAATCAATCAATCAATTTGTTTATTAAAGTGCCATACATCACAATTACATCATACAAGCATCATAGTTACACAGTATAAACCATATAGTTAAATAGCGGTGATCAGTTATCTAAACGGTATTCAAAATATCCTAATACGTTATATAAAACCAATATACCTATCACAGATTCCAATCCAGAGAGCAGGTGATTGGGACAGCCCCTACCTAACAAGCTCTCTGAGATTGTACTTACAAATTATATATATAATAAAAGTACAGAATCTCTTTAAAAGATTATTACAACAGTATTGGTTAATCTGAATGATTTGAAAGATTATAAATATATAATTTTCTATCTCTACAATACAGAAGAATGCAGGTTTCCAAGGGTTTGGGAGCCCCATACCAGCGAGGTTTGCTAAATTCACTCTATCTAGTAGCTACATGTAAATAAAATTTAACGGAATATTATTTAAAAATACTGATTATAATATATATATAAGGTATCACCTAAACCAACCAACTACAAAAGAAAAAAACGACCGAAGAAAGGTCTGGGAATATTCATGTTACATTGTGGCTAGAGTACTATATAAAAAGAATTTTGACAGTCTTTTACTGGTACATATATATACGTCCTTGAATAGATTAACTCCATTAAAACTCTCTGGAGTTTAAAAAATCTGCTTTTTATAGCATGTTTAAGAAATTCTAAAGGGGAAATTTAATAGCAAAAAAACAACATTTAAATGTGTTCGAATAATTTACTTGGTAATTATTAACATACGTATTTTATGTTATGCACATTGATTTCATTAAAACATACTAAACAAACCGTGTATTTATTGCCTATTTACTGAGAATGACACTGTGATAAGCCGTACAGACAAAGTATATTGTAAGTGGTTATCAGGGTTCTACACTTGTACATGTCTCACATATACGTCCCTGATATAATATACAATCCTTTGACAAATATGTGTGATGCCATAGTTCTTTGTTTTATTTTCCAATTCCCGATATCCAGGGGTTACGATCACCTTTTTAAAGCAAATGTGAATGTAACCCCAGGATATCGAGGATGTAGTTTCCCGTACTTAATGCTATTCACGAGTTTAATTAAATAGTACAGTAGTGAAATAAATGTTAAAATTCGTCTTTTTCTTGACCAAAAACTGAATGGGAAAACCCCCCCTTTCCCCGATTCTCACATGGTCTCTTAAAAGATCATTCTAACGCTATGTTTCATACATACTATCACTGCATTTAACAAAAAGTGTTCAATGTGCTAATCAAGGTGAGGTTAGATAATATGAATACTAGAGTATAAATGCTTATGTTCACCAATTTCTTTCCTCTTTTTTTTATAATTTTGTTGTTATTATTATTATTATTTGGATGTATCTCTAATTATTTTAGTAGACGTTACCACGAAAGTAGTAAATCTAATAAGTATATACGAAAAAGTGATGAAAATGCACCAAGTATTTGAATATATTCAAAAAAATTATTTCGGAGATAGTGTACAATATGTACATTTACAGTAGTTGTAGACCTTCTGAATTACAATGTGATATCGACCACAATTTTTTTCTCTGTTAAAAACATTTTTACATCTTCTACTACACGTGCATTTTCCTTCTCACACCCCTCTGTTAACTTTGTGATAAAAAATATATTGTACCTACACGTGTATCTAGCTTACTTCGAGCTCAGCTATATTCCGGATATTTTACCCGGTGTCTGTTTAAAATGTATAATGTACATGCATCTTATAAACGCTTAAAACGGTCACATAACACCGTGTATAGGTAAACGACAGAGATCTCCGATAAAAACGTCGTGAAATGTCGTGAGATGACACCACACTGTAGGCAATCGCCTATGTTTTGTGATTTGTTTTAGTCGGGTACATATAAAGCGGTTTCAGTATGGCTCTTCAAAAAGCAAACGACCTAACTGTTGCTACGACAGATTCACAGCGACAAGAAAATCAGAAAAAGACAGTAAAGGTGCTTGACGAAGAAACTTACACAAAGGTAAAAACAAATCAAGTTATACTATTGTATGTTCACCAACTGACCCTTACTGATTCACAGATATTAACATAAAGAACACAGACTGCCCATGGCCAATAATAACAAATTCTCATCCCTACTCAAGGATAAATCTGAGTCTTAAAACCTATGGGAGAATTTGAGGGATTTAATGGGATCAGCAAAATATCTATGAGATTTTTCTGTTTAAAGTAAAACATGTTTGAATTTTTCAATGAGATTTGCAGGAAAAATATGGGTAAAATCCCCAAATCTCGCCCAAAGTGATCCCTGCCTACTTACCTACAGTGTAGGCAGAGCTCGGTAAGTCCTGGGTCCTACTTACCTACTGTGTAGGCAGAGCTCGGTAAGTCCTTGGTCCTACTTACCTGCAGTGTAGGCAGAGCTTGGTAGGTCCTTGGTCCTACTTACCTACAGTGTAGGCAGAGCTTGGTAGGTCCTGGGTTCGAACCCTGGTCTTCCTGCTACATTTTCTCTTTCTCCTATCAGCTAGCTCTTACGAAATTGTTCAGCTTAATTGCCATTAATTTTCTTCACTGGTTATATTTCAGAATCTTGAAAATATAATTGAAAGAGATTTCTTCCCGGATCTGCCTAAGCTCCAGTCACATACAGAATATTTTACAGCCCTGGAGAAAAATGACCTTGTCAAGCTCCGTGAGATACAGATGAGGAGAAACACCAATCGACCGAACACAGGCTCAAGTATAGGGTGTAGGTACAATTGTACATGTAATGTATTTTGTTATACAAACTAACAAACAAATTGTTGCCCTTATTCAGAAAGAAGTGAGTTCAATAATTTTATAAATTTGTAAATTTACATGTATGCATCAGCTTATCCATCTTTAATTATCTTCTGGACAATCCACATTAGCCCACATTGCGAAATTAGAATGCAAACCTCATTATCTAGTTGGACTGTGGAAAACTAGTCAAACCTTGTTATCTCGAAATTGGCTTGGCTGTGTGTAACTATACAGTAGTATGAAATGGACCAGGACCAGCGAAATACTTTGAATAAAACAAAGCCTTCAGAGTTATATGAGTTTGAGATAATGAGGTTCTACTGTATCTAGACCTTTTAACACAGCTGTATTAAACCCATTTAAAGTTATTTTCCCCTCCTTTATCGCAAGTTCAACTTTCTATGTTACAGACACAACACCAGCCACATTTGAGACTCCAGAACCGGACAGTAGACAGAAGTCACCGAAACAGCGAGAACCTGAGGCAGACTCCAACACTACAAGTAAGATACCACTGTGTATACTGATACTTGTCAAAGCAATAAGATAGTTGTATTTTAGATGTAACTGACTGTGATGAGATCAATGTGAGTCAGAAAATTATCTATGAAACGTTTGGTTTAAGAACAAAACAGAAAAGGAATTTTGATTCTGAAATAGTAAGGGGAGTGCCAGGGGCATTAATTTAGACGTCTCAAATACGCGTAGCAAGGGAAGTGGCAGGGGCATTAGTTCAGAAGTCCTGAATAGTAAGGAGAGTGGCAGGGGCATTAGTTCAGAAGTCCTGAATAATACGGGGAGTGGCAGGGGCTTTAGTTCAGAAGTCCTGAATAGTAAGGAGAGTGACAGGGGCATTAGTTCAGAAGTCCTTAATAGTAAGGGGAGTGGCAGGGGCTTTAGTTCAGAAGTCCTGAATAGTAAGGAGAGTGGCAGGGGCTTTAGTTCAGAAGTCCTGAATAGTAAGGAGAGTGGCAGAGGCATTAGTTCAGAAGTCCTTAATAGTAAGGGGAGTGGCAGAGGCATTAGTTCAGAAGTCCTTAATAGTAAGGGGAGTGGCAGTGGCATTAGTTCAGAAGTCCTGAAAAGTACGGGGAGTGGCAGGGCATTAGTTCAAAAGTAAAAAGACATGTAGATTGCATTGGTACATATTGGCCTCAAATACAATATATTGTGTTGCCTTTGACGGATGTTGGAAAGGCAGCACAAAGGCGGTTGCAGCGGCAGCAGCGGTGTCAAGAATGTTAAAATTTTGTGTTTATAGCTCTGTTTTTGACAAAACTAGCCCAACAAAACCTCAGTCAATGATGTAGTATACATTGTAGGTAGTAGAGTCTATACTACACTTCAAATATTCATTGATTCCTGCATTGTTGAGGTAAAATATATCAATTTCTGGACTTTGAAAAAAAAAATCAACGTTCAAGTTTTGCATTTAGCTATTGCATATTAGGCTGTTTCTGACAAAGTATATATACTAGAGCAACCAAGTTCGGGTTCAAGGATTATCGTGGGATGTTTACCTGAATACATTACACTATTTACTTGTATTTCAATAACTTTTTATTTTTTTGTTGAAAACCTCAAATTTATTGGCTTAGAAGAAAAATAAATGATTCTTACAAAGTATGAAAGCTAGAGTCGCCAAACTTGGAGTATAGGTTTATTGTGGGATGTGTAAAATGCATATGATAATGACAAAGTGGGGTAGGCGACACATATAATTAAGTGTAATTCCTCTCTAAATATGGAAGTCTGCCTTTATTACAGGTACACTACCAGGGCCCCACCTACTATTACATACTTACTTTGGCAGCCATTTTGGTATGCCACTTTAATTTTTTCAAACATGACATGAACACTGCATATTAATCTACCAAATTTCTTCATACTTGTTTGGATTGCAATCAGGCATTCACTTTACTAAAACCATTTTTAATCCTTATCCATAGATATGTAACAAATAAACAGGAAAGTTTAATCAACCATACCTAGCTGTAATTTCCATGTATGTATTGTACAAAAGTAACAAAGTACATTATTTCAATTTCCAGAAGGTTCCATTTGCTTTCTTGCCATTTAATCTGCCTACAAAGATGTTGAATATGATTTAAACAACATTAAAAACATTTTCAAAGACATAAATAGAAATATTTTATTTAAAACATTCCTTATATTAACTTTCTCCTAAATACATAATTATGTGTGGATTTTAAGGGTATATGTCTCTCTAATACCTATGTTTTGAACAATTAGACTTACTTGGAAATATGATTTAACGTCGGGTATAGTTTAAAATCAAGGATCTACTAAAAACGCATTTGCCTTTATTTCCTTAGAAATAAATAGCTTGAAACCTAATAAGGTTCCGATGCCATCATTTTGTTTTTGAAATGTATATCAGATCCATTTCCAATTTGATTTACAGAAGAAAAGGATGTTGCGGGTCTGGATAGGTTTTTGTCTAAAAACACGAGTGAAGACAATGCATCATTTGCTGAGATTCTGGAGGAGACCCAGAAACAACAGAGAGAGAAACATGCCTGGCTGTACGAAAACGAAAAAGACAGAGCAACGGTACGTAAAACACCGACAGGTTTTCGTGTTGAATAATGGCATAGATAAGTTTCTGGATCAGTATACGAAACAAATGTGACAGAACTTTTTTTTACTTTTCCACACTAAATGGACACCGGTTCTTGGCAGATTTCCTCATTTTTACTTAAATGTGACAGTAAATTACATTGAGTTTTGAATGAGAACAGTCTGTGAACAAATCAAAAGCAATAATTAACTGATATTACATTATCAGAATTGTGTTGAAGTGTCCGTGTCACAATTATTTCGATTGAAAGTTGTAGCCATTTTGCCTATACCGGCCGTGTTTTGGGGCCTAGAAATGCAGTACCTGTTGGCCAGTATCGATAATACTATGATGATAAGCCAGTTGATTTATTGAAAAACCTCATGAATTTAATTATAGTTTATTTCACAAGTCTGGCGGCCAATATCAATTAGAAAATTTTGTATTTTCCATCAATTTCACAGAGAGAAATTTCCAAATTTCACTTAAGTTAGATGTCCTTGCAATCATCAGTCCCACTCACACAGCTGACTGAAAGACCCAGTAGTGTTCAGAATTATATTTAATAGCCACAGCTAATTATAAACCGGCAAGCATTCCATCAGAGACCTATTAGAAATTTAAACTTATGTGTATGTTTGAGTGGGTCAAAATGATGACTTGACTTTGCAAGGTCTGTGCATGCATTTGTGGGAGTTCAAAAAAAATCTTCCCTGGTTGAGAGTGAAGGAAAATATTTTTTTCATGAAACTCAAGTAAGGTTAAAGAACATATCTTTATCTATCATGCATACAGTCATAAAAGTTTTAGCCCATGGCTTTTGAAAACGGCCCCCGCTTTCTTGGCTAGATGGGCCCAATGCCCCATGTCAATACAAAATCAGCTGAAGCTCTGCAGTATGTATGTATGATAGATTATATTCTTTTAAAATTGAGTAGCAAATAAATTTACATGTATACTTATAATACTAGTTTAAAGAATACTTCCCATGTGTTCATATGGCTGAGGAAGTTTTGTTACTTGAATAGCCCTGAATATAATCTGAGATGTAAGATAACAATGAAGCCTAATTCTACTGATCTGCCACTGTAGCGTAATTTGATGAGGACATGTACATTAAGTAGGTATGTTTTTATCACACACAAGGCCCTCCATCAAAAAAGACTATACAATAATAAATGTTCTGAAATTAAGGTTATAATATGAATTATTTGTGTAGGAGGAAAATGAGCGTTTAGCATTGCCCAGTATAGAACAGCAGGCGATAGAGGGACCACCACAAGCTGGAGCTGACTCGTGGAAGTACAAGGCCAGGAACTCACTCATGTATGTCCCTGATGGTAAGTCATCTCTCATGTATGTCCCTGATGGTAAGTCATCTCATGTATGTCCCTGATGGTAAGTCATCTCATGTATGTCCCTGATGGTAAGTCATCTCATGTATGTCCCTGATGGTAAGTCATCTCATGTATGTCCCTGATGGTAAGTTATCTCATGTATGTCCCTGATGGTAAGTCATCTCATGTATGTCCCTGATGGTCAGTCATCTCATGTATGTCCCTGATGGTAAGTCATCTCATGTATGTCCCTGATGGTAAGTCATCTCATGTATGTCCCTGATGGTCAGTCATCTCATGTATGTCCCTGATGGTAAGTCATCTCATATATGTCCCTGATGGTAAGTCATCTCATGTATGTCCCTGATGGTCAGTCATCTCATGTATGTCCCTGATGGTCAGTCATCTCTCATGTATGTCCCTGATGGTAAGTCATCTCTCATGTATGTCCCTGATGGTAAGTCATCTCATGTATATATAGACGGACCACCACAAGCTGGAGCCGACTCGTGGAAGTACAAGGCCAGGAACTCACTCATGTATGTCCCTGATGGTAAGTCATCTCTCTTGTATATACAGACCAACCACCACAAGCTGGAGCCGACTTGTGGAAGTACAAGGCCAGGAACTCACTCATGTATGTCCCTGATGGTAAGTCATCTCTCTTGTATATATAGACCAACCACCACAAGCTGTAGCCGACTCGTGGAAGTACAAGGCCAGGAACTCACTCATGTATGTCCCTGATGGTAAGTCATCTCTCATGTATGTCCCTGATGGTAAGTCATCTCATGTATATATAGACGGACCACCACAAGCTGTAGCCGACTTGTGGAAGTACAAGGCCAGGAACTCACTCATGTATGTCCCTGATGGTAAGTCATTGTAATAAAAGTCAGAGAAGATCAATTAAACTTGAATCAAATCATCAACAAAGGAAAGATTTACAAGGGAACCCTTGCAAAAATACAAGAGAATAAGACCAGGTGTTCAGGAAGAGTAAGCGTCTTCAGCTTCATCTATGACTGCCGCCATGTAAAAATCATCAAACCGAGAACCGAGTCATCATTCTCAATCACAATACGTTAGCACACTAATGAGCGTATTTAAAAAGGTTTATATCCATATCATTGTTAACACAACAGGTTGGAGAAGCAGGGAGGTTTCTATGTTGATATTTTACAAAAGAAAGTATACATATAGATTTGAATGAATTTTTCTTCCTAGTTAGTCTATGTATTTTGTCAGATACACTGTTCCACTAATTAACCAGAACAAACCAGTACCTTTCAGAAATGTGTAACTTTTATTTTGAGCATTGGTTTGTTAAAATGTTTTAGATTTTATGATGTACATAAAAGTTCATCAACCAGAACACTCTTGAGGAATATTACAAATCAGAAATTTGTCTCAGAATAAAAGAAATGTATTTGAGTCAATTTTATTTATCATTATAAAGGGATGGTTATACATGTAAATCATTAAGGTATGTATATGAGTTGTGTTGAATTCATGTTTTTAATTGGTGTTGACAAGTGTGTGTTGAATTCATGTTTTTAATTGGTGTTGACAGGTGTCGAATTGAGTGAATCTGAAGTGATGGAGTTGAAGAAAGGCAAATCAAGGGAGATAATTCATGAAAATACCAGATTCCAGATCAGTCCTTGGAACCAGACAAAAAGTACTGAGCAGATAAAGCAGGTAGCATCACTGAAAGCCCTCGCTTGTTACGGCAAAATAGGTCACGACGGAAAGGAGGTCATGCCCTTAGAATCTCCCAGAGTCAATGGGTACGGTTTTGTGGGCACGCCCTCCCCAGCCCCTGGTGTAGACGAATCGCCGTTGATGACGTGGGGGGAAATTGATGGTACCCCGTTCAGACTAGAGGGCAATGAAACACCTCTCACTGGGGCTGGAGGTCCAACATTCAAGGTAAGGTTTCATGTTGATCTAGCGACATAACAACCAATCACCTGGAACAGATCATAATGCTGTTGTGATGGTGCAACTCTTCATTTCATGTGTGGTTTCTTGGCATGAATACATGTACAGCCCATATGGAACAGGGTGTTCTAGAATTCATTGATATCAGCACTCTCCATACATGTTTTTACATAAATAATGTGTATCAGTTCTTTAGAATATTGAATTGTGTTTATTGTACAAAGAAAGACTAATTAATGTTGTTTTAAAATCAATCTATTACAAACAAATGTCTTGTTCTTTTGGTTTCTTATTCTTTAAAATTGCTTTGTCACATCAATACTAAAAGGAAGTCCTGAACTTCTAGGATACTGGAACTGTACCCAACTAACTGTATAGTGATGTATAGAGGTTACACAATGAGTGCTTGTTGGATATGGAATTTATTTCACTCGAGTTAATTATTTTTTAAAAGTTACAAAAGACACGAAAAAATAATTAACTCGAGTGAAATAAATTCCATAACCAATAAGCACGAGTCCTGTGACCTGTTTCGAATTCTACCACAATACGTTTAAGTCGCAGTCGCAATGTTGTTTTCTGTGAACCACGAATGATATTTGCTCGAAAACACATCATCTCGTATATACTCCTGCAAAATTGTGACGTCGTCAACAATCAATGACGACGTCAACAATCAGCACGTTGCATTGAATCACGTGATTTCCGGTCAAAGTTTAACTTCTCAACCAATCAAATGTCCGGAAGGTCATATTCCACTAGTGGTATATAATATACATTTATCCAACAGTCAGCATGTTTATACAATGGTCTGAGAGTTGAATAACACATGGTATTGTGGTAGAAATTGTATTACCTACTTTCAGATAAAGAATTCCTTTTGTTTTATTTTACTTCTCAGTGAATCTAGATATTTCATACCGACACTTCTGATGTTATTTTTGTGGCTGCTGATTTAGCTGTAGAATGTATACACTTTTATGTAAAGGAGAATGTCCGAAAGCTGTCTATTCTTTGAAATAATGGATTGGACGAGGCCGAAGGCCGAGTGCAATCCATTATTTCAAAGAATAGACAGCTTGAGGACATTCTCCTACTTAAAACATAACCCTCTCTTGTAATAAATAGATATACTATTCATCGAATTACAAAGCTGACAATGCTTGTTGCATGTGAAGGTATGCTCAATCAACCTTGAAAAATATTGGACAGGTACAGGTAATGGTATGATGAGAGTGTGTTTATTCAACCGTAAATATTTTTGGACACATACAGGTAACAAATAAAGGAAACTATTTGTAGTAACTGCAGGAGTTTTTCATGCAATGCTATTTTATACTGCCAAAATTCATCGTAATACATGTATGTATATATACATATATAAGTGAAAAAACTTAAAGGGTCTTTTTAAACCAGACGAAATAAAAAATGAAGGAAAGATCGCGAGATACTTTTTAACAAAATATTTTAGACATTTAAACTGGTACGTGAAACATATCCCTAGTGTGTTGCATGAATTTCATTGGACGTCATAATTGTACTGGTAAGAAAATTCATTATGCGGCATTTTAATTTCACTAATTTTGGCCAACCAATAATAGTCACGTTTTGGTTGTTTCAAAGCTATTTTCTATTCAAATTCATAGTCTACTTACAAAGGACAATTTTTTAGTTGGACATTGAAGCCACAACATGTCTGATAGTGATTCTGAGCCAATATTTATAACACAGTCAACTTTTGTTGAACCGCCAACGAAAGGATCTGATACGGATACAGTACTAAATGATGCAGGAAAATGTGCGTCCAAATTTTGAATTGAAAAACAGTATTTTTTCGGATATTTCATCGGCTGACGAGGAAAACCTTGTCCAATGTTCTGTGGAAGTTGAAAAATTGGACAGGCGATTTAGCTGTAGAATGTATACACTTTTATGTACGTTGCTTATATGATATACCACAAAAAATACAAACAAATGATGGATTTTGTAATTTAAAAATGTCTTGGACTACTTTAATAAATAAAGATATCAAAATGTCTATTTTATATGACAGATTCCGGAAATGCCAAAAAGAGACAGGCTTGCTTTAGATCTTGCCGAGAAAGCCAGCAAAGCTCACCGGGACAAAAAAGAAAAGGCACTCAAGTCGGTACAGGCTAGACTGTCATCGTAAGTTATGTGTTCTAGCTGTCTTTGTTAAACAGGAGTTTTACTTGTAGGGGTTGAATTTGTAGTTTGAAAACTGTATGCTTCCTACATCTTTAAATTTCAAAGAAAATTTGATAATTGAAAAAAGGAACTTTCAAGTTCAAATAAAAAGGAGGTTTGTTGTGTGGATTAAAACATTTTAAATAGCTTCATTTGCATAATAGCCATCAGAAGTTCAGTGACATTGAAATCTGAAGACTTTGTTATATTGTTGCAATATTCACTTTAACAACTATTAAGTCATTAAGCAATGAACATGAATATGAATATAATATGTATTGTAGCATCAATTGATGATTTTTTTTTCATAAAAAATAAATGTTATAGAATTACAGAAATGCCCAGTTCACATCTCATTAAGAAGAGCTTTTAATCAGCATGTACGAAATCTACTGAATTTAATGGTTTGGTTTTTTTTATCTTTAGGCCTTCTCCAAAGTTTGGAAGATCTACAACAGAAAGACTCCAGTCCATGTCTCCAGCGGCACAGAGACTCGCAACGGCTCGGCTGGGTGTGCGGACACAGTCAGACAAAGCATTACAGGCTAGTTATACACCATCTCCCACTCACAGACTGACAGGAGGCAAGACTCCAACCCTCACTCCTAAACTCACCCCGAAAAGTACAAGTAGTACTCCCTCAGGGGACAGAACTCCGGGTAGTAAAAGAGGCGGCTCTGATATTGCCTCTCTCACTGACAATCTATTACAGTTACCTAAAAGGAAAACAGCCTCGGATTTCTTCTGAGGGGTCTTACTTCATTACCTATTGTTGTCGTGGATGGAAATCTTACTTCATTACCTATTGTTGTCGTGGATGGAAATCTTTCTTCATTACCTATTGTTGTCATGGATGGAAATCTGTGCAAGTTAAAAAAAGTGTGTGAGACACACTCTGTCAAAGTGATCTTACAAAGTAAGATTTGTGTTGGTCAGTAATCATCAGTTCTTATTATGAGGAATGTTCCACTGAAATGTGTTTTTATACTCTTGAGGGAAACAATTGCTAGAATCCAACAGGATCCAGGTTTAATCTGAAGGCTCCTGAGAAATATCAAGAGACAGTTCAGACATCAAAAGAAAATATTGGAGAAAGGAGTTAGAAAAGAGGATGAACATTCATGCATGTTGTGATTTTCAATAGATGCAATATAGACTAAATATGTTTGAAAAAAATTGTTATAAGCTGTTTAGGAGTAATATTATTTACATATCACATCTGAATAAAATAAATAAAAGGAACTATTACTGTTGTCTGGCCAAATATGAAAAGTAAGTCAAGGTTAATGTGTTACCAGGTAACCATAAGTGATTCTAGTACTGAAACACATTATAATACACAAAACATATATTTATATACATAAAAATAATAATAAATAAAGGATCTTACACTAGTGTTGATGTGATATGGAATTTAGTAAATGAGTTCAATAATTCAATATGCCACAAGCTTTAGGCAAGTTTCATATTAAATGTCATATTAAATTATTGAATAAGTTTGATAAATTCCATATTACATTGACACAAGTGTAAGGTTCTATTTATCACATAATTTATAGTTTTGAGAAAATACACAAAAACTCTCAAATTTATTCTCTATAAGAAAAGCAAATTTCTTCTTGGCGGTACGATTTTCACTACGGAGACAATCATTTGATGTCATAAAAACGTCATTTGTTTATGACGTCACAATAGTGTTATTACAGGTGTGTATTTAATACCATATTTATGACATGGTCGTATGAGATGACTGAACGGGTCAATTATGTATTGATAGTCTTTTTTTTATACTTGATAACAAAATGAGTCAAAGATTCGTCATAGTTCTGCTCAAGTATGCATAAAATATACAGTATTTGGTACTATTTACAAATTACATAATATACATGTGTACATGTATATGTATTATCCCAGCCCTATTGTTGCTGTGCATGTTCTGCTTTAATTACTGGTAACAAAAACACATTTGTTGTATGGGGCAAATAATTATTTTCATTGGATTTTCAATTAAAGATTTAGGTAAAAAATTGAGTACCTGTACATACATCGTCGGATACCCACGGTTGATCTCGCTTCGCTAACTCACTCATCACCCGTGGGAAAAACTCGCCGAGAAATCCTCGTAGGTAATTAATATGTACGAAGCATTTGATTGGTTCCAGTGCAGTTTCGCGATGGGATTTTAAACCAATCAGAATTAGCGTTATATAATCTATACGGAAGCATAACTTAGATAAGTAGCACTGTATTGTTCTTGACTTGTTTTCGAAGTCAACGACCTGTAAGACTTGTCTCATATGATTTTTAAACAAAATTCACAAGACTTAATTTATGCCGCCATCGTTGTGAACATGTCTTCTACTCGCCGTTTACACGCTTTCTCATGGGCGCAGCCATTGTTGTGTATGGTGTACCACGAAACGGGTCTTCAAACTGGAGAGTTCCGATTTTCTGATTGGTCCGTTCTAATATACAAATTACCATATTTTACGAGGATTTCTGGGCGAATTTGCCCACGGGTGATGAGTGAGTTAGCGAAGCGAGATCAACCGTGGGTATCCGACGATGCTGTACATATAGTTCTATTGTTGTTTTATCAAAATTTATTTTGGAATATGTTTTTATTGCATATCTGTTTAAAACAACTGAAAAAAAAAACAAGAAATCTTCCCTAATCTCTTTAACATCTACATTAAATATCAACTAATCAAACTGGGATATTCAAAGTATCCCCTGATGTAAGACGATGGGTCAATGTACAGTGTAGGCTTATCACAACAATAGTCCATTTGATGTCAACTCTCTATAATCAGTAGGCCTGGTTGTCCATATTCACTTTCTGATAATACTTGTCCCTGAAGGAACGATATATTAATTCCCTCTCTCCCACTCCAGCGAAGTAAGAACATAACTATGCAAAAGCTAAAGAGACACAAAAGAAATCTTTGATATAAACCTCTGTTGTTATAACTTTACAGAATACTCAATAAATCTGTTTATAAGGGAAATAATATATTAAAGAAGATCAATGAAAAGTGAAAAGTTTTAATGGTGGTCCTTACTATCAAAATGTGTTAACTAATTAATGTGCTATATCAGGAACTTTGAAATGCAAAATAGCACTAAAATTAAAAACAAAAATTGACAAGGGAACTAACTCTTCGCCAGAAAAATATCATAATTTTTAGTTCATCTTAGTAAAGGAGTGTACAGTAACTACAATATACTTTTACAAAATTATTGTATTGTTTTGAGTTTACAATAAGTAATTCTTTAAATTCTGTAACAAATATCATTCCATTTAAAATTCTTCTGTACACACAATGGTAAGCTTGTTTTTCAGTTTACACTGCGTCATTCAAGTTTTTAGAAAAAATGCTTTCATTTATCATGATTTTCACTTCATTGTCTGTGGACGTATCTTTCCATAACTTACGACATATTGATGAGTTACTTACATTGTGTTTTAATAAATTGTCTAGCTGGTCTAGATCTGGAAACCTCGTTTTTCATGTTTTTTTTTTTTTTTTCATTTCGCTGTATCTGTTTACTAGAAACTGGCCATCCAACACAAGGTATGTCTAGCATGTTTAGTAGGGAAGTCTATTATAACTTTCTTTAATTGTTTGATGCAATGAGATTTGGACTGAATATTTGTTTGTTTCACCATCATAAAGTAAACAAAAGTCCCTAGTTGTGCTGTATTGATTTTGGGACTGAGCGGGAAAACAAAATGGCTGACAGGCGGCCATCTTGGATTTTGACAATGAAAATTTGTTACCGATATATCTTGAGAAGTACTTGATGGATCTTTCTCAAATTTCATATGCAAGTTCCCCTTGGTGCCTTGTTGTGCTGTATTGATTTTGAGACTGAGCGGGAAAACAAAATGGCTGACAGGCGGCCATCTTGGATTTTGACAATGAAAATTTGTTACCGATATATCTTGAGAAATACTGGATGGATCTATCTCAAATTTCGTAATCAGGTTGTCTTGGTGCCTTGTTGTGCTGTATTGATTTTGGGACTAATCGAAAAAAACGAAGTTACCGATAGGCGGCCATCATGGATTTATGAGTAATACGAAAATGTAGTTTGGTATCGCTATTTCTGGATGGATCATTCTCAAGTTCCCTTTGGTGCTTAGTTGTACATGGGATATGTTCGGACAGATAAACAATATGGTCGAAAGGCGGCCATCTTGGATTTTGACCGTGATAGTTTGTGATTGCTATTTCTTGGGAAGTACTAGACGGATCCTTTCCAAATTTCATATCGCCGTCAGACGACCATCTTGTATGTTGACTATTTAAGTACGTTGTGGTTAATTTTTAAGAAATACACTATGGATTTGGAATTTGGAACTGATCATAAAAACAAAACTCCTGAGAAGAGACCTTCTTTCAACTATTATTAATTTTCAAGGGCAATATATAGAATTCGATTAAATACATAAATGAAAGTTAAAATAAGAAGGGGAAAATATCCATCTTACTAAGAATGAATGAACAATCATCGATGGTGGGCGCCAAGATCCCTCTTGTATCAATAAATATGGTGTACTGAAGTTCTGTTCTAAATGAACAAATCCATCAAAAATTGTATCAGTAGTGGATGCGCACCAGCAATCCAGGGGTTGTACACCACAAATTGGGAGATAGATATCGCTTACCAGCAATCATGCAGTTGATTACTGACCAAAACAACCCACCACAACGTCAAAACCCAAAGTGAACATCCCATTAATTCCACTTAACACACAGGACACAGTGTCTAATACGACTGAATTAAACCCTGATTTAAAGGTAAGGTTTTCTGAAAGGCTTGGTCGACCATTTAGCAGAGCCAAAAGTCAGCGATAAAACGTTGCTAATAAGGATCATTGTGTAGTTTCGGTATCCAGTAAAGACGTGGTAGGTCAGCGTCTTGCTCATTAGCCGGTTTCTTGAAATACTGTAATACTGAAGCATGGTTGATAGTATTCCATCTTTCGAAAAACCGATCAATGTGTAAGTATAGGGTTACATTGGTTATCGGGCAGGCCTAGTTCTTTTTGCAAGCAACAATTGTAATAGCGTTTGCAAACAATTATCAAGTTGTTTGATGCTTTGTCTGCAGAAACATGTACACATACTTATCATGTAGATCGTTGAGTGGTGTTCGAACATCGGATTCAAGAAATATCGACGTATGTTTATTTTTTTTTTTTTTATTTTTTTAATGCAATCTGCTTATTCTTCCCTGAAAAGGCAACCTGATAGACTTCACCCACTCTGAAAGTGAATCCAATTCAGCATGTTCACGTTTAGCCCTTTGTCTGACATATTGAGTCCATAAGAATCTTGAGATTCCAATTGATGGATTGATTCTCTCGATACTTAGGACCGTTCATGAAAAGCTCCCGTAGCTTTATGTTGGGGATGATATTCAGATTGCCTGTTACTATATGTACAGCTGGACCATAGCACAATATGGAGATGAAGAACATGAACATGCTGACGGAGGTGTCATTCTAAGGTAATCTTTATTCAATTGCTGCAGTGTTTCTTTTTATAATTCAAAAGCTTAGGTGCAATAGGTATAGAATAACTGTAGGAAATAATTGGAATGCGTGTACATATACATCAGAAGTACAGTGGTATGTTTGCTCGAACAGACTGGCGGTGCAAGATATTGCCGATGATCTGAAACTTATTTGGATGAAGGATTTAAACAAAGAACACTGGCTATATATAATATCTTAGACACAATCATTATGATTATCAAAATTTTCAAATGAATTGCCTCACTTTACTATTTTCTCTTTTGAATAGAATTAATTATGTTTAAATACACAGGGGATTATTTCCCTACTCATATTTGTTAAACAGACTGAGCAAATGCTAATAGTTATGCTACATGTATTATATTATATTAATTGCATCAATATTTTCAACTAATTGTTTCATCAATGTCCTTTATTTGTCATGTCAACCTGTAAGGAGAGAACTTATATAGGCCTAGCCTGCTGTTCGATCCGATTGTGTTCACAATAAAATATGATGAAATGAAATATTGCCGATGATAATGACATTGCTCCCCTTCTTGGCAAATCTGACTTTCATGAAATGTCAAGTCGTTGGTGCCTCTTGGTTTGAACATTCTTAAAAAGTCGAATTTCTGCCATATGGTCAATAAGCTTATAGAACATCGAAGCTAGTGTCTACAGGTCACCCGGAACATTTTTTGTTTGAGTCGTTTGCAGAGTTCATCAAGCAGCCCGGGGAAGTGCATACAACGTTGACCTGACGTGATGTGCCCTTAATGGGCCTTTTAAACTATTCACCAGGTCGTCACGTTGTAATTTACAATTTACTCTAGTTTACAGAATGCACTGTTTTCTGTCATACAGTTGACAAGCACTTAACGTGTAATACTATCATCAGTCTGCTTACTATTACATGTAGCATCTAACAGTCAGTGTAGTGCTGGTAAGCCGCCACATAAGTTACCTCGACCGATTTACTACATAAATACCTTATGCTAATGCTAATGTCTTCGTTGAAGTATTGTTATTTGTCCGGATTATGCAATGTGATAAGGGAGTGTTGTTTATATAAAACAGAACCTGACATTTGGATTCCAACAAGTTCCATATAATCCTGACCCCTGTGATAGCACGACTGCTATCAGAAACACAAAGTAGGTTCGGTTACCAGTCCTGTAAAAGTCCATATCTATCTCGATCACCGAATGGAGACGAGTATTCCCCTCAAGGTATGTTGATTAGACGTGAGAACACGCTACATTGTGTGGCTGTGATTTGCCAGGAAAGAGAATCATGTACATAATTGCATAATCAACATTTCGGTGACGATTCAATGAACACGTATATACTATTCCTTAAGACTAGGTAAACGTATATGATTATAGCAAATAATATTAATCCATTAATTTTGGTTTTACAGCAATTTATCTTATTTCATTTTAATGTACACTCATGAAACATATTCTTTCCACTTACATCATTCACTATATCTATGCTATGTGTGTTTGATTTCGATATGTCTAGGATCGACTTTACTTCCTTGTCCTGACTGTACATGTGTAACGTAGTCGTTGTTACCTATTCCTTCGCCATATTCTTTCGTTCAGAAGTCCAGTCTTATACGATAGCTTCATGTGTACGTGAACATGTACAACGCACAATTTTTCTCCTATCTGTTTGAAGCTTGATATCATGGTCAAGCCGTTGATGGTCCTTGTTCTGTTCCTGTCTGTGACCACTGGTCAGTCCCATTCAAATGTCCAGTCCGACTCACCAGATGCCATCAGTGTATTGCAGCATACAGTCACTGAACTCTCCCGTCAAATGGAGGGTCTGAAGCAGCTTCGGACACAAGAAATGGAAACTGTCGCGAACCTGCAAGAAACACTGAGTTATGATCAAGTAGAAAACAAACATTTGAAAGCAAGAGTTGCAGTGTTGGAGTCGAGATTGGCTGCTGACATCCACAACACTAATGGAGAAGAGCAAAAAGGGGGTTTGCCAGGTTATTCGAACGGGAAGCACCTGTCGGAGATCAAGACCAACATTACAACTACTGCTAGTGACACCCTGATAAGGCTTTTGTATATTGAGAGATTCAAACTAATTCAATATCACTCCGTACCCAAGTATTTATCACGAAATATGTAGACAAACGTAGCAATTAATACTGCAGCAAAATATTAGGCTTAGAGGCAGCTTTAAGTATTAACAGATTTAGCTGTCTCAAACTGTAAGATCCCTGTGTCCTTATTGTGCTTCTTACCAAACACGATTAAAATCGGCATTGTAATTTTAAAGAGGATCGAAATGCAAAATGTTTACTGACGCCGGACAAGGTGACCTTAAAAGGACATTTCAAATTTAGGCAAGTTCATGTGATGTTGCTCCATAATCACTGAATAATAGTATTGTGAAAAACGTGATGTTTCATAACATTCTGTAATTGCTTTCAGCTACTTTTGGCATTTTGTTTTTGTATTTTTTTTTGTATTTTCTGTCTTTTGAAAGGCACTAACAGGAACGCTGTGGCGTTTTATTCCTTTCTAACCCACAACGTCCCCGATCCCGGTGACGACTTCACTATAAAGAATGACCACCCGATAACTAACCTGGGAGGAGGTTACAACCCCGCGTCAGGTATATTTACCTGTCAGAAAGCTGGGGTGTACGTCTTCAGCTGGTCTATCGGGCTAGGTACAAACGGACAAGTCTACTCGGAGCTGACAACGAATGGGGCACCTATTGGTTATCTGTGGACCGGGGAACACACCTGGGCCGAAACGTCCGAGAAGACAGTGATACTGGAACTAAGACAGGGAGATGTTATCACCATTAGGGTGGCTAGAACGGGAGGTACCAGTCCTACTTTGTGGGGTTTGAGAACTTCTTTTTCCGGCTACTTGATTCCATACTGATGTGAACCTTAGCATCAATAAACATGTGCATATATGTATCATAGTCATTATAGTCGTGGTATGAATTAAAGGCATTTTAACAAAATGTAAGAACAAAGCTTCCCAGATTGAATATAGTATTGATAAACATGCATAATGGCTATCAAAATGGCAAACCATCCGGTATTGTTAAGATAATCATTAAACGAAGATATACGCATAGCAATATCAACACTGATATTCTGAGAGAAATCCTGTTTCCGACACCACACCTCCCTATATAGAGATCTTTTATGAGTGTAAAGCAACGTTCCGACACTAGACCACCCTATAGAGGGACCTGTTCTGGGGTAAAGTTGGGTTCCGACACTAGATCTCCCTATTGAGCGACCTGTTTTGAGTGTAAAGTCAGGTTCCGACACCATATCTTTCTATAGAGGGAATTGTTCCAAGTGTAATGTCAGGTTCCGACACCATATCTTTCTATAGAGGGAATTGTTCCAAGTGTAATGTCAGGTTCTGACACTAGACCTCCCTAATGATGAACCTGTTCTGAGTGTAAGTCAAGGTCCAACACCAGACCACCCTATTGAGGGACCTGTTCTAAGTGTTAAGTTAGGTCCTGACACCAGATATCGCTATAGAGGGACCTGTTTTGAATGTAAAGTCTGATTCCGACTTCAGACCTCCCTATAGAGGGACATGTTCTAGGGATACAGTCAGGTTCCGACACCAGAATTTATTATAACGGGACCTGTTCTTGGGGTAAAGTCAGGTTCTGACCCAAGAACTCCCTATAGGGGGACCCGGTCTTCGGTTTAGTCAGATTCCGACACTAGACCCCTCTATAAAGGGACCTGTTCTAGGCGTGAAGCCACATAGGAGGGTTGTGTGGTCACCTGAGCGGACTACGTTCGCTCAGGAGGACTCCCATATCCGTTGGCCCAGACGTAGCGACAGCCTTATGGTACCCAGGTGGCTGACCGGACCTGGGGCGTGGTCTGTAAGGACAAGGTCAACAAAGAACCACAAAGGGCGGTGGGCGGCAATCCACTCCCTCATGCCGACATGAGACACTCTCTGTGTAGCAGCGGCGTTAAAAACCTAAACCAACCAACCAAGGGTGAAGCCCGGTTCTGACACAAAACCTCCATTTATAGTTGGACCTGTTCTGGGGATAAAGCCAGTATTTTACATCACAACTCCCTATACAGTGAGGTTTTCGCAGGATAAAACCAGGTAGATGGATGTCGCTTACAAGCAATCTTGGAACTGGATATCGCTTAACAATAATCTAGGGTATTGATATTGTTCACCAGCAATCCAACGAATGCATTTCGTTCATCAGCATTGTAAGGGATGGGTGTCGCACACCACCAATCCAGTGGATAGATGTTTGATTACCAGCAATTCGTTGGATAGATGTTCCTAAACCATAAATCAGTGCTAATTAAAATAGGTTAACAAAGATAGAGTTGCTTTTGATCATTTACTACATAAACCCTTGTCGTTATCGATATTAACTACGCTGAGAAATTCATTTCATTTTATTACTCAATGCAATAAGATGACGTACATCTTACACACGCACGCTGTTTTGTCCTTCTTTAACTCGTCATGCTAGGGGCCAAAAGGTCGGGATAGAAATTTTCTAAACATTAATAAGACAGTGGAGTTATAAAACCGCAAAATACAATTTGATTCTTATACCGTTCTATCGATGATGTGTTGTCTATAAATAACGGTGGCTGATTTGTGCCATTTCGTTGCTTCGTTGTTTCGTCCTTCGCTGCTTGTTTATTTCGTCACGTTTACCCACTAGTGTCAGATGTCTCTATTCCGATACGGCGATCTTTATTTCATGACCAGGTCTTGTGCCGTTAGCGTTGGTAAGAGCAAGATGATCTTCAGACGAGTATATGTATATGTAATCAAAAAGAAACCCATTTTATCCCAATCACGATCGTTCATTTGCTATCTCTTCTTGACTATTAACAATTAAAAAAGAACTTTGTTCTAGGCGAGTTCTAGATATTAACAGCCCTCCAAAATTGTATATATTCACTGCGTGAGGAGAGGCATAACATTTTCTCTCAAACATGGCAGCAAGGTCACAGGATATACGATATTTTCACACACCAATGTGTTTAAGAAAATTTAGAAAATCAGAGAATACCAAAGCGTCAACAGAACCATAATTCGAACTCAAAATCGATTAAACTAGTGGCAAAATGGGAACAAAGGAAAGATTTACATGGAGACTCTCGTAAAAGCCCAACAAAATAAGACCAGGTGTTCCGGAAGAGTTAGCGTCTTCTGCTTCATTGGCGACACCCGCCATGTAAATCTTGGTCACATCCAAGGAAGCATCAATCCTCAAAATGAGAACTGAGTCATCATTGTCATCACAACACGTAAACACACTAACAAGCAAACTCAAAAACCCCCATCTTCATACCACACAAAGATACAGAATATTCCTCGATGATATCAAGATGGCGACCATAAAACTCTCGAATTCCTGTGCCGTAAGTTTGGTCGTCAGCAGTTGACATATATCACGAAAATAAACATGTATTCGCAAATAGCTAGCATAGCGTATCAGTGAAGAAGGAGTAGGGTTATTTAAATGTATATATTCAATGGGTTTGCCGTTTAATATCACATATATTCCACGAGTATGGTAGATTATTTTTATATGTTTATGGGTGCGTAGCACGATTGAAAATATGAACAAGAAATCTGCCATACAAGTGAAAGTTATTTCACATTAAACGGCAAATCATTGAATTTTCTCTTTATTACATTTCGAAAGAGGCCTTTAAATACGTTTATTATCTTTTTCTTTACTTGCCTACTGGGACGTAGACCTAATCCGTCGAAATCACTACCGATCAGGAATACACAGCTGATTGGGATAAGTTTATCGGAAAAGTTGAACTATTCTCCTCCTATAATTCATTACATATTAAATCCTTCACCAGTATCTCATCAATATCTACTGCTGTTGCCATTTCTTCAAGGTCATCTTTCCCCAATAGACAGGTTCTGAACGACGAAAACAATGCTGAACCTCAAATGCCAGGGGCAACGGGAGAGTTCGATCAAGGGGACCAACTCATACAACAGTTCCGGCATAACGTGAAAAATGACCCGTGTGGAAAACTACCCGACGTTGAAATCTACGGCGGGTCACTTTTCCTGGGACGAATTTTAGAAATATCTAATGGGGTCATTTGTATACAGATGGCCGGGTAAGAGTTGTTGTCTACATTGCATTAAAAAGATTTCATTTGATTTTGTCTCCATTGCATAAAACATTATTTCAGTGATGTGACACGTTTATGAGACATGAAGTGGCCCCACAACCAGTGCTCTGCTTTATGACCACACAGAAGCATGCAATATTTTAAAAGCTTAACAGACAAACACTTGTGCTTTAGTCAAACAAATATATTTCTTATCACAGTTCAGAGCCTGAAAACAAGTTTGTACCTGTATCTGAAAAGAAGAAAAATAATCCTTTAACACAGTCAATATATTATACATTGTGTATAATAAATCACATTTAAAAGACCATTGATTACAGATAAGGGGTATTTTCTGGACCTAAGTTCGAAATATGTTGAACACTAGTATTTTTACTTATTTAGAGCGATACAGAGTCAAAAGGTTTGTGTCGTATGCAAATACTCAACTTTTTGTGAAAGACACTATCGTAAATATTTCTTCCAATAAATTGCTTTGCACTTTTCCTTTTCTGAATATGCGAAAACGTCATTGTGTAAAGCATGAATAATTTAGCATAAGTCAAGTACATGTAAATATTGACTCACCATGGGAGCTCTGTTACATGTCCTGGTGTCATTTGTACATATGTACCGTATGCATCAGCGGTGTGCATTTTGATTAACCTACACATACATACATAGGGTGGTGAGAAAACTAGACAATTGGCTATGATTACGGACGTTTAAGCCTATGCATCTAATGTAAGTATAATCGCTACAATACATGTATCTACTTTTCTGTGATAAAAGTGAAACTGTGTTATTACACATAAAATGTGTATACCTCAGGCTCCAAATGTTGTGTTGGAAGCGAAGGTTGGTAGCCCTAGTTCCTCCGGTTTTATTGTCATTTCACCAACATTTTCAATGAGAATTGTTTCCATCATTGTAGTGCTCACCAGTGATATATTTTGTCACATATATGTCTTGTGCAATTTCCCTACATTCATCACATAAAGAGCATATCTAACAAACTCTCAAATCAAGTTTTACATTGTTTTACATTAAATCACGTACGTCACTCGAAGGACACTTGACTGTTTCAAATCAAAATATTTCAATTCTTACTCAAGTGCGACTCGATGAAACTACCAAATGTTACCTGTTTCATTTGCCGATTAATTTGACAATATGTTTGCATAGGGAGATAACTAGATAAACAAGTTGAAAAAAAGAACACACCGCGTCAGATTTACATTTTTATTGAAGCTGTGTTGGTTAATTTAGTTTTACGTCCTAATAAAAGCCATGGTCACTTAAGGACGTGACATGTTTTGGAGCCGGAGGAAAGCTGGAGTACCCGGCGAAAACCCAGCGACTTACGGTCAGTATCTGGCAACTGCCCCACGTTGGATTCGAACTCGCAACCAGTAGATGGAAGGCTAGTGGTAGAATGTCGGAACACCTTCACCACTCGGCCACCATGGCCCCTGTTTAATTAATTGAAGCTGCGCAAGAAATCAAATTGAAACAACCAAAATCGATCAATCAGCAAAATGTTAAAATATAATGGTTACTAACAGTACTGACAAGTAAGCTTATCGTCCTGCCTTAGAAATATTCTCCCTTCAGCTAGGGTGTTCTACACCTCTTTTGTCAGCGGTAACGTAGAACGTCTTGTTACGTATTGTGTGAAAGAAATTCGAATAGTCAACTTCCAAATCAAATAGTTTCGTCCTTACACCTGTTTTTTCAATTATAACAGTTTCCCATTCCAGTAGATACAAAATGTGTAATTAAGCTCTCCGCCTCTCGCTTGTAAATATAAATGGCTGCCGTGACCTCGGAACTGAGCCTGCGCAAAGCATCTAATCGTCATTTTTCCGCGATGACGCGTCAGAAACAAAAATATTTTTTTTGAATTAATCAACAAAACATAGATACAAATGTATGGCGTTTGCAAACGTACATCATAATGATGTTTGATTGTCATACAGTAATGCACTATATGTTTTTTATTACATGTACGTCACCACGTAGTCTTGCACAAACTCCAGATCGCGGAACAAACTAAAGGAATAGACTTCACATTTTGAAAGATTTGAAAATACACATTAATTGAAGTATAAGGCTAGAATCTTGCTTTGGTCGATTTCATGGGGTGATGAATTGAGTTGGTCTTGAAAAAAAAACATTAGACGATACCAAAGCGCTAACAAAATCATGATCCTAACTCTAAATCGATTACCCTAGGGGCACAATATGAAGAAAGGAATGATCTACACGGAATCCCTTGTTTAAGTACAATAGAATAAGACCAGGTGCTCCAGACGAGTAAACGTCCTCTGCTTCATCGACGACACCTGTCATGTAGATCTTGGCCACATCAAAGTAAATATCAAGTCCTCAAAATGATAACCGAGTCAAAATTGTCAATCACAACAAGTACAATCAAGAATGAGCATGCTCAAAAAGTCCTTCATCATATCACTTAAATATACAGAATTTTTCTCAATGAAACAAAGATGGCGACCACAAAACTTTCCCATAGTTCTTATCGACCTGCATCTCTCGGATTCTTTTGTTGTTAGTTTGTTTGTCGATCACGAAAATCACGATGTTTAGAGCAATGTAAAAATGTAGGGATGTTACTATCAAGAAATGGAAAGTTCACGATAGGAAAATTAATATCGGCACGTTTATCATATAGCTTAGTAGAAGCTGTCCATGTTGATCGTAGTTTAAGTAGAGATCGAGGTAAGCAGCGGATGTAGAAGAGTCTGTTGTGTCCTTTATTTAAAGTTCAGATCGGTACATTGTTATGTATGTACGATAGACGTGATCAGCAACCTTCTTGTTGTTTATAGACAACACATCGGTGTTTATCTAAAAGTGATATTCAAATATTTAGCAAGGTTTTTGTTACCTGTACTGATTAGCAATCTACAAATTCAGTCTCGTTTTAAAACAAAATCTAGTCAGCTAATAGTGGGACTCATTTTGTTCCCATTGGAACGCCAACAGTCTGTTGGAAAATAATTCCTCCGAACTCAACAAAGATATTGTCAACCAAGAATTCAATCATTCGTACTATATCTTCCTCAGTATATTTCAACCTAGCTTTGTTGAATTTTTTACAAAATAGCTCACAGCCATGTATTCATATTGTCATTCACCTTTCTCGGAAAATAAAGTTCTAATAATGAGAGACAGAAGACTTTCTTTCAGTTTGGTATGTGGTATAGTAGTGTATAGGGTGGAACAATACAATGTTTTGATCGAAATAAAAGACATTTTTAGGAAAGTGTATTCAAGATTGATCCAAAGATCTTTCGAGTTTTCCAAAATCCATATCCCATTAATTCCACTTCAAGAGAATACAGTGTCACAATAAGACTGAAACCCTGATTTTATGGTCTAAGATTGGTAGTAAGAAGTTTTGATAATGGCGTTTTCGTGTAATGGGCCAAACGTGACGAATTTCTATGACGTCAACAACAATACCTGTGGGCAAAGCTGTGCAAATTATCCGGGCTCAAGACATAGTTTTGTGACGTCATCAAGATTAGACAAGAGTCATGTTGTTACTTTTATCGTTTATTAGTAGTAAAATGAAATCTACATTTAAGTCCGTAAATAGGACTTTTGTGAATACAATAGTTATGAACATTTCACAGAATAATACTGTAAATATAAGAAAATTTAATAACCTTTGGTTTTGTTTGGTTTATGACATCATAAAATGCAGTCGGTAAATTGAACGCGTTTACGCAATTTACCTAGCGCTCCATTGGATTTATGGTCTCATTACACCAAACAAAATAAAAGGTTAATCATTAAGTAAACTATACAGTATGCCAAACATTAGTTACAAGGTACAATTCGTCCTTCAAACACAAATAAAATGCAAGCCATGACATTATTAGGTGGTTTAAATATATAAATACCATATCTCATTCATTTAAGTGCATATTCGATTCTTGTAGATGCCCCGTTGACTATTTTCGTATATTGGCCCGGAGACAATGAGTACGGGCCGCACTATATATGTTGACGTCATAATTGCAGGACGACGTTATATACAATGTAGTGATGGCATTATAGTAGACAATGAGCGAAGTGGAGTCCATAAACTCAGCTTCGCTTCGGTCCATATGCATATTTTTGTGTGACAGACCAGTCAATAAACTCAGCTTCGCTTCGGTCTATATACATATTTTTGTGTGACAGACCAGTCAATAAACTCAGCTTCGATTCGGTCCATATACATATTTTTGGATGACTGGTCCATAAACTCAGCTTCGCTTCGGTCTATATACATATTTTTTGGGTGACTGACCAGTCCATAAACTCCCATATTTCCTTCAGTGCCATGCAATATTTTTAAATCATTTTTCCAGTGAGTTATTTATGTGAAACCTTTTTTCATAACGAATATCTATTATATGTTATTTAAGGGTTAGCCTTTTATTTTGTTTAGTTTATGAGCTCATAAATCCAATGGAGCACGAGGCAAATTGCGTCAACTCGAAGCGTTCAGGTTTAAATTACCGACTACTCCATTGGATTTATGATCTCATGGACGAAACAAAATCAAAGGTTAATTCTTATATTTACAGTATTTTTCTGTAAATGGTTCATAACTTTTCTGTTCAATTTTGCCCCATCTGTCGACATATATTTAATTTCAAAACTTACAAACATGTGAACGGTTCAATAAATGTAACAGCATAAAAGTATCGAGAGAATGTGTGTTTAGACTGTTAATAATAATATAATTCAAATATTGTTTTGAATTTTTTTCATTGACTAGCTGGTTTGCAGTTAATGACTGCTTTCTTTATGATAAAGTCAATGAAAACCGACATAGACAATTTGATGCAACGGCACAAGTATGCACAATTACATGCATGTACTATACAAATACTGTTTGCATGGCATCTTATTATTGGTTATATATCGTACAATCTCATTTAAAACATGTTTTTTATTGATAGAAGTTCTCCAGTACCAACTCCTCACCAGAATGCTTATTGTACACGGATTACTCATTCTGCTTCAGTCTGCCACGAGTCTGTATGGTGAGTAAAAACAAGTGACATGTAAGAAAATTGACTGTTTTTCAGATTTGTTGTTATGTCCGTTTGTGTGTATCTTATCGAGAAATATTCTGTATCTTTTTGTGATATGAAGATGGACGTTTTTTTTTTGTTAGTGGGCTTACTTGTTGTGATTGACAATGACGACTCGGTTCTCATTTTGAGAACTTGATGTTTACTTGAATGTGACAAAGATTTACATGGCGGGTGTCGTCGATGAAACTGAAGACGCTTACTTTTCCGCGGCACCTGGTACTTTTACAAGGGTTTCCATGTTAATCTTTCCTTTGTTCATATTTTGCCCCCGTTTTAATCGATTTTGAGTTTGGATTATCATTTTGTTAACGCTTCGGTATTCTCTTATTTATTTTCGCAATTTCCTGATGACGTAACTGATAGCGAAATGATTTACTGGTGTTGCAGGTGTTAGGTCGCTAGGCGTTACGTGCCAGCATGATTGGACAAAGTATGGAAACCAGTGCTATCAGTCATATGCCTCAGCGAAAACATGGATAAATGCGCAGGTAATATACACAAAAAATAAAGCATGGCATTTGAAAGCAGATAACAGTTTAAAGAGTTACCCATACATGTACAGTAATAAACCGATCATTAAAGGACAATCACAAACGTATCATAGAGAATCAATTCAAATATGTTCAGCAGGAGCACGATTACTATCTTTTCTGATGAAAGAGTTGAAGCATTTCGCCTTCTGGTATGAAACGTTTTCGGTCAAACTTTGTCTCAACTTCCAAGGTCATTACATAGAAGTTATACATTGTATAAAGAGTTTACTTCTAGATGGTTAAATACTCTCTCATGCAAATGAAGACGTGGATGATGATGAACATACAGCTATGAGCGAAGGAGGGTTTGAAGGGTGCAACTAAATCGAATTTGATAACATACATTGTATACAAATATAATTTACTATTACATGTACATGATTTTTTTAACAGTACCATTTCGTAAGCAAATACTCAACTAAAAAGAGTAATACAAAGCGGACATTTTATTCAGTCCGTATTATGTTTGTATGTTCCAGGCCGAATGTAGAAAAGAAGAAGCCAACCTCGTGAAAATAGAAAATAAAGAAAAGAACACGTGGTTAAAGAATTTCTTGAAATCATTAGGTATTGCCTATATTGATATTATGTCGTTACACATAATACATTATGTTCATTTTTCATCGAAATCCTTTGTTTACATTTTGTATGTCATTATTTGTTACTTATACTCGTTATGGGAGATAATTAGAAAAGTGATATTTTTCACTCATGTAGTGTATTCTCACATTGACACGTTGATGCAACGAAAAGTTAAACAATTTCGAAAAATGTTACAATTATTACATTTTTCGTGCGTGATGCACGGAAATTGTAATAATGTTACATTTTTCGTGTATTGTGTACGAAAAATGTAACAATTGTTACATTTTTCGTACACAATACACGAAAAATGTAATAATTGTTACATTTTTCGTGGCAACTGTTTATTAGAGCTTAGACAAAATGGGGAAACTATACACATTTTTCGAAATTGTTACATTTTTCGTTGCATCAGAGCCCTGATACTGATCCGGTATGCTTCGGTATTCCTAACCCTAGCTCATAAATTATCATTTACAGCGACATTTAAGTAATTTTATTTAATCATGCATCAGAACCGACGATTAGAAAACTATTTGCTTGCGAGTTATGCATTTGTTTGATTTTATTTATTAATTAACAACCACTGGTTTGTTTACAAGCTCGTCCTTGGATTGGGGCAAATGATCGCACCAAGGAAGGTGACTGGCGTTGGGTTGCAGACAACTCGAAAGTAAGTTTCAAAGACTGGTCTCCTAATATGCCTGATAATGCACATAGCGGTGAAGATTGTGGGCACTTTTATAACGACTGGAAGTGGAATGATGCTAGTTGTGATGCCAAAATGCCGTTCGTTTGTGAAAAAGAAGGTGAGTATAAAAACCGTTGTAAAGCTTCTGAAGTTCCACAGAACTGAAAGTTTCATACAGTTCATAATCAATCGATATCCTGATTATTCAACACGATATCTTCACTGCCTTCTAACATATTGTTGCTAGGATTTTTATGACATCATGAAAGTGCAATTCAAATATAACACTACAGAAGAATCTCATATCTTTGATGATAATCGTGTATAAAACTGAAGAACGTCTGTTAGATACTGCACATTCATATTTTTGAAAATATTAATTGATAAAGTATATTATATATCGTTCAGTTGATTATTTACAAGCTTTTTTGAACGATATTTATGAACAATTTTTAGACTGATATTTAAATTTGAATACCTAACCCTACAACAAAAGAAAATAAACGTGTTCTATTTTCTCCATCTGTTTATATGCTAATGTACCTGAATTATATCATATTATTTGTAATTTATAAGACCACTAGCTTGTCAGAAAGACGAGAAAGAATTAAGCTAGGACACCGTGCTTGTTTTCCAATCATATTTGCTTACTGTATGTGATCTGTATCATCGATGCCATGTATTTCAAAATTGAATAAAAACAGTTCAAACCAAACGACAATATAGAAACAAGTATTTAGCACACTTATATTATTATATATCAGAGTTAAACCTTTAGATTGGCTTATTTTCACATACTTTAATTAAAGGACTGGTAAGGAAACATTATTTCGATTGAAGGAAGAAATCACAGACATAATATTTAATTGCCAGTCTGATTATAAGATGTGTTATGTAATTACATTTATGACCCAAACGTTTTACTGTATGTATTCCAGAATATGCTACCAGTTATTCCCTCTGCCGCCATGAGCATTATAATATCCCAATAATCATTTTCCTTCCTATTAGATGGTAGTGTCATCTTTGCTGGGTAAGTTTGTCTATGTTTTGTGTATATACACTGTACATGGGTATATGTGACGCGACTAGGCCACCACAAAGGAGACTACCATGACGGTGAGTAGGAGCAAGTCATGTACGACTCCTGGGCAAGTGAATTTAGAAAATAATCTATTGTGATACCGTTTAAAACATATTCATGGAGAAGGCACAGCATGAAGGTATTGTATATAGGTATATTCCCAACTTTTGTCTATTATTTCGCCAATAGTACGATAGTTATTATGGTAATTTGTTTGTTGGAACGTGCAGACCACTGAGGCGTGAAATTGTTGTTGGATGTTTAGAAAGGTGTTGAACGTATTTGTGAGAAAATCTTCCTACATTGTATGTATGTGGGTTATAACTATATTTGAGACTATCCAAGTATTTACACTCCGTATTTAAATTGTATATATCGTACATGTTTACAAGAAATGGTCAATTATCATGTTTGCGTATGAATGTGTGGAAAAGGTATGGAAGCTCGAGCCACTAACTTTCGATATTATTATTTTTGATAAATATCGATGTTTAAAGTTAGTTATACATGGTGATTATTGTGATCAGAACTGCATTGGGTTATGTTAGGTGTATTAAATAATAATTGTAAACAATTTGGTACGGGAGTGATATATATGTGTTTTGTAATCGGTTGAATGTTAGAACCTTATTTGGAAACCAAACCATGTCGAGGTGGCAAGAGCAAATCTCTCACCGAAGAAGCACTAGACTTGGTAAAAAAAAATCAGAGAATACCAAAGCGTCAACAAAACCATAATCCGAACTCCAAATCGATTGAACTGGGGGCAGAATAGGAACAAAGGAAAGATTTACATGGATACTCTCGTAAAAGTACAAGAGAATAAGACCAGGTGTTCCGGAAGAGTAAGCGTCTTCTGCTTCATCGATGACAACTGCCATATAAATCTTGGTCACATCAAAGTAGGCATCAATCCTCAAAATGAGAACCGATTTATCATTGTCATCACAACAAGTAAACACACTAACAAGCAAACTCGAAATCGTCCATCTTCATATTACACAAAAATACAGAATATTTCTCGGTGATATCAAGATGGCGACAACAACAGAGCCAGTTGCTCTTCGGGGTTGGTTGATGATGGAGTAAGCTAGGAAGCAGTGATGTTTCGAACCCTATTTGTACATACACATATAAAATGTCCTGTGTGGACACTAGATGTTTGGATTTTCACTTTGTGGAAACGAGCCGTGGTGGGACACAGTACGGGGTCCTTCGTGGACATTTTCCCTCAACCTGAGCGGATATCGGAATGGATGTCTTTGTGTAGTAAAAAAGTGTGGGTCCATTACAACCTTCAAACATTAAATATAGTCCTTCGGGGAAACCTGGTCTTATTATCTTTTACTTTTACGAGAGTTTCCATGTAAATGTTTCCTTTGTTCTTATTTTGCCTCTAGTTTAATCGATTTTGAGTTCGGAATATGGTTATGTTAACGCTTCGGTATTCTCTGATTTTTATACATAATAGTAAACTATTTAAATTGTTTATTTCGATATTTTGTTGTTGTTGTAGATTGTGCGATTGATCCCGCTGTTCGCCCTACGTTAGAGGTATAACCGTTATATCACTTTACCGTACTGAAATACTGTGTGATGTACATGCATTAAATTTTACAGGATGCCCGAACATCACCAACTGTATCACCACTGTGTGTAAAACTTTATCAGACATCACGTGTGCTGCGTGCAAGAAGATACTGTACAAACTTCATAAAGCTGACAAGGAGTGTGCAAGTATGACTTATTTTATATATTAAATATCACGGAATATTTAGGAATTTTTAAATGTACATAACTCCTATTCGCAATATTTGACAGGGGAAAGGTGTAGTAAATCTCCAACAAACCTCGGGTACTACCAAAATCCACCAGCAGAGTCTAACATCTCCTACTATGAAAGATGACGTAACACATGTTCATTTCTGTTGGCCAAAGTATCATTATTTATATGTAAATTGTGTAATAAATAGGTAGGTCAGAACTACCTAAATAATAGTTCGGTTATGTAATGTGCAACCGAATTATACTGAATACGAACACAGTCTTATAAATGAAAGCTTAACAATTAAAATCATTATGGTTCTGCTGTCAGAATATGAATTAACATAACAGCGTTTGTCTGGGATATACAGATGATGATAGCTATACCTATTTAAGTATGAACAATTGATGTTGTATCCTAATGAACTTGCTCGTGGGAAAATCGATGGTGCTGGTCCGGATCTTGTGGCAGTGACAATTACGCCAAGGATTGTAGATGTGACCCTGAGTCGTTCGGTACAGTGTCTGATGACAACCAGGCCCGATGTCATCGTAAGTGTAATGAATTTGAATTACTTATCATTTAAATCATACGTTATTATACATAATCTTTTTAAATCTGTTTGTCTGTTAGCAACTGGTTACATAATATTTGGTGAATCTGTTTGTTAGGTGCAATTTTTTTTAATGTATTTTTAAAATCGTATATCTGAACAAATCACATACACCGTTTGATATCACATTTGAGCTTTACATCTACTGGTTAAGGGAAGTAAAGTTTAATAGGTTCGGTTAAGTTGCATCGTTATACCTGTTAATCTAGCCACACATGTAATTTGGAAAATCATATATCATATAATGTATTGTGAAAAAAATGTTTTTCCAAGATTCATTGTTGCCTTGTTTTCCCGAAAAAAAGAACTCTCATAATGACTTTCTCTCAATTTGGTATGAGGTATGGCTAAGTACAAGGTAGAAAAAAAATCAAATGTTTTCATAAACGAAACATTTTGGTGCTGGGTTTTTAAGATTGATAAGAAAACCTGTCGAGATTTTCGAAATCCTTATCCTGTTTATTCCACTTTTGGAGAATACAGTGCCACAACGGTTATGAAAAATCACGAATAACAACTTGTTTTGCAAGCTCCCAAAAATATTTAGTTTTCCTTTGTCAAGCCGAAACTGTTAATGAAGGTGTCGAGATTGGAAACCACAGAGAACAACTACCTTAGCGATTATGGGGGAGAAGCATTTATCCTTCTTGCCATATAAACATGTAATACTAGTATCAGCGACTATGAAAAATTATTACCGTGGATACATTTTTTTCATGACTTACTTTCTAGTCATAGCGATTTTTCAATATTTATGAAAAGTAAATCAAAATATCCACAAAGCTAAACTATCACAACGATCATGTAGCTGATATACAGTGAACACACGCTTTCTCGCCTGGGATAAGGAGTTAATATTTCCCGTAATCTCCATTCAGGGGAATGGTTATTTCAGCTATGTTAGCACTGTTGATATAAATCGCTCCATGTCATAGATAAATAAACAAGTTTGTGCCTGTGAAATATAGAACATTATCAAACTGAAAAAAACTTATATTTTCACTGCACTGATGAGCAGTGAAAATAAAAGATTTTACAGGTAAAATATAAGGTTTTGACATTTTAACGTGAAAAAAGGGACCCAATCGATTTTTCTGAAATTCGTCCCATGAAATAGTGACTCGCCGTTGATTTCAATGTTGGGTAGTTTTCAATTCGGGTCATTGTTTCACGTTACACCGGAACTGTTGAAAGAGTTTTCTCCCTTGATCGAATCGAACTTCCCCATTGCCCCCAGGTATTGGGTCATTGGATCATTGGAGGCGCGACATTGTTGTTGTCTGCTGGAACTTGTCTTTTAGGGAAAGATGATCTTGAAGAAATGGCATCAGTAGTAAATATTGATGAGAAACTGCTGCAGGATTTAATATGTAATGAATTGGGAGATGAGAATGGTTCAATTTTCGGATCAACTTATCCCAATCAGCTGTGTATTGCTGTTCGGTAGTGATTTCGACGGATTAGACCTAGCTACTTTCCAGTAGGCAATTATAGGGGGGGGGGGGGGAACAAGAAAAGAATCTTAAGGCCTCTTTCGAAATGTAATAAAAAGATCATTCAATGGTTTGCGGTTAATATCAAATATATTTCACTTGTATGGCAGATTTTTGTTTGTATTGTCACTCTTGCTACGCACTCTTGAACATATAAAAAAAATCTGCCATACTCATGAAATATATTTGATATCAAACGGCAAGCCATTGAATATCCTCTATTTTTTATAAATAATATTTCATAAAATTTTGTATTTAGGAGTTATTTGAGAAGATGATATATTTGAAACGTTTGCAGATCACAAGAGTGAATAAAATAATTGAAATCTACTTACAATATTAGAGTCAGCGATATTCTGGATTTTCAAAAATATTTATTATATTAAGGTCTCTTGAGAGGGCCTATATATAAATCTTTGCAATTTCCCGGGAAAACAATTACCAAAATATAGTTTACGTGGATAGTATTACTCTTTTAGTGCACGGTATTTTTATGGTGTATTCTGTCGCTCTGTAACGTCCATTCTGTTGAACAGGGGATGAGAGCATAATAAAGAATAGCAGTCTCCGTACTGACCCTAACAGCAACAATCCAAAACATCTACTATCATTTGACGAGGTTATTGATAAAAACAGTCCACAAAGGCATTTGTCAAATGGAGAAAGGTACGTAGGTTTTCTATGAAACTATGCTAAAATGCTTTATCATTTTGATAAAAAAAAAATAAAAACCATTTACAGTATTTTTCGGTGATATTATGGTATACAGTTGTATATATATATCATTGTTCTAGTTGATGACAAGGCAATGTGTTCGAACACCAACTAACTTTGAAATTGTAAGCTACTATTACTTAATTTGAAAGATGCAGCATACATGCATGTGTTTGCTACGCCATCTTTCATGATAGGGGATGGCAAACTCTGCTTGTATTTTGTTTAGTCCACGGGATTTGCTGGAGCCACCAAAGCCACAGTTTATCTCATTTGAGTAGAGGCACGATACATAATATACTCATTTTCGTAGTACACGACTTGAAATTACGAAAAACTAGTTTGATTCTTCTTCTAAATTTATAACTTTAAGTAGTTTTACGCATCTGACCCTTCTGCCTCTACATTAGTTTCCTCAAAAAGTAAATTTAGGCGGACTTTTGGTTGTTGAAAAACACCATTGCTGTTCTGTTCATCTTTAACTTGCTTTTGTTTACGATACCCTGTTTCAGATTATGTTTACGATTTCACTCACGAGGAGGTGGTCATCTTCTCTCAAAGAATATCATCGCCAATGAAACAACCGAAGTTGCTTTCTCAAAGACGTTTGCTGTCAAGGATCTGTGCTATAACTATGACGATGCTCATCCTGTACATTGCCTTGAGCAACATCTCTGCGTCAGTGAACCGCTTAATATCGATAGCCGTGTCCTTACTACTCCAAACTTTGAGGTAAGCGTAACTGGATGGGATGATCCGTCCCCTGATCCTGGACACACCGAGTACGCTTCCGGGATAGATACTTACATTATCAACGTTTACGAAGTTAAGCAAGCAGAGCCTGGATGGTTAGATGTCGGACGGGTTCCTGTCACGTCGCCATTAAAAGCAAACCAACCTATCAGAATCGACATTCCAGAAGACCGACCAAATCCTGCCTTGTACGCAGTTGTTTTAGATGTCAAGGACATTGCCAATAATGTCAAGTAGGCCAGGCGCTTCGTTATGTTTGATAATTCCTCAATGGTGCTCGCAAGAGATGACAGACCATTGTACTCCACAACAGCTTCAGATAACACCGCTCACAGATGGCAGACTAACCACGGAGACATTTGTTATTCCTGGACTGGCAGGTATTACAATGATAAATTTCACGATTTGAACTTGTTACAGCCAATAAAGCCAGATTACCAAGGTCATATCACTGGTATATATGAACAAATATCCGGACTTCTTCCTGTTAATGGAACTGAAAATGTGAACGGAATAACAAATGTCTACTTTTCATTTGCTAGCGATACAAAACAAATTCATACAAAAGAAAAAGTACCCAATTTCATCACAGAGAGGATATGTTTGTCCCCGATATTGCATGACGGAGAAACTTATCGATTTGATGTCGAAGCAGAGGACATTGTGAAACACACCCATTCAGAATACATATACACACACATTGATTCAAGCCATCCCGAAATATTCGACATAGGGCTATCAAAGGACGGTTATAATCTTTTAAACGTCCATAACAGTTCGGACCTCTCCAAAATGGTTTTGCAGTTTAATGCACTAGATATTCATAGTGGTTTGTACTCGGTACATTGGTCTCTTGGTGTCACTTTCGAAGGGAATGATATTGGAAATGGATCGATTGGAGTGAGTCGCCTCGCACCCAATGTGAGTATACATGTGTATTTTGTATAATCCGCAATCTCTAATTGTCTAAATATAGCTACATGTACATGTAGGCCTAACAATGCATCGATGTATATTGTAATGTGTGTGCTTAATACTTTAAAACAAAAACAAAACGAAAAAAAAACAAAAAAACTTTGCAATGCAGTTGCTTAAATATATGCATCAGATACATGTTAAATAATTAAATAATTACCGTATTTGCAGAAATCCTGTGCAGCGAACTCGAACTGCTACTGCCCTAACGTCGGCCCTTGTGCTTATTTCAACTTTACGTTGAGGCTAAATTCACTTGTGTATTATAATACTCACATCGGTAATCACAACCGTGGGTATCATTTCACGATCACAGTGACAAACGAAGCCAGACTGGTTTCTGTAGAGCACATGGAAGTGTTGACCGACGACTCACCGCCGGCCAATGGAGTGGTCAAAGAAGGGCCGGAAGGAGGACAGGACATCGACTACACTAGTGAGGAGTCAATTATTGCACACTGGGATGGGTATATTGACCACGAGAGCGGTGTCCGTCTATACAGGGCAGGCCTGGCTAGGTCATGTTTTCAACAAGAAGATTTCATCGGTAACAATATAAGTGGTGGCGTATACAAAGGCAATACTGGTTGGATAGTTGAGACTACACTTTCTTCCGCCCGGTTTACGCTGCCAGAGGAAGGCCAATACTTTGTCACTGTAGTGGGCTACAATAATGCTATGGAACCTTCTGGTTCTGTCTGTTCGGATGGCGTTGTATTGGACAAGTCTCCCCCTGTGATAGTCAACGCTACCATGCAGAGTGCATCTATCAGTGAAAAGGTCGTGTGTTCTAATGGAACGGCCTGGTTCATATCCAACAATTTGACGCGGTATATAGTCAATGATTCCCTGTTTGACGAAATGTGTAAAAATACTTCCTTAAACGAATTTATATCGCTTTTACCAGAGGAATCCTATCACGTACTCAATCACTCAAAAATCAGCAAGGTTTGCGACAATGTCGGGATGATCTACCTTCCACTTGATCTCATTTCCCTCCGTTGGAATATCATTGAAGCGGAAAGTCAGATCCACGAGGTCTATGTAGGTGTCGGCTCAACACTAGAGAGCAGTTCAGTTCCAGATCTGATACACTTCCACAAATCTCCTCATAAATATTTCTACAAGAAGAGACACACTGGCCTCAGTGACGGAGATGAGATTTACATTTTCCTTAAAATCACCAACAGTGCTGGATTTTCGTCCGTGTCCTCCATCGGTCCAGTTCTTGTAGATGAAACCCCACCGATCTGTCCGCCGTCTCTTCCTGTCAGTATAGCAGACGGGTCTCTGTACATCTCCTGGAAGGAGGGAGCCTTTTATGACAACGAGCAGAAAGAACCACTGAATAAATATGTGTACCGAATCCGTAAGTAAACACTAAAGTGTTTTTGAAATAGTATCTGAATAACGTTATTATTCAATGCGTCAAGTAATGTTTTATGATTATTAAATAAAGCGTTCCTATAAAATAGTTAAACAACATAAGCGGTTTTGTTTATCATTTTGCTGATTGTTCCATTGTTTTTGCAATTGGAAAGTTTTATTTTTTCCTGTTTTATTAAGGTCACGAAGGACAATACGTATCAGTGTTTCAATCAATGGGTGTCCCAAGTACTGTAAACTGTGTTGAAAAGGAGACGATTTGTTTGACTGTTCCACTTTCCGATTTACATGTGTACGATGCTGACAAAAAGCTCGTATTCAACATCCAGCTTCACGTGTTTAACAATGCAGGTTACCATTGTACGGTGGACACCGAGACATTTCGTTTACCCTCACGGACTCCTCCAGGACATGGAGTCCTGTATGATGTCGCACGTGACATCAGTGTCAATAATAGGCAAGACATTGACGTCTTAAATCGTCGCAAGAGTTCTGCGTCAAGTGGAAAGGATTTGAACACTACGATGACATCGCGTTCGAACTAGGCGTAGGGAGAATACCGGCGTCAGATGATATTATACAGTTCCATGATATCCCAGATATAGACGTATATTGTGAAAATTCGAAAAAGCTATCATATTACTATCGGTATTTTGTGACGGTACGTGCAACTACTTCCGGTGGGAGAGCGATGGCAGCATCAGATGGATTCACAATTATAAAGTCTTCAGACATAGCGTCATCACTGCGTGTGTATGACGGATACGGCTGTTCTAGTGTGTCAACATATCATACACAACAGGTCGGGACAAGCAATGTGTATGTACCCAGTACAGCGGACCTGAATGTCGGTCACCTGTATACACTGAAATCCAACACGAGCATTAATATCGAAAGTAGCGACATCATTCTAGGAACGCATCGGACAATCGATTCTTTTGACTATTATCAATTTATTCCACTAATCTCAAAGCCACAATTTACGATCAGGTCCGAACTTGACTATATGTTCGACTTAAGGGTCTTGAACTGTATTCCGGATATTGACAATCAATTTATGTTCGAGACTGTATCCTTGCACTGGACCATAGGCACAATGAATCGGTATATATCCCATTATGAAGTAGAACTATTATCACTATCGCAAGAAACTGCAGCAGAGCAAACCAGTCTTCCGGTCATAATTGCGTTTTCAAAATTATCGGGACAGTCTCGGAATCACACCTTCAATGACGTTAGATTAAGGAAAGGTGTTTACTCAGTCGTTTTGAGACCTTGTATAGAATACCGATGTTTTCATTCAGCTTCAGTAAGAACGGACGGTTTTGTCGTCATGGACAAAGACTATGGTAACTTTTACGCATCGTCCTCCTTATATAAAACTTCACGCAATTGTTCGGATATAAACCTGATTGTAAAAGACTTAGCCTGTCCGATCGGTAGATATGACGTAACATCCGGTGTTGTTGGGCTACGATGGGGACTTTTCCGGGACAATGCCGCCAACATACAGGTGACAGGTTGGAACTCACACATGCTCAGAAACACAAATAAAACTGATGTGTTGGTAAGTAAACTGCCATTAGTTAAGGGACTTACACAGATTTATCTCACAAATTTATGCTTTCCAACCAAATATACAAGTATCATTTTTCTAGTGTGTTAACGTTTTCCAATTCAACATGGGTACAATTGTTTCTTCTTGCTTGTATTGATAGTCTTGATTTTTACTTCAAATACTAAATGGTCAAACTTTCCGGTAAAGAATTATTCATTTAAAAAATGATCAAACATATTCTAATAAGTTTCATATATGATATTGGTGGCAATTGTGATTGTAAGAGATACCAATCTGATGTGGCTACATCAGCAGATTAATATGTATATGGTGTTTAAAAAGATTTGACGGCATTTTACCAAAATAATCATTTTCCATTTATTTTTATAATAAAACAAATAAAGCTGGAACTTGTTTTATCGATACACTAAGACGGGTATTTTCTTTTCAGCTCTCAAAATGCTTACAGATACCTCTATATCTACATGCTGAGCTGTTTACTTGTGTGGAAGTATACTGCCCCTTGGGACCCAGAGGTGTGGTGTGTGTTCCACTAATAGTAACAGAAGACCCTAATAAATTCAAGAAATTCCAAATCTATGAGGTAGACGCTGATGCGGACGAAGTTAGAAACAACAAAGATTCATTCTATGCTGCAAACATTGGAGACAAAATGTCCTGGCTGCACGGGGCAGAACTCGACTTCACTGCCAAGCCTGTACGTCCCGGTGGGGTCATCCTTGGAATGGGCGATCATCCAATCACGTGGTACCTTGTTAGGAATTCAAACAGTCTCAAACAGTCGTGTGAAGAGAATCCAAACTGCGTTGCGACTGTGCAAACATTCGGCGGGTTTTCCGCCTTCAAGGGCATCAACCTTGAAAACGAGATTATGTACTTTATTTGTGCAGACATAAGTGCTATCACCGGCATAAAGGGAGATGGTATGCCTTCGTTTCAAACGTGCGGAAATGGATTTTTCTTAGATATTAATCCGCCTTCGATTGGTAACGCCATCAATGCATCCGAGAGAGGCTACATAACAGAGCAATCTAGTGTTGTCGTTCACTGGAGCGGATTCGACGACTTCCTTGGATATCAATCTTTAGGATACCCATCTACTTTATCATCATTTACTTATTGTATAGGTTAGTGCAAACAGATCGCTATGCTAAATCAATACCGCATTGTGTTTCAAATGGAAATAGTAGATGATGACTGATTAAAATAATATTTTTATTTCAGTACAATTTATTGTGTACCAGTTTTTTTGTTATTTACCTCGTTATTATGTTTTCATTTCAACCGAAACAAATTATCAATACTTTTTGTTTAATTCCATAGGAAGTGACCCGTATGGACAAGACTTGGTAGCAAAAACAAACGTGGGTTTGTACCAGTCCGTTAAAATTGACGACCTACCACTTCGTCCAGGAGAGATTTACTACGCCACAGTCACAGGTAGGTAAACAGTATATAAAGCAAACACTTGGTCCTTTTTAAATGTCGTTATTCCGCTACAGAAATCGTAATACATTATTAGTCTTTTAACACATTTAGTGTACTGAAGCACTTTCGCTTTTTACCCCGGAACATATTAAATTTATTACAAATAATAATGTGCAATAACGAACAACACAGACTCCAATTTCAATTAGGCTTTTTGAAGGAAAAAACGTTTTCGTTTGATTCATTGACAATTTAAGATGATTAGAGTACACTCCCATTTTTGTGTCATGGTTCAATAACATAAAAATGGATTGACTGAAATCCTGAAATTTAATTTTTCTTCATATTCCCTGTGAACATCAACTTTTATTATAGGACTCTTTCCTCTCAGAATCCATTACGCTGTTGTATCAGCAAATAAAAAGCGACGTTACAAACGGTGACGTCGTATTTTACGCTTAGAACCAATACAAAATGCCTCTTACAAGCAAGATTAAACAATATCAGCATAACGAGTATATGCATAGCCCACCATTGCGCCAGCGAGAGGAGACATAACCCATCACTTCGTCAAGGTGATAGATACTAAGTTACAATATAGGTGGTTTTATACATTACCAACCACGCCGACCAGCTGTGGTTTCGAAAGTCTGGTTGAACACTGTACCGATATGTACTGAAAGGTGTGCAATATTCACGTGTGCATGGGTAGCTGTTGATTAACAATAGTTAAGTATATATACTTTGCAGATGTGCTTTCTTAATAGTGGGTGTGCAGTAATAGATATGCGAAACCCAGGTTCGTCTGCGTTTTAGTGAGTATGCAATAACTCCGTGCGATAACTTGAGTTTCCTTGGGCCAATCAAACTCAAACTTCATACAGTGCTTCCTTACCAAAAGTGCTCGCTTGGGATTGCTTTTCAGGGTCAAAGGTCAAGGTCACTGTTGCTATAAATAGAAAATCGGTTTCCGTGCGATAACTTGCGTTTCCTTGGGCCAATCAAACTCAAACTTCATACAATGCTTCCTTACCAAAAGTGCTCGATTGGGATTGCTTTTCAGGGTCAAAGGTCAAGGTCACTGTTTCTATTCCACTTGGAACTGATACAAAGCATATCCGTAGATAGCTCCTAAAAACTTATCTCCCAACTTGCTGCACAGGCGACACATCCACTTCCGTGGAATTCTTGTTTATTTAATGCTTAATTTTTGTCAGTGGAGTACAACATTGTCAATCTGTTATATTATACACGTGCCCAGTAATTGTCTTTATGCTAATTTCCCTTAGTCACACCTAGCCAATGGGGAGATAAATATGCCACAATCACGTGCACTGTACTATTGCAAACAAACAGCTACGTAAACGAAGATTCACTATGATAAAGTTAAAGTTTTCATCATTTATTTTGTTTGGTTTGTTTTAATGTTTTAAGCATTTGACTACGTTGGTCGTTCATCGTCTGCAGTTTCAAAGGGTGTGACTTTTGACAATTCTCCACCAATGACGGGAATCGTACAAGTTGGAACCTATGTGAGACCAAAATCGATTGTCACAGAAGAGATCAGCATCCATTTGATCGGTTGCCATGATGATGAAAGTGGGATATCTAAAACTCTACTTGGCATTGGGTCGACAGAACACGTGCCTGACGTCATAGACTATCGGGAGGTTAATGGAGAGTATACTTCTATCTCTAACCTCACTGCGTTGCACGATGGTCACCAATACTATGCTATCATTTTTGTACGTACTTTTAAATCTACAATTTAGTTGTTCAAGAGGAAGAGTTAAAACTAGCTTCTATTACCGACAATACTTTATATACGCTGTATCAATGCAAATATACTATCGTCTATTTCTATGAGTCGAATTGCACATTTCGGATAATTTTGTTATACTTTAAACAGTAAAGAAGAGTATTCCTATGTCTGTCTACCTTAGTTTAAATGTTGTTTACATGTACTATGACTCTCATGTTTCTGTCTAAGTTATAAACTATAACGATGTACGACATTGATGTGTCACAGGTAACGAATGGAGCAGGACTGTCTTCTGTGGCAGCTTCACACGTATTTGTCATAGACAGGTCTCCACCGACGGGGGGTGTTGTCCGAGATGGGCTTTTAGATGTAAGTCTTAGTGAAATTTCGCGTACTTGTTTAGATCAGATCAGATGATGTGTATATACATTTGTCATTACTTTTAATCCAAACGATGTTTTCAACCGTTTTAGTCAGTCATTGTACACTTTACGAGTGTGATTAGAATGTTTCGAAGCTAATTACTTTTATTATTATTATTATTGTGAATTATATCGTACCAGTTCATTCAACGATAAAGTAGACTACCTGAATAGTATACACATAACTAATATATACACATATTACACATAATACGCCATGTTCTATTCTGGATGTATGATACAAAATTAGGTCAAAGCTCAACTTTTCATTGCAACAGTACATTTTGAGTGTTTCTATATTCAGTCTGATATAAACTACCAAACAAACACAACTCACGGTGGCTGTAGTTGGTCTGGCTTCAGTGATCCTCACTCAGGCGTAACGTACTACTCGGCAGGATTGGCAACCACGCCGCTCGGAGATGACGTCAGACCTATGTCCTTTACTGGAACTAGAACAGGTGAATCATTATCAAATAACTTAAGTACATTGTACATATGTAGTGGTTAGAACTGTACTGTAGATACCAATGGAATGAGAAAAAGCGTCATAACAACCATAATATATATTGTACTGTGTTTGTTAATATGCTCATTAGTTTGCTTATTATTGGCATTTGAAACGAAGTTCTAACTTTGAGGATGTGACATTTGCATGGAATCGATCTAGATGTACATGGCAAATATAGTCGATGAAGTATTAGCATCGCGAACTCTTCTTTTAGAATACTTGGTCTCATTCCCTTGTAATTTTTCAAGTCTCCGTATATATTGCTTTGTTAATATGACGATCCAAGTTTAAACAATTTCGAAGTAAAGCTTAAACAAGTTCTTTTTTGGTTTTCAGAATTTCACTGGACCAATAACTGTATACCTGGGACGACGTACTACTGTACAGTACAAGCTTGTAACGGGGCCGGATTATGTACGGTTGTATCATCTAATGGTCGCCAACGCCAGGAATCGTCCATGTTGGAATTGACGGCCATCACTCAAGATACTGGGCGCATGCGTAAGTGATAAACAGTTTCATCATTCAACATACCCTCGACAAAGTCAATTACTTGTAATCATGGAAAAGGAATGTCACTGTTGTTATTTGCAGTGAATGTTTGTAACATAACAAATACGGAAACCTACCGAAACTCGTTTTGCTTTCCGAAAAAGAAAATTGTTTGTCTGGTCTTATTCTCTTGTACTTTTACAAGAGTCTCCATGTGGATCTTTCTTTTTTTTTCTTCTTATTTTGCCACTATTTTTATCGATATTTAGTTCGGATTATGGTTTTGTTGACGCTTCGGTATTCCCTATTTTATGTATATATGAGATATTGTATTAGACACGTACTTTATAGGTTTGAACGAACATAGAAGAACAAAGGCAGTTATTGATATATCAGCATAACCTTTAAACTGATTTTAGTTATGGAACATATTGTGATGCCATTAATTTTCTCTTTTATCCGGATGACAATTATAATCCACATAAAGTTTAGGTGCACTTAACTACATTATATGTAAATATCGCAGTGTTTTCCTTTTATTTTAGAAACTCAATTCAAGCACAGTGGTTTGGATTCGTTGATACAGAATCTGGTATAATGCACCACGAAATCTGCGTTAGAAACGCCAATAGCAGTGACTGTGATATTGTACCATTTACAAACGTGTTGATGTCGAGTAGGGTCACGTACCCGGTCAGCCTGCCACAGCGTGTGCCACTGACTGTCGAAGTCAAGGCCTATAACCCACTCAACATGTCGGTTAGGACTGTTTCGGATAGTTTCATTGTCGACCCTACGCCTCCTATTCTGGTTACTAATCCTGTACTAGGAGCGGGACTTGGTGAAAGTGCTCCACATGTAAAAGTACTTTGGGACCCATCTCTTGTAACACTAAATTGGAAATTCATAGACGACGAAAGTCCTATTATAAAGCATATTGTTTCTGTAAAAACAAACCATGACGGACATACACCCGTAGAAAACGTGCAGTTGTCTACGGAGAGTAGATACATTGTACATTGTACGTATTTATTCTCGAGCCTCGTGACTGGATGAGACCCGGCGATACCTACACAGCTGTGGTGACGGCGTGTAATGAAGCGGGACTCTGTACATCAGCAACTTCCAACGGTCTGCTTGTTGATCCGACACCTCCTCATCTTGGAGAATTCGAAGAACCTCTGACTTGGGACATTTCTTCAAACTTAAACGAAACACTGTCGTTCATTAACATTACGTTACGTGGATTCAAGGATATTGAATCAGGAATCAAGATTTACTACGTTACGGTAGGTAACTCTTACAGTGGATCAGAATTAAGCGACGGAGTGCTTACTTTCCCTCCTTCAGGATTTCGCGGTGGATCGGAAACTATTCAGCTAAATCTAACCGAGCGCCTGCAGCCGGGACAACAGTTGATATTGTCGGTCTGGGCGGAGAATAACGCTGGTCTTTTCAGTGACACAGGGAAAGTAACAGTCACTGTAATCGTGTCAGATAGTAAGGCGACTTACGGGTATTTAGAAATTCTGAAACATTCTTGCGACGCAGAATACTGTAATAAGGATTGCACGTGTGCTGTTGTATCACAAAAGTGCCACAGAGTCGATGTAGATATCGATTGCAAGGAGGAAAATCAAACGGACGATTTTGACTTTAGAATTCATGTTCATGGCGAAGGCAAAAACAATAACATATATGCTTTATCGGCGTCATCCGCTTGTATATCTGCTAACTGGACAGTAACGGGAACTCGAAGATGGGACATTAAACGCACAGAGTGGAGTATGGGACAGCTTGGGATGTCTGTAGGAACTGGAATATTTGATCCTCTTTTGGAAAATCTGTGGTATGATATAGGACAAAGAACTTCGCTGGTACATTGCTTGCGAGGGGCCAATCACCTTCTGCACGACACGAGTTATGTAGTGTACATCAGAGCGTGGACATCTACGTCACACTTTACTGTCTTCAATTCAACTGCAGTTCTGATAGGCAATACTTATCCATCTGTCAGGAAAGGAAAATATATTAAGGAATCTTTAAACAAATCGTGTGACCACGACATTGATTTTACCACGGACTTGGACACGCTCAGTGCGTGCTGGTCGGGTGTTTTTACCGACACACAGAGTGGCATCGATATGTACTTTGTGTCGCTAGGGACTATTCCTGGAGGTAAGTACGACTTAAGTCGTTCGCGGCAAATCTTATGTGGTTAAACTTCAATCGAAATGTTGTTTTCGTATAAACTAAACAATTTCTGATAATATCCAGATAAAATTGAATCTCGAGACTATTGATTAAATATCCGGTACTCTAGATGGTTTTCAAAATATTTGAGCAGGTTTTTTCCTTTTTTTTTGTCTGTTTTCTTTTTCAGGTGACGATGTCGTCTCCAAAAGCAACGTCGGGAAGAACACCTCGGCGTTCTGGACTGATCTGTCGCTTTCTCCTGGCACAAAGTATTACGTGACTGTGACGTGTTTAAACCATGTTGGGATCTATACAACGCTTGTCTCTGATGGCGTTATGGTTGATAACGAACGTCCTCATGTCGGCGTTGTCTTTAACACTGACAGCTTCCATAACGCTCATGCGCAAAACACTAGAGATATTGGAGCATCGTTCTTGGGTTTTGACGACAGGCATTCCGCGATTGAGTCTTTCCATATCGCTTTACAGATATTGGATGAAGATTTCTCAACAGAGAAAATGTCACTAGAATTTCAAGATATTGGTTTCAGAAACACATTCACCTTTTATAACACTTCGCTAGTAACAGGACAGTGGTTTAGGTTTGGCATAAAATCCCAGGACACTGCAGGATTCGAAAGTGAACTGGTGTTTTCGCCTCGAGCTTTGTTTGATTCGACACCACCAGCTTATATTAATATCACAACGGTTTCTGTGAAAGAAAAAGTAAATTCAACTAACGGAACGTTTTACTGGAGGACGGAACTGAACGATGTGAAAGGACCAACTGTATATACACTACATATTTCGTCTGCAAATATCACTCCCTCTATTCTTTTGGAAGTTTCGTTTGAAAACAGAAAGCAGCTTCATCCAATTACAACGGAGACCGATGGAATATACTCGGTCAGCGTTTCCTTCGCCAGCTCTCCTTTCTATGTAGGTAATCGCTCAATATCAGTCCTCGCGCACGATATACCGTTATACGCTGAAATCGAACTCGCTTTGTTTACATCCGATGACGTCACAGTGACAGATCAGAAGGACAATGTGATTGAAGTACAACAGGTCTCTCCTTCGGAACTCCAGATCAACGGCAATATAATAGACCTGGAAAGCGGAATCAGAGACATCTATGTGGGTGTTGGATCTACTCGAGGTGGATTCCAAAGTTACCCTCTAACGCATGTGTCGTCATCCTACAACATCTTACTTCCGGTGGAGGCGCATCATGGGCAACCACTTTACGTAACTATCACTGCTGTGAATCAAGCCGGAGGTTGGAGTCACTTTCACTCACGCCCTGTCGTAATTGACCACACACCAGCAATCATAGCAAACGCGGTGATGACTACAACTTTTAATGTAGATAAAGGTCAAACTATGACAAGTGTCAATGGAAGGTTACGGATGAACAAAGTTCTGACGTTATTTGCTTCTGTGAAATAGGTATGTATACATTTAGCCCGCAGCTTGGTATTAATCCAACTAATTTGATCTTAACTAACAGAATAAGCATACTCTTCCGGAACATCTGGTGTTATTCTCTTGTACTTTACAATAGCCTCTATGTAAATCTTTCCTTTGTTCACAGTCTTACCCTACTTTAATCGATTTTGTGTTCGGATTATGATTTTGTTGACGCTCTCGTAATCTCTTTTTTATCACATAAAACTAAGGAAATACATCTATATATAATATTACGGTAATACATTGTTCATCTTCTATTTGAACAGTTCAAAGTTAGACTTAATGAATGTAAATGCTTTTTAAACAATATTACAGGAACAGACATGATGAGCCTAGTACAGTACAGTGATGAAGGCAGGAGCGTGTGTGAGACTCCTTACACGTACATACAACATGGGACTGATGTATTTTCACTTATACGATGTTTGAATAGTGCCAATCTACAACAGATCTCATCGTTAGGTCCCAAAACTGTCATTCTCCGCGCACCGAATGTCACCATGGCAAGCATTGTGTTTGATACTGCTTATGATACAGCTTTCGGTCTTCCGGTGCTGCCTTCTTCATCCGCATTAACGTTCTCATGGGGAAATTTTGAGGAGTCTTACAGATCTAAGAGGTATTCGTTTAGAATCTGTCGAGCGACTCAAGGTATTACGGATTGGGAAGAGACCGGCCTGCGTAACTATGCTTCGTTAGACCATATAGAACTGAAGGACGACGGCGTCTACACTGTAGAAGTGAAGGCGTGTGACTTTGATGGGCTGTTCTGTCAAGTTGTAAACGGATCTGTTATGATTTCAGAGAATTCGCCAAGACTAACAGGTTGGTTGTTTTTTAAACACAATTATTATGGACTTAAAACATATTGACACGTTATAGGGTACAATATATGACTATGTTGTAATTGTTTTGTTTTCTTTTATTTTATTTTTTTTTTTGGGGGGGGGGGGTGTTTCATTATATTTTTTTTTTGTTGTTGATTTTTTTATAAGTATTTAAATTGTTTCTTAATGCTTCTATTTTCCACGTGTAATTACATTTAGATACTTTTTTCGTGTTTTCTCGACTGTATAGATCTTTTACGAAAAAGTACATATATATATTTCTAAAAGTTGCAATTTACAAACTAAATGCAGAAATTGTGTGGTTTATTCTCCAGGGTTTCCTGCGGTAGTCACCACACAAGATGTTGGCCTAAAGTTGGCATGGGACGACGTCTTTACGGTACAATCATCATTACTTCCCCGTTATACGGTCACAGTCGGGTCTGACAGGGGTTTGGCGGACCTGGTACGGCTTGCAGAGACTACAGAGGCACGCCATGTTATTCTGAATGACTTTAGCGAAAGTGACGTCTTCGTCGTCATCAAATGTATCTACGTAACAGGATCATTCACTATGTACAGCGGAACGTTGCCTGTGATTTGAAGTGTATTCCTGTTTTTTTTCTATACAGTTATAACAATTATAATCGGAAAAGTATAGAATTACAAACCTTTAGTGTTTTTTCCCGGAACGGTCTTTTAACAATGAGGTATTTACCTATTGAGTTTATTTTATAGTGTTGCTTTTGAATATAACATTTAGACATCATGCGCTTACAGACATATATTTGTCCGGACTTTCATGTTCTAATACTATAATAAGATGATGTAATCTGGAAAAAAAATGCATACATGTTATGCTGATGGTATATTTACAATTATACTAAAAATGTCAACATTGCTTCGGCAACACTTACCAGACCGAAGATGAATACTTTACGCTATCCTTATTACTTTCCATCATATGCTATTTTTGTTCCCCAGCAATAATACTACCCAGACCTCGATATCGTGTTTTATAATGCTATTGTCACAAATTGTTTACCTACGTTTATTTTTCCGTGTATTTGTTAAGGTCATAATTGAAATTTAAACACTATCTCAAATTAAATTAAGTGCCGTGGTTTATTACTGTTGTTTTAAATTTTATTTTGGCATGTCTTGTTTTTGGCGTAGATAAGACTATAGATATGTGTATTATATTTTTTGTTAGACAGTATGATATGTAATCCGTCTATTGTCATCATTATATTAACAAACCTATGTAAATATACACATTTGTACATTTCTTAGTTGCTAGAATACATAATTAAACAATGGCATACTGTTTGATAGCTTTTTTAGATCCGAAATATACGAAATAACTTTTAAATTGAATGACAATACAACACAGTTATACAACATATACCGCTAAATTGTGAGTGAATGACGATAGTATTATCTGTTCAAAATACAGAAACTGTGCATTTCTTTCTTTTTTCGCAGCAGTCATAGAGATAAGTTAAGGGCGTTTGAATCCCCTGCAATCAATGAATTAGGACATAGTTGGAAAAACAGCCAGTAAGAACGTATCGTAAATAAGTTACAATAAGCTCTGTAAGACTTTCACAATAAAGCTTATAATATACTATAGTCGCATAAATATTATGCGGATAACAGTTTTGTTTGTATTTCATATATATTGCGTGAACCCTAGTGGCAATTTCTCTTCTGGAACAAAATATTAAAATTTGTAGAATATTTCTTAGCGTTTTATTCTGGTTGTTTAGTGTTGATTATGAAAGTTTTCTAGCTACATTGTACATAACCAATAGTGTACCTGTGTTATGTTTCTTCTACAGTTAGCACTTTGTCATCTTCGTCAGAATGAAATGACCAATGATGTGTATGGGATTTTTTTACAAACATTTTATTGACATAGGCATTTTTACAAAAAAAAAAGACCACATCACAGATTTCATACAATCCATTATTCATAACACCCACATACCTAACACCCAATCTTACATGCGTTCATAATAAAACACACATTCCACACAATTGACATATTTAGCATTCAACACAATCTGACATTAGTTAACATTAGAACACATACCGAACAGCTTCCATTATTTAACACTACATACAAGCTTTCATTGTATTACCTTTCATAGAGTCTTACATTCTCTAACATTAAATACGTAACGTTCCGCTGCTATTATTCAACTATTACTGGTACACCGATTATTCAACTATTAACAAAAATGTAAAATGTGAATGATTTATTCATACAAGTCCATGTCAATTCACTACGCTGTAAAATCGTATGCACAATTACTTTTACTCCAAGCCTTTGTGTACATACCCTTCACTCGTCATTTGTCTGGTGAAACTGTACATACTGTACTAGTCATATAACCTTTACACAGACAAGACATAAGAACCCTATACCAATCCATAGGAAATGTTTGCCCTGATTAAGAACTCACACAACTAAATAATTTACTATATGTTATTACCAAGCCTTAGAGCTAAAACTTAAATATTTGAAGTTCAAAACTAGTGACAACTGCCTGGATTCACAGATACATGCATGGACTTCAAATGGCATTTCCTCAGGAGTTTCGTGGCATTTTAGCTCGCTACGGGCGTCTGCTTTGGACAACCGGAAATGTACATGTCAAACCAGTGAAATAGGATATCTATAGATTTCTTTCAATGCCGAATATGTAAACAGTTACCTAGATTATTCAGAATCGCTGTACTTAGCCGGAACAAATTCTCAATTCTAGACGAACGAAGAATTATATCTTATTTGATGTTTAGATAAAAATAAATAAAAATAAAAAACAATAAACAAGTTTTAAAAATTTAGTCATCAATGCAATAAACAATGAATGAAAACACCAGGAATTTATGTCTTTGTTTAATTCTATAACATGAACCATATGTGGAATCTTGTTGATGGATACGTATACAAGGGATAGAGACATTTTAACTGGAATCAAATGTTCCAAGTACTCTATAAGTAAACTTGTATAATCGTTAACCATATAACATCAGTTTTCGCTACTTTCCCGTTATGTATATATTTATGATATATCGACGATGTGTTGTCTCTAAATAACAAGAAGTTTGCTGACCCCGTCAATCGTATATACCCTTTTGAACCTGAAATAAAGGAATCAACAGACTCCTCTACATCAGCTGCTTTCCTCGATCTCTACTTAAACTACAGCCAACATGGACAGCTCACTACTAAGCTATACGATAAACGTGGTGATTTTAATTTTCCGATCGTGAACTTTCCATTTCTTGATAGTTACATCCCTGCTTCTCCGACCTATGGTGCTTACATGTCGCAATTGATTCGATATTCCTGGGCTTGCTCTATTGATCGTGATTTTCACGATCGATGTCGACTGCTGACAAACAAACTAACAACACAAGGATTCGAGAGACGCAGATTGTTTTATGGTCGCCATCTTTGTCTCATTGAGAAATATTCTGTTTTGTTAAGTGATATGAAAGTGGACGTTTTTGAGTATGCTTATTAGTGTGCTTACTTGTTGCGATTGACAATGATACTTGATTTTGAGAACTTGATTTGTACTTGGATCTGACAAAGATTTACATGGCGGGTGTCGTCGATGAAGCAGAAGACGCGTACTCTTCCGGAACACTTGGTCTTATTCTCTTGTACTTTTACAAGTTTCTCCATGTAAATCTTTCCTTTGTTTATACTTTGCCCCTGATTTAATCGATTTTGAGTTCGGATTATGATTTTGTTAACGCTGCGGTAATCCCTAATTTAACTAACACGTTAACAACAGTTTCCCCTTACATAAATGCTAACAAAACTCATATGTAAGTCAACACACTGCATCGGAAGGACAACAACTGATAAAAATTTCGACTGAGGATGCTGAATTTGTGAATTATACCAAGTGTATGATCGTTTACTTGTGTACTTCTGAGTACATGCAAAAGCTAATTACAAATGCATTTCTCAACTACCAGTTTATTTTTAGGTGTGTAAATGACATAAAACATTATGGGATGCATTCACATTATCCAAATAACTAGATAATACAGACGTAAATCAAGGTCAGGATACAAACTGAAACTCTATTCTGAACAAACAAATAGGAGAACACTGATAACGGTTGTGCGATGACTTCGTTCCGTTTGATTGACTCGCTATTCTTAGTTATTCTTTTTGATTCAAGATGATTTGTATTAAAAACAACAAAACTTCGTCAAAGACATGTATTTTAAAACGGTCAATACAACTGTTTTTCATGTCGCTATTTCCTATCAAATACAAGGCAGTGATGGCAGACTAAACAATCGACAATAGGTCAGTTATGTCTAAATATCACTAACGTTTTTAAGACGTGTGGCTATTGTCCTGTGTTTCCTTTTAATACATACATGTAGGCTTCTTCTGTAAATGTTGGTAGAAATGGGACATTACCTCGTATTGTTTGTCTGTGAACTCTTTTTAACCCTCAATTTGGATTTGATCATAAAAAGCTTATTTATTTGAATGTATATTACATGTATATACTCTTCTGTTCACTATTTATAAGCACCCGTTCCTGTTTTAGACAGAACAATGATTTAAACCCTCGGAAATTTGTTCTATATGACATTCTTCAATTCCTTTTTAGCAAACAACCGCTCTGCACACTACTTCCGTACTATGTCCTATCCTGTCCTTATGGCACCAGAAAGCATCTGTCCTGTGGATGTCTGGAATGGTTTTTGTTAAGATACGTCGTCATAACCACTTCCGGTTGTGACCTCTGTCCGGTGGCTGGGGTTAATACGAGATCACTGGAATGTCTAGTTGTCCTTCGGAACAACTACTTTCAGATATTGATCGCGTTTTGTAATGTTTTCTTTCTCGATTGATATTATCTTTTTGATTTTTGTATGAACATACGTTGTATAGATATACGTTGATATAAATGTATCATTATTACATCATTAAAATATAATCGAGAACAAGCGAGACGGAAAGTTACAATTTTGAATAGAACATGAACATGTTTTCTTCATATATTGTTTTTTTGTCCTGGCAATTTGTAAGTTGTAATTTCCTATACAGATGTAATCTAGGATACATGAAGCCAAACGATGATATTTCATAATAAAATGGAAAATACGTAAGTTCCTTTAGGTTGATTAAAACAACCTTAAGTTCCTGACCCTGATTTTGACACGCAATCAACCTATATTGAATATTTGGTTTTTAGAGAGCAGTTTTTCATGAATTTTCAGATTTTGTCTTTTCTCTTTTGTAAAAATATCTAGTACAGAACTGTTCATAACCATTTACCTATTTCGATCATTCAATCTACCACGATTATTTTTAGTTCCGAAACATTCAATAAATTCTGATTAACACCACTGTCATGCATATGAATATCATTTGACAGAGAATTTGTGTCGATTTGAATATTTTTTATGTTCGCTGAAAGCTACGATTACATATTTTGGAAAATATTGTAACGTTATGCCTCTGTGCATCTTGTCTCTGATGTACTATTGTGTTAAGTTAGAGTTATTTCCCTTGAATGTACTTGTAATTTAATTAGTTAATCCTTAATTACTTTGTAATCATTAGGCATAGTTTAGATCTGGTAATTTCATAATTATAAGCGTATGCATTCCTTATGTAATCAATTGACAGGATAGTGTTAGGGCTTTATGTACAGGTTTGGACGAGGTTTTAAAGTTAAGACAGTTAGGATTATCGTTGTTTTGCTGACATAAGACGGCGGTGGTATGGTGGTCTCTGCGCTCCAACGTTGCATGACGGCCAGGTCATGTGTTGCGAGTACGGCTACTCTTTGTAGTAGGTGGATCGGCCGATCCACTTTACACTGAGTTGGCTGGAGCCTACTGACCATCCTACCCTGTCGTGGGCTGCGACCAGTCAGCCGATAGTGATCTGTAGGGCTGCGACCAGTCAGCCGATAGCCATACCATTCCAGGTACTATACCCTGGCCCAGTTAACCTTGTCCAAACATCCAATTGCACCGCCGACAGGGGAGATTATTCACTGGTGTTTCTCGTTGTGCCAATTAAACAGATTGACTTTCCTTTTGCCTTGTTGTCTTCCTTGGGTCGGCCGGGCCGGTAGTCATAAAAGAACTCACCCACAAGTGCCCAGATTGGGGCACGGAAACGTGGCGTGTTCGGGGGCCCGTTCTACAAACGCTACCAACTGATGCAGACCCCAGACACGTTACACGTTTTTGGTGGCAGCGGTGGGATGGCCGAGAGTGCAGACCCTCGCCTAGATTGGCAGCACTTAGGAAAGCCGTGCAGGGTATTTCATTTGAAGAACCCTCAGACTCTGAGACTAGCCAGAGTAAAAGTCAAGGGGATAGAGACAAACTACAGCCGAATAGTCTAGCTACGACTATGGTACCTGGGAGAGCTCCGCCTAAACCGCCTAGAGACCTCACGGAAAGCCCGAGCTCGACATCAGACCAGGCAGGGGACGGTACAGAGTCCTCCATAGAACTGCTGCGGTTGATGAACGACACACTTAGCAAGCTGAGTGGGATGATAGCGAGGCCTTCCACTCCAGCTTCTTCTGCGGAATTAGAAAGTTCTGTAGAGCAGTCTGCGAGACCCATACCTGACAGTGCCCGCAGCGGCACTGGGCGGACCCAAGCTTGTGTAGTACCGTCCAGAGACCAGCATGTAAATGCTACCGAGGTTCGGGAGCTCTGCCAGACACCAGCGTTAAGGCCTTCTTTTGGCGTTAGGTCCAGGTTGTACCATGATAAACCATCAACATCCGGCACAACCAGGTGTGAGTTACCAGAAACACCTGAACTCTACAGCGGATCAGAACGGACTTTGTCCTGTAAGCAGCCCTTGCCAGCATTTGGTCAGCAGCAGGTGTCGAGTGCCGTAGCGAATACCTCGAGTGGGAATAGCGTCCCGACAGAATACCTGATAGACACTGTAGCAACAGCGGGTTCAGAGCCAGAACTGATGATGCCGAAGCATGCAAGTACCCCATCCAAGGGCGTCTACCAGGGAGACTATAATGCAATGGTTCCTGTGAAAACATCGTCAGTTCATCGGTCTACTTTGTACAAGCCACACTCATTTGATGGTTCCAGCCCTTGGAGGGAATATCTGGTACACTTTGAGGCATGTGCTGAATTGAATGGATGGGATGACCGACAGCGAGGCCTTTTCCTCTCCGTGAGCCTTAAGGGACCAGCACAGCAGGTTTTAGCCAACCTGTCCACGAATGGAGGCCAGGTTCCGTATGCAATACTGAGAGCCGCATTGGAACAGAGGTTTGCGCCGCCGAATCAGGTTGATCTGTATCGGGCACAGCTTAAAGCCAAGGTACGTGGCCAGGGAGAGACCCTTCAAGAGTTGGGCCAGGCCATCCGGCGTTTAGTCCAGTTGGCGTACGCAGGAGCAGGCGATAACCTACACCAGATTCTTGCTAAAGAGCAATTTCTAGAATCCTTGGCCGGCAGCGACCTTCGTTTTCTCATCTGGCAACGCAAACCTGTAACATAAGATGATGCCATCCAGGCTGGGGTTGAGATTGAGGCTTTCAAGAGCACCGAGGACCGGGGGGGAGTCCAGCCGGAAAGCTAGAGCTACACTGAAGCCGGAAGGTCTACAAAATGAAATGACATTCGACGAGATGGCCAAGTCTAAGTCCGGTAAGACTAAGACAACGCAGCAAAGGAGACAACGTCGCAGGGAGCTCCGAGACAAATCAAGGCAGAGAAAAAAAGCGTGCCTGTTACAATTGTGGAGAATTGGACCATTGGATTAAAGATTGCCCAAAGATGAAAGTTTCACCGGAGTCCCCTGTCGAAGTTGTGGACCAGGCAGGGTCCAGCCCCCCGAAGGTCAACATTGTAGTGAAAGAGGCCGAATTGTATGTAGAAGGATCCATTCATGGATCACCAGCAAACATTTTATTAGACACAGGAGCGACGCTGTCGATCCTTAGCTCTGCTGTGTACAGCAGCATGGAGAAGAGACCTAGCCTTATACCAGGGGGCATCCCACTTTCGACCGTAAGTGGAAGCAAGCTGTCAGTTCAAGGTACTGGACGATTCGGAGTTCGTCTAGGGGGTACCGTGCGGACACATTCCTTTTGTGTCGCTGATATTCAGCCAGATGCAATATTGGGTTTAGACTTTTTACGGGACCATAACTGTCGCCTAGATATCAGAGATAACAATGGGTTTAGACTTTTTACGGGACCATAACTGTCGCCTAGATATCAGAGATAACAACCTGAGAATTGGAGGACAAGTCCTACCTTGTCATACTGTTGGCCAACTTGGGACCTACAGAGTGACTCTGGCCGAAACCGTGACAATACCTCCTGCCAGCGAAGTAGCCGTGACAGCCAAAGCCACCGGATATCGCACTGACACTGAGTACGTTGTGGAACCTGCAAAACGCTTTATGGAAAAGCATGGGACACTTTTAGCCAGGACCCTGGTTTGCCCTGTAGGGGATGACAAAGTGCCCGTTCGTATGCTGAACCCAGAGCTGTTGCCGAGAATTATTCGAGCTGGTACACATTTGGGTTGGATTGAGGAGGCCTCTCCTACCACAAAGTGTAATGATGACAGCAAAGTTAGCGAGGGCGCGTTTGTACCAGAACACCTGCAAGGAATGTGGGAGAAGATTTCACCTTCCTTGAATGGTAGACAAAGGGAAAGAGCCATGAGGCTGCTGCATAGTTATTCGGGGCTGTTTGCCAAGACCGAGAACGATATGGGACGCACTGGTCTCATCAAACACTCTATCAACACCGGCAATGCCAAGCCCATCAAGCATGCCCCTAGGCGTGTACCTATACATTGCAAGGACGAATACGATGGTGAGATAGAATCCATGCTTCGTCGCAAAGTTATCCAGCCCTCCACGAGCCCTTGGGGTGCCGGCGTAGTTCTGGTGAGGAAGAAAGACGGGAAGCTCAGGTTTTGCGTCGATTACCGTGGGCTTAATGCAGTTACAGAGCAGGATGCCTATCCGTTACCCCGAATCGACGATTCAATTGATGCCCTAGCAGGAGCTAGCTGGTTCTCCACGCTCGACCTCATGTCTGGGTACTGGCAAGTCGAGATGGATCCTGCTGATAAGCAGAAGACCGCCTTTGTGACTAAGCGAGGATTGTTTGAATTCAACGTCCTCCCTTTCGGTCTATGCAATGCCCCAGCCACATTCGAGAGGCTTATGGAGTCTGTCATGGCAGGCCTGCAGTACGAGATCTGCCTGGTGTACCTTGACGACATTATAATATTTGGCTCCACATTTGATCAGCTGGCGGACCGCACAGAAGAGGTATTCCAAAGACTGCTCGTAGCCGGACTGAAGTTAAAGCCTACGAAGTGCCATTTGTTTGCCAGGGAAGTTGCTTTCATTGGTCATGTCATATCTGGAAAGGGAGTAGCAACGGACCCAGAAAAGATCATAGCCGTGAGAGATTGGCCAGAACCATGCAACCAGACTGAAGTCAGGAGTTTTCTAGGCCTCTGCGGATACTATCGTCGATTCGTTAAGGACTTTTCAACCATAGCTGCTCCACTACACAAACTGACAGAGAAAGACAGACCGTTTGTCTGGTCGGGAGACTGCCAGAAAGCTTTTGACCAGTTAAAACACCATCTTACAACGGCGCCAGTGATGGCAATGCCCCGACCGAACCTACCATTTATACTGGATACCGACGCCAGTGGAACTGGTATTGGAGCCGTCATATCCCAGAGGCATGGCGATCAAGAGAGAGTGATTGCATACATAAGCCGATCGCTAAGTAAGACTGAACGTCGGTATTGTGTGACCCGTAGAGAGCTACTGGCTGTTGTCTACTCCTGCAATCAGCTGAAACATTATTTACTTGGCAGGAAGTTCCTTCTAAGGACAGATCATGGGTTGTTGGTCTGGTTGACTAATTTCAAGGAGCCGGAGGGGCAGCTAGCCAGGTGGTTGGAAGTTCTATCTACGTTCAATTTTGAAGTCAAACATCGGCCGGGTCGTCAGCACCAGAATGCCGATGCCCTTTCCCGTATTCCGTGTAAACAGTGCGGCCGAAGCCAGGACAATTCCAGTGTGCGTACCGTCCAATTTGAGAACAATACCAGTGGGCTTCAGCAGGGCCAAGAAAAGGACCCAGATATACGTATGGTCCGTGATTGGATTGAGGCAGGCAAGAGGCCAGCCTACAGTGAGATTTCGGTATGCAGTCCCGTTGTGAAGACACTCTGGGGACAATTTGCCAGGTTCGAGCTACGAGACGGCCTTCTATGCAGATGTTGGTTTCTGCCCAGTGGGAAGATCGACAAGTACCTAGTGGTTATGCCGAAGGCTCTAAAGTCGGAGGTGTTGCATGAGTGTCATGAGAAGCCAACCGGAGGTCACCTGGGTGTTTACAAAACTATTGCTAAAGTCCGCTCAGCATACTATTTGCCGGGACTACAGAAAGACGTCAGAATGTGGTGTGCGAGCTGCGAGACCTGTGCAAAGCACAAGAGGTATGGCCAGAAGCCGAGAGCGCCTCTTCAGAACACCGCTGCTGGTGGTCCAGGAGAGCGTGTTGCATTGGACTTGGTGGGGCCTTTCCCAAGAACTGACCGTGGTAACGCCTATGTTTTGGTAATAGGGAATCATTTCACTAAGTGGATGGAGGCAGTGGCTATACCAAACGCAGAAGCAGTGACATGTGCACAGGCCCTGGTGGAAGTGTATGTATGTCTCTAGGTTTGGGGTACCACGCATCCTGCATTCTGACAGGGGGCGACAATTTGAGAGCCGGGTATTTCAAGAGATGTGCCAATTGCTGGGTATCCATAAAACCCGGACGACTGCCTACCACGCCCAGTCCAACGGTTTTATTGAGAGATTCAATCGTACCCTGGAAGGGATGCTGTCATCATATGTTGCAAAGGATCAGAAAGACTGGGACCTTCATCTACCTCTGTTGCTCATGGCGTACCGGGCTGCAGAACACGAATCGACGGTGTTCTCACCGAATCGAATGATGCTAGGACGGGAGGTAGCCCTTCATGTGCACCTGACCATGGGCAGTGCCCCTAAGGAACGCCCAGTCGTAAAAACACAGTGGGTGCAAGAGCAACAGGCCTGTCTCGAGGAAATACACGACCTTGCACGGCAACATTTGCAAGAGAGCTTGAGACGACAAAAAAAGCAATATGATACCCGGGCAAAGGCGAGAACATATAAGCCTGGTGACCGTGTCTTAGTCTACACTGGACGTAAGACTGTCGGACTCTCGCCAAAGTTGCAGTCAAGTTGGAAGGAGGGTTATGAGATCGTAGAGGCAATAGACGATGTAACCTACCGGGTAAGGAAGGCCCCTAACCATTTTGACATCGTGCATCACGACAGGTTACGACTGTTACAAGAGCGACCTGACGTTTTGGCCGGAAATAGATGGGCCGAGCCATTCCTGACAGATAAACAGGATGCAGGAACCGAAGCAGGGGCTGACGAAACTACCGAGTGTAATGGTAACGTGGCTGAGGATAGACCGGAAGTGGAACCGCTAGTTTCACAAGGAGGTCGGAGGAAACGCCGACAACCAGGCCGTTTTGACGGATATGTGCTGTACCGGGGTACTACGTATAACCAGCCAGTTGTCCACTCTGCGTGGGCTTGCAAGTTTGTTTAGGTCGGCGCCAGTGAATCTCCATACTGTGAGGTGCCTCGAAGCTTCCATACATTGTTTTTGAACTTCAAAGGAAGTTACTTTGTCTTTGATGTTTTCGGGTGACGGATGCTTCACGGGATGATGAAAGGAGAACTATTCTAGCTGATTATTTTCGTGTTGGTCATTTGACTGTTGTGCTTGTGTCATCAAAAAAATGCTGACTGGTACTGCTGCCTGCACGTGCAATTTAAATATTTGGCGGGAAACCTGGTATAAAACGACTGGTGTCCAGAGCCTGGTATCAGGAGAAGTCAGTTCCTGAATGGGTGGAGAAGGGCGAATTCCATGTTCGCCGGGTTTCGACAGATAGGTCGAACAAGGATGAAGGTGCAGCTCTCGAGAGACCGGGGGAAACCGGCGCTGAGACCATTGAGCCCGTCGGGCAGGTGACCCTGAGCCCTGAGGAGACCCATACTTGTCGAGACGTGGGGTGTCAGGCGACTGTTCCTAAGAAGAACAGAGGCACCAAGCCACGGACCACAGGAGCTAGGGAGGTCGCGACCCAAACGGACGGCCGCCTTCGTACCGTAAAGCGAGTGAAGATCCGGGAGTGGACGGAGTTGGTAGGTGGCCGAATGGTGAAGACGACGGAAACGGAGACCACCCGGGAGACGGTGCATGTGGAGTGGAGTATGAATGGAGCACAGTAAAGTCTGTCCTTGTTTGTATAGTTATAATGGGGTATATGGGGGGAAGGGTTAGGCATAAGCGTTATGCATCTTTACGGGGTGGGAGTATGGGGGTTGGGAGTCGAGCGGTTACACCTCGGGGACGAGGTGTGTCGGAGGCGTGGGTTGTGTAACGTTATGCCTCTGTGCATCTTGTCTCTGATGTACTATTGTGTTAAGTTAGAGTTATTTCCCTTGAATGTACTTGTAATTTAGTTAGTTAATCCTTAATTACTTTGTAATCATTAGGCATAGTTTAGATCTGGTAATTTCATAATTATAAGCGTATGCATTCCTTATGTAATCAATTGACAGGATAGTGTTAGGGCTTTATGTACAGGTTTGGACGAGGTTTTAAAGTTAAGACAGTTAGGATTATCGTTGTTTTGCTGACATAAGACGGCGGTGGTATGGTGGTCTCTGCGCTCCAACGTTGCATGACGGCCAGGTCATGTGTTGCGAGTACGGCTACTCTTTGTAGTAGGTGGATCGGCCGATCCACTTTACACTGAGTTGGCTGGAGCCTACTGACCATCCTACCCTGTCGTGGGCTGCGACCAGTCAGCCGATAGTGATCTGTAGGGCTGCGACCAGTCAGCCGATAGCCATACCATTCCAGGTACTATACCCTGGCCCAGTTAACCTTGTCCAAACATCCGATTGCACCGCCGACAGGGGAGATTGTTCACTGGTGTTTCTCGTTGTGCCAATTAAACAGATTGACTTTCCTTTTGCCTTGTTGTCTTCCTTGGCTCGGCCGGGCCGGTAGTCATAAAAGAACTCACCCACAAGTGCCCAGATTGGGGCACGGAAACGTGGCGTGTTCGGGGGCCCGTTCTGCAAACGCTACCAACTGATGCAGACCCCAGACACGTTACAATATTTAGAAGCAAGCATCAGCGCAAATACACCATTTGCATGCAGACACTTTTTTCGAAAGTAGAAAAAGAATGATGTTTGGAATCAAAAGAAATGTATATCACTTAAACATACCTGTACTTTATTATATAGATGGTCTTAGAATAGCTCGAGTCCAGACCCGTGTTTTATATAATATGTACTATGTATATGCATTGTAATTTATAGCAGAATGGAAAATTAAAAAAAAATACAGCTCATATACAGACAGACAAACAGATTGATCTGCTAAAGTACAAATGTAATACAGGGGGAAAAAACTCGAAAAGTGATTTCAGAAATTGCAAGATAGTCAGCTGCATGTATCTTCACTTTATCAGTTAAATACATCCACACTAAGTATAAATAGAATCGTTAGCTGTATGACAACAACTAATGTTTTTCATTTTCCCAGAAAAACTTATGGCGTCATTGAAAAGGGCTATTGAAATTGTTTTCAAAAATTATTGAGATATAAGAGTTTAAATACTATGATTTAAATAATTTTGATCGATACAACAAATACAATACTTGTAGCTCTTTACTTGTGTGACACTCAATATTGCTTGGTTTTATTCGCCAGGAGATCTTTGTCACAGCGTAGGTGTACAGGTATGTCTGAGTGGTAAAAAAGAAGCGACATGCATGTTTGAGGTTCTCTATCTTCCGGTGATGAATCAATTCGTCTTGGCATCATCGGGAACAAGAAACGATGCAGCTTCAATAAATTAGCTGACACCTTTTTGTCACGATGTTTCAGCACCTTACACAGCGAAATGCATTGCAGCATTGGGAAAATGTTCAGTGCATATTTTCTGATGTTTAAATGCACTGCTATACATTGTCTTTATACATGAAACTTTAAATTAACAATAAAAAAAGTTCAAACCACCAATAGTGCCTTCATTATTCCATCTGGCCTCTTTTTGAACCGTTTGGAAGACAGTTTTTCTGGCTCTCATTAATGATAGATTTATTTTGGCAAAATTCTAATACACGCATTTCCGTTTCTGATATTGACATTATAAACATGTCTTCATATAATAGGCAGAATACATATTACATGTGTTATTTATTTTCATAAACGCCACGACTCGCTTTACCGGTCAGTAACTAATGCATTGAAAAATATAGCGACGTCACTCCTTGCGTCACATATTGTAACTGCCGTTGATGATGTCGTGATGTACTAGGTTAACCATCACAGTATATTTTGTATCTGCCATTGATGATGTCGTGATGCACTGTGTTAACCATTACGGTATATTTTGTATCTGCCATTGATGATGTCGTGATGCACTGTGTTAACCATTACGGTATATTTTGTATCTACCATTGATGATGTCGCGATGCACTAGGTTAACCATTACAGTATATTTTGTATCTACCATTGATGATGTCGTGATGTACTAGGTTAACCATTACAGTATATTTTGTATCTACCATTGATGATGTCGCGATACACTAGGTTAACCATTACAGTATATTTTGTATCTACCATTGATGATGTCGCGATACACTAGGTTAACCATCACAGTATATTTTGTATCTACCATTGATGATATCACGATGCACTAGATTAACCATTACAGTATATTTTGTATCTACCAATGATGATGTCGTGATGTACTAGGTTAACCATTACAGTATATTTTGTATCTGCCATTGATGATGTCGTGATACACTAGGTTAACCATTACAGTATATTTTGTATCTACCATTGATGATGTCTTGATCCACTAGGTTAACCATTACAGTATATTTTGCATCTACCATTGATGATGTCGTGATACACTAGGTTAACCATTACAGTATATTTTGTATCTGCCATTGATGATGTCGTGATCCACTAGGTTAACCATTACAGTATAGTTTGTATCTACCATTGATGATGTCGCGATGCACTAGGTTAACCATTACAGTATATTTTGTATCTACCATTGATGATGTCGCGATGCACTAGGTTAACCATTACAGTATATTTTGTATCTACCATTGATGATGTCGTGATGCACTAGGTTAACCATTACGGTATAGTTTGTATCTATCATTGATGATGTCGCGATGCACTAGGTTAACCATTACAATATATTTTGTATCTACTATTGATGATGTCGTGATGCACTAGGTTAACCATTACGGTATAGTTTGTATTTACCATTGATGATGTCGCGATGCACTAGGTTAACCATTACAGTATATATTGTATCTGCAATTGATGATGTCGCGATGCACTAGGTTAACCATTACAGTATATTTTGTATCTGCAATTGATGATGTCGCGATGCACTAGGTTAACCATTACAGTATATTTTGTATCTGCAATTGATGATGTCGCGATGCACTAGGTTAACCATTACAGCATATTTTGTATCTACCATTGATGATGTTGCGATGCACTAGACTAACCATTACAGTATATTTCGCTTTAGGAAAGTGTGTGGGATAGAACTAAGTGACTTGTGCATTACGTAGACTGAGAAATCTTGCATCTCGGGATTAGATTTATGAAGTACAGCATTCGGCAAATCCTCGAGTTAAAATTCATGAATATTACCCCCGAGTTGAGATTTTTCTGTCTACATCACACCAGGATGAAACATAATATTAATTCTGCTGTAAGTAATACACTCCATGCGTTCTTGTGTTAATTGTTTGTAAATAAATCGACTCTGCATAGTGTCTTGGGCGTGACTGTAGCTGGATTGGGCCAGGACTAATACTCTCCTTCTTTTCCTATTCCATTATGCATGTATCAACTGGCGTACTTCATTTTATTTTCATCATTCATCAGTGCAATGCTGTGATAAATCGGTTAAAGCATAACATGAAATGTAACTGTGAACCGCTTCACTAGAATGCTGGTTCATTTTGGTAAGAGTCGAATACAAATTTAGTATCCCTTTGTAATTGCCGTTGCTACAAGTCAAAGTCCCTTCTATTCAAGTCGTAATTTGTTAAATTGACAACCAAGTATTATGATCCCAAAATCCCTTTTTTGACAAATGCAGTTCCAACCTTAGAATTAATACATTTACGTGTATAGGTACAATTCGTCGGCTGATTTAGAATTGTCGTTGAATCGATCGTGATGATGACACACATACTAGATTTGATCCACTGACCCACTGATCCTATACGCGATCGACAAATGACATCCACAGCACGTCTGCAAATACGCATTGTGTTTTAGTAGGGGAGAGAGGCATACACTATGTGTACTGCATACTTCTAAACGATATTACAAGTATACATATGTTAACCACCAACAACACATCTTTTGTAGTAACCGACACCGTAACGTCCGTACTTAATGTTAATTTCCTGGGTGTCTTGCCTACCTACAGTGTATCTCCCGACGAAATAGCAATTTATCTAATGTCATACTACTCATAATAAGGCAGTAATATCTGTGCATATACTTATTTATTATTTTCTGGTAACCTTTCAACAATTAAACAGGAAAATAATTTTCAAAGGCGACACACTAAGAGTACCCTTCTAACACTATGCTATATGTTATGTTTGTATACGGAGGCGAGTTGTGTCCTTAAGCAGACTCGATAAGACGAAAATCTCCCGGACCTGTTTCCTGCTTGCTGAGTGTTTTGCCGGAAAATGACATAGGTTGATGGAAACTGTGCGCTGACTAGGTCGCGATGCTTGCCCCTGTAACGTGACGTCACTGTACGTTGCGCACTACACGAGCACTGCTGTAGTAACCGGGTCCACATTACCGTGTCCATTGGAATGTCTCACGTGCACTGGAACATGTACATCCTCACTTTATCTTTCCTTGTGATTAATCTTTGTATAATCGATTCAGAAACATCGACTGGTAAGCATGCTTTCTATTCATTTCCCTGTCGAACATCTTGCCGGCAGCATTATTGGCACCATTGATAAAAACGGTTTAACACGTAACCTGATTTCCTATCATTAAATTACTGTTCTAATAGTAGCAATCCAAGAACAAAACATCATTAATGAAATTACATTGAGGTTATGTCTCCATAATAGTTTTATTTGGTAAGCGTTGGTTTACTCCAGAATGCATTGCTATGTTGCAGTGTTCAGTGACGAAAGGTTACTACGTGTATAGCTATCTATATATATATATATATATGAGCTTCAATATGATTGTTTTACAGGATGAACACAAGCTGATCGTCTCCTACGCATTACACGTTTCTCCCACTCGTTTACACGTTACTTGCCATACAATGTGATGTCACGGTGACCATTTCTCCCACTCGTTAAGTGTAACCTACTATACAATGTAGTGTCACGATGATCATTTCTCTCACTCGTTTAGTGTTACCAACTATACAATATAGTGTCACGATGGCCATTTGTTCGACTCGTTTAGTGTTACAGACTATACAATATAGTGTCACGATGGCCATTTCTCCCACTCGTTTAGTGTTACCAACTATACAATATAGTGTCACGATGGCCATTTCTCCCACTCGTTTAGTGTTACAGACTATACAATATAGTGTCACGATGGCCATTTCTCCCACTCGTTTAGTGTTACCAACTATACAATATAGTGTCACGATGACCATTTCTCCCACTCGTTTAGTGTTACCTTATATACAATGTGATGTTACGATGACCATTTCTCCCACTCGTTAAGTGTTACCTTATATACAATGTGATGTTACGATGACCATTTCACCAACTCATTTAGTGTTACCTTCTATATTATGTGATGTCACGTTGACCATTTCTCCCAATCGATTAATGTTACCTACTATACAATGTGTCACAATGGCCATTTCTCCCACTCGTTAAGTGTTACCTTCTATACAATGTGTCACAATGGCCATTTCTCCCACTCGTTTAATGTTACCTTCTATACAATGTGATGTCACGATGACCATTTCTCCCACTTGTTAAGTTTTACCTTATATACAATGTGATGTTACGATGACCATTTCTCCCACTCGTTTAGTGTTACCAACTATACAATGTGATGTCACGGTGACCATTTCTCCCACTCGTTAAGTGTTACCAACTATACAATATAGTGTCACGGTGACCATTTCTCCCACTCGTTAAGTGTTACCTTATATACAATGTGATGTTACGATGACCATTTCTCCCACTCGTTAAGTGTTACCTTATATACAATGTGATGTTACGATGACCATTTCTCCCACTTGTTAAGTTTTACCTTATATACAATGTGATGTTACGATGACCATTTCACCCACTCATTTAGTGTTACCTTCTATATTATGTGATGTCACGTTGACCATTTCTCCCAATCGATTAATGTTACCTACTATACAATGTGTCACAATGGCCATTTCTCCCAATCGTTTAATGTTACCTTCTATACAATGTAATGTCACGATGACCATTTCTCCCGCTCGTTTAGTGTAACCTTCTATACAATGTAGTGTTACGATGACCATTTGTCCCACTCGTTAAGTGTCACATGCTTTACAATATTTGATTCATTTGATTGCAAGAACATGCAGTATAACCTTTTATCATGTATTCTCCTATACGTGTAGTGACGCTTAGTTTATGTATTCTATTCCAGAAATGGATTAATTTCAAATTTCATGCATCCATCATTACACGTATAGTTAATTTATACACCATTTGTCTACATAATTATTAGACTCATGTTAACCCCCCTCCCCTCTGTCTGCCTCTCTAACTCTAAAAAAGACTATACCTCGCCTTAAATGGATCGCCAGTCTTATGTCCGATATAAATTGATCATTCGCTATACGTTCTTATTAGAATCTAAGGTCACTGGGTGTCTCATGTTTTCTTTCCGAAAAGTAGAGGCAAAGAATAACATGTAATATGGGTAATGACGAGAATGTATGTCCTCTCTGTTCCCCTAGGTAGAGAATCAGTAGGCTACCCCGTGATAGGTCGAGGATTGAGCGGGAGAGGGAGGTCGCTTATATGCCTTGTGTGATACAAGTAATTTGTTTTAACCCTGAGTTTAAAGTCCTGGTCAACCTCACATATTCTTGTCTTGTTGAAACATCCTGGATATCGATTTCCCATCGATAAGCATTTGACATGTTGTTTCTATCATTCCAGAATTTCTTAAACACCGTCAACAAAGGATTGGTCAGGCTGAATTTCGGTAAAACATTTGGCCCGATACATAAGGGATGTAATCATGTATAATAATGTGTAGTCAGTTATTTCGAATGAGAATCTGTTTTTTCAATGGTAGCAGCACTACATGAACACACGTGGGATACCACACTAGACAAGTTATGTCGTTTGATATTTGCAAGCAGATCAATGAGGACTGTTGGAGCATGTGTGTGAGTGTGTGTGTGCGTCTGTTTTAACAATTGCAGTCAGAATATAGATATGAGCCAAGGCACTCTTCACGATAGGCGTAAGTCTGCCAATGTTACATGCTATATACTAATTAGATTAAGTTCTATCGGATATTCTTTGTCATCTTGTTTCAAACGAATGTTACTTTCTCGATTGAATGATGCTGTAGGAAGGATCGTACTTTGATTTTCACTGCAGGCCGTTACAAACATCAATTGTAATCGGCTTTTGGTTTCGAGATTCCTCCTTGGGATAGTTACAATGTTATATAGACCTCAGCGGAGGTTAATAATTGCATAACAGCTGTTAAAGCATTACATTGCTTGTACAGAGAATGAGTTCGAACACATTGGATACGGTTTGTGTTCTGTATCCATTGTCATGGTAACCGGTCACACCAGTGTGTCTGGGGGAGCCTAGGGAAGTATGGTCGGTAAATGTTAACATACGTCATACCGCTGTTCACAAACGCTGCTCTTTATAGAGAGGCGATATAACCTTACATACACTGTGATCAGAAGCATCGTTTTTCTGTACATCATTTTGTCTCGACTTGCGATCGATGGTAGCTGAAACACTTCTTTGGCTCGAGTTAGCTGTAACTATCGTGTAGCCAAATTAGTTTATAGGCAGCTTGGCCGACACACAGTCCCGCTATCGGCACCAGAATTGTGTAACCTTTCCTAGTCGGCAACAAATGAAGCGATCGATTATGTGTAAAATGGAGCTGTAAGAAAGTTCCCCTTTCAGATGCTCATGTTCTGGTCTGTCTGACGGATGATCGCTGTAGCTTATATTTAGTATCGGTATGTGTCTATGTGTAGGAAAATACACGAAAACGTGTAAACACATGCACGAAAAACGCATGCCCTATATATCACACATCACATAACCAAGCACAATAGCACACGGGAACATTGAGAAAAAACGTTTACAAAAGGAACATTATTACACCATATTATATGTTCGTCCTTCTAGGAATCATCTTCAAAGCTAATGACCAAAAAGGTGTTGTTGTTTTTTTTAATATGTCACCAATCCTAAAATTAATTTAAAAATGAATTGCTTAAAACTTTTTAACTTTAGGAATTACACAACTTAAAGAATCAATGTTCATTTTCAAATAAAAAATGACTATATTATGTATATTATGAACTTTGTAACTACTTCAAATAAATAAGATTGCGACAATTATCGGGACTAAAAAATATACAATCAGAGCCTTCCACCTTGTATATTAATGATCGATCAATTTAGCGTGCCACTGAACCTTTTGTTTTTACTTTTCGATGTCTCATTGCTTTTGCTAAAAGCAAACAGGTGAACATACTTATTTAGATACTTTTTGAAGTCTAATGAGGTAATTTGAAATGTAATTGAAAAAAAAGTGATAAGAATGACAGAGAAATGGTTCTGTTAATAAAAAGGTGACTTAATTACTCATTGAGCTTGATTGTCGTTTACTTACACACATGTTAATATGATAATTACACCTGCTCACACACATCATCTGTGGTACGTATTGTCAGTTTATAATCCGTGCGAAACGAATGAAGGTCAGAGTTGGGATACAAATGTGTGTCCTTTTTCGATATTCCTTTCATCTGCTCATTTTTCATCTTATTTCCCTTAACATTTATACGGTATGATTGAATTGCTAGAGTGGTATGTTAATCCAGAAATCACCTTACTTCATGCTGGGATCACTCGGTATACATGTGTCAGAAATCTGCAAATCTTGATAACTTTTTTTTTATTTTAATCTGCAATTACTTGATCAGATCATAAATAGAGACCGTAGTTAAAATACCAGATGACTGGCTATTGTTATTGCCTAACTGGTTTGAACAGGTTCTGTTAAGGATCGCTCGAACACGTCTTCAAATTGAAAACTGATGAATAATTCTCAATTATAACAAGTAGGCATACTAACGAGCATAATAGGAACGTTCAGTTTGTATATCACCAAAGGATACAGACAATTCCTAAATGACACCAAGATGGCGAGTATAAATCTAAGCAGGTTCTTAATTACGATTGCCGACTCATTGAATTAAAGGCCCAATTAACGTAACTTCATGACATTTTTCGTGATTTTGAAAAATTCTGAAAAAAAGTCCAGTTGATAACCATGCAAAAATAAGCCTAAAACGAAGTTAACCTGGGCGTAAACTAACAATAAACTATTGACATAAAACATCAAAGAATTGAAAATGCTTCAGGTGGGGCCCACTTCAACAACAAGCCGAAGTTAGAAGACAGTTCAAAATGGACGCGTTTTTACAAATACCGAGTGTCAACTGCTGCAGTACCGGTAAAAGCGAAAGAATTCATAATTAATATTGCTGATATCAGTTAATCTTTACTAAATCTATAAACATAATAAGTTATTAGGCTTGATTTTCGCTTCAAGTTTTGCCGAGAGCTACGAATATTTGGCCTTTGACCTAACCGTTTGGTTTGTCTATAATGGATTACAGGACTACACAGTGTTATTGGTTATTGCTCAGAACATTTTGCTACATAAGCAGGTGCTGATTCATCATTACTCTATCACCGTATAAATGTTCCTATTTGTGAGTCTAGACCCTTAAATAAATCAATGTTCTAGGACACCAAGAACAACTTACAGTTTAAAATGTCTACAACAAAACCGGATTCTTGTTTACATTATTATCGGATGACTCTATTAAGCTATACTGCTATCTATAATCTCTTACATTCTGCTCACATCCGAGTGAAAAGAATTACCGCGCGATGGTGGACTGCTATTTCTACCACGCAAGGAACACTCAGGATTTGGTATATCAATACATAAGACTTCTGAGGAACAGATCCTTACAAAATACTACACTTTGTATCAAGTGTGCAAATCAATGAAAACAGTACATCATCCTCCCAGAGTCGTGACGAAGGTCAGACTTGTATATATATAACATATAACGGTCGTCTATGGTGTATCTGTCAGTGTATGGGTACTCAATACTTCACTGGCCATGTGTGTGTACATTAGAAGGAATCGCAGAGTAAGATTGGTTATATAGGGCTGAACGAGTCTATCAGTGAAAGTCTAATGTTGTTTGATGATCGGTGGCATTTTCTTGGGGGAAAAACATGTAGTTTCACCGTTTTACGGTGTAATGAAAGTAAATTAACATAAAAAGCACTCTCGGGTTAATTGTAAAACAGTGTTGAAAGAAAGGATAAGTAGCACACAGCAAAATCAAGGGTGAATCAATGTGTTGTCCAAACACACTGACACTAGGGTCTTAAACTTTGAATGTTGAAACTAAAGCTCCCGTGACATACAACCAAAGTCGGTGTACTAGAAGTGTTGTACGTGTAGTCAGATAAAGTCTAAACAAAGGTACTTGGCACACAAGACAAAAATAGACATTAGACCCAAACATCATTAAGATACACAACACGGAAACCAGGGTACATTGGTATGTATTGTATAAAGTAAATTCGTGTTGCACAGTCAAACATAGGGAATCTTACGGCACATGGATTCGAGAGATGCAGGTTGATGAAGACTATGGGCAAGTCTTGTGGTCGCAATCTTGATCCCATCGCGAAATAGTCTGTATCTTTGTGTATAATACGAAGGTGGATGTGTTTGAGTTTGTTAGTAGTGTGTTTACTTGGTTCTCATTTTGAGGATTGATGCTTACTTGAATGTGGCCAAGATTCACACGGGTGTCGTCGATCAGGAAAACGACGCGTAATCTTCCGGAGCACCTGGTCTTAATCTTTCGTACTTTACCGAGAGTCTCCATGTAAATCTTTTCTTTGTTCCTATTTTGCCTCCAGTTTAATCGATTTTGAGTTCGGATTATGGTTTAGTTGATGCTCTTGTATTCTTTGATTTGTTTGTTTACATGTGTGATGGAAAAGGTAATTTGTAAAACGAGTTCAATGATTGAATATAATGATATGATTATATGTCATAAAATTATGGAACGAGTTTCCATGGTACATTGACACTCATGCAAAATCATATCCATTACATAACTTATATTCATGAGGAAATACATCAAATTCATTTTTCGACAGAAAGACAAATTCCTGCTTTGACGATGAGATTGTCATTACCGTGACAATAATTTATTAATGACCTCACATTGGTGTTATTGTCATAACCGGGACAATAATTTATTTATGACCTCACATTGGTGTTATTGTCATAACCGGGACAATAATTTATTAATGACGTCACATTGGTATTATTTAATAATTGATCAAAGATGTAATAAAGTCTAAGTTCCCCCTCGTCCCGATTTAGAAATATAAATCATACTTTCCATCGTGAAGGTAAAATTGAATTACTCACTTAACTAAGGTATTGGCCTCCTCACATTGAAACTAATACACTGGCCATAGGACACCGACAATAAGCTATTGATTATTCTTAACTTAATCCATGTCAAAAGTCTCGCTAAATATAAGCTTATAATTATATAATAATTTGACGACAAAGCATTACAATAAAAGTCTTGGTGAGTGAACAACTGAATGGTGCAGTTTAATTCATTTTTTGGCAAACTGTATATATTACTAAATGTAAAAGGTGCAGCATATGTGTTTGTTAATTCATAATTAAAAACAAGATCTAAGTCATAAATATTCTTTATGTAAGACATTACCTGCGCTATCGATTCAGCTGGAGGTGATAGTCATACTAAACAAGTTATAAGTATGTATTCTTTATTTTCTTCACAGGTGATGGCACATGTAGCACTGACTATCCAGTCAACGTTCCGGAAGTGATGTCACTAAAGTATAAGGCTGCGCAACGTTTCAAACTAGAGGGTTTCAACAACGCCTCAGTTGTTCTACGGAAAGCTTCAAATAGCTGTAAGTTTTCGAGTGGTTTTACCTTTTGGTTATTTCTATACTTAAATTTTCCTTCAGATGTTCTTTGATTCTAGTTCAACTATTATAAAGTAACAGAAATATTGATTTTCAATTTTATTAACAATATATCTAGAATGCATACAAAAGTATTGCATGCAAATACAGCATTGTTAAAAGAATCAGACAGTTCAGGCTAATCGTATATTGGTCATCTTCTATAAATACCTCCGGATGGACCTGACAGAAATATGTTATGTTTCATGTTTTAGTCATAAATCATAATCATTACAGAACCTACATATTTATATAGCATGAGTTATGCGGGAGGAAAACGCTGAATGACGCATTTAAAACTGTAATTGTCGGCCTAAATATACAGAAGATATAACGTAATTGATATACAATGTACCATCAGGCCCCGGTTCCAACTACGTTCTCTAAATAAAGGAAATTTTTAAACTTTAAGATTTCCCTATAAAAGCACTACAGAATTTAAGGAAAGTTCCTTAACTGAAGCTTAACTTCTGTAATGCTTTTTTATGAAGGTAAGTTATTCGATTCCTTAGGTTACGGAATGTTACATGGATAAAACCGGGGCCAGTATTATTACAGTAACACTCTCGAAACGAGAACCAACATATTTATATAGCATGAGTAATGCGGGGAGAACATGTTGAATGACGTATTAAAAACTGTATTTTTATAATTGTCTGCCTAAATATACAGAAAATATAACGTAATTGATATACCATCAGGCCCCGGTTTCAACTATGTTCCCTAAATGTAGGAATTTTCTTAACTTAAAGATTTCCCTATAAAAGCACTACAGAATTTAAGGAAAGTTCCTTTACTGAAGCTTAACTTCTGTAATGCTTTCTTATCAAGGTAAGTTATTCTATTCCTTAGGTTACGGAATGTTACATGAATAAAACCGGGGCCAGTGTTATTACAGTAACACTCTGGTGATGTACATGTTTTATTCTCAACCTCTTTGCTGTACCTGATGGGTATCACATTCCGACAAACATTGTTACTGCAGCTTCACACCTGTTAAAACAGAAACACCAATCGACACTAGTCATAGTGTGATTCAGGACTGTACACACTGACTTTGTACGTAAAATGTCAAAACAGCTATTGCATTTTATGTTTTCTATGGCATCATGCGGTTAAATGATGGCTGACAATTCGGTTTTTTTACCAACAGAAAATGTCGATTAGCCAGTATTTTGTAACATTCTTACTACAGGTACATTGTCCTTTTTATGAGTGTCACATATACATTGTACATTTAGTAAAATATAATTCCGTAACGTTTCACTTATGATCTATTATGCTACATGACGAGCACCACCTACTATACTTTACGGGTACAGAAATGTTACTTAGTGTAAGCGTACTTATCTGCCCTTAGACAACCTGGACCTGGAGGGGGAGCTGTACGTGAGCGGAGGGGGACTTACGGACAAGTACAAGGCTGTTCGTATCACCATGTTGATGGACAACTCTACGATACACCTGTACAACAGCCGACAGTTTGCAATGCAGGTACTTTAACAGAAAGTTCAGGTTTCAAAAGAGACAATGTAACTATTGTCTGGGGACACCAGTTTTTCGTCAAAAGACAGTTGTTGATTGCACACATAACAGGGCAGATCTCAAGAAACAGGAACTTGTGTAATCTTCAATAAATAATTATGAATGTGTTGCTTAATTAAATAAAGAGTAAATGCCGTTTGTATATGCGTTGTAACAAGTGTTATTTAAATACTAACTGTTTCATTGCCGTTTATACAGTTAAATTCTTTGAAATAAGAATTGCTTTGTGTACATTATATCTGTTTTCAAGTTGCATTGTCGGAAACCTAAGAGATTTTTCGCTTGGCACTTGACTGAGAACGAGAATAATTTCGTTGATTTCCAACGATGTCTTGTTTTGACCACGTGTATCAATATAGTTGTAATAGAATCAAAGTTACATTCATGTAGAAGTATTACTTCATGGATATTATGTAATTCAAACTTGAATGATACATTGTATTAATCAAATTGTGATTAAGACTTTTTTCTATATAACCTAATGTTTAACATCCATTATATATCTTAAGGGATACGCTGAAAAACTGTATCATTTCTGTCTGATATATACTATTAACATTGACCTTCTGTTTGTTCTATTCCAGATATACATACTCAGCTACAACACTAAGTACGTAAACCTAACGCTGGCCACGGGTCAGACGGACGGGTTGGCTGTCATTTCTTTCTGGGTCCAGGATACTCAGGTACATTTATGTGAAAATGTCCTAATAAAACAGTTTTACAATTCATTATATGGTTTCCTGGTAGTGTGTGCAGTCATTTTATCATGCCGACTATCACAGCATCGTGGTATTTGGTGGTATTGCGTTTTCCTTAGTCTTGTTTGTTTGTTTTTTTCACTATTTATCTATGAAAATTATCAGAACTCATATAAGTAATATTTTAACCGACTACATGCACGTTTGCAGCTTTAACAATTGAGCTGACAGCAGAAGAAATTTCCTACAGTCGAAGTAGCATCTGTATCTGTGTGTGATCATTATACATACCATGTACCTTAAATCATTTGTTTTATATCATGTTATCATCATTTTTAACGGAAAAATTTACTTATCGATTAAAAAATAATTACCCGACAATTATGCAAACATAACTACGTGTTTTCCCCCATGGCCAGTTTGTATGACTGTCCATTGAGTTTTTCTTTCACACCAATGTTCTCCTGTGCGACTTTAACTAAATCCCGGCAAAGTTAAAATAAACCATGAATTTAGGACTAATTACATGTATTCGAGTGATTCATGTTGACCCTTTATAAATAATCACAGTATACGGCTACACTCCGGTAGTGCTTAGCTACCTGTTGGGTCGTACTTCAGGTCGCAGTATCCGAATTCTCCCCTGCGCCATCATGTAATGGAAACAATGAAGTTATTGTCCAACCAAACAAAATCATGACACGTTTCCGCATTTCTAGCTTTTTATACTTCAGTACATACATTGTATAAAGACCTATTCTTCATGTCATTTATTCTTTTCTAGCACAAGTTTCCGATGACTGCTTTATTGAATGACCATAAATCAACTATTTATTAAATGTAGCAATCGAGAAATAGTTTCCTCTTTCAACAGATGAAACATAATCCAAATAAGTATATATTTAGATTCAGGTTTGATGTTAGTGATTTTCGCTACTTGTTAGAAACTTCGCTGATGGTACTCTTTGTTTTTTTTCAGACAAGTACAAATTCGGATCTTGTACCAACTTTCAAAAATATTCTCAACGATGGTGGAAGAGCTGGTAAATATCAAAACATCACTTTTGAAAAAAAAAACAAGTCAAATTTTTGGTAAAGAAGATACTTATTATCTTGATTGTAACGTTTATATGTATATGATATAAAAAATCGATAAAACTTCCAATAATGTAAATTCCATGCCAATCGAAATCACCTCTTCACAAACCTTGCTACTCATAACGTTGCCCGTATTGTAAGATGCCGTTTAAATCGTGTACACATCGAACCATTATCTACGGAAATGAAGTTTTAAGTTTTCAATCTTACCCATTTCCTTCCTGAATATTGTGACGAATAAAAGCTGTGCTTCTTTTTATTCCCTCAGAACATTGGTAGTTATGGCTATGTGTATACTGTATATGGAGATAAAGGAAAGCTTTATTAGATGAAAAACATAGAAAGCATGTGAACGCTGTTTATCTGGTACTTTGTATGTCCCTGAGAGCAAGGGAAATTCTCTCCATAAGTAATTGCTTCATTTCTGTTTTCCGTGAGATAACTAATGTATATACTTATCTTTTTTGTGCTTTTTTGTTAGTTATACTTTCATTGCTGTGATCCTGATATGTATGTAGTGTAGTGATACTTTCTGTGTTTATGACGTACAATGCCAGGAAGACTTGTAGGTATGCGCGTGTACATTCTGTTTCTGGGTATTCATTGAGATCGATGATACATATCGTTCTTTTTATTCCCGAGACAAGTGTACGCTTTAAATCTCTATAAAACTGTTGTATAATGGGACCATATAACGGGAAGCGTATTTAATCACAGTGATCTCCCTTTTACTGCAATCCGCCAGTTTTGACACGAGGACGTTGAACTCGTTACAGTTGGTTACGGAACGGTTTTGGAACTATACAAAGGTGTTTAAAGAAATTTTATCTGTTTTATTTATTACCTTTTTTTATCGAAAATTGAACACATATTAGTGATAAGTGTAAAAACAAATACTTTAAACACACTAGTTCAGGTCCTTAACAAGTTGTAACAAATTATCAGGCCCTTGTGAGTGTGTACAAAAAGTATGTAGCCATACTGAAATATGTTGTTGACAACTTTATTCATACTGTATTCTTCCTACTTTCAGATTCTGTAAAGCTTCGAAAGATATTTCCCCAGTACCTCCGGAAGTTTTTCCAGTACCACGGAAAGTTAGGACCCATGTATCCCTCTTGTGACGTAGCCTGGAGTATTCTAAATGACAGAATTCTCCTTCACAAGGACCAGGTACGAACCTTCTCACTGTCCAAATCAATGGTCTTTACGCACCTGGTCCTTCTGCTTACACAATTCTGATTCTCACCTTTCGGCCCCTATCATCACTGAAGAGTCCTAGAAGGCTTAACAGCTGTATGGTGCAATGTAATTCATTTGTTCGGCATGCAGTGAATATTACTAAATCTTAAAATAGAGAATACCGAAGCATTTACAAAAAATTAATCCGAACTCAAAATCGATGTACCAAGTGGCAACATATGAACAAGGGAAAGATTTACATGGAGACCATTGTAAAAGTAGAAAAGAATAAGACCAGGTGTTGCGGAAGAGTAAGCGTCATGTAAATCTTGGTCGCATCCACGTAAACATCAATTCATCGAAACGAGATCCGAGTCATTGTCAATCACAACAAGTAAGCATACCCAAAAACGTCCATCTTCATATCACACAAACATATCGAATATTTTTCAATGAGACAAATATGGCGACAATTAACCTTTCCAATAGTTCTGATTAAAGGCAGAGCACATGTGTGTTACGTCATCTTTGTTTATAGCCTGCTGATATTTCTATAACAATCAGTGTTATTTAGAGTATATGTTTCACCATCTTCTCCGTGTTATTGTATCGCTGATATCGATAAAACATATGAAATGCTTGACTTTTTATTTTATTTTTGTGACTTTCTTTTTGTTTCTATTCTTTGCATCGCTTTTTCCCTCAAACATATATCTAAGATTTGTTTTCTGGTGGCTGAGAGTTAAGGAGGTGTTTAATAACAATAAAATCTGTCAAATTGTGTAAAAAATGAAATTTGATCAGTGGTGTTAGAAAGTAATGATCAGCGGAGGTAGAAAATGAAGAAATATCATTGAGGGTGTTAGAAAATAACTAAAGTGTGAGAAAGTAATGATATCTGATCAAAAGATGCAATGAAGAAAACAATGAAATGTGCCCAGGGGTGTTAGACAATAATGAAAAGCGATCATTGGTTTAAGAAATTAATGGAATATGATCGGTGAAGTAGGAAAATAATGGAATATAATCAGGGGTATTAGAAAATAATGAAATACAATCAGGGGTGTTAGAAAATAATGAAATACAATCAGGGGTGTTAGAAAATAATGAAATACAATCAGGGGTGTTAGAAAATAATGAAATACAATCAGGGGTGTTAGAAAATAATGAAATACAATCAGGGGTGTTAGAAAATAATGAAATACAATCAGGGGTGTTAGAAAATAATGAAATACAATCAGGGGTATTAGAAAATAATGAAATACAATCAGGGGTGTTAGAAAATAATGAAATACAATCAGGGGTGTTAGAAAATAATGAAATACAATCAGGGGTGTTAGAAAATAATGAAATATAAGCGAATTTTGGTGAGTAAACATGTATATGTTAATTGTTCATGTTGTAAATAATGTTTTTCTTGTAACGCCATCTTCCAAACTATCTGTCACCCGGGAACATTTTAGGAAAGATTTGAGTCACATGTCTAGCTGTTTAATTGTTCTAGGAAAAGAAAACGAAAAATAAAAGATAATTAAAAAATTAATGCCTTCTCAATTAAAGATAGCAATGATTGATACCCGACATCAAATCCGGTAATTTGGGTCCGCTACTCTGTCGCGCGATCCTCTTGTGAATATAAAAGAATGGGACCGATGACGTTGTATTATGTTAGCTTTTGTGTCATGTTTGGTATATTAGGTTATTATGGCACATAACAGTTCTGTTAAAATGAGGTAAATGCTATACAGGGTTATGTTCTATGGTCGCCATCGTGGTCTAGTTAAGAAAAGAATACAGGTTTGTTATCATGGAGAGTGATGAAGTAGCTCTCAATTTGAGGACGTAACATTTACTTGGACGTAACTCACATTAATATGGCTGGTGTCATCGTTGATGAAAAAAGACGCTTACTCACACGCAATACCTGGTCTATTATTTGTTTTGCCCTAAGTAAAATTTGCTTTATTTTTTTTACTTTCAGTTTTTTTATTTTTTATTCTCTATTTGTTTATTTATTTATTTTTTCATTAGTTCCACACGGTTTTCTCCCTACATGTTGTCCTGATATTCCTCATAATGTACCGGTGTTGTGGTATCATAATGTACCGGTGTTGTGGTATCATAATGTAACGGTGTTGTGGTATCATAATGTAACGGTGTTGTGGTATCATAATGTACCGGTGTTGTGGTATCATAATGTACCGGTGTTGTGGTATCATAATGTAAGGGTGTTGTGGTATCATAATGTACCGGTGTTGTGGTATCATAATGTAACGGTGTTGTGGTATCATAATGTACCGGTGTTGTGGTATCATAATGTAACGGTGTTGTGGTATCATAATGTAACGGTGTTGTGGTATCATAATGTAACGGTGTTGTGGTATCATAATGTACCGGTGTTGTGGTATCATAATGTAACGGTGTTGTGGTATCATAATGTAACGGTGTTGTGGTATCATAATGTAACGGTGTTGTGGTATCATAATGTAACGGTGTTGTGGTATCACAATGTAACGGTGTTGTGATATCATAATGTAACGGTGTTGTGGTATCATAATGTACCGGTTTTGTGATATCATAATGTAAAGGTGTTCTGATATCATAATGTAACGGTGTTGTGGCATCACAATGTAACGGTGTTGTGGTATCATAATGTAACGGTGTTGTGGTATCATAATGTAACGGTGTTGTGGTATCATAAGGGACCGGTGTTGTGGTATCATAATGTACCGGTGTTGGGGTATCATAGTGTACTGGTGTTGTGATATCATAATGTACCGGTGTTGTGGTATCATAATGTACCGGTGTTGTGGCATCACAATGTAACGGTGTTGTGGTATCATAATGTAACGGTGTTGTGGTATCATAATGTAACGGTGTTGTGGTATCATAATGTAACGGTGTTGTTATATCATATTGTAACGGTGTTGTGGTATCATAATGTAACGGTGTTGTGATATCATAATGTAACGGTGTTGTGGTATCATAATGTAACGGTGTTGTGGTATCATAATGTAACGGTGTTGTGATATCATAATGTAACGGTGTTGTGGTATCATAATGTAACGGTGTTGTGGTATCATAATGTAACGGTGTTGTGATATCATAATGTAACCGTGTTGTGGTATCATAATGTAACGGTGTTGTGGTATCATAATGTAACGGTGTTGTGGTATCATAATGTAACGGTGTTGTTATATCATATTGTAACGGTGTTATGGTATCATAATGTAACCGTGTTGTGGTATCATAATGTAACGGTGTTGTGGTATCATAATGTAACGGTGTTGTGGTATCATAAGGGACCGGTGTTGTGGTATCATAATGTAACGGTGTTGTGGTATCATAATGTAACGGTGTTGTGGTATCATAATGTAACGGTGTTGTGGTATCATAATGTAACGGTGTTGTGATATCATAATGTAACGGTGTTGTGGTATCATAATGTAACGGTGTTGTGATATCATAATGTAACGGTGTTGTGGTATCACAATGTAACGGTGTTGTGGTATCATAATGTAACGGTGTTGTGGTATCAATTTATGTTATATATATATACAGTCGATTATTTACGTTTCGACAGGTATTTTTACATTTTAAGTAGTTATAATACTTGTGTGGTGTTTAGGTGTGGTGTTTGAATCTGACATAACTGGCTCGGTATCGTTTTGGTGTAGCTGTCAGTATGTGGTGTTGCTCGTGTGTCGGTACCGTTTTGGTGTAGTTGTCTGTATGTGGTGTTGCTCGTGTCTCGGTATCGGTTTGGTGTAGTTGTCTGAATGTGGTGTTGCTCGTGTCTCGGTATCATTTTGGTGTAGCGGCCTTTATGTGGTGTTGCTCGTGTCTCGGTATCGTTTTGGTGTAGCGGCCTTTATGTGGTGTTGCTCGTGTCTCGGTATCGGTTTGGTGTAGCTGTCTGTATGTGGTGTTGCTCGTGTCTCGGTATCATTTTGGTGTAGCGGCCTTTATGTGGTGTTGCTCGTGTCTCGGTATCGTTTTGGTGTAGCTGTCTGTATCTGGTGTTGCTCGTGTCTCGGTATCGGTTTGGTGTAGCTGTCTGTATGTGGTGTTGCTCGTGTCTCGGTATCATTTTGGTGTAGCGGCCTTTATGTGGTGTTGCTCGTGTCTCGGTATCATTTTGGTGTAGCGGCCTTTATGTGGTGTTGCTCGTGTCTCGGTATCATTTTGGTGTAGTTGTCTGTATGTGGTGTTGCTCGTGTGTCGGTACCGTTTTGGTGTAGTTGTCTGTGTGTGGTGTTGCTCGTGTCTCGGTATCGCTTTGGTGTAGTTGTCTGTATGTGGTGTTGCTCGTGTCTCGGTATCATTTTGGTGTAGCGGCCTTTATGTGGTTTTGCTCGTGTCTCGGTATCGTTTTGGTGTAGCGGCCTTTATGTGGTGTTGCTCGTGTCTCGGTATCGTTTTGGTGTAGTTGTCTGTATGTGGTGTTGCTCGTGTCTCGGTACCGTTTTGGTGTAGTTGTCTGTATGTGGTGTTGCCCATATCTCGGTATCGTTTTGGTGTAGTTGTCTGTATGTGGTGTTGCTCGTGTCTCGGTATCGGTTTGGTGTAGCGTCCCTTATGTGGTGTTGCTCGTGTCTCGGTATCGTTTTGGTGTAGTTGTCTGTATGTGGTGTTGCTCGTGTCTCGGTATCATTTTGGTGTAGCGGCCTTTATGTGGTGTTGCTCGTGTCTCGGTATCGTTTTGGTGTAGCGGCCTTTATGTGGTGTTGCTCGTGTCTCGGTATCGTTTTGGTGTAGTTGTCTGTATGTGGTGTTGCTCGTGTCTCGGTATCGTTTTGGTGTAGTTGTCTGTATGTGGTGTTGCTCGTGTCTCGGTATCGGTTTGGTGTAGCGGCCTTTATGTGGTGTTGCTCGTGTCTCGGTATCATTTTGGTGTAGCGGCCTTTATGTGGTGTTGCTCGTGTCTCGGTATCGGTTTGGTGTAGCTGTCTGTATGTGGTGTTGCTCGTGTCTCGGTATCATTTTGGTGTAGCGGCCTTTATGTGGTGTTGCCCATATCTCGGTATCGTTTTGGTGTAGTTGTCTGTATGTGGTGTTGCTCGTGTCTCGGTATCATTTTGGTGTAGCGGCCTTTATGTGGTGTTGCTCGTGTCTCGGTATCGTGTTGGTGTAGTTGTCTGTAGGTGGTGTTGCTCGTGTTTCGGTATCGTGTTGGTGTAGCTGTCTGTATGTGGTGTTGCTCGTGTTTCGGTATCGCGTTGGTGTAACTGTCTGTATGTGGTGTTGCTCGTGTCTCGGTACATTTTACAGTTTTGGTGTAGCGGTCTGTGTGTGGTGTTGCTCGTGTCACGTTATTGTTTTGGTGTAGCTGTCTGTATGTGGTGTTGCTCGTGTTTCGGTAACGTGTTGGTTTAACTGTCTGTGTGTGGTGTTGCTCGTGTCTCGGTACATTGTACAGTTTTGGTGTATCGGTCTGTGTGTGGTGTTGCTCGTGTCACGTTATTGTTTTGGTGTAGCTGTCTGTATGTGGTGTTGCTCGTGTTTCGGTATCGTGTTGGTGTAACTGTCTGTGTGTGGTGTTGCTCGTGTTTCGGTATCGTGTTGGTGTAACTGTCTGTATGTGGTGTTGCTCGTGTCTCGGTATCGTGTTGGTGTAACTGTCTGTATGTGGTGTTGCTCGTGTCTCGGTATCGTGTTGGTGTAGCTGTCTGTATGTGGTGTTGCTCGTGTTTCGGTATCGTTTTGGTGTAGCGGTCTGTATGTGGTGTTGCTCATATCTCGGTATCGTATATGTGTAGCTTTCTGTATGTGGTGTTGCTACTGTCTCGGTATTGATTTTCTGGTGTATATCCCATTCACACTGGGGTGTCTCTCCAATTTAAGTACACCACAGGGGATACGATTAATCCGTTCTTTTGCATGTCTTGGTTCTAAATAATATACAGGTTATATGCCTTCGACTTGTCTGTTAAAAACTTTGGTTACCATGGCAACGAATACGAAGTGTCCAAAAGCATTATTTGATCAATGTTGGCTAGATTCATGGACGACGAAGCTCCCTGAGCGCTATTGATTTGGCTGGCGCGTGATACTCATTCTTTCCTCTCTATTGTTGTAGATCCAAATGTTGCGTTCGCTGTTTCCGACCTCCCAGAGGAAGACCAGTACCAGGAGCAATGGTTCACCAACAATCACGCGCAATTATAAACTGTCCAAAGAGTCGGCTGCCCCGGCCCTCGGCATCAGCACTCTCCTCGTCGTGTGTGCGGCTGTCCTCAGCTCCATCAGTGTTACACTAAACTTGTAGATAACATTTATCATAGTTGTATGTGGTCCCTTCTATAAACTCAAGGTTACACGAGGATGTGAAAAACCCTTATTTTATTTTACATGAATTGATTTATAATGAAAAACGGTATTTGAGCATGCAAATCCGTTTGATAATTTTAACAGTGTTTATGTCCCTATTTAAGGTAAAGCCAAGAAGTTCACAGTAGAGTAAAACAGAAATCTGGAGGGATTCCTCTTCCAGATAGCGTACACCTTTTACGATTTCAGTGGTAGATAATAACACCGTTGTGACATAAAATATCTCTAAAGACAAAAAAACGAGTTTACTTGATTTTGTAACCTGTAGGTACATTGTATGTTTAAATTGGCAATTAACATAATGTGTAAATAAAAACAACTCCTAGGGGTGATTTTTTTTCATAACATATTGCCTAATAGAATTATCATAGCATGTGTCTAGCCGGGGTAAATTTAAGTTGGAATGGGCTCCGATCTAAATAGAAAGTAAGTTGACGAAAACTGATGTTTAGATGCAACGTACGTAGGAAAACATTATTGTACTCTAGACTCTATGCATTCCTTTGTAGCCTCCGTCACAACAGTTAAATGCTTCTCTACGTAATTCACTCTTGTTCCTACTTTATAATTCAAAACTTTCGGTGTGTTGTCTTTTTTTTCTCTCTTATTTATGTTTAGTACTTAAGATATCTTTCTAGTTTTTCATAGCCTGAAACACTTTTTAGAGTAAAAAAGTATGTAACTGTGACTTTAATTACATTCTGTAAGATATGAAAGTTAAAAACTTGATCACTAATGTATCAGTATTAGGCATCGTTTTTTAATGATCTTTAACACCATTATTTCGTATCCAAAGGCATTTGCTAACTTGTTAGCTCTCTGGAGTGTCTTCCATGTTTGTTTGAACTTCTTTTTGAATATCTTTGCATTTTGATGAATGTTGATAATGCAGTTGAAAGTCCTCTCTTTTAACATTGACAATACGAATAACACAATAACAAATGGTCATTTGTTTTTCTATATGACGTTTATCGTTCGTACGCTTAATGTAACTAATGCCTAGATATAATCAGTGTGTTGTGGCCCTGTACATAACATCATAATTAATCATTTATTGAATGTGTGATTATCAAGCTCAACATACCACGTGGTACATTGCAATAGAAAATGTGTAAAAGAAAGATACACATTATTGGCTTATTACAGTAAAATCTTCCAAAGATATTGCCTAAAAATCATTAAAAATAATAAAACTATCATGAACCGACTACGGTACTTCAAATACAACATGTGATCATAATCGCACCAAAGCTTGTATGTACTGTGTTTAGAATATTTTTTTCAATCGTTCAATTGAACTGTTTCCTGTGTTATTTCAAACTTTCTACAGAACCGTTTGATATGATGTGTCGGGCATATGTAATAAAACACGTTTTTTTCACATTAAAACTTGTCATCGCATTTACATTACAGTGAAGTTGATATTTAAACTTATTGATATGTCGCTGATGTACGGCTTCACTAGTGAATGGAGTTTAAATGAGATTAACAGGGACGATATACTCTGAAAATAATATGTCAATGTCAGTTGTGTTTGTTATTGCATATAGTATGTCTCATTGTTCAAAATGATATCCATTAGTGTTTGTATGGATAATAAAGACTAATTGTATAGACACGACATGAGAGGCTGATTCTGCGAGTTTTTGAAAATACACGATTTTTGACAAGCAGTTGGTGTAAATTATATTTTAAAACGGCTGAAAACAACTTCCAAATACACCTCGTGCTGAAGTCCATGTAATTTTTTCAAGTTTATCAAATAATCTCTATTTGTCAGGAGAAAAAGTTATCCAATGAAAGGTGTCAAAGTGGTCCACAACTAATTCACCAGTATGGTACTAGTTTTACATCAATTTAGGGTCGGAATTGGAACACATGCTACCAGTCCCTGTGAGTCCATGTTCTTTTACAGTGCAAAAGCGGCAACATGAGCCTGATAGCTGATTTTACCGATACATTGAGGTTAAGGTTAACGTTCAACAAGCCCTCTAAAAAAAGGAAACGTCACCAGTATTTCATCCCCCTGGTAAGTTAAGACAAACGTATCAAATGTCAGTATCTATTTGTGTAATTTCGATGTATTGAACATGTGTATACGCCATTAAAAAGAAACATAACTAGGTTAACGTAGTCAATAATAAGGCATACATGTAAAGGCTGCTGTCTTCATTGAATTAGGTCGATGGACGTATAACACGTCGATATATTTAGTGACCCATCTGAATGCTATCTGAGAATCTCAGAGCTCTATGTGATTAAACCTACAAAATTACTAATTACCAGACAAAATATCTTTCCAATGACACTTGTTTTGCTTTCGTTGAATGATACTACAGAATAACGTTTGTTTGTTATACCTGTATATTGTATACCTGTGTATAATATGCATGTACCTGTATTCATTATAGCCAATATTCATATCAGATTAATGACATTATCAAAAGTCTGGTATTCTAACAAAATGTACCTACTTATTATGCAAGTAGTTCACAATGTTTCATCGTCAGCATGCAATTTATCTAAATGCAAAACTGAATATACAGGGATTAATTTATACTACAGTGTTGTATTATAGTTTCTGTAATTTATACTACAGTGTTGTATTATAGTTTCTGTAAGTTATACTACAGTGTTGTATTATAGTTTCTGTAAGTTATACTACAGTGTTGTATTATAGTTTCTGTAAGTTATACTACAGTGTTGTATTATAGTTTCTGTAAGTTATACTACAGTGTTGTATTATAGTTTCTGTAAGTTATACTACAGTGTTGTATTATAGTTTCTGTAAGTTATACTACAGTGTTGTATTATAGTTTCTGTAATTTATACTACAGTGTTGTATTATAGTTTCTGTAAGTTATACTACAGTGTTGTATTATAGTTTCTGTAAGTTATACTACAGTGTTGTATTATAGTTTCTGTAAGTTATACTACAGTGTTGTATTATAGTTTCTGTAAGTTATACTACAGTGTTGTATTATAGTTTCTGTAAGTTATACTACAGTGTTGTATTATAGTTTCTGTAATTTATACTACAGTGTTGTATTATAGTTTCTGTAAGTTATACTACAGTGTTGTATTATAGTTTCTGTAAGTTATACTACAGTGTTGTATTATAGTTTCTGTAAGTTATACTACAGTGTTGTATTATAGTTTCTGTAAGTTATACTACAGTGTTGTATTATAGTTTCTGTAAGTTATACTACAGTGTTGTATTATAGTTTCTGTTATATTTTATGTAAGTTATTATAGCTAATGCTTTAAAAGCTGTGGTACATACCTTTAGATATACAAAATGCAAAGATATTATAAATTATGTAGCTAATTGTTATTGTAACAATAGGTATGCAATTAGTATGTCATTAAATACATTCTAGTTAATGATAGATTTGTGGTATTACGGTTTCCATTTTTCAAATTACAAATGTGTGTTTAAGAGTACCATTTTGTTAATCTTTCATCATCTACCTACATGTTTGTGTCAAGGTCGATGTATACGTCTCCCAGGTCAAAGTGGTTAAGGTGTCTGACATTGTGTCACAACTAGCACCCCGCTACTCCCATCCACTGGGTCGTGGGTTCGAGGTCTGCAGTCTGTACCTGGGACAGTTACACAGTACTGGCCGCTGGTCGGTGGTTCTCCTCTGGGAACTTCGACTTTCCTCTATACATAGTCCTACCACGCCCTGAACGTACAATAGCTGTTAAGGTCACTCGGTTCCTTTGTCAATATCCATAGGAATTTCATGAAATTTCACTCAAATGTTTAATAGTGTATAAAGAACAAGTCTTTTTGTTGTAATTGGCCGAAAAACTGCAGAAATCTTTTTGGGGTGAAAAACTGATATTTTCAGGGAAAACACCATGAAGAGCGAAATCAACAACTATCATATTTCTTTTTGATGTATTACAATGCTAACGTTATATATACATATAAAACAGAAAAGAAGGCAAATATTTTACGTTTCGTATAACTTTTATTCAACAAAGCAAACAATTATATGTATGTTTTTCATCAACTTTTTCAAATATCAAAACATTGTGTGGATGAAAAACTGATTTTTTAAAGTTATGTTATGAAGAAACAATCCTTATTTAACAAAGCATGAAAAAATTGAACCAAAAAACATTATTTCACTTAAAATTTGGGGAAAATAATCAGAATTATTGGGTTTTTTTATTTCAATTGCCTCCCCTTTCACTGCAACTGGACTTAATTGTAGGAGGTCTAGATTTTCCCATATCACATAATGCGTTGAAAGTAGTGAGATACTAGGTTTATCGATTGCTTTAGCCTGATTTGAATGTATCCACTCGCCTGGTATCAGATTACACAGAAAATAGTTTATAACTAGCATTTATGACATTAATTGAATAGTGATATCATCAGAACATGTTGCATTAAATATCGAACAAATATAAAGCAATGTGTTTATTTTAATGATGCAGTTGTAAAGAATTGAAGCGGACATATAGGTTTAGACTAGTTGTCTTGGTGTTTACATTACTAAGCTTAGGCTTATATAGATGAATGAGGGCGAGCGGGGAACTCGCTTATGAAAATCAAATCATGACATCGTTGTAGATAAAAACACAAAAGCGTGTTACTAGTTCCACGTCCTTGTATTCACTCCAAAATATATGTTTAACATAAACAGATTTCTGATAAATGGGAATAACTCAAATACATTGGAGTTACTGATTACCTCCCCTATACCATACTGTATAGTTTACACAGCACGTTTACATAAGATCAGGTTGATATAGTCGATAATTACGCAACCAACTTAACCTTCTAGCGTTTACATGGATTCTAGCAGACGCTTGGGTCTTTGCCGGATTGCAAATTGCATGATCATCGGCGTATGTACGGTGAATTTCTTACCCACGATAGGTATTAAATTTTATATCCGTCAAAGCGGCCATGTTTTTGCCAAGAACGATAATCAACGGACCGAGAGACCTTAACAGGACGTAAAACACAAAAAAATAACATTTTTTATATAATATTAAGGAATGAGTTGTTTGAACATTTAATAATTATAACGATTTACTTTATCTGAAAGTTAAGTCTGAATTATGTTCCAAGGTTTGTAAACATAAATGAATTTTGTTAACAAGATTCTTACTAAAACTGTCAGTCTGCATTAACGTTAATTTGTGTTGAATAAAGAAACGAAAAACAAACAATACCTATAATCAGAGCCACATTTCGGGTTTTTAGTATCTGCTGTTAAACTTTGTGTGATTAACAACTCTCACTCAGGGTCAAGGTCGGTGTTTATGTCTCCCAGGGTTAAAGTCAATGTATACGTCTCCATGGGTCAAGGTCGATATATACGTCTCGAAGTATCAAGGTCGATGTATACGTCTCGAAGTGTCAAGGTCGATGTATACGTCTCGAAGTGTCAAGGTCGATGTATACGTCTCGAAGTGTCAAGGTCGATGTATACGTCTCGCAGGGTCTACGGGGATGTATACATGTATATGTACGTTCACGGTCGATGTATGTGTCTCCCAGGGTAAAGGTCGATGTATACATGTATATCTCCCATGCTCACGGTCGATGTATGCGTCTCCGTTTCCCTGATCAGTTTTGTTCACATTGCCTAACGGCAATGAGTGGACGGATAAATTGACATGACACCTGACTGTTACATGTATGTTAAATTTCTTAATTCTTTAATACGCTAGCTGTATTATATTTCTAATAATGAAGTATTTAACATTATTGAAATAAATATATACATGGATGGTACATAATTTAATACCTAACACGTATAGGTGTCATTTAGAATATGGTTGCTTTGTTATATGAAATCAGTCATCAGTCTTGCCCCGCTCACGGTGTCTTCCTCTTACCATTCAGGTATCTGTATTATAGCCTCAAACCTTTACTAAAATGTCAGTATAATAAAACTAGACTATTGGTTAATTGTATTGTCTTTGTCATGTTTTCTTATGTTTTCTTTGTTTTGAATTTATAAGTGTCTGTGCGTTATAAATGCTATGCCTTCACTTTTAAAACAATGTAACGAAATAAGATGAAAATGTACATCGTACATGTGTTGAATTTAGACATATCTGTGTGTGCTGTGTACGGGACTTTAGACATGTCTGTGTGTGCTGTTTACGAGACTTTAGACATATCTGTGTGTGCTGTTTACGTGACTTTAGACATGTCTGTGTGTGCTGTTTACGTGACTTTAGACATATCTATGAGTGCTGTATACGAGACTTTAGACATGTCTGTGTGTGCTGTATACGAGACTTTAGACATATCTGTGTGTGTTGTGTACGAGACTTTAGACATGTCTGTGTGCTGTATACGAGACTTTAGACATATCTGTGTGTGCTGTATACGAGACTTTAGACATGTCTGTGTGTGCTGTATACGAGACTTTAGACATATCTGTGTGTGCTGTGTACGAGACTTTAGACATGTCTGTGTGCTGTATACGAGACTTTAGACATATCTGTGTGTGCTGTATACGAGACTTTAGACATGTCTGTGTGTGCTGTTTGCGAAACATTAGACATATCTGTGTGTGCTGTTTACGTGACTTTAGACATATCTGTATGCTGTTGTTTACGAGACTTTAGTTTTATCTGTGTGGGTTGTTTACGTGAATTAAGACATATCTGTGTGTGCTGTTTACGTGACATTAAACATATTTTTGTTTGCTGTTTCGAAACTTATGACATATCTGTGTGTGCTGTTTACGAGACTTTAGACATGTCTGTGCGTGCTGTTTACGAGACTTTAGACATGTCTGTGTGTGCTGTATACGAGACTTTAGACATATCTGTGTGTGCTGTTTACGAGACTTTATGACTTTAGACATATCTGTGTGTGTAGTGTACGAGACTTTAGGTTTATCTGTGTGTGTTGTGTACGAGACTTTAGACATGTCTGTGTGTGCTGTTAACGTGACTTTAGACATATCTGTGTGTGCTGTTTACGAGACTTTAGACATATCTGTGTGTGTTGTGTACGAGACTTTAGACATGTATGTGTGTGCTGTATACGAGACTTTAGACATATCTGTGTGTGCTGTATACGAGACTTTAGACATGTCTGTGTGTGCTGTATACGAGACTTTAGACATGTCTGTGTGTGTTGTGTACGAGACTTTAGACATGTCTGTGTGCTGTATACGAGACTTTAGACATATCTGTGTGTGCTGTATACGAGACTTTAGACATGTCTGTGTGTGCTGTATACGAGACTTTAGACATATCTGTGTGTGCTGTATACGAGACTTTAGACATATCTGTGTGTGCTGTTTGCAAGACTTTAGACATATCTGTATGCTGTTGTTTACGAGACTTTAGGTTTATCTGTGTGGGTTGTTTACGTGAATTAAGACATATCTGTGTGTGCTGTTTACGTGACATTAAACATATTTTTGTTTGCTGTTTCGAAACTTATGACATATCTGTGTGTGCTGTTTACGAGACTTTAGACATATCTGTGTGTGCTGTTTACGAGACTTTAGACATGTCTGTGTGTGCTGTATACGAGACTTTAGACATATCTGTGTGTGCTGTTTACGAGACTTTATGACTTTAGACATATCTGTGTGTGTTGTGTACGAGACTTTAGGTTTATCTGTGTGTGTTGTGTACGAGACTTTAGACATGTCTGTGTGTGCTGTTAACGTGACTTTAGACATATCTGTGTGTGCTGTTTACCTGACTTAAGACATATCTGTATGTGCTGTTTACCTGACTTTAGACATATCTGTGTGTGTTGTGTACGAGACTTTAGACATGTCTGTGTGTGCTGTTTACGTGACTTTAGACATATCTGTGTGTGTTGTGTACGAGACTTTAGATATGTATGTGTGTGCTATATACGAGACTTTAGACATGTATGTGTGTGCTGTATACGAGACTTTAGACATGTCTGTGTGTGCTGTATACGAGACTTTATACATGTCTGTGTGTGCTGTTTACGTGACTTAAGACATATCTGTGTGTGCTGTTTACGTGACTTAAGACATATATGTGTGTGCTGTTTACGTGACTTAAGACATATTTGTGTGTGTTGCTTACGTGACTTTAGACATATATGTGTGTTGTATACGAGACTTTAGACATGTCTGTGTGTGCTGTATACGAGACTTTAGGTTTATCTGTGTGTGCTGTATACGAGACTTTAGACATGTCTGTGTGTGCTGTATACGAGACTTTAGACATATCTGTGTGTGCTGTAAACAAGACTTAAGACATATCTGTGTGTGCTGTTTGCGAGACTTTAGACATATCTGTGTGTGCTGTTTACGTGACTTTAGACATATCTGTTTGCTGTTGTTTACGAGACTTTAGGTTTATCTGTGTGGGTTGTTTACGTGAATTAAGACATATCTGTGTGTGCTGTTTACGTGACATTAAACATATTTTTGTTTGCTGTTTCGAAACTTATGACATATCTGTGTGTGCTGTTTACGAGACTTTAGGTATGCTTTGTGCAGCTGTTTACTGGCTTTGGGGACAAGAAGTTTTGTCTTATTCTCTTGTACTTTAACAATGGTGTGAAAGACGGAACTCGTCCCATTACCAGATGCTGCCAAACGCTACTCAGTTCATGTCAGTATACTAAGGGTGATTACTCTTTACACAAGCGTCTCCAGCATCGACCTGCGTTCAGGAATAAGAAACGGAGGGGAGTATCCAGTGCAATAGATTGGGGAAAGGCACCTACATGTCACGTCGAGGTAGGGCTGGGACTAAACGCTTCTGAGTGAGACCTTGGCGGTGTGATCAATAGCACCTAGTAGAAAATCACACTCCTTCCGCCGTTATCTATTACTGAACTGTATTTACTGTAGGTACCAAAGGTCTCTCGTCCCTGTACAAATCGCCCATAAAACTGTTACCATATAGAAAACTGCCTTTCGTCAAAATGTAATAAATCTCAAAGATGGACATTGAGAAAAAATCGTCATTTTAATACCAAAAAAATACCATTTGTGAAAAACCGAATATTTTGTAGCAGACATTTGATTTGTATCTGACAGTTTCATCTTGAAAACGTTCGGAATTTTTGTCTTACTTATTTCTGAATTAAACCTAACAAAACCATAAAATAGAGAATTAAAAAAAAAAGTACGAATACATTCGTCTTGTCAATTTCAAAAGTATCAGAAAAAAAGAAGGAATTTGAAAGAACGTAAATCAAGAAGGGGCGTGGTCTGTCTTCGAAACACTAAATCAGGCTCCCACAGCACAGAGGCAGTGTCTGTGTTGTCCTTAACACGTCTTAGCGGATTCAATGGTGGCCACTGTTGTCTAACGTGTAGACAGTTAACAGAATTAGAAATAATTCTTCTCCGCAGTTCAGTCCGATAAGTTTCAGTTAAGAAAGGTAAGTCAGTATATCTTTGCTTTAAGTTGAATTTAATATGTGTTTGGCGTTTTATTAGGGTTTTTCTGATTTGTCACACGCAACATATAACACCAATGGTTACTTTGATGGTTGATCGCTAAAACGTTTCAACCACTTGTTTAATCCCTTAGTGGAATATATTCATTATTACACATACAATTGTAACGTAACAATGTTTTATGATATTCTAAGCTAGACTTGCTTTGATCATTTATGGCCATATGGTCACTTTACAATTCGACGTCAAACGATTTTCAGAAAGAACATAAGATCAATTAATTGAACCTTTGTATATGTGATAACGAAGTTAAGAATATCAAGCTAAAGTTGTAAAACAGAGAGTCTTTTATGAAGGCTAGTGAATTTTTGTTTTTTTTTTGTTTAAATCTGTCCACTATTAGAGCTTCTATTCAGGAGGAATATTTGATACCAATTGCATGATATTTATATTTAATTCATATTAAGAATCGATAAAACGACAAAATATAAACGAAGGAAAATTTTACATTACAAATACTTTGTCAACGTATTCAACTGGAGATCTTTGGAATCTCCTCGAAAGAGAACAAAATAACATTTGTATTCTATTAATACTTGTTTTGTGAAACAACTTTTTAGAAGAAATTCAGAAAGGTTTTACTATGAAAGCTGCTCATTGACAAAAATAACGTCCATCAAAAGTATAATCCGGATCAGAAAATGGAAAAGACTTTTTTTATTCTAATTACAATATACTTACAGCACTGCAACATACATTCCGCAAGTCATTGACAGCGGGGAGAGAGCGCGTAGGTACAATGCAGTCGTATTGTAATTAAAGGGGGGCTACTCGCGGAACGCCATTCAACTCATTACGGTACCATTGGTTCCACGGCAAGATTGCGAACTTGTTAGTCCTTCTTAGTTTACATATTTGACATAAATGTTGTCCTCAATACTTTATCTAGTCCTTTGTGAGAAGACTGCGTACCTTGGTACGTCAGTGTGGTACTGGTACCGTACAATATATGTAGCTGATAGTGAAGAAACCTGCCTGGAGCCGCTCTACGTTCGTACAGTGTTACATATGGGGCAAAGTTAGTGAGCGTCATAACAATGTCGACCGACTCGTTTCTATGTCTGTTCTTATCTAAACCTTGTATGGCATCATATAATTTCCAAGTCACACCAAAACAATTAATGAAGAGACCTCTAATTTTAAAAGTTAAAGTTATATGGAGAATCCAAATTTTATATTTTTCTCCAGCTCATACTCGTCCATATAAGAAACGGTGCAAGGATTGACGTCGGTAAACTACAAGAAGGTTGAAACAGTATAGCATTCGGAAAATACTTAACTAAGCTTCAACAAACAATGATCCGAACTCATAATCGGTCAAATTAGGTGGAAATAAATAAGAGAATACCGAAGCGTTAACAAAATCATAATCCAAACTGAAAATCGATTAAACTAGGGGCAAAATATGAACAAAGGAAAGATTTACATGGAGACTCTTGTAAAAGTACAAGAGAATAAGACCAGGTGTTCCGAAAGAGTAAGCGTCTTCTGCTTCATCGACGACACCCGCCATGCAAATCTTTTTCACATCCATGTAAACATCAAGTTCTCAAAATGAGAACCGAGTATCATTGTCAATCACAACAAGTAAACACACTAATGAGCATACTCAAAAACGTCCATATTCATATCACTTAAAGATACGGAATATTTCTCAATGAAACAAAGTATTAACAAAGGATGGGTTTACTGGAGACCATTGAAAAAATCAAGATCAAGTGTTCCGGACGGGTAAGAGGCTGTTTTTGCTTTATTTAAGATTAAAGTCACCCGCAATGTAAATCTTGGTTCACATATCGCAGTTGATTCGTTGTTCTAGTGCTTGCTCTAAATATCGTGATTTTCATGATCGATGTCGACTGCTGACAAACAACATGGAATTTCGAGAGATGAAGGTTGATCAGAACTATGGGCAAGTTTTATGGTCGCCATCTTTGTCACATCGAGAAATATTCGAAATGTTTGTGTGATGTGATAATGGATGTTTTTCAGTTTGCTTATAATGTGTTTACTTGTTGTGATTGACAATGATGACTCGGTTCTCATTTCGAAGACAAGGGTCTCCAAGTTAATCTTTCCTCTGTCATATTGTGATCCTTTGTTTGAGTTCGGATTATGATTTTGTTAACGCTTTGGTATTATCTAATTCTTTTTATTTATGTATAGTTAAATACAAAATGCATCCCAATAGTAACAGATAAAGGCAGTGGAAAAAAACAGCATTGCAGCTGATAACATAAACTACAACAGACAAATGATGAAGCATTAAGTTACTGATGATGAAGTTGACATTTTTGATAAAATAAAATGGGTCTAGTTATAATATGTAACTAAGGCGTAATATAGTTTCAGTATTTCCTTTAAAACTACAAATGTAGTAGTAAAAAGAAACAACCTGTAAGATACATTAAATCACTCCCTCGGCTATAAAGTCTGGTCGAGTATGTCTCGGACTGGCACTGTTAGCCCTGAAACAGAGTTGTTGTTACATTGTAAGCAGCACAATAAATGCTTCGTTGACCTGGAGGCTATCCATTAGCTTACTTTGATTCTAGAATATTTCCACCGGAGTGAAAAAAACTAATGTCATCTCAGAAAAAATCACAGATATGTAAGAGAGGTTAAGAGATATTTTAAAAGTTGGTCGAATTTCTATTAAAGGCCTAATATACGTAAATTTCGGCACAACTTGAAGCGAAAATTAAACATTATAACATTTTATATTTATAGATTTAGTTAAGATCAACTAGTATCAGCAATATTTAAGATGAATTCATACGCGGTTACTGGTACAGCAGCAGTTGAAACTTGGTAATTGTAAACGCGCGTCCATTTTAAAATGTCTTTTAACTTCGGCTTGTTGTTGAAGTGGGTCCCACTTAAATTATTTTCAATTCATTGCATTTTTATATCAAGAGTTTCTAGTTGATTACCGCTCAGGTTTACTTCGTTTTAGGCTTATTTTTTCATGGTTATCAACTGGATTTTTTTCAGAATTTTTCAGAATCATGAAAAATTTCCTGAAGTTACGTATATTCGGCCTTTAACTTTAAGTATCTTTCGTTAATTTTGACCGATTTTTATCGTATTGAACTACAATGTGTTAATAGTTAAAAAGGAATATGTACTAAATTTAGTGGAAAAACTAGGGTTAGATATTTAGGTAAGATGCTGTATCTTTTTAATATGTTTTACATTTTGTAACGTATGAAGCTCATTCTAAACTCAATGATAAACGTGTTCCTTGTTTAGTTCCGTATTGATTATTTAATATATTGTTCTGAAAAAGGGATGAATGAAGGTGTTGATGCGTAACGCTTGTGTTTATAATGTTTGTTTTCTACGTTATAAGATTGTTTATATATTGTTTAGGTTTTGAGATGTTGCTACACATGATAACTCTGATAATTTAAAAATACATTGAAAGAGCTTGAATGTGTTTACCAAGAGTAAAAACATGTTTTGCGAACTTTCGGAGACGTCTGTTTCCATTGTCTCGACTTTAAACCGAATGACACGAGTCATTCAAACTGACAAAGAAAGCAGACGTTTTGCAAAGCCAGCAAAATATGTTTTTAATTCGTAACTGTAACCCTAACCCTAATAACCGAAGCCTTTATTATTCATGCCAAACTTATCAAATCTTATTTCAAAATTACATTCTTGTATTTGGCTAGATTAGACTGCTGTCACGACACTTAAAGACCCAATATACGTAACTTCAAGAATTTTGCCGTGATTCTGAAATATCCTGAAAAAAAGTCAGTTGATAACCAGGCAAAAATAAGCTAAAACGAAGTAAACAAGGGCGCTAACTAACAAGAAACTCTTGATAGAAAAATCCAAAGAAATGAAAATGATTCAGGTGGGGCCCACTTCAACAACAAACCGCAGGTAGAAGACAGTTCAAAATGGACGCGTGTTTACAAATACCGAGTTTCAACTGCTGCTGTACCGGTAACCGCGTAATAATTAATCTTGAATATTGCTGATATCAGTAAATCTTAACTTAATTTATAAATATAAAAAGTTATTAGGCTTGATTTTCGCTTCAATTTTTGCCGAAAGTTACGTATATTTGGCCTTTAATCTATCATCAGAACTGTCGAACACTTGACAAACTCCAATATTAACGAATACACGTTAACCGTGATCATTTTAAAGTGTTTGTGTATTAATAAACCTTTATGGATATTGACATCGCTGTAGTGAGATAATGGGTTTAGTTGTAACCACTGGCTATTGAGTAATAGATGTTGGGATGTTGCCAGTCCTATACCGGTAATGTTCTTTTTAGCTATAGAGTAGGTACATACAATCAATTAACCATGTATAGTTAAACAAATGCAACACTCAATTTGTCATTCGCCTCCACTAACTAGATAGATAATCAAGTCCCCGATAGCACTGCTATCAGCCATTTCACAAATACATTCAGTACTTTTGTCGTGGGGGTAAATTTCTTTATACAGAAAGTGAATTCTTTAGAAAAGGAAGTTTTTATCTAGTGCACATTTTCACTTCGGTAGTGTAATAAATCAGGACCCTCGCGAGGTATCGACACGTATACAACTTTATGATGTCACTTTTAATAATTCTTACTATTTTCGTATATCAGTGATTTGCTATAATTGAATGGGCGTTCGACCATAATTTCTCGTGATAACTTTCAAGAAACAATATTCTCTAATTTGAGTACTGTAGTTATCTAACATCAGCTAATTACGGTCCAGTGTGACGAGTATCCCGGGTATCTCGGCCCCTGGATATACCTCTGTAGAGTTGGAGGTCAGACTTTAGTGTTAAAGGATTAACTGGACCAAGAGAACCTTGACTGATGAACCGCACCAGTCAGTGACCAGTCGCGTTTTTTGTAATCCTATAATCGCAGTGGCGTATTGATGATCTAGCGGTGACTCCGTCGTCTTTTTGCCAAGTAGTATATATATATAAGTTGATTATCTATACCTGATCTAGGACGTGTGAATGGTCACGACGAGAAATAGGAAGCGTTATCACAATTATTGGTTACGACCACCGACTTCTGAGATAACGGCGGTAAGATAAGGTAAGTTTCGTGTTTTTACTTTGTTAGGGGATTGTAAGGACATCTTCTGGCCAAATCAAACATTTTTTCAATTCACATTTTTGTAACTTTCTTTCAAAATTACTTTCAGTGCATAAATTAAATGAAAAGATCTTTATCATTTTTGAACTTACTATCGACTCAAACTCAGCCTTACAGACAAACACGACGTCACCCCAATAAGTTCTATACAAGTACTGATAACGGTGATGATTGTAAAAAACCAATTTTTGATAGATGTTTTACAAGAGTTATAGAAGACACAAATGTCACACATGACGACAGTGACACATTCTCTGAACAACTCACATTATCGAAGTTGCATTATCAATTATTTTATTTATTTTTTTATAATATTTTATCGAGTATTTGTAAGAATGACAAAAAATATGGGGATTATCTAAATCTCAAAAAATTACTGAGACTGATAACGTCATAATTAATGTGTTAATACATTCACGTGTTCAATTAATACGTTGTCTAGAAATACCATATCTCCATACGTGAACGCCTGACCACATCCGTTTATTTAAAAGTTTAAAATATAATGCTCAGTCATTTCGAGAACGTGAAGGATAATGTAGGTTTTAGTGTAGATAACCTAACGAGTAGATGTACCAGTGATATGGCATAACTAGGTAAGTAAAAGTACATTGTATGTGCATATACATGTATAGCTTATTATAACGGTTACCAGTACTCTGATATACATGTAGCTTTGCCGGGTGGATACCCTTATCCTGAAAGAGGACGTTTTGAAACACACCTGTAGATTAACAAAATCGCACTAAATTAGTTGATGAAGTAATTAGCTGTGTGATTATATTGATTTATTACCAGGTAAGAGGAAACAGGTGCCACGTAGTAACTGTGATATAGTAAAACAAACAAGCATGCATGTCGTGATGTGTCAAAGATAAACATAAGACACATGGACGTGATCTATATAATTACCTAAACATAAGACACATGGACGGGATCTATATAATTACCTAAACATAACACACATGGACGTGATCTATATAATTACATGTCTGGATGTGTCAAAGATTAAAATAAGACACATAGACGTAATCTATATAATAACCTAAACATAAGACATATGGACGTGATCTATATAATTACATAAACATAACACACATGGACGGGATCTATATAATTACTTAAACATAAGACACGTGGACGTGATCTATATAATTACATAAACATAAGACACGTGGACGTGATCTATATAATTACCTAAACATAAGACACATGGACGTGATCTATATAATTACCTAAACATAAGACACATGGACGTGATCTAAATGATTACCTTAACATAAGAAACATGGACGAGATCTAAATAATAACCTTAACATAAGACACATGGACGAGATCTATATAATTACCTAAACATAAGACACGTGGACGTGATCTATATAATTACCTAAACATAAGACACATGGACATGATCTATATAATTACCTAAACATAAGACACATGGACGGGATCTATATAATTACCTTAACATAAGACACATGGATGTGATCTCTATAATTACCTAAACATAAGACACATGAACGAGATCTATATAATTACCTAAACATAAGACACGTGGACGTGATCTATATAATTACCTAAACATAAGACACATGTATGTGATCTATATAATTACCTAAACATAAGACACGTGGACGTGATCTATATAATTACCTAAACATAAGACACATGGACGAGATCTATATAATTACCTAAACATAAGACACATTGACGTGATCAATATAATTACCTAAACATAAGACACATGGACGTGATCTATATAATTACCTAAACATAAGACACATGGACGAGATCTATATAATTACCTAAACATGAGACACATGGACGAGATCTATATAATTACCTAAATATAAGACACATGTATGTGATCTATATAATTACCTAAACACAAGACACATGTACGTCATCTATATAATTACATAAACATAACACACATGGACGGGATCTATATAATTATCTAAACATAAGACACATGGACGGGATCTATATAATTACCTAAACATAAGACACATGGACGTGATCTATATAATTACCTAAACATAAGACCCATGGACGTGATCTATATAATTACCTAAACATAAGACACATGTATGTGATCTATATAATTACCTAAACATAAGACCCATGGACGTGATCTATATAATTACCCAAACATAAGACCCATGGACGTGATCTATATAATTACCTAAACATAAGACACATGTATGTGATCTATATAATTACCTAAACATAAGACACATGGACGTGATCTATAAAATTACATAAACATAAGACACGTGGATGTGATCTATAAAATTATCTAAACATAAGACACATGGACTTGATCTAAATAATTACCTAAACATAACACACATGGACGAGATCTATATAATTACCTAAACATAACACACATGGACGAGATCTATATAATTACATAAACATAAGGCACATGGACGTGATATATATAATTACATAAACATAAGACACATGGACGTGATCTATATAATTACCTAAACATAAGACACATGGACGTGATATATATAATTACATAAACATAAGACACATGGACGTGATCTATATAATTACCTAAACATAAGACACATGGACGTGATCTATATAATTACATAAACATAAGACACGTGGACGTGATTAATATAATTACCTAAACATAAGACACGTGGACGTGATCTAAATGATTACCTAAACATAAGACACATGGACGTGATCTATATAATTACATAAACACAAGACACATGTATATGATCTATATAATTACCTTAACATAAGACACATGTACGTGATCTATATAATTACCTAAACATAAGACACATGGACGTGATCAATATAATTACCTAAACATAAGACACATGGACGTGATCTATATAATTACCTAAACATAAGACACAAGGACGTGATATGTATAATTACCTAAACATAAGACACATGGACGTGATCAATATAATTATCTAAACATAAGACACATGGACGTGATCTATATAATTACCTAAACATAACACACATGGACGTGATCTATATAATTACCTAAACATAAGACACATTGACGTGATCAATATAATTACCTAAACATAAGACACATGGACGTGATCTATATAATTACCTAAACATAAGACACATGGACGAGATCTATATAATTACCTAAACATGAGACACATGGACGAGATCTATATAATTACCTAAATATAAGACACATGTATGTGATCTATATAATTACCTAAACACAAGACACATGTACGTCATCTATATAATTACATAAACATAACACACATGGACGGGATCTATATAATTATCTAAACATAAGACACATGGACGGGATCTATATAATTACCTAAACATAAGACACATGGACGTGATCTATATAATTACCTAAACATAAGACCCATGGACGTGATCTATATAATTACCTAAACATAAGACACATGTATGTGATCTATATAATTACCTAAACATAAGACCCATGGACGTGATCTATATAATTACCCAAACATAAGACCCATGGACGTGATCTATATAATTACCTAAACATAAGACACATGTATGTGATCTATATAATTACCTAAACATAAGACACATGGACGTGATCTATAAAATTACATAAACATAAGACACGTGGATGTGATCTATAAAATTATCTAAACATAAGACACATGGACTTGATCTAAATAATTACCTAAACATAACACACATGGACGAGATCTATATAATTACCTAAACATAACACACATGGACGAGATCTATATAATTACATAAACATAAGGCACATGGACGTGATATATATAATTACATAAACATAAGACACATGGACGTGATCTATATAATTACCTAAACATAAGACACATGGACGTGATATATATAATTACATAAACATAAGACACATGGACGTGATCTATATAATTACCTAAACATAAGACACATGGACGTGATCTATATAATTACATAAACATAAGACACGTGGACGTGATTAATATAATTACCTAAACATAAGACACGTGGACGTGATCTAAATGATTACCTAAACATAAGACACATGGACGTGATCTATATAATTACATAAACACAAGACACATGTATATGATCTATATAATTACCTTAACATAAGACACATGTACGTGATCTATATAATTACCTAAACATAAGACACATGGACGTGATCAATATAATTACCTAAACATAAGACACATGGACGTGATCTATATAATTACCTAAACATAAGACACAAGGACGTGATATGTATAATTACCTAAACATAAGACACATGGACGTGATCAATATAATTATCTAAACATAAGACACATGGACGTGATCTATATAATTACCTAAACATAACACACATGGACGTGATCTATATAATTACCTAAACATAAGACACATGGACGTGATCTATATAATTACATGTCTGGATGTGTCAAAGATTAAAATAAGACACATGTATATGATCTATATAATTACCTAAACATAAGACACGTGGACGTGATCTATATAATTACCTAAACATAAGACAAGTGGACGTGATCTATATAATTACCTAAACATAAGACACATGGACGTGATCTATATAATTACCTAAATATAAGACACATGGACGTGATCTATATAATTACCTAAACATAAGACACATGGACGTGATCTATATAATTATCTAAATATAAGACACATGGACGTGATCTATGTAATTATCTTAACATAAGACACATGGACGTGATCTATATAATTATCTAAACATAAGACACATGGACGTGATCTATATAATTACATAAACATAAGACATATGGACGTGATCTATATAATTACCTTAACATAAGACACATGGATGTGATCTATATAATTACCTAAACATAAGACACATGGACGTGATCTATATAATTACCTAAACATAAGACACATGGAAGTGATCTATATAAATATCTTCACATAAGACACATGGACGTGATCTATATAATTACCTAAACATAAGACACATGGACGTGATCTATATAATTACATAAACATAAGACACGTGGACGTGATCTATATAATAACCTAAACATAAGACACATGGAAGTGATCTATATAATTACCTAAACATAAGACACATGGACGTGATCTATATAATTACCTAAACATAAGACACATGGAAGTGATCTATATAAATATCTTCACATAAGACACATGGACGTGATCTATATAATTACCTAAACATAAGACACATGGACGTGATCTATATAATTACATAAACATAAGACACGTGGACGTGATCTATATAATTACATAAACATAACACACATGGACGTGATCTATATAATAACCTAAACATAACACACATGGACGTGATCTATATAATTACCTAAACATAAGACACATGGACATGAACTATATAATTACCTTAACGATACAGCTCGCCAAACAAGAATTACACTACACCAACAAGCTGTCGGTCCAATCGGTAAAACAAAATAAGTGAAAATCCATTTTTTCAAAAGGACTGTTTAGATCGGTTTTTGTTTTGTTTATTGTTTGGTTGTGTTCTATTATAATGTGTGATACCTACATATATGGTCATATAAGGAAGTGTGAGGCTGTAGTGGTGAAGGAAAACCGAAAAATCACCGACCTCTACCGTCAGTACCTGGCAATTTCCCATTGTAGGATGGCTGGTGACAGCAAAATGTCAGACACATTCACCACTTGGCCATTGCTGAAATAAAAGCGGAAACTTAAATAAGGTCATGTGATGTATGCTAGAATCCCTAGGGATATATCTTGTAAATGGTTTCTTCAAACATGATCTTTTTAATACACGTTTAGATTAATCAAATTGAATTTGCTATTACATTGAATTCGCTTGAAATTAATTTTCTCATTTCATTCGTAATCAGCTACTTTCATTTGAAAGATAATTCGCACATATGTCTGCTATTAGATATGAGGTTACAGCCTTAAGGTATGTTATAAAGACAGTCATTCTTACAACATAGAAAAGCATTCAGTAAATGAGAAATCGACCCACAGTAACGAAGCCAACCTGACGAAGGTGCTGGATTACGTAATACAGATCATTAGATCAGAACTAATTGTATATGTGCATTGTGCAAATTACGTCTGTGCAACTGTGTAAGCACTTACCATTATGCTTATGATAAAACAAGATAAAACTGATCGCATAAGTACCTGCAGAATATCAACCGGTTCTGTAGCTCTGGACATGACACAATATATACAAGCAGTCTCTCTTGTCAGAAACTATGTACATACCACGTCTTGGCGTCATTGGTGATCTTTTCACAATAACAAAATACAGGAACAACTTGTCTCTTCGTGGAAACATTATCTGATTGACTAAACTGAATTGTTGCAGTCTACGTTCAGATTTGTCGATATTGAATCTAGTTTTCGATTCTGAAAATTAGTTGATTTTACATAACCTCAACATGAGACACCATTTTGGAACGTGACTTGGATTTCTAATCCTAGGTTTGGAAAACATTTTCTTTCAAAGTAAGTGATAAACATTGTTTCTCGTGTAATGTAAAAGCTAAGCAGGTATACGTATGTACATATGTAAGTAAATTAGGATAATATTTGTTCTTTTGACCTTGAGTACGGAGTGTCACACACAACTTAAGTACATTATGTACTGTCAAGTTACTGGTGGTACCTTCATGATATTTGTTTTATTGCTTTGTAAATATATACTTACACTCATTTTCTGTTTGTAAACTTTGAAAAATACACGATGTTAACAAAATAAAACGAAGTTCAGCGCGTTGATTTACATTTCTCGAGGGGCATGTGTCAACCATTTAGGATTTTAAGGAGCTAGAAACAAAATGGTCTAATGATAGGCGTATCGAACATTAACGGATACATCTCTGTTAAGACTATAGCTGTCATCAGGAGGAAATTCAAACTGCTCTCGGAATATACCATTTAACATCAATGGTTAGTTAGAAAACAAGTGTTATCAACTAATGTTGACACAGAGAAAAAATGTAATTGTAAAACGCATCTAAACTGTTGACATATATGTATCTCTGGTAAAATGCCTTATATAAATATAATAGAAATAACGACTATTTTAATGTTTCAATAATCAATTAAAAGGAACAATTCCATATATTTTTGTTTGAAGATTTAGTTTTAAAGTGTCTGCTCGTCTTCGTCGAATACTGGATACGGGTTCATAACGTTATATATATACACATGGGGACACTTTGAGGTCCATAACGTTATATATATACACATGGGGACACTTTGAGGTTCATAACGTTATATATATACACATGGGGACACTTTGAGGTCCATAACGTTATATATATACACATGGGGACACTTTGAGGTTCATTACGTTATATATATATACACATGGGGACACTTTGAGGTTCATAACGTTTTCTATATACACATGGGGACACTTTGAGGTCCATAACGTTTTATATATACACATGAGGACACTTTGAGGTTCATTACGTTATATATATATACACATGGGGACACTTTGAGGTTCATAACGTTTTCTATATACACATGGGGACACTTTGAGGTCCATAACGTTTTATATATACACATGGGGACACTTTGAGGTCCATAACGTTATATATATACACATGGGGACACTTTGAGGTTCATAACGTTATATATATACACATGGGGACACTTTGAGGTCCATAACGTTATATATATACATGGGGACACTTTGAGGTTCATAACGTTATATATATACACATGGGGACACTTTGAGGTCCATAACGTTATATATACACATGGGGACACTTTGAGGTTCATAACGTTATATATATAAACATGGGGACACTTTGAGGTTCATTACGTTATATATATATACACATGGGGACACTTTGAGGTTCATACCGTTATATATATACACATGGGGACACTTTGAGGTCCATAACGTTTTATATATACACATGGGGACACTATGAGGTTCATTACATTATATATATATACACATGGGGACACTTTGAGGTCCATAACGTTATATATATACACATGGGGACACTTTGAGGTTCATTACATTATATATATATACACATGGGGACACTTTGAGGTCCATAACGTTATATATATATACACATGGGGACACTTTGAGGTTCATTACATTATATATATATACACATGGGGACACTTTGAGGTCCATAACGTTATATATATATACACATGGGGACACTATGAGGTTCATTACATTATATATATATACACATGGGGACACTTTGAGGTCCATAACGTTATATATATATACACATGGGGACACTTTGAGGTCCATAACGTTTTATATATACACATGGGGACACTATGAGGTTCATTACATTATATATATATACACATGGGGACACTTTGAGGTTCATAACGTTATATATATATACACATGGGGACACTTAGAGGTTCATTACGTTATATATATACACATGGGGACACTTTGAGGTTCATAACGTTATATATATACACATGGGGACACTTTGAGGTTCAAAACGTTTTATATATACACATGGGGACACTTTGAGGTTCATAACGTTATATATATATATATGGGGACACTTTGAGGTTCATAACGTTATATATATATACATGGGGACACTTTGAGGTTCATAACGTTATATATATACACATGGGGACACTTTGAGGTTCATAACGTTATATATACAGTATATACATGGGGACACTTTGAGGTTCATAACGTTATATATATACACATGGGGACACTTTGAGGTTCATAACGTTATATATATACACATGGGGACACTTTGAGGTCCATAACGTTATATATATACACATGGGGACACTTTGAGGTTCATAACGTTATATATATATACATGGGGACACTTTGAGGTCCATAACGTTTTATATATATACATGGGGACACTTTGAGGTTCATTACGTTATATATATATATATGGGGACACTTTGAGGTTCATAACGTTATATATATATACATGGGGACACTTTGAGGTCCATAACGTTTTATATATACACATGGGGACACTTTGAGGTTCATTACGTTATATATATACACATGGGGACACTTTGAGGTTCATAACGTTATATATATATACATGGGGACACTTTGAGGTCCATAACGTTTTATATATACACATGGGGACACTTTGAGGTTCATTACGTTATATATATACACATGGGGACACTTTGAGGTTCATAACGTTATATATATATACATGGGGACACTTTGAGGTCCATAACGTTTTATATATATACATGGGGACACTTTGAGGTCCATAACGTTTTATATATATACATGGGGACACTTTGAGGTCCATAACGTTTTATATATATACATGGGGACACTTTGAGGTCCATAACGTTATATATATATACATGGGGACACTTTGTGGTTCATAACGTTATATATATACACATGGGGACACTTTGAGGTCCATAACGTTATATATATACACATGGGGACACTTTGTGGTTCATAACGTTACATATATACACATGGGGACACTTTGAGGTCCATAACGTTTTATATATACACATGGGGACACTTTGAGGTCCATAACGTTTTATATATACACATGGGGACACTTTGAGGTTCATAACGTTATATATATACACATGGGGACACTTTGAGGTTCATAACGTTATATATATACACATGGGGACACTTTGAGGTCCATAACGTTTTATATATACACATGGGGACACTTTGAGGTTCATTACATTATATATATATACACATGGGGACACTTTGAGGTCCATAACGTTATATATATACACATGGGGACACTTTGAGGTTCATAACGTTATATATATACACATGGGGACACTTTGAGGTTCATAACGTTATATATATACACATGGGGACACTTTGAGGTCCATAACGTTATATATATACACATGGGGACACTTTGAGGTTCATAACGTTATATATATACACATGGGGACACTTTGAGGTCCATAACGTTATATATATATACATGGGGACACTTTGAGGTTCATAACGTTATATATATACACATGGGGACACTTTGAGGTCCATAACGTTATATATATACACATGGGGACACTTTGAGGTTCATAACGTTATATATATATACATGGGGACACTTTGAGGTCCATAACGTTATATATATATACATGGGGACACTTTGAGGATCATAACGTTATATATATATATATGGGGACACTTTGAGGTTCATAACGTTATATATATATACATGGGGACACTTTGAGGTTCATAACGTTATATATATACACATGGGGACACTTTGAGGTTCATAACGTTATATATATCTATATGGGGACACTTTGAGGTTCATAACGTTATATATATACACATGGGGACACTTTGAGGTTCATAACGTTATATATATACACATGGGGACACTTTGAGGTCCATAACATTATATATATATACATGGGGACACTTTGAGGTTCATAACGTTATATATATACACATGGGGACACTTTGAGGTCCATAACGTTTTATATATACACATGGGGACACTATGAGGTTCATTACATTATATATATATACACATGGGGACACTTTGAGGTCCATAACGTTATATATATACACATGGGGACACTTTGAGGTTCATTACATTATATATATATACACATGGGGACACTTTGAGGTCCATAACGTTATATATATATACACATGGGGACACTTTGAGGTTCATTACATTATATATATATACACATGGGGACACTTTGAGGTCCATAACGTTATATATATATACACATGGGGACACTATGAGGTTCATTACATTATATATATATACACATGGGGACACTTTGAGGTCCATAACGTTATATATATATACACATGGGGACACTTTGAGGTCCATAACGTTTTATATATACACATGGGGACACTATGAGGTTCATTTCATTATATATATATACACATGGGGACACTTTGAGGTTCATAACGTTATATATATATACACATGGGGACACTTAGAGGTTCATTACGTTATATATATACACATGGGGACACTTTGAGGTTCATAACGTTATATATATACACATGGGGACACTTTGAGGTTCAAAACGTTTTATATATACACATGGGGACACTTTGAGGTTCATAACGTTATATATATATATATGGGGACACTTTGAGGTTCATAACGTTATATATATATACATGGGGACACTTTGAGGTTCATAACGTTATATATATACACATGGGGACACTTTGAGGTTCATAACGTTATATATACAGTATATACATGGGGACACTTTGAGGTTCATAACGTTATATATATACACATGGGGACACTTTGAGGTTCATAACGTTATATATATACACATGGGGACACTTTGAGGTTCATAACGTTATATATATACACATGGGGACACTTTGAGGTTCATAACGTTATATATATATACATGGGGACACTTTGAGGTCCATAACGTTTTATATATATACATGGGGACACTTTGAGGTTCATTACGTTATATATATATACATGGGGACACTTTGAGGTTCATAACGTTATATATATATACATGGGGACACTTTGAGGTCCATAACGTTTTATATATACACATGTGGACACTTTGAGGTTCATTACGTTATATATATACACATGGGGACACTTTGAGGTTCATAACGTTATATATATATACATGGGGACACTTTGAGGTCCATAACGTTTTATATATACACATGGGGACACTTTGAGGTTCATTACGTTATATATATACACATGGGGACACTTTGAGGTTCATAACGTTATATATATATACATGGGGACACTTTGAGGTCCATAACGTTTTATATATATACATGGGGACACTTTGAGGTCCATAACGTTTTATATATATACATGGGGACACTTTGAGGTCCATAACGTTTTATATATATACATGGGGACACTTTGAGGTCCATAACGTTATATATATATACATGGGGACACTTTGAGGTTCATAACGTTATATATATACACATGGGGACACTTTGAGGTCCATAACGTTATATATATACACATGGGGACACTTTGTGGTTCATAACGTTACATATATACACATGGGGACACTTTGAGGTCCATAACGTTTTATATATACACATGGGGACACTTTGAGGTCCATAACGTTTTATATATACACATGGGGACACTTTGAGGTTCATAACGTTATATATATACACATGGGGACACTTTGAGGTTCATAACGTTATATATATACACATGGGGACACTTTGAGGTCCATAACGTTTTATATATACACATGGGGACACTTTGAGGTTCATTACATTATATATATATACACATGGGGACACTTTGAGGTCCATAACGTTATATATATACACATGGGGACACTTTGAGGTTCATAACGTTATATATATACACATGGGGACACTTTGAGGTTCATAACGTTATATATATACAAATGGGGACACTTTGAGGTCCATAACGTTATATATATACACATGGGGACACTTTGAGGTTCATAACGTTATATATATACAAATGGGGACACTTTGAGGTCCATAACGTTATATATATACATGGGGACACTTTGAGGTTCATAACGTTATATATATACACATGGGGACACTTTGAGGTCCATAACGTTATATATATACACATGGGGACACTTTGAGGTTCATAACGTTATATATATACACATGGGGACACTTTGAGGTTCATTACATTATATATATATATACATGGGGACACTTTGAGGTTCATAACGTTTTCTATATACACATGGGGACACTTTGAGGTTCATAACGTTATATATATACACATGGGGACACTTTGAGGTTCATAACGTTATATATATATACACATGGGGACACTTTGAGGTCCATAACGTTTTATATATACACATGGGGACACTTTGAGGTTCATAACGTTATATATATACACATGGGGACACTTTGAGGTTCATAACGTTATATATATACACATGGGGACACTTTGAGGTTCATAACGTTATATATATATACATGGGGACACTCTGAGGTCCATAACGTTTTATATATACACATGGGGACACTTTGAGGTTCATTACGTTATATATATACACATGGGGACACTTTGAGGTTCATAACGTTATATATATATACATGGGGACACTTTGAGGTCCATAACGTTTTATATATATACATGGGGACACTTTGAGGTCCATAACGTTTTATATATATACATGGGGACACTTTGAGGTCCATAACGTTTTATATATATACATGGGGACACTTTGAGGTCCATAACGTTATATATATATACATGGGGACACTTTGAGGTTCATAACGTTATATATATACACATGGGGACACTTTGAGGTCCATAACGTTATATATATACACATGGGGACACTTTGTGGTTCATAACGTTACATATATACACATGGGGACACTTTGAGGTCCATAACGTTGTATATATACACATGGGGACACTTTGAGGTCCATAACGTTTTATATATACACATGGGGACACTTTGAGGTTCATAACGTTATATATATACACATGGGGACACTTTGAGGTTCATAACGTTATATATATACACATGGGGACACTTTGAGGTCCATAACGTTTTATATATACACATGGGGACACTTTGAGGTTCATTACATTATATATATATACACATGGGGACACTTTGAGGTCCATAACGTTATATATATACACATGGGGACACTTTGAGGTTCATAACGTTATATATATACACATGGGGACACTTTGAGGTCCATAACGTTATATATATACACATGGGGACACTTTGAGGTTCATAACGTTATATATATACACATGGGGACACTTTGAGGTCCATAACGTTATATATATACATGGGGACACTTTGAGGTTCATAACGTTATATATATACACATGGGGACACTTTGAGGTCCATAACGTTATATATACACATGGGGACACTTTGAGGTTCATAACGTTATATATATACACATGGGGACACTTTGAGGTTCATTACATTATATATATATACACATGGGGACACTTTGAGGTTCATAACGTTTTCTATATACACATGGGGACACTTTGAGGTTCATAACGTTATATATATACACATGGGGACACTTTGGGGTTCATAACGTTATATATATATACACATGGGGACACTTTGAGGTCCATAACGTTTTATATATACACATGGGGACACTTTGAGGTTCATAACGTTATATATATACACATGGGGACACTTTGAGGTTCATAACGTTATATATATACACACGGGGACACTTTGAGGTTCATAACGTTATATATATACACATGGGGACACTTTGAGGTCCATAACGTTTTATATATACACATGGGGACACTTTGAGGTTCATTACGTTATATATATATACACATGGGGACACTTTGAGGTTCATAACGTTATATATATACACATGGGGACACTTTGAGGTTCATAACGTTATATATATACACATGGGGACACTTTGAGGTTCATGGCGTTATATATATACACATGGGGACACTTTGAGGTTCATAACGTTATATATATACACATGGGGACACTTTGAGGTTCATAACGTTATATATATACACATGGGGACACTTTGAGGTTCATGGCGTTATATATATACACATGGGGACACTTTGAGGTTCATAACGTTATATATATACACATGGGGACACTTTGAGGTTCATTACGTTATATATATATACACATGGGGACACTTTGAGGTCCATAACGTTTTATATATACACATGGGGACACTTTGAGGTTCATAACGTTATATATATACACATGGGGACACTTTGAGGTTCATAACGTTATATATATATACATGGGGACACTTTGAGGTTCATAACGTTATATATATACACATGGGGACACTTTGAGGTTCATGGCGTTATATATATACACATGGGGACACTTTGAGGTCCATAACGTGATATAGATACACATGGGGACACTTTGAGGTTCATGACGTTATATATATATACATGGGGACACTTTGAGGTTCATAACGTTATATATACACACATGGGGACACTTTGAGGTCCATAACGTTATATAGATACACATGGGGACACTTTGAGGTTCATAACGTTATATATATACACATGGGGACACTTTGAGGTCCATAACGTGATATATATACACATGGGGACACTTTAAGGTTCATAACGTTATATATATACACATGGGGACACTTTGAGGTTCATGGCGTTATATATATACACACGGGGACACTTTGAGGTTCTTTGCGTTATATATATACACATGGGGACACTTTGAGGTTCATGACGTTATATATATACACATGGGGACATTTTGAGGTTCATAACGTTATATATATACACATGGGGACACTTTGAGGTCCATAACGTTTTATATATACACATGGGGACACTTTGAGGTTCATTACGTTATATATATATACACATGGGGACACTTTGAGGTTCATAACGTTTTCTATATACACATGGGGACACTTTGAGGTTCATGACGTTATATATATACACATGGGGACACTTTGAGGTTCATAACGTTATATATACACACATGGGGACACTTTGAGGTCCATAACGTTATAAAGATACACATGGGGACACTTTGAGGTTCATGACGTTATATATATACACATGGGGACACTTTGAGGTTCATGGCGTTATATATATACACACGGGGACACTTTGAGGTTCTTAGCGTTATATATATACACATGGGGACACTTTGAGGTTCATGGCGTTATATATATACACACGGGGACACTTTGAGGTTCATAGTGTTATATATATACACATGGGGATACTTTGAGGTTCATATAGGGATTGAACGGCGTTTTTTAATTTTCATGCCGGTATGAATGCAAAGAGGTTACATCCATATTGCATGAAGCCCGCTAGGGCTTCATGGTCAATATGGATGTAACCGATTTGCATTCATACCGGCATGAAAATTAAAACAACGCCGTTCAATTCATATATTTACATTTTTACTACTGAACAATTGTCTAATTGATTTTCTTATTTATTGAACAACTGGTTAATCAACTGCGTTTGTTATTGCGCCGTCCTTTAAACGAAAAAGGCGGAACAGCCATAATTTGGGTAAAATTGGCGCCAATAATCTACCGTAGTCATTTGAACGTTTGACGCGGGGGCGTTCTCCATGTTATCCGAAGCGGAGCCGTAAGACTCCCATTGAGCAAGACTAATATATTACGTCATAAGTAATTCACGTGAATGGATGTATTCATACTGTATTCATGATGTATTCATAGTCTAGTGTTTGTTGTTTTCAATTGGTATGTCATATAGAGAAGAAACAATCAGAATGTAGATATAACGTTATATATATACACATGGGGACTTTTCTAGGACGTGTTATTTACTTTGTTATTTACATCAGTGTAGAAATTTTGGATTCCAGCCTTTTGGCCCCTAACATCACTGAAGAGTCTAATGAGGACGAAACAGCTGTATGATACAGTTTAATTCATTTTTCGGCGTACTGTATCTATTACTATTCTTTCCAGATGCTTTCATTATGATATGATTATTTCCTATATTAAGGAATATCAATGTTTGTACTATTGAATATCCACGTCTGCATATATTTTCCTAGGATCTTCATATACAGTGTATAAGTAACAATTAGGCCACTTGATCATTACACAACAAACATATCTCTTTTTCTGTCGAATCAAACGTGCAATAATCATATTTTGTGAGCGACTGAATACCATTGTACCACGATATATTAATTGTTCTCGCATTCAGTAAGTAAGAGCGAAAGGCACAAGGACAAAGCAACCATAAATTATCAATGAAAGCTGTCTGTTTCAAACAGTTGTTTGCCAACAGTATGTAGTTATTTGAAGTAGCAATACAATTAATATCCTACGAGTACCTAATATGTATTATCTGTTCATTTGAAGTACCAATACAATTAATATCTTACGTGTACCTAATATGTATTATCTGTCCATTTGAAGTAACAATACAATTAATATCTTACGTGTACCTAATATGTATTATCTGTTCATTTGAAGAAACAATACAATTAATATCTTACGTGTACCTAATATGTTTTATCTGTCCATTTGAAGTAACAATACAATTAATATCCTACGAGTACCTAATATGTATTATCTGTCCATTTGAAGTAACAATACAATTAATATCCTACGAGTACCTAATATGTTTTATCTGTCCATTTGAAGTAACAATACAATTAATATCCTACGAGTACCTAATATGTTTTATCTGTCCATTTGAAGTAACAATACAATTAATATCCTACGAGTACCTAATATGTATTATCTGTTCATTTGAACTTACAATACAATTAATATCTTACGAGTACCTAATATGTATTATCTGTTCATTTGAAGTAACAATACAATTAATATCCTACGAGTACCTAATATGTTTTATCTGTCCATTTAAAGTAACAATACAATTAATATCCTACGAGTACCTAATATGTTTTATCTGTCCATTTGAAGTAACAATACAATTAATATCCTACGAGTACCTAATATGTATTATCTGTTCATTTGAAGTACCAATACAATTAATATCTTACGTGTACCTAATATGAATTATCTGTCCATTTGAAGTAACAATACAATTAATATCTTACGTGTACCTAATATGTATTATCTGTCCATTTAAAGAAACAATACAATTAATATCTTACGTGTACCTAATATGTATTATCTGTTCATTTGAAGTAACAATACAATTAATATCCTACGAGTACCTAATATGTTTTATCTGTCCATTTGAAGTAACAATACAATTAATATCCTACGAGTACCTAATATGTATTATCTGTCCATTTGAATTAACAATACAATTAATATCTTACGAGTACCTAATATGTATTATCTGTTCATTTGAACTTACAATACAATTAATATCTTACGTGTACTTAATATGTATTACCTGTTCATTTGAAGTAACAATACAATTAATATCCTACGAGTACCTAATATGTATTATCTGTTCATTTGAAGTAACAATACAATTAATATCTTACGAGTACTTAATATGTATTATCTGTTCATTTGAAGTACCAATACAATTAATATCTTACGTGTACCTAATATGTTTTATCTGTCCATTTGAAGTAACAATACAATTAATATCCTACGATGCCTAATATGTATTATCTGTCCATTTGAAGTAACAATACAATTAATATCTTACGAGTACCTAATATGTATTATCTGTTCATTTGAAGTACCAATACAATTAATATCCTACGAGTACCTAATATGTATTATCTGTTCATTTGCACTTACAATACAATTACTATCCTACGAGTACCTAATATGTATTATCTGTTCATTTGAAGTAACAATACAATTAATATCCTACGAGTACCTAATATGTATTATCTGTTCATTTGAAGTAACAATACAATTAATATCTTACGAGTACCTAATATGTATTACCTGTTCATTTGAAGTAACAATACAATTAATATCTTACGAGTACCTAATTTGTATTATCTGTTCATTTGAAGTAACAATACAATTAATATCCTACGAGTACCTAATATGTATTATCTGTTCATTTGAAGTAACAATACAATTAATATCCTACGAGTACCTAATATGTTTTATCTGTTTATTTGAAGTAACAATACAATTAATATCTTACGAGTACCTAATATGTATTATATGTTCATTTGAAGTAACAATACAATTAATATCCTACGAGTACCTAATATGTAATATCTGTTCATTTGAAGTAACAATACAATTAATATCCTACGAGTACCTAATATGTATTATCTGTCCATTTGAAGTAACAATACAATTAATATCCTACGAGTACCTAATATGTATTATCGGTCCATTTGAAGTAACAATACAATTAATATCTTACGAGTACCTAATATGTATTATCTTTTCATTTGAATTAACATTACAATTAATATCCTACGAGTACCTAATATGTATTATCTGTTTTTTTTAAGTAACAATACAATTAATATCCTACGAGTACCTAATATGTATTAACTGTCATGGGGTTCGTAAGTTAAATCCACCAACTACTTGCCTGTTTTGACCTTCTCTTAATGCTGGCTAACATGTTTCGTTTTGAGAAAAAGGATCTATACATGAGGAACCAGAAATCGAAGGAATCGATATCTTTAAAACCCCTTACTTAAGCTGTCAAGTTATACCGATAAGAGTCGTACAGACATTTTAAAACAAAAAAATCCTTAGATCACAATACTAACCAGAAAACTTTTCTATATTGTCGTTGCCGATATGTCTCGGTCGTTACCACGCGTAAGCTGGGGTCAAGGTCTCACTGTCCTTCTTCATCCTACTGGTTTGATAAACATTCATGATTTGATGTTTACAGCTGATGAGCACGTTATCGCACCCTAATATTCTAATTAAATAAGCTCCTATGTCAGAGAAACAGTTTTGAACATTTAATTATTGAAATATAGGAACATACAATATGTACACGTGCATAACAATATTAAAACACACAGTATCACATAACCTTTATATGTTACGTTCTGATTATAAAACAAAAATCTATCTTACCAATACCTACATTGTAAACTAGGTATATCATCATAAATCTAATGTATCCACAGTCAGCGTCTTATAATGTATGCTTCATCGACGAAACACGCCATGTAAATTTTGGTCACATCCATGTAAACATCAAGTCCTCAAAGAAAGAACCGAGTCATCATTCTCAATCACAACAAGAAAGCACAATTTTCATATCGATCTCAGATACAAATTACACGTATTATCAAAGAGATCAAGATGGCGCCATAAAACTTGCTCATAGTTCTGATCAGCCAGCAACTCTCGAACTTCTATGTAGTAAGTTTGTTTGATAGCAGTCGACATCGGTCACGAAACTCTCAATATTTAGAGCAAACCCCAGAATAACAAACCAACTGCGAAATGTAAACACCATAGGTTGGAGAAGCAGGAATTTTACTTTCAAGAAATGGGAAGTTGAAATCGTCACGTATTTCGTATAGCTGAGTAGTAAGCAGTCGATGTTGGTCATAGTGTAAGTAGAGATCGAGGTAAGCAGCTGATGTAGGAGAGTTTATTGTGTCCTTTATTTCAAATTCAGAATAGTCCAGAGATCGACGTGGTCAGCAAACTTCTCGTTAACGAGAGTTTTCTCTTTAGTTACAGTTAAAGATGACACAACACATACATGTGTTGACCTTTTAAATTTAGTAATAGATACAGTATGCCAAAAAAAAATAATTAAACTGCGCCATACAGCTGTTCCGTCCTCCTATGACTCTTCAGTGATGCTAGAGGCTAAAAAGTGGGAATCCAAAATTAATTTCTAAACTAATGTAGAAGCAGGAGGGTCAGAAGCGTAAAACCCCTTTAAATTATGAATCTAGAAGTAACATTAAACTAATTCTGTATAATTCGAAATCGTGTGCTACGAAAATGTGTATATTATGTACCGTGCCACATTCAAATGAGATTTACTGTGGCTATAGATGCTTCAGCAAACCTTGGGGACTAAAACATCAACCAGAGCAGAGTCTACCATCCCCTTTCATTAAAGATGATGTAGCACAAACATATGCTGCACCTTTTAAATTTAGTAATAGATACAGTATGCCGAAAAGATAAATTAAATTGCATCATACAGGTGTTTCGTCTTCCTAAGACTCTTCAGTGATGCTATGAGCCAAAAGTGGAAATCCAAAATTAATTTCTAAACTAATGCACATTTTAAATAACCATTAAATTAACTGTCTTTGTATATAAACTTCTTTGAATTCATTCTGTTATATGTAAATATAAACTTTCTGCTTCTATGTTACTTATTTATCGTACGTACATGTATGTGTAAAATACAAATACAGGCTTATAAGCCTGCTGTCTAATTCTTGTATTGATACATATGTATATTGTTTCTAATAATACATGTTTACTGCGTTTCATAGAATCAACAATAAACTAGTTTTAAATATAAACATACCAGTGAACCATAATGTGCTGACTACTCCTGACATTTATCATGATACGTATGATCGCATCCTTCCTGTGTCAATAAACTATCATACATTTTCTTCTAATGATATCTGAAAAAAATTAAGGAATATCGAAACGTTAACAAAATCATAATCCGAACTCAAAATCGATTAAACTAGAAGCAAAATAGAAACAAAGGAAAAATTTCTTTGGAGATCTTTGTAAAACCTATTACTTTTGTGTACAAAATTTTCTCAAATATATTATTGCATATCATACCATGTCACTGTCTATTCTGTGAATGTTTTATAATCAATAAACAAATGGTAAATCCTGTCATTTAATCTGTTTTCCTTCGTATAATAACAACCTGATCCTCCCCCGTATCCAGCGTACCTACCTTAACCATAGTACCCGGGTACTAAGGTAAAAGACAACACAATTTATGCCCAATTTCTTTTTGCTCGATAATGCAATATAATTTGTTGAGATATAAATAATTATTGACTTCCGGTGTGTATAAAATATGTGATAGCCCGAGAAGCGTAATGATTCTCTAATCTATATTTACAAATTAACGCTGCCTGGTTTTTCAATCTTCCCGTTATACATTTTACTCTAGTGAATTTAATCTGGCAAACAGCCATCTTACTTGATTTCCGTACAAATCTGCAAAATCAATCGTGTCCGGGGTTAAGAAAATACGTGTGTACAGATAAACGTTTCACATGTTGAAGCCAAATCTGTTTGTCTACAATGTCTAACATATGTTTGATATCTTATCGGATCCTCAAAATTTAACGTTAAACATCTAATGAACAATAATTTAGAAATGTTCAAAGGGTTTGTGATCAACTAAGTATAACAGTACAGTGTTACAGTCTGTAATATATATATCAAAGGTTAATTATAAAACTGACCTGTAAGAGATAATAAGTACGATTAAGTATTTCCAATACATAGAATGATCAGAAATTAATTGTGTTCATTTCATTACTCTCTACATTTCGTACCAATTTTCAAACATTAATTGTTTTCAGAATATTAATAGAATACATGCACTTCATAAAGAAAAGAAATATGGCATTATCTTGGTAACTTTTAAGGAGTTGTGTATAAAAATGGATTTTATAAGAATGCTTTTACTGCACGTATTTCACAAAACATATTTTATAAACCTCCTGACTTATATTACGATACTATATTTCAATAGAAATACTTTTACAAATCTCTTTTCTTGTGAACTGTGTCTGTGTCATTACATGTATGAATTTACATCGACTCATTGGTCGGGGCGAGCATTGATAATAGGTTGTCAGTAATCGTATCTAACTTATTAGAAATGTAACGCTACAGCTTAGTCTACTTTACTAATGCATATCTAAGATATCGTAAAAGGAAAAAACGTAGTACAAAGATCACTTAATCTGTGCCATTTATATTTTTCACACAGTGGTTGGTTGCTAGTGTGCACAGTGCACATAGTCTCACCCTGATAGAGTTAGCGATCGCTGACGGGGCGATATCGGGCACGTGGCCTGCATCACCCTACCGGCGGGGAGAGCTGGAGGTCATGTGTCATCACGATAGGTCATTATAGTTCAGTAAGCGCCATATATCACACATACGCTAGTACAAGTATTTATTGAACAGAGGAAACGCTTACGACAAAATACCGTACGCATATGCTGAAGTGATTATTATAAGGGTACATTACGGACTTTCTTCAAATCACCTCGTACCACTATTTCTTTTTAATGAACTGGGCCCTGTTGTTCAATAGGTGATAAGCTTAATGAATGTTTAAGGACATTTTCGGCCTTTAATAATTCTGTCCATGAATAAGTTACAACCCTGCAATTTTACATGTTTATTGAACCTACAGGATCTGTGACATCTTAAAAGTTTTAAATAATTCATTGATTTCGTTTCCAAGTTAAAGGAGAAATAACATCTGCATTAATCCCTGATTAAGCTAATAACCTTTTAAACAACTGAACCCATGTTATCACGATAGTAAATATGTTGATGAATGATGCACGTATCTACACACTATAGCTGCTGATACTGGACTCGGTAATGAATTATCAGTCCACTATGAACGTCTATAACAATGGAGGTATTTGATAAGGGTTAAAGGGGAAATGTCATCATCGACTCTGCAATATTAGCAAAGCAAACTGCGAAAAATGTAAATAACATGTGCAAATACTGATATCATTTATAATGAATAAGAAACGGATTTGTGAGGTGAACTGATGAAAGAGAGAGTTCCCATGCTGTACCCTCAGTGGTGTGTGTTATTAAGTGGTATCCCGGCTGTTAGTAACAGCGGTCAATCACGATTTAAATAAAGGTGTTTTATGAATTAAATGATCGGTATGACACAGAGGGTGGAAGTACTCACGCATGCGCAGTAAAGTTAGCTAACGTATCTGCATACCGATAAACCTATATGTATATATGCATGCCCAATACTGAGCGAATCTTTCTCCTCTGTAACAGGTCTGACGGGGCGTTATTCTAGTACCGGTCAAATTGGTGAAACTGTCTACCATCATGTCTTCAATTGGAAATAATTGCTTGTTGATATTTGGCCTTTTCACCTTTTCAAGTGCTTCAGGTAAGCATTTAAATATTCAAATAGTTTATACATTCTTTCCTACATTTTTTATTTCTTTTACTTTTTTTTACTTTATTTTATTTTAAATCATAAAGACTTCATTTCAGTACATGTATGATTTAATATACTTTATTTTATCATGTTTTTAATTTTATTTACTTTATTTAATATCATTATGATTAAATATGCTTTTTGTGTTATATTATAACATAATTTGCTGACTAATAAAAAATAGAATAAAAAATTATTTTTTACAGTTTTTAACAAGCCAATAACTATGGTATGGGCTTTTCTAAACTGTTTCATATTATATGAAGTGACCAGATATAACTGTACTGAGTATTGTCTCTCCGATAACGAGCGTGTTCGCTCCACTGATATGTGTATTTGTTGAAATAGTTTAAGATATTTAAAACTCTGCGTTACTCAAACAGAGGACAAGTACATTTATGTACCTTATTATTAACATAACCGGTATAAATCTCTTACCTGATATTATCGTATGTCAGTTTTGTGATTTTATAATCTGCAGTATTTCGTAACTGGAATTATAAAAATGTATCGATCGATTTGTCGGGGAAGAAGTGCTGAGGGACATTAAAATGTCGGGTATAAGAGTGTCCCCCACACGGCAGGTCAAGGTAACATTGAGGACAGGTTTCTTACCGTATTAATGATAAGTCCGCGTCCCCTGTCTGGTTTTCTTATCAGCGTTATATTGTACTCACGCCTGCACATAAGACGGACCTCGTAGGGAGATCATCAAATTGCGTAGGGTATACGTAACGTCCTGTTTCTCGATACTACTTTTTACGGTGTGTTGCAAAAATGCGTTTAGTCTATTATAATTTTTACATTAATAAATCTTGAATGTATTATAATATTGGGTACTAAAGATATACCCTCCCGCGCTGTAGTAAAAGTCGTATTCTTTTAACGCTGTGATACCGAGGACATAGCGCTAACAAGTGTCTGCCAGCATCTCACTCCCCGGTCTCTATCGAAGGTGACAGACTCGAGTAACAGACCCATCCACAGCGTAAGTTGTGGATTACTACTGGGAGATAACGTCAATATAAATCTACATAGACTTGGGGTATTTACATAAGTATACAGTTAGGTAATACCTTACGACACATGTCGCCCCTTCAGTGGACAACCTGTTCTATTTCCTCGGGATCCAGATTTGGATCTCTGACACCACAGACACATACTCTAACACTGTCGTTGATGATGCAGAAAACGTTTACTCTTCCGGCACACTGGGTCGTATTTTCTTGTACTTTACAAGGTTCCCCGTATAAATCGTACTTTTGTTGAAAGTTAGGACAGGATGTTGATAATATCGGTGATTAATCTACATGCAAATCCTTAGTCTTATATTCGTAAAATTAAAATGGGGCGCATAGAATTTCTGGAAAAGCTTCAGTTTAACATTCTGTGATTCATTGGTTTTAGCAATGTTAATGCAACAATATTTGAAAAAAAAATATGTTTAAAATGATTTGACAAAGATTTACATGGCGGGTCTTGTCGAAGACGCAGAAGACGCTTATTCTTCCGGAACACCTGGTCTCATTTCATTGTTCTTTTTTAATGGTCTCCGTATAAGTCTTTCTTTTGTTCAGATTCTGCTGCTAGTTTAATCAATATTGAGTTAGGAATTTGGATTTTTTAACGCTTCGGTATTCTGTGATAATTTTGTGGAATGAAAAAAAGACAATATTTTACAACACTGTGATTCATAGCCCTCCATACGTACTTCCTACTAACAGAAATGGTTTGATCGGAACGTGTAGATTGGTGGGAATGTGTCATCACAACAAATGTTATACAAACTCTCCAAACAACGCCTCCGCGTGTACGATTGTTTAGGCTGCCATCTTTACACAGCAATATATGTGAGGCACGTGTTGTGTCGTCATAGACCTCAAGTTGTCAGTTTCTCAAGATTTAGGAGAATTCCACGTCTTCATATAGTAGACTGTTCTGGCCGCACACCGGACAGACTTGAGTCAAACTGTACAACTGTTGTGTCATGGCACAAAAAACATCTTCTCCCATGTTTTTACGTAACATATTAGGAGAAATTTTCTCAAACAATGAGGGCCTTCCTATAATAATTGTTTTGTAAAAGGATATATCCCTTTTTTAATCATGAAATCTTCTTTACGACAGAGACAGACATTTTTTCCAGGATTTATACACAAATGACGATAGGTTGTGATTTGCTACATGGTGTAAATGTTAGATATTTTCCTCCTAAAGAGCGGATCTGTATAAACCTTCCTTTTGTCATAGTGTTTGTAAAACTTGTATACAGACAGCTAATGTTCAAAATTAAAATAAAAAGCTGTTCTTCCAACATAACTTGGAACTTTAGAGCAGGCTTTGAATAGGAATCAACAGCCATTCAATTCAACGCTCAATTCCTGTTGCTTGGAAGTTCAAGCCAAATAAATCTTGAGTTGATCTGTCTTTCATCAGAGCTTGAATTTACAAATTGCACTATAAATACAATCATAATTAACGTTAACTCCAAAACCGTCTCCTTTCGTAAAAACGTAATGTTCAAAGAATGTTTTTATGATTTGATCAAGAGCTTTACACATTTCGTTTCCATTGAGGTATATTAGTGGACATGATGTGTCGGTGATATCAGTAACTGATTGTAAAGATACAGTTATTATTTTTACTTTACCTCATTAACGTTCGTTTGCTTGTTTATGTATTGACGTAAGCAAGTCCATATGCACTTGACAACATGTACGTATGAATAGCACGTATTAGACTTATTCAAGCTCACGAGCAGTTAAATAATCAAATGAATTAAAAGACATCCGTATTAATAAAATCAGCAAATCCTTATGAAAATAACTGCATCATTTTAACAAAATCACAGCAGTATTCAGTCGTAAATTCATTACAATGGTAATGTATAATTACAACGGCGATATGTTCGTATTACGGTTCTAGTTATTTTGGTGATATCATTACTTTCTGTATTATCCAGCCACCGTGTGGTAAATATTTTGGTACTCCTGGCCGCTGGTACAATCTTAATTGATTGTGTTTCCTAACACTACCAATAAACCGTTCATCCTATATCAGTGCTCACTACTGGTTGATCTGATGGTCATTACTCCGAATGAAAGGAGACCGTAGCACCTAAAGGCAGGCGATAAAATAGTTAAAACAATTACGTTCCATTCATGGAATACACCACGGCCTTCTTCGCAAAATCTATCTTTTTTGGCACCAGACATTCCACAAAATCTATCTACTGTGGCACCAGACTTTCCACAAAATCTATCTACTGTGGCACCAGACTTTCCACAAAATCCGTTTTAGTTGGTTTAGGTTGGATAGGGAAAAAAATAACATGTTTGCTTACATGGTACAAACGTCATCGCTCTGAAAAGAAAAAGATTAAGGAAATCAAAAAGAGTCTCGTCTGGGTAGAAATATTGCAAAACAACGTTTGCTAACACAGCATGCTTGCTGTCAAAAGTTTGCAACCGAAAATTTAGAATTGCAATCATTGGCTTCATATAAAGCTCCCTAACAAATTCCCGCAAAGCTCCGGAGGTGCTGAAAGAGTGGCAGCTGTGCAGTAAGAGACAACAGATTAATCTTAATTATACCTGATTTGTACCGTACCACATGGCTCCGAGGTGCATGTACAATTGTATCTTTTATAATTATACCTGATTTGTACCGTACCACATGGCTCCGAGGTGCATGTACAATTGTATCTTTTATAATTATACCTGATTTGTACCGTACCACATGGCTCCGAGGTACATGTACAATTGTATCTTTTATAAATATACCTGAGTTGTACCGTACCACTTGGCTCCGAGGTGCATGTACAATTGTATCTTTTATAATTATACCTGATTTGTACCGTACCACATGGCTCCGAGGTGCATGTACAAATGTATCTGTTTTAATTATACCTGATTTGTACCGTACCACTTGGCTCCGAGGTGCATGTACAATTGTATCTTTTATAATTATACCTGATTTGTACCGTACCACATGGCTCCGAGGTGTATGTACAATTGTATATTTTATAATTATACCTGATTTGTACCGTACCACATGGCTCCGAGGTACATGTACAAATGCATCTTTTAAAATTATACCTGATTTGTACCGTAACACATGGGTCCGAGGTGCATGTACAAATTTATCTTTTATAATTATACCTGATTTGTACCGTACCACATGGCTCCGAGGTACATGTACAAATTTATCTTTTATAATTATACCTGATTTGTACCGTACTACATGGCTCCGAGGTACATGTACAATTATATCTTTTATAATTATACCTGATTTGTACCGTAACACATGGGTCCGAGGTGCATGTACAAATGTATCTTTTATAATTATACCTGATTTGTACCGTACCACTTGGCTCCGAGGTACATGTACAAATTTATCTTTTATAATTATACCTGATTTGTACCGTACTACATGGCTCCGAGGTACATGTACAATTATATCTTTTATAATTATACCTGATTTGTACCGTAACACATGGGTCCGAGGTGCATGTACAAATGTATCATTTATAATTATACCTGATTTGTACCATAAAACATGGATCCGAGGTACATGTACAATTGGATCTTTTATATGCAGATATATATCAGCTGCTGACGATCAAACTTACGGCACAGGGATTCGAGGGATTCAGGTTGATGAAGACTATGGCAAAGTTTTATGGTCGCCATCTTGATCTCATTGAGAATGTTCTGTATCTTTGTTTGATATGAATATGGACGTTTTTGAGTTTGCTCATTAGTGCGTTTATTTGTGATTGATAATGATACCTCGGTTCCCATTTTGAGGACTTGATGTTAACTTGGATGTGACCAAATGTTTACCTGGCGGATATCGTCGAAGAAGCAGAAAACGCTTACACTTCCGGAACACCTGGTCTTTCTTTCTTGTACTGTTACGATGGTCTCCATGTAAATCTTTCCTTTGTTCATATTTTGCCTCTAGTTTAAATTGATTTTAAGTTCGGATTATGGTTTTGTTGACGCATTGGTAATCTCTGATATCTTTACACACGTGGAGTCTAAGACACTACTAAATATTGCAATATTTCATAATCTAATCAAACATTGAGACTAGATAAATAATTTCGTTAAGCTGCATGGTATATTTTGATATTATACTGTAACGATGACGTAACACACACATATGCTGTATTTTTTAAATTTAAGTCAATGTATAATGTTAAGTGGTAATCGTATTGTGGCAATTTTGGCGCTAAACTCATTGCACTAATGTATTATAGCGTTAATTGCAGTTTCTGCACATTGCTTTCTACAAGTATTTTCAGTGCGCCAATTCAGTAGTGCGTTTATCTGTATTAATTTCCTTGTATGTTCAAATTTAAGTGCGCCAAAATGAGTATGATGAGCTACATATCATTAATTAGTAATTATTTTGTCGGCCCATATCATATTCATTAACACGATACCTGATCTTAATAGACATAACACATTTTTATCGCAGTCCAACTGTCAACTACATATAAATAAAACAATAATATGACAAACAAGGTTATCGCAATGTACACAAGAATCTGACATGATGTATTTACACTGTGATAAAGGTCATCAGATCAGAAGATTCGGTCTAACATTACAGTATACTTATCACATAGTATCAAACTGGCTATAGGTCAATGTCACTTAAAGACAAACTAAGCTTGACTTCATTATGTTATGTTTATTTAAGCAATGAATGTTTGAGCAAATGCAGTTATGGCCATATAGCATACAGTGTCATTGATTACAAACTAAGTTCAGCTCCGTATGTAAAGTTTGTCAGTGTAAGAGTTTTGTGTTATAAACCCATACAAAGTCTGCTAAATAGTCACGACATACATTTACTAGTTATATAGCACTGTCAAAAAAATCAGAGAATCCCAAAGCGTCAATAAAACCATAATCAAAGCCGATTAAACTAGAGGCAAACTAGGAAAATAGGAAATATTTACATGGAAACTCTCGCAAAAGCACAAGGGAATAAGACCAGGTGTTCCGGAAGAGTAAGCGTCTTCTGCTTCATCGACGACACTCGCCATGTAAATCTATGTCACATCCAAGTGAACATCAAATTCTCAAAACGAGAACCGAGTATCATTGTCAATCATAACAAGTAAACACACAAATGAGCATTCTCAAAAACGTCCATCTTCATATCACTGAAAGATACAGAATATTTCCCAATGAGACAAAGATAGCGACCATAAAACGTGCCCATAAACTGATCAACCTGAATCTCTCGAATCCTTGTGTTGTTAGTTTGTCAGCAGTCGACATCGATCACGAATATCACGTACCTAGAGCGAGCCCTAGAATATCGAATCAACTGCGGCATGTAAACACCATTGAAGAAATGGGGATGTTACTATCAAGAAAGGGAAAGTTAACGATCGGAAAATCGAAATCATTACATTTATCGTATATGTGTAGCTTAGTAGTAATTGTGCTTTAATTTGTTATTTCGAACAGTTTTTTAATAGTCAATCAAGTGCTGACATCATTGACATTGAGAAATGTAAATTAACACCATAAGGCGTGCAAGCGTACACTGGTGTGTTTGCATGTTCAAATGTACAGCTATGTCATTCAATAAGATCATAAAACCCTATAAAAATAATAAAATACTTCAATTTACGATTTTAAATGTTCAAGTTTTCTCTGCTTTAATATGCAGATATATTTGATATCTACATATCCGCCTTGTAAACAGTTACTGACGAAATCTCAAATGTTGGATTAAGATTTATTTATTTCAACCAATGAACATTCTGTACGATATTGCAGACTTTGGACTTGTTGTTGTAGTAGAAGTATGTTGTTTTAATTATATAACATAATCGCGTCTCACATTGCCCCGCGTTATTTCAGCAGTCCCCGTATTTATATATGGTATGCATTAGATACCGTAGTTACAGTCACATGCTTAGAACCATGTCTCGTCTAGTATGGAATTCAACGTCACAGTGTTCAAACAACGTATACCATGTAATACCATATAAATGTAAGGCTTTGGTGCCTTGTGCTTTTGACGTCGTGGTCAGTATTGTCTGAACTGACGAAACTCAACGCCAAACACTCAAATAGGCCTTGTAATATAATACTATCGCTACGTTCCACCATTGCTTTGGTTAATATATACAATTCGACATCAAGCCCCGATTTTGTGTGTGATTTAACTTTGTGGTGAGCATTTGTTTTAGAAATCCGAAACATCCCTATACTAAGTAACTCGACTAAGCGCTTTGATTGGCCTTTGTGTTGAATTTGTCCTGACACGTGTTAGCAGCGTCTTTGCTTGACTTGTATTATATGTGAACGCTAATCTCTAAAATAGGTAATAAAATTCTGATGCGTTTCATTGAGAAATACAATTAACACTATAATCGGCTAAACGTTCAAGAACACTGTCCACACACAAGGGTTAGTGATTATAGGGATATTTCTAAAACATGGCAACAAAGTTAAATCATGAAGAAAATATAAAGTTCATTATGGAAGTTAATTTTAGTGTCACATATGTTAACACACATACTTACATGTACATTGTGTGACACAACAAGAATGTGTGTTTTGCGCCTTCTTACCGGATATCTTCAGTCCTTCATAGTTTCACATCGTCCACCCTCTTATATCACTTTATTAAGGATTAAGTATCCGAGGGAATTTGATACGTACTCTTTGTGTTATCATGATATCCCGCTTACTATCAATCGATTCTAAACAGAAAGTTATCATACTTTTTTGTAATAAAATATAGGCATTTCGTTAGGAAATAAATGGAAATGACATGCCTGGGGTAAATACGAACTGAATGACCAAACATGTTTTTGTTAAGAAAACTAGAAAATAAAAACAAATTCATTTTGCACAAATCTTGAGCGTAGCTTTCTCCAGGTGAGGACAGTCTGTCCGTTGATGTCTTCTCGTGGACAACACTCGACAATTTAAATCCAAATTCATGAGAAAGGTGACCTGTCGATCCCTCCAAATTAGACATTAGAAACTTACAATGTGTGTTGCATTATATGCCGTAAGTAAAGGAAATTTTATTCCTATGGGCTGTATACTACTATCCGGTAACAGTTAAATGCTAAAGTGCATCGTTAAATACATGTAGATAGTTAAAACAAACTAATACGTCCTTCACGCTTAGTTTAAGCACCGGTATTGTACATGTACGTCAATTTTGACAAGGCCTTGCAAAATAACGTAACATTAACTATAAATTTCCTTCATGTGTTTACATGTAATGGTGAATTTGCAAAACGTTAAACCTGACTAGCCTTAGTAATGGCTGACATCTTATCATCATACACACGTATTGTGATCGATATGATAAGCCGGTGCGACCCTGTGTTTTTTTCGGATCCATGCCTCCTTACCCTGCAGGAGATCTAGATCTATAGGTTTTTTCTGGCCCATGCCACTTTGTTTCCAATAAGTGCCCCACAAACCTTGTCTTTTTACTGGTTCAGTCAGTGTGCCCTTGTGAGACGCCCCATACTTTAGCTATCTTTTCCAGATGCCCAAGACGTTCTAGGATCCAACTGTTTCAAAGGTTTCTAGCCGTCTAACTCATGACAAGTCCGCTGGATTAGTGATTGATGATACAAATAAGCCAGATTTACAAATCGTTAATAATTGCCTAAGATTTTCAATCTTCAAAATATCAAAATACTTTTGAAAACAAAATTTGTGACTAATCGTGAACAATTCTACAGCACAATAAAGCGACCGGAAATGATAACGGTCATTTTCCTTTAACTGATTATTTCACATATTTCCTCTGATAAATATTTAATAATTTTGTCAGTTTATTTAGAGTCTCTGTCAGGTGATGTACTGCAGTGTTTTGGATCACATAAATAGGTAACTAGATGGGGGGGGGGGGGGGAATCATACGACGGGCATCGTACTTAATGGTCAGATAACAAACCGCTCTCTGACGTACTAGATTGGTCCTTGTGATCCAGTGCATCCGTTAGATTGGTCCTTGTGATCTAGCACATCCGTTAGATTGGTCCACTTCTGCTGGCCTATCAATCTTACTTGAGAATTATCGTAAGAATTATCATACACACTAGTATTTATCAAGATCATAAGACATTATCTGTTCATGTGTGTAAAGTACGTCCCATTACCGTACTCGTCATACATACAGTTAATCATTATCACCGTATCTTGTTTGTATGATGGATACTGTACGTAGTCGTACACAGTATATAAGTATGATAGAATTATCTTGTTTGTGTGGTAGTCGTACACGGTAAATAAGTATGGTATTTTGTATGCAAGTGCATGGTATACATATATGATATATATTCTGTCTATATATAATATCTGTATACCATGCCCTAATGACCCACCCTGCTTCCTTGTTATATAAATTTAACGGTTTTGCTTGTCATCTCAAGACATTTCAATATTCATTTCACTGCAGGTTGCATCATACATTGTACATGGTGAATGCAGAGTAAGCAGGTTCAATTTCAAATGATTTACCGAGTAAAAGTTAAATGTTTAAATATGTACATCTAAACCAAGGTCAGGTAAAACAACGTCACAAGGTCCGATGAAATAACGTCACAAGGTCAGGTCATTCTACGTCACAAGGTAAAACAACGTCAAAAGTTCAGATCAAACAACGTCACAAGGTAAAACAACGTCACAAAGTCAGGTCAAACAACGTCACAAGGTCAGGTAAAACAACGTCACAAGGTCAGATCAAACAACGTCACAAGGTAAAACAACGTCACAAGGTCAAACAACGTCACAAGGTCAAACAACGTCACAAGGTCAAACAACGTCACAAGGTCAGATCAAACAACGTCACAAGGTAAAACAACGCCACAAGGTAAAACAACGTCACAAGGTCAGATCAAAAAACGTCACAAGGTAAAACAACGTCACAAGGTCAGGTCAAACAACGTCACAAGGTCAGGTCAAACAACGTCACAAGGTAAAACAACGTCACAAGGTCAGGTCAAACAACGTCACAAGGTAAAACAACGTCACAAGGTCAGGTCAAACAACGTCACAAGGTCAGGTCAAACAACGTCACAAGGTCAGGTCAAACAACATCACAAGGTCAGGTCGAACAACGTCACATGGTAAAACAACGTCACAAGGTCAGGTCAAACAACGTCACAAGGTCAGGTAAAACAACGTCACAAGGTCAGGTCGAACAACGTCACAAGATAAAACAACGTCACAAGGTTAGGTAAAACAACGTCACAAGGTTAGGTAAAACAACACCAAAAGGTCAGATTCAACAACGTTAGAAACTCTCATGTTAGTCCTATCTTATCTAAAAGTTATTGTGTTATCAGCATATTTGTTCTTCGAAGATAAGATTTTTACAGTATGTCAGTAGGTCAACACATCGAGGATATTACACGAATGTTCCTTATATCAGTAGGTCAATACATCGAGGATATTACACGATTCTTATATCAGTAATGTAACTAATATGTAATATTATTTATTGAATGAGTTTGGTAATTCTATAGGAAATTGATAAACGAGTTTAACAGATTCAATATTACATGTGGTAGTACAAATCTGTTTTGCGATGAGGATTGACGTTCACACTTTAATAGTGTCATGTTAATTTAGAAGTCGTTTAGGTAAAGTACAGATATCTGACGATGCCTCCGTCAAAAACAACTGGGGTGTACAAAAAAAAATAAAATAAATGGCTTGTACATAAGTTACGCTATTGTAGGTTATCATGGGGAATAACAACACTTTTAGAAAAAAAGCTTATGGCAGAGCGCTACACGACGTAGAGTGACCATGGCTTGTTTGGAAAGAGAAAGTCAGATACATGTTCTCTGGCGAAAAATTCCAGGTGAAAAATTCCATGCTAACTTACTCATGAATAACGTCGTACGTCAAACGCATATCTCTGACAATGCTTCCGTACAGAATAACTGGGATGTACATGTTATCTGTAAAGGGCTTGTACATAAGTTACAAATCGTCTCCGAATATCAACTTACGATCCTCCATATCGGCCGTCATTTGTGACTGGAGCTTGCAGCTGAAGATAAATGTATTCATAAACCGCTCGCATGCCTACGTCTTAATAGCTTGCTCGCCTTGTAAATTATTAAAAATCTGATTTTTTTTTTTTTATTATTTGTTGGAGGAGGGTAGTGGTGTGAAGAAACTTTAAGTCGTATACTGTTTTCACTGTATAAAGTTGACTTTTTGATCGAGAGAGTTACAAGAAACACGAATTTCTCACAGAATCCTGAATACGACCACTGTAGTAATAAATATTGCATCTGTCAAACAACTATCGCAAACATCTCGGAAACTCTTCATCTCATATCTCATTATTTCCTGTGTTTTAGTTGGCTTTAACTGATCATAATGTATTGGCATTGTGTTAAAAAAATAAAACAGAGAATATCGAAGCGTCAAAAATAAAAAAAAACCCAATCCGAACGCAAATTAGAATAAATTAGGGACAAATTAAATATGAACAAAGTAAAGTTTATACATGGAAACCCTTAACTTCGCATATCTTATCATGCCTTGTATGTAATAGTTGAGCTAGAACATTTTATTAACAGTAAGATGTGTTTGTGAGAGTGAAAACGTCAGTGTTACATTTCACAAAGTATGATCATCACCTGCTATAGCAAACAAAACATCAGAATTAAACATTATACGAAACGTTAGACCATGTCTGTCACATAATTTCTTTTATTCGGAGTAGATTCTTTATTTTATCTCATATTTCTGTCTCCTTCCAATACTTTCTGAGAGGGAACTCCCTCATACAATGTTACTTCTGTGTAAGGTAAAGAAAATATATATAATTCTGATGTTGCTATGGATACCAAACATTAAATGAATCTTACTATGGCATTGAATAAAGAAAGGTCATTTATGATTTGTATACATTGAAAAGAAAGGAAACGTAATAAGATAGTGTCCGGTTTACAGACGACGTAATTCTCATTTATATTTACAATATGTCAGACGTTTAATGGTTAATTGTACGACTTGATCGTTCAAGGTTACGCAAGGTTCCCACGACATTTGAATGTTGAGTACATTTGTATAACGTAAGTGTCCTTCGATAAGAGACTGGATACTGATATTACATCCCAACTCTGATGGGTAGCACCTCACGTGTAGCACGCCCCATTATACCGTAATAATGTTTTATCCTCAATTTACAACAATCTTCTGTTTCGTCAGTAAGTCTGAACGCACTGGTAACGCTGATACTACAACATAATACAACACTTTAGCTAAGGATACTGTAATAATCTGGCTTTAATATACAAGTGTTATTGTGATTTAAAAAGACTTGAATATGATGAAGTTCCATTTGTAAGAAAATCTGATTCCATGTATAATCAGATATACCGTCGTACTTCTCTACTTCAACACTGTTCTATACCGACAAAACAAACGCCGGGTGAGATTTATCCTGTTATTAATGTTGTATATAATTTATTATCGGACCATCGTGCACGATTACCCACGAATAAGATGAAATGTGAAGACACATACGTAGGCACTTACTTGAGCCAGAATATAACCATCTCTCCAAAGCTCTCTTTTTTTAGTGTCCGATAGTCGATTTTTTGTGAAATTTAACCGCTTGACGTATCAAGCTGAGATTTGGCAATTGTTTTCATTATGGGTTAGGATAATTAATAACATTAAAAGAAAATTGGAAAATTTTGTTTTTAAATTTAGTTTTTTTAAATTTTCATATTTCGCTATATTTTCTATATATAAATGGTCATTCTCCTGGCCACAAGTGCCTGTGGAACCATATAGAATATAACGATCCAACTTTTTGTAACTGGCATGAAATGGAAAAATCTCGTTCTCCGTTGAATACATTTCATTTTAATCTCAGCAGCATTTTATTTTAGAAATCCATGATTTATAACATGTACATAACAGAAGATGTGTGGGCAATCGAGGGCTTTAGTTCATGATTTCCGAATACTTTCGATGTAACCATTAGATGGACAAATTGTGTGTGTGTTCGTGCGTTTCATTAATAAATTATCTCGTAAAGATAACCTTCTGAATAAAAAAAAGTTGAAAGTCATACTAAGGTTACGCACTAGTAACCGATGAACACGCCCACGAACTGACATAGATATACAGCCAGTACTTAGTATTTTAAGTACCGACATGCCAAAATGATCTCTACGTCTAAGTCAGTATATCCGTGTAGATTCAAGGTGTCGCGCTACAGTTCATAGCTTGTGAAATCTGCCACCTAAGCAAAAACGTAGATAGAAAGTATTTTTTGCAATTTTTCAACTGCTTCAGAGATTAAATACATATCTTATATAATCGTAATCTTGAGACCTGGGGTGTGTCGATTTGTCCTACTTATCAATATTTCCGGTCAGTGGCTGGCCCAGTATCACGATTTATCCATTAAGTTATCGTCACGGTCGACGAAAGGCTTTCCCCCAGAGGACAACGCCTCGCGGGACGCTGGGCCCTTCTGACACGTGCATCAGATTGGAAATGTACGCGCACGAGATTGCGGATTACAGACTTCTATTAACGGTATATTCGTTTTTTGGTGAACCGTGGTTAATGTATAGATAATTTTACCGATGCTATGTGCACTATTAATAATTCTAGATAAGAGCTTCGGGACTACGTTACAGGCAGACGATACTGCTAATTAACAGTTTAACAATCGTGACGCTATGACAGAGGGTCAGTGTTCCACGCGTCCGTGTGACCACGTGCGAGCGTGTCAACGTGTAAGTGCTTTAACAATACGTAAGGGTATCGCACCCCACTTCCACCGGTAATGAGTGTACACTGGGCACCGACCAGGCCCCCGACCAATTACAGTCCGAACCAGACCTGCAGCACTAGGGCTTAGTACCGGTACACCCTCCGCTCTAAACCAAACACTGGGTGCAGTGGCTGAACAATAGACGTGTCATTGCGATAAGTCTAAGTAACAGAACATATTTATATCATTGCACCAAACGATTCATCTCCCAGCAGGAACAGAGACTTAGAGGCTACACGGCGTACAATTAAAGTACGTTTCACTCAAACCCGACCCGGACGATGCTGGCAGGAAGTCCGGGCTTCCCAGCATGCATCATCGCTGTGTTCGAACCAACTGGCGCCAAAACAAAAAGTCCATTCTGTTACAATTCCATGTCGTTAATGACTTTATCATCATTCAACTGCCTACGACATGCATTTAATGCTAAACTAGGGGTTTGTTAAACAATCAGTTCACGTATTAAAATGTAGTAAGATAATTATTTAAAGAACACCAATCTTGTGTCTGCATATGGATATAGCGCGGTTGGTAGTTCGCCTTTAGATAACATACAATTTAGCTGACGGGATGTGAGTGATCTCCAGCGATATATTTAAGATTACTTGTAGCATAAAATTAAAGAAAGTGTCGCATGATATTCTGTCTGTAATATACGTGTTAAGTTGGTCGTTATTAATACAATGTACTACAGCTGAAAGCATTGTACCTAAACGACACCGAGTTTGCGAGAATTATGAATTTGTTTCGGCCCTATGGCCAAGGACAATAATTCGGGAACCGCTTTGAGACGATTTACATGTACCAACTAGGTCGCGATACGCTATTTCATTATTACATGCAGTTTAGTGGGGACAAGGCTGTCAGAAACTCTGTTACATCCATGATTTACAGGTTGATTTAATGGCGCTGCAGTTTTTATGTTTTATAGTCGATTTTTCGATAAAATTCAACTGAAATGCTGTCATACTCGACATAAGCCTTGGGAAAATACACTGTCTGTTAAAAACGGTACATGTTGATTTGAAAAAAAAATTGAACGAGATTTCCACCATATTGCCATGTGTTATTGAGTGTAAATAACTAGACTAAATAGTGTTGTTACGGTATTTACCATTCGTTACACGGAACGGCATGTTTCAGGCGGAGTTTGTATAAACATTTGTTCCAGATACAGTAGAGTTGTTTCCTTAGTATGGAATAGGTCACGTAGTCAGGCCTGAATTCTTAGCATTTGAACGTCACCTTTGTCTTTCCCCTTTTTAATGATGATTTTTTTATTAAAAGATTTTGTTTCTGCAAATAAAGTTAATGTACCAAAGAAACCAATTTTCACGTGTTCATATCTCCCATATCACGTGCTTTCTTTCGTGCTCTCAATTTTAGAGAGTGCAAAGTTTTCGCCTTTTCCAAAATGTTTAAGCTAACATAAACTTTTCGTTTAATGCCCCAATGGCAATGGTAGATCTATACAGGTCAGATGCCGGTTTTCGTGTTGAACCACTTGACACACGATGCTTCTCTAACATGAGACAAACCTTCATATCTCTCTACAGTAAGTAAATTATGCAGATATGTTAACCTATGTGTTGTATGGCGTAATGATACAATGTAATAGGTGTTCCCCTCCGCTCTAGCAAGCGGATAAGGAAACAAAACTAATAATGATTCAATATTATTTATCGTTGTATGAAATTCTGAAAAGAAAATAGATTGGGTATATTGATAAGGAAAGAGTATTAAATAGTGTTGTTTGCTTGAACTGTTTTTTGGAAATAAAAGCTCCCGACGACATTTCATGAGTAGTCCATAGGCTGCTTCACCCCTTGAACAAACAACACGAAAGTTTAATTCAAAACTTGGTGATGAACTTTGAAATGAAATTAAAAAGAACAAAATGGGGGCGGGGGGGGGGGGCGTGGGGGAGGGAAGAGAGCATTCTGTTCCATGGTATGTCCTATAATACGGATAATGGTACAACTGTACATTCGAAATGAATAATTACCGCCTTATGATTATTCATAAGAGATCATGTTCCTACTTCATTGTTTAACACATTGACGTTAACACAGGACAAGAAATCGGAACCTGTTGCAATGTAGAACACGTGGTCATTATAATGTAAAGCACGTACTCCGTAACCTTTACCATGATGTCTATCACATAGCTATTAACCTTTATAATTACAATACACATGTGGGTGCTACTCGATTTATAATTGCACAATGGTCGTGGACGCGTCCGATGTCTTACACGTGAGCGCTACTCGATTCGACCTCCGGTAAAAGGTAATTATAATTCGGCGGTACCGTCGAAGTGGGTACAGAGTATAACGCGTCGGCGACCCACCCGCTTATAATTACGCGAACATTACAAATCAATACTAATTCAATTATGATTGTAACATTGTGGAATGGGGATGCCGATTCAAAACTGGTTTTTTTTGTCACAACACGAAATGGTCTTCTCCATGGACTGCTATACACTCCACAATACAAATATCCTGTGCCCTTGTGAAGATCCTGGTTCTTTATATGTATTACCGATCGCGAGCCCTTACGACTCATACAAATGTACGTGCAGCAATAGAACAATGGGCCCAGCACGCGTTGACTTCTTATACAAATGATGACGTCATTTTACACTTATAAACATACAAATGATTACGTCACTTTTCACTTATTAACATACAAGTGATGACGTCACTTTTCAATTACTGTACAAATGATACAATGTAATGACTGTGTAAGTTGGGGATTTTCAAAAAGATAACATGTTTTCTGAAAGTGTACGCGGATGTATATATCCTCGAGGCGCCAATCATCAAAAAATTAGATTCAATGTACATGTTCTGTCTCCTGTATTTCAATTATTACGTAAACAAACGCCCCATCTGCCTTAAAGCAATCCGACATGCTGCTTGGAATGCTTGTGTAGACAGCGCCAGTGTAACGTCAAAGGTCCGTAGTCTAAACAGACTAGACGCTGAACCATGGGTGGCAACCAGGGGTGGCAATTTGATTTAAATTATTTCGATTAACACGATTGAATTACCGGGAAAGTATTTTCTGTATCTCTGCGGGTTACGTAGTTCGGATTGGGCACTGGTTTAACGGGGTTATACAATGTATACCACAGTACATTTAGTTATATCATATAAGTGTCCCTCTCTGATTGCTGAACGCCGCAGTAACACACAGACGAACGTTAATGGTACACATTAGTATATGATGACCCCATAAAACAAAGTCATGAATCTATGTTACGTCATGGTTTGGTTGGCAAGATTTCCCCCCCCCCCTCATTTTTCCATGCACAGGTGCTTGAATAGGATGCCCATACCCCCGCCCCCTTTGATCATCAACATTGAACTGGGACGTCATTAGTTACAGGTACTCCAAGGCTGTATTATACCAACACGTGAGCACGGCTAGTGGAGGGGGGAGGGAGGGGGCAATCCATCCTATTTTTCATCGTGGTAAGTAGCACGAGGTGTGGTCTCGATCTATATCGGGGTACCTCACCTGGATTTATACGGATTACCTGCACGGCCGTTGCTCGTCCTTTGCAACGCTATCATGCAGCAGACTTCTAATATATCACGTTACGGTTAATTATCTCCACGTGGTCCGACTCTCGCTTCATCTCCGGTCACATACTTGTTTGAAGTGAAAAATCACTTGGATAAGAATGATTTTCCAGGTGTGTAGGATGGATCGAAGCAGGGGGCTTCGTCTTCGACCTAATTGCGCATTACATTTTTTGTGGCTTTGCAATCCTTTATTAATTTGTCAAATGGAAACTTTTCAATATAACAATAATCTTTGATGTTTAACACACATGCAGCTATATAAAAGAGTACAGTTACAAGACGAGTGCTGAACCTGTGAAGGACATGACACAGCCTTCCCGATAAATGGTTAAACCTAAGATCGATTTGCATTCGGTGTGCACACGTGTTCTCGTTACACATGTGATGGTAATTGACATTAAGTTATCGCGAAATATTTGCCAATGTATCAGGAATTCGGAAACGGGCCATCTGGATTTCTTATGTTCATAGATCAGTACGCTTCCGGGCAACGGTCTTCCGTAAACGCAAGTGACTTCGTCAGCATCCTCTTGCTGACGAAATAGTGTAAATAATGGCGGGTTGAGAGGCACTCCGTGTCAGAATTGACATCCGCTTATCAGATGGTTTATAAACAAGGCCTTCCGAACATACCATGTGAAATAATGGATCAGACGTGAGTAGTGCCGTGCATGTAGAGTATGTCGGGCCTACGTACGGTAGCTCAGTCGTGAAATATAAGTAAGCTTTAGGGATCGACTCGAGGAACTGGTGTCAACAGTCAGTATCTGCCGGAGTGTAAAAGATAGTGAAGTCACCTTTATCAGTATAGGGACGGTCGTGCAAAACGGGGGACGAACGAAACAAACGAAGACTGTCGTTTGTTTCAAGTTTGAAATAACTGTAAAGGGAGACCACTCGTAGCGGTCTACGGAAGTCATTCGTACGATGCCCTAGATCGGACAAAGAACGCGCGGTTTGTATTGTTGTATTCGTGCCGAGGTGACAATATGGCCCGAGGTGACAGTATGTCCGGTCGGGGAATCGAATCCCAGCCGCCTTGGTGAAAGACAAGTGCGCTATTCACTGCACCACGAGTGCATATCGGGAGGCGACTAATGTGGGAGCTGTAAAATCGGGGATTTTCCTCGTAGGCGGAATTGAACATACAGCCCCCATTCTAATCCTATCATTATGAAAATGAATGTCATACCTTTTCTTTCTTTTCTAATAGCCTCTTTACGTCAAAAAACTATTAAAATATTTGTCTTCATATGTAGGCCCGCCTTTAAATGATACTACAATGTAGCTATTGATAAGGCGCAAAGGACACCCAAAACTTAGTTAATACAAACATGTTAAAACCTGGCGATTCTTAAGGTATAAACATACCAATGATGTAATCAGTGAGTACCCTGGTAAAGACATATTCCACTACATACCCAGGGAACGAATATGACGTTCACGAGGGTGTAATAGGGCCCGAGTGACAAGATATAGCTGACTTACTACATACTTTCTACCTCCGACACACACGATGAGTGTGTGGAAAAGCTCACCTGGACAGTCCCCCCCCCCACACACACACACACACACACACACTTGTTTTACCTGTAGATTATGATCGACCATACGGGAGAGGACTATCTGTAGGCTGTGCCCACACTGCTCTATTGTGAGAGGTGGCAAGTATACAGTAACATTACATACACAGACGATCGTCATCCTGGTGTCGAAATTAACGTTCTATACATGTTACTTAACATTCATGTGAAACAACTTATATGTAAATTTTCAAGACCGAATGGAAGTGAGGGGTTTAATTTGCCCGGAAACCGGAGTATCCAGCGAGAAGAAACCTTGCACGGTTTGCTGGGGCAGATATTTGTCATTACGTATTACAAGAATACATTAAACAAAGGATATCTTCATTCTCTCCAGATAAAATATTCCCATGGGATTTTCTGCTGATTACTCAGTGCGATTAACAATAGGCTAAGTTTAAAATGTACCGTGCCCATTATTATTTTTATCTGTATACGTGCAACGTTAGACATACATGTAATTGATACATGTATACAGTACGTCGTATCCTTAACACCACCACGAAGATTCTAGACCACAGGTACTTGACTTACACGATTGCTTGTAACAACTCGTCATTATATCTAACCCCTGTCCTGTATTTTAACCCGGTAATGTCAACAAACTGGGAGGGGTGTGAAAGCTCGATGTTATTCAGCTAAACGGGATAGGACTTTTTTCACAAAAGACGATGATGTCAGTTTTGATTTTCGTGAAGTAATGACACGTTTCTGCTACAATACAATAAAAAAATAAATAGTGATATTAATTAATTAATTACCAGATCTGATAAGGAGATAAAGTACATTTGAGAACTGAAAACTGGTAGAGCTAAAACGATTTCCCGGTAAATTCGTCTCTGTAAATTGCAACATATAAGAAGACGAGATTTACAAAATTTAACAATGCTTTTGTCATCTAATGAAGCGCAACTTTTTGCGTGACATTGACCTTTTCATCAAAAAAAAATAAATTGAACAGAGGAATATAGGCTAGGATTGTGCTTAAAGGTCAAATATACTTAACTTCAGTAAATTTTTCGGGATTCTGAAAAATTCTCTCTGAAAAAAAATCCAGTTGATAACCATGCAAAAATAATTCTAAATCGAAGTAAACCTGAGCGGTAACTAACAAGAAACTCTTGGCAGAAAAATAAAAAAAAAATGAAAATAATTCATATGTGGCCCACTTCAACAACAAACCGCAGGCAGAAGACAGTTCAAAATGGACGTGTGTTTACAAATACCGAGTTTCAACTGCTGCTGTACCGGTAACCGCGTAAGAATTCATCTTGAATATTGCTGATATCAGTTAATCTTAACTAAATCTATTTATAAATATAATAAGTTATTAGGCTTGTTGTTCGCTTCAAGTTTTGCCGTATTTTTACGTATATTGTGCCACAGTTGCTTGAGTTTCTGTCAGTATATAAAAAATGTTATCTATATATATGGAGCCGCGGCCCATTACAGAATAATGGGAGGCTCATTTCACACATATTTATTTATTATTTACTGACAGAAAATAAAGCAAATATGATTGGGCCTTTGAGTTCAATACCATAGAATTATACAAAGTATTTTATATGATTTTGTGTATGTTTGGTTACACAGTATTACTTGGAACTGAATCCACAAAATGTTATTTGGCAATAAGATTGAATTGAATTGTAAACATCAAACTCAACAAGATAGCCAACATAAAGCGGCTTAATCATGTAAAAGATTAAAAGCGACGATTTCTTTTCTCATGTTGGCAATGGCTGTTCCAGGATATAAAGAATTTACGGTAACGACAAGGCTTACTTCTATACTGTGACTGACATTTTTGCCCAAAGACGAAGGAAAGCGACGATGTTACATTAGATTTATGTTTGTTTAACAGTGTTTACAGAAACAAATTTTACAGCTTTTATAATGTAAGATCAGTATTTAGTGTGGATTTAGATGAACTGAAAACAGTGAATTTCCGAGGCTCTAGATCTGCCGCCCTGCAAAATAATCAAGTAAAATTCTAGAACATGTTGTTCCAATGATTTTGGGATTTTAGATTTCACTTTTTAAGAATCACTGCTTAAGGAACGAATGTCACCCCAGGGAATAATGCTAAAATCGGTTAAAAGCTATTATCCAGCTTCCAGGAGGTCGAAAAAACGAGGAGGGGCGGGGCGGGTGATCAGGAACCCCTTCTAATGAATTGCTATAGATATATACCCCGTATCGGCAATGTGACAATGATTTGTATCTTCGACTTGACAATCTTGCGTACGGCTATGATTATACGGACCCTGGACATGGGCGTGTCCACACAGAAAACCTACGTTATCGCTAGTATTTATAATATAAATATACATGATCACGAACAGCTGACAAAACGCTACCATCATTTCATAGTCTACTGACGTCACTTCCGGTCTGTTTTCCTGTGCTGTATAAAAGATCCGCAGAACGATACAAGTACACACTGTTCTCATTTTTGTTTGATATCTTTCGTTTCAAATCGCTCTATACATGTATTTCACTTTGATTTATATGATTTTTTTATCTCTGTAAAATAGTTCATGCAAGGCCGTCCATCAACTCACATTTAGAACTTATGATAAAACATCTTAGAAGATTATGGAAACATGTTCAGATAAGTTAAAGTTGTAGACTGTATAAAACCGCTGATTGTGGAATAGTATTCCGCACAATCAGGGTTCATTACAATTCGACCTTCAAACGTGCAACGTTTAATAAAGATAAGGAACGCGCAGCCCCCCCCCCCCCCCCCCCCGTCCCCCGAAACAGACAGAATACAGAGCCATATTTCTTTAATATTTTATACCCGTGTCAAAAAGGGATTGAACGTCGGTTTTTTTTTTTTTTAATTTCATGCCGGTATGAATTGTCAATATGGAAGTAACCGTACATTTTCACTTTAGAACCGTTTTCAAATTTCATTTACTTTTTCTTGAAAAGTTTTGTAATTAACTGCATTTGTTTTTGTGTCGTCCTTTAAACGACATTGACGGAACAGCTCTGATTTTAATAAAATTGGCGCCAATAATTATCCGTAGTCATTTTGGCGTTTGACGCAGGAGCGATCTCCATGTTATCCGAAGCGGAGCGACAAGACTCGCATTGAGCAAGATCAATATCTTACGTCATAAGTATTTCACTTGTACAGTATCCCTAGCGTTTGTTGTTTTCAGTTGGTATATTCATATAGAGAAGAAACAATCATGATGTAAAAATAATCTTGTGTACGATTGTTATATCCCAAAGGACATATAACGTACATATGTACTTATGTGATGTGTTACAATGACATCATGTCAGTATACATGGATGTATGAACATTTTATTCCATTTTTTTCAATTTTATTTTTGGCATTGAATATATTTGCACTGTTTGATCACGTTCTAAATGCTACACGTAAAAAATCGATGAATCTCAGAAAGAGAATAAAAATGAAATTGATTACATAGAACTCCAGGATCAAACTTGAATGCGCATTAACTATCTACATACTTTAAAAATGGTGAAGAGATTCCGTAACATGTATAAATATAAGTATTTACTATCATTGAGCTAAAAATCTAAATAATATTTTATCTTTCTTGATGAAATGATATGGTCTTATTACAATTTTTCATATAAATTGCACCTAAATTATGAAGTTGATCACTGTTTACAATAGTTTGTATAACCATGTACATGTATAAACCAGATCCTGAATGCATTTTCATGAATTTACTCGATCCTTCATTGTAGCGTTAGACTATGTCTTATTACTACAGATATTATCACATATTTTAACCCCGTTTTCTATTACAATATCATTATAAAATAGTTTCTTATATTTAACAAATATCGCATGGCACTGAAGGCAATATGGGAGTTTATGGACTGGTCAGTCACTCAAAATATGTATACGGATCGAAGCGAAGTTGATACATGGTTTTAAAATGTGCTAGCAATTTCAATGGTGGTGATTGCATTTTTAGATTTTATGAGATATTACAATTGTTACAGGGAAAAATAGTTTTAAAAGTTCTACCGATAAAAGATCAAACTCTCACAAACCACGAGGGTTACACTGTTAAAATAATTCTCAGTTCTAGAACGAGGGGGATTAAAACACGACTTCGTGTATTTCTTAAAGGATAATTTTGTTTTGTACAATTTATTATTGAAAAGGTATGGCTCAACGATGGCTTGTAAATACTTGGGCGACTCATTATTCACAAACTGAATTGGGGTTATCTCTCTTACACTGTATACGTACCTGACAATGGCTTGGACTTCCAATCCAATCAACATCAGTGAAATGTGTTTTTTGAAATTGAATATCGATCTTTAACAATAATATCATAATAACAAGTATTTTAATATATTTCGTCAAACTATTTTCAACTTTTTTCTTTTCAGATTGGCATTATGGCTCGCATGACGCTCATGCCGGTACGTACATTCTGTTTATATATATTTATCAAAAAAAGAAAAAAAAAACAAAGACTTTTCCGCAAGGCCTTTCTGTCTTCTAAGGCTTGAAGAAGCCTGAGAATACAGAAAGGCCTTGTGGCAAAGTTAATATGTTTGTCCTTTTTTATATTCAACTGCGCAGGGAAAACTCATTTTAGTGTCTTTGTGTATATTATATCCACTTTTCTTGCGACACATTCAGGTCGAATTCAGACAAACCCATGATGAATTATGGGTAAGATTTGCGACATGGATGTAATAATAAATAGTTGCTGACATTGTAAATCCAGACGGCTTAGGTTTTAATTCGTTTGTTTATTTTTACAATATCTAAAACATGTCATTAAAGGCTACCGCCTTACCACGTTCTGTGATAAAACAAAAAAACCGTTTGGTTTACAGACCCCCCGGGCTGGGCCCACGTCACCAACTCTGTATGTAACGGCCAGTACCAGTCTCCCATAGACGTCCCGTCTGTTATCAACCAGGAGTACTCCGTCATCAGCAACTTCCGGTTACAAGGGTTCGACAACGCCAACCAGTACACCACCAGAATCAAAAACAACGGACACACGTGTGAGTGTTGTTGGGCGGAAGTGACGTCGGTCCAGTATGTTATACGTAGTTGGGGAGGGAGGGGGGTCTTGGGGAAGAAAACAACCTTCATATAATTTGGCACATTGCTTGTCTTTAGTGATTTTATTCAACTGCTCTTGTTTCATTGAGTTTTATGTATAAGTGAGTAATTGTAGTAATTCTTAGTCAACATGACAACTGAGTACGGATACGTACAGTTGTAGCACATTGCTACATTGCAATATCTAAACGTTTGTGTCTAAAATTAATCTTCTTAAAAATTCGATTCCATGCTTTCAATATGAAATATATTCTTGTTACTTGTTCTCAATCGCCGAAGTCTTTTAATTAGATATTCCGGTGACCTATTGAACCCATTTCGATATCAGCACCTCAAATCTCCGGTAGTGGCACATGTTACATTGTAGCATTGTACCTTTGTACTACCTAGTAGTATTCTTATGTTTTCTTGCTTAATTTAAGGACTAGGTACAGCCATATTGGTTGTTACCTGGTTGAAAATGTTAATATTAAGATTTTAATGTTTCCTTCCAATAAATGGCATAAGCTTTATCCCGTTATGTTTAATAATGATATAAAATGCAGTTTAGCCCCCAAAATTAAAAAAATCTGTACTTACGAAAAAAATATTCAGTAAATAATATCCAAATGGGGGTTCACAAATATTTTCATATAATTATTTGAAACATCAGGGAGAAATACACTGGTACAACTCTAAAAATGTTGTCCATTGTATGCTGTTTTCAGTTTAGGTAAAAGTAATAACCTGTATCTCGTGGAGGCAATATATAGGGGCGTTATTTTATATTAAAATGGGTCATTTGTCATGTAAATGTAAGTTTGGTGTCAAATAAATGTATACAATTAAAATAATAACACCGACATAACGTAATTCATATTAACGATGCGGTTACAATATAACTTATTACTAATTAAGTTTGAGAAATGTATTTTTTAACCAATGTGCTTTCAACTGCCACACATGTTTACCATGACAACAATTTACGCTAGCGATGTTTGACAGGTGCGAAGCCGAGAACGAATCGGTATAATCAGTGAGTTAATACTATTCGATCCACGCGGAAGTGTATAATATATACGAATTCCATCAGAATTTATACAGGATAAATTAAACTTTGTTGACAATTCTTTCAAAGTCATAAAATTACATGGAAAAAAACACTGCCGGAACTGCCGAAGAATATCTTTTCACGTGCTGTACATTCGCCCAAAAAATGAAAACTGGCAATCGCTAAAAACAATCTATCGTGATAGGAAAGGGCAGTTTTTGCTTTGTGACGATATACTAAGTAACATTTACCTTTTCTGCATGCTTGAACCAATCTAATTATTAATTTTGTCGATGTTTCACCATGCCACTAAGTCAGGCGTATGAATATCTAAACAAAGTAAATAGTTCAAAATGGGGGGCAGAGGAGTATATTTCGCTACATGCAACGGGAAGATGTTTGATTTAAGAGAACTCGTCATACCGCAGACGGATAGATTTTTGTTTTGACTATGTGGCTCGCAACATACATTTGTCGATCGGCGATGGAACTTTCAAAAATGTGATCCAGATGTGATCGGTGTTCGAATGTGCGTAAATTGTCGTTCTTGTGACGAGTACGTTCTCTTAGTCTGCGGTTTTCAAATTAAAGAGATATTTATTCAAAAATCGAAGGCTCGTCTACTATTCTGTGTATAGTAAAGAAACAAAAAATGATTTTCATTGTTTTTATTATCTTTCGCAGTATTCTGCAAATTAAAACGTGCACGCGTTTTAGGCATATAACACAAAAACTCAGAAAAAACCACCAAACGTACCAAAATATGGTTGTAATTACATGTATCGATTCTCCATCACAAAATGTACTTTGTAGTCTATTTTGGTCATGTATTTTGCCGTATTTTGAAAAATAACAAGTTTTGGTAAAAACACCTCCACCATATTGAATTGTCCTGTACCTAGTCCTTAACAAGTTTATATCAAGCTTTAGGTGATCAAACGAAAACCATCCTTTATATATATGTAACAGAAGTCATTATTTATTTAAATGCCTCCGCTAGGAGTCGAACTCGGAACCTCTGGCTACTAGTCTTACGCTCAACCGATCGAGCTAAAGAGAAGATCTCCCTAGCCGAGCGGTATATTACAGCTAGTATTTACCAGAGTTACATACTCCCCCTCCAGGAAAGAACTCGTCCCGAGTTTTCCAGGGGTCATAGGGATTCCTTTGCAAGTATCCCTAGTGTATGTCATTCCCGGGTCCCTACGTGGGTACCATATGTAACAGAGGTCATTATTTATTTAAATGCCTCCGCTAGGAGTCGAACCCGGAACCTCTGGCTACTAGTCTTACGCTCAACCAATCGAGCTAAAGAGAAGATCTCCCTAGCCGAGCGATATATTACAGCTAGTATTTACCAGGGTTACATATCTTACCAATGATTAGATCGTCTGACAAGTAACGACTGTTGTAAGCAGAGTGTGGTTAGAGTATTTGTAATAAAATAAAAAATGTACTCATAAACTGATGACGTACTCGGTTACAGTGCAGGTGGATATTAGCGGTGATTTGATTGTGTCGGGAGGAGGACTTCCGGGAAGGACCTATAAGACGGCCCAGTTACACTTCCACTGGGGCCATGACAACACGGCCGGTTCGGAACACACCTATAACGGACGGCCCTATCCTATGGAGGTCAGTGTAGTCTACGGTCACAGGTCAAATGTCGAAACGGTATAAAAGTGAATTGGTATGCCATTAACGAACAAATCAGGCAGCTGCGAAGATTTCTAACAATCTTTCTGACATTTCTAAAGGAGCTAAGTCCTCTTGAAGTGAATGGGGTGATATGTTATTTTCGGTTTCTATACAAAGGCTTTCTTGTGATATGCATATGTTATAAGCTTGCTAATATACAGATGATTTTATTTTTTAAGATGCACATAGTAAATTACAATCAGAAGTACAACAGTATACAGGAGGCAATCGACAAGGACGACGGGCTGGCTGTCCTGGGCTTCTGGGTGACACATACCGTGGTAGGTACACGTCCTTGGCTTCTGGGTGACACATACCATGGTAGGTACACGTCCTGGGCTTCTGGGTGACACATACCGTGGTAGGTACACGTCCCAGGCTTCTGGGTCACACATCATGTGGTAGGTACACGTCCCTCACTTCTGGGTGACACATACCGTGGTAGGTACACGTCCCGGGCTTTGTGGTGACATATACCGTGTAAGGTACACGTTCTGAGCTTCTGGGTGACACAAACTGTGGTAGGTACACGTCCCTAGCTTTTGGGTGACACATATCGCGGAATGAATACATCCTGGGCTTCTGGGTGACATATATCGCGGTAGGTACACGTCCGGGGATTTTGGGTGACACATACAGTGGTAGGTACACGTCCCGGGCTTCTGGGTGACACATACCGTGGTAGGTACACGTCCCTGGCTTCTGGGTGACACATACCGTGGTAGGTACACGTCCCTAGCTTCTGGGTGACACATACCGTGGTAGGTACACGTCCTGGACTTTGGGATGACACATACATGTACCTTGATAAGTACATGTCCCTGGCTGCTGGGTGACACAAACCGTGGTAAGTACAGGTCCCTGGCTTCTGGGTGACACATACCGTGGTAAGTACACGTCCTGAGCTTCTGGGTGACAATTACCGTGGTAGGTACACGTCCTGGGCTTCTGGGTGACACATACCGTGGTAGGTACACGTCACGGGCTTCTGGGTGACACATACAATGGTAGGTACACGTCATTGGCTTATGGGTGACACATACCGTGGTAGGTACACGTCACGGGCTTCTGGGTGACACATACCGTGGTAGGTACACGTCCTGGGCTTCTGGGTGACACATACCGTGGTAGGTACACGTCACGGGCTTCTGGGTGACACATACAATGGTAGGTACACGTCCCGGGCTTCTGGGTGACACATACCGTGGTAGGTACACGTCCCGGGTTTTGGGGTGACACATACCGTGGTAGGTATACATCCTGGGCTTCTGGGTGACACATACCGTGGTAAGTACACTGTACACGTACTGAGCTTTGGGTGACACATACAATGGTAGGTACACGTCATTGGCTTATGGGTGACACATACCGTGGTAGGTACACGTCCCTGGCTTCTGCGTGACACATACCGTGGTAGGTACACGTCCCGGGCTTCTGGGTGACACATACCGTGGTAGGTACACGTCCCGGGCTTCTGGGTGACACATACCGTGGTAGGTACACGTACTGGGCTTGGGGTGACACATACCGTGGTAGGTACACTTCCCTGGCTTCTGGGTGACACATATCGTGGTAGGTACATGTTCCGCGCTTCTGGGTGACACATACCGTGGTAAGCACATGTCATGGGTTTTGGGGTGACATATACCGTTGTAGATACATGTACATGTACTCTGTGGACACAGGGACATGGCGTACAATTTGACAATACCAATTTTGTCAATAAACAATATAAATATGGGACTGTCAAAACTAACATTCGTATACAGCTTCATCACCATTTTCATTTCTATTATATATATATATTTTGATTTATTCATTGTATATATATATATACACATAAGTGTAGACAAACTGGTGCTGTCAAATTTTCGGAGCAATCCGCTCCTTTGTCAAGACACAAATTAAAGAAACATAAAATCATTACAATACATTGTACATAAAAACAATATTGAAAGTATAAGATTTTATGTATTGTAATTATTTTATGTTTCTTTAATTTGTGTCTTGACAAAGGAGCGGATTGCTCCGAAAATTTTATGTTTCCACACTGTTGGAATTACTTCTTTGCCCTTTATAAAATTTTAAGTAATTCGCATCCTATAAATATACATTTGTAAGGATCCAGTGTTATTTGGAAAACTACCGTTTATATTACTTCTTTGACCCATATATATATACATACATGTACCTGTTGCACACCATTTATGTAAAATGCAATAAAAACTGAATCTATTAGCGTCCGGATTTATTCGAGTGACCTCCCTTATACCGTTCTGTTCCTTTTGTTGCAGGACGACAACGCCGCGTTCGCCCCGATAGCTAACGCCATAGGAAACGTCACATTTAAAGGTAAGTAACGGCGATGCTCCTCCAATCTCGCCTATTGATATTGTTACTGTACAATATTTACAATCATTGACCTTTATTGAGGTGAATATGTGGTTATATCAACCTCAAAAAGGTAATTATGAATATTAAACGAGATGAAAATATTTACCATATAATTTACACTCCATATATATCATGTATAATATACACAATGTATATTTACCTTGCAATGCACATGTTAAATATACAACCTGCAGTGTAGTGTAATATTTTCACTAGATATTTATGTTTCATGCATTTTGACAAATTTCAATGATTTTTCACGACTTTGTTTTTCACTGGAATTTATTGAAACTTCACAAACACGTAGAGAATTATTTGCTCATTCATCCAGTAATATTTGTATAATTTTCCGTAGCCAATTTCAAGAGATGTTTCATGTATTTCTGCAATGTTTTCATGTATTTCTGCAATGTTTTTATATTAAATAGAATAAAGAACAGAACGACGTCGTGTTTTGGTTACTGTGCATATATGCGTCAATTTCGAGAAAACTAAACATTGGAAAAAAATAAAATTCATCAAATAAAAGACCTAACATATGTTTGAAATTTTAAGAAAATCCATTGTAAACCGATGTCATAAAAATTATTGAAAATTTGTCAAAATGCATGAACTATATAACAAAATCATCACGTGTCCGAGTATATACTGCTCTACACTGTACTCATTCACGTTATCTTAAGAATGCTCATCAGTTATGCGCCGTACTCGGTTGCTAAAAATTTGTCACGTGAACAGATATATATTTTTGTAAAGTAAACATGATACCAACTGCGCATTATATTATATTATAGGTACCAACACTCCACGATTACATGTAGATGTTTATATGATGTCAGTACACTGTTATATTATAGTACCAACACTCCACGATTACATGTAGATGTTTATATGATGTCAGTACACTGTTATATTATAGTACCAACACTCCACGATTACATGTAGATGTTTATATGATGTCAGTACACTGTTATATTATAGTACCAACACTCCACGATTACATGTAGATGTTTATATGATGTCAGTACACTGTTATATTATAGTACCAACACTCCACGATTACATGTAGATGTTTATATGATGTCAGTACACTGTTATATTATAGTACCAACACTCCACGATTACATGTAGATGTTTATATGATGTCAGTACACTGTTATATTATAGTACCAACACTTCACGACTACATGTAGATGTTTATATGATGTCAGTACACTGTTATATTATAGGTACCAAAACTCCACGATTACATGTAGATGTGTATATGATGTCAGTACATTGTTATGTTATAGTACCAACACTCAACGATTAAATGTAGATGTGTATATGATGTCAGTACATTGTTATGTTATAGTACCAACACTCCACGGTTAAATTTAGATGTTTATATGATGTCAGTAACTATTATGTTATAGGTACCAACAACCCACTACGATTAAACGTAGGAGCAATGCTTCCTAAACGCATGAACCGATTCTTCCGGTACAAGGGAAGCCTGACCACACCCCCTTGCTTTGAAAGTGTCACGTGGACAATGTTTGAGGACAAAATATTTCTGTCAAAACAGCAGGTAGGCACATTGTTCGTTACTGGAATGGTCTCTAAGTAAAATTTTATTTTTAACACTCTTCATTGTAACTTCAGTATATTCAGTACAGTTTTCTCATCTTCGTCATTTTCGATATCCAGGGATTATGTTCACCATCGCTCTCTACACCCCTGGACTATATCGTGGCTAAACGGTAGTCACTGCTAACGTCTCAGGGGAGATTACTCGATATTAGTATTTTTTGAAGTACAGAAATATAATCAGGGTAATTTCCCCTGAGACTTTTTCAGTGTCTGATAGTCGATTTTTTGTGAAATGTAACCGCTTGACATATCAACCTGAACTTTGGTAATTATTTTCAAAATAGTTTAAGATGATTAATAACATAAAATTTTTTTTTTCTTTTATTCAAAGTTCTCTATATTTTCTATTTATAAATGGTTATTCTCCTGGCCACAAGTGCCTGTTATTTCCTTAAGGTAAATACCTCTTTAAGTAATGGTTTCTTTTCAACAGCTGGCAATGTTCAGATCGGCATCAGCAGATGTAAGTGGGCATGCGCATCCGCTCGTGGACAACTTCCGCCCAGTGCACCCCCACAACGGTCGCAATGTGTTCCGCAACTTCAAGTTAGAGGACGAGTTGAACACGGCGTCCCAGTTCTCTAGTGTCGGTCTCACTTTCACCGTCATCGTTGCTATTCTTCAGTCATATTTATTTTGACGCAGACATCCGTTTTAGACTCTAGTCGACAACTCTAATCTAGTCATGTGACAAAACACGTGGTATCAAGGCGGGAGCACACTCGGTTTACCTAAATATTGCTGATTATGACTTACACGGGGAGGCGAATCACCGCATAAATTTCAACTCTACTTGTTAAAATTCACCGCATCTTGTTCCTTTTTATAAGAAGAAACAAACACAAAGCAGACGACAACAAACATGACTTTTTCACCATAATTATATTAGAGAAAGATTCAGGTAAAATGATATAACCTCAGGATTTCACACTAATGGTGGTTGGCTGTTACATAGGTTGTTATGGGAACACTATCATGAAGTTAACTGTATATACGTGACAAGTTGCAGAAAACGTAGTATACACATGTAGGTGTTTTCTTCAGTTTTAGCCATTGAGAAATGAAAACATGTACCCTGTTATATGTAGTAAGTGGTTAACAGTTGGATCAGTGTTAATCCACAGCAGTACCTATCTAATGTGTAGGAGCATGACAACGTTAACGCAGCTGAAATATACATGTACAAATGTATCAGAAGAAATTTTATAAAAGTCGACGATGTGAATGCTAATATTACACTAGAATGAGGAAACAAAATATAGTGCTGTCTGTACACAACTACGAAGTAAAACCTCTAATTAAAATAATGCCATGCTGAAACCGGAATTATTTGAAAGAACCATTTTCATTCATGAAATCTTCCTGACAAACAAGGAAAGACCCATGCGACATAACTATTGTGTACTGTTTATGCTGGTAAAATTGAATGTTGTATTACAAAATGCACATGTACATGGACTGTATCGCGTCATTAATGGATCATACAATCATGTCGCCTAAAGCGTCAACTGATGTTTAATGATGTACCGAGAGTTTGTGTTGATGAACAGTTAGTGTGGTGACGGCATAGTCCAGCCGTGTTTTCTGTGAATTGGGTAAGAAGTATCCCCAACTAACGGATTCGGAGTTGGGGTCGGATGATCCTAACAAGAAAAGTGGCAGGGGTCCGATGGGTCGTTCATGAAGATCGTCTGAAAACAGGATATTCAATGTTGTTGATTTTTTCAGTGTTCCGTTGCATTGTTAATTGTTTTTATCTTTCCTCTCCATACGATCCCGGGTTTTGTAGGGACGTTTAACGTAATTAGCCCACTAATCGGGCCATTAATCAACTTGAAAACCAATATTCCTTCTTTGTACATTTTATATTATGCATTTATCTGTAAGATTCATTACTATAGTAATTGTATCTAGTCCTTTTATAGATGTGTCTATGCGGAGTGACAGTATGACCGAAGGTAGATATATAAGAAACAATCGCATTTTAAATGATTGTGTTACCAGTTATCTGTATGTCAGCAATATGCATGTTGTAACTAGATCATATTTGAAAATAAATTCATAATTTTAAAATTATCAAAAGTTTTGTTTTCTGTTAATTTTTAGCATCTTCGATAGGATCTATATGGAATTAGCATTACAGGGGTTACACTTTGTAACACACACACACTCTCTCTCTCTCCCTCTCTCCCTCTCTCTCTCTCTCTCTCTCTCTCTCTCTCTCTCTCTCAGATACCAGATCAAGGAAGGAGATGATTGTTCACCCCCCCCCCCCATCATTTGGGTTGTTTTTTTTTACAAAAATATCTACAACACAAAGCTACGGTGGCTGATTTGTGCCATTTCGTTGTTTCGTCCCGAAAGGACGATATTTAGTAGCTATTAAATTTCGTCCTTTCGTTCTTTCGGGGCGAAAGGACGACATGTAAGAAGTATTAATTATCGTCCTTTCGTTCTTTCGTCCATAAAGGACGATATTTACTTCTTTCCTAAATATCGTACTTTCGTCCTTTTGCCTCGAAATAACGAAAAGACGATACTTGTTACGCGAAAGAACGACAATGACGAGGCGAAAGGACAATAATTAGGAAATGTAAAATATCGTCTTTTCGGGGCGAAAGGACGAAAGAACGAAAGGACGATATTTTGGTATTTGTGTACACGTGGTCAGACGGAGCGGTGGACGTATAGTTCACGTCGCTCATCAAAAATGTTCAATTTTTATTGGAATTCATATGGATTTTGGAACTTTTGAATTGTCACACTCTATCAACAGAGTGATGTGAATCTAAATATAAAGATACAAGAAACCAAGACTCACCTAAATGTAAGTAAATCGACTTTACGCGACTGAACTTTCTGCTACGGAACAGTACTCACCGTGTGTACATAATTATAACCTACCTGTATACATGTACGTATCCCGGTCGCTTAGCTAAGTACGGACTTTCAAGTAACGTGCAAAATGGACAGTACTTAGTTATTTAAGAATTTGAACAAAATGGATAATACAACTGAGAAAAGCTTAAACATGTCTACATCTGAGGTCCTAACTGAATGCAGGAATACACCATACAGCGAAAATGAAAACATTGAACCAACAACAATAACGCAAATGATGAAAGCTATGCAAAGTACGATGAGTGAAATGAACTCCCGATTGACAGCTATAGAAAATAATACAAGCACATTGGATTTGATAAACAAAGAGCTCGGTAGTTTAACACTTAGAATGGACAAGACAGAAGAGGTGATAGATACAGTGAAAAGGAAAATAAGAGACATCGAGACCGATCTACAAGGAAATAGTAACATAATGGACAGAGTGAAAGCGGCAAACGACACGATCGGAAGAAATGTGACACAAATGAAAGTTGCTATGGATGATACAGAAAAACAGGAAAATGAAACTTTCCAGGAGATAGAAGATTTGAGGGACATGTACGAAGGAATGAAAGAACAAGCAATGGAAGCACAATGCAGAAGCATGAAATACAACTTGATATTTTCTGGAATAGAAGAAAAGGTGTGGGATTCGGACGAACATGCCGAGAACCCAGGTCAGATGATAAAAACATTTATATAAAAAAAACTGAAAATACAAAGTGCAGACGAAATCCTTATTGCCAATGTCCATAGAATCGGAAAAAGAGATCGCCGCGCAGCTGCTAGGCGCAGGTCCATCGTTGTTAAATTTGTCCACTACGAAGATTTAACCAAAATTAAAATGTCAGCAAAACATTTGAGAGGAACCAACTACGGAATCAACGAACAATTCCCCCCTGAAATAGAAGAAATAAGAAAAAACCTATACCCCATAGCAAAAAGTGCAAGGAAAGAAGGGAAAAGGACAGCTCTAGTGAGAGACAAACTATATATTGATAACATTTTATATAAAACACCAGATACGCGCGAAACCCAGAACACGCCCACTAGACCACCGCGACCAAAGCGCAGGCGCTCCAGCGACCAATCCGGTTATCGCTAGGGACGCGCAGGAGGGCGGATACATCGGTCCTACGAGTCTGCACCTTGTTCTAGTCGGGCCCATGATGAACAATGCCCTATTGTAAATACATGTTGTAAGAAAATTAAGATTTTAGCTCTTAATGTTCGTGGAATTATGAGAAGAACCCAGTATCCAGAGTTTTTGGTATTTATCGGTAGATTTGACATTTTATGTTTAACAGAGACAAAAACTGATGACGTTGATATCATTGATATAACAGGTTTCAACACTGTTATGAAAAATCGTTTTGAATATAAAAGGGTAAAGTCTGGCACGTGTTATACACGTGAGGTCTAAATTTAACGAAATGAAGAGTAATAACTCTAAAGATTATTGGAATCTTTTAAACAGTTGTCTTAAGAAAAAGCCCAAGGTACATATTCCAATTGAAACACTGTATTATCATTTCAAAGAATGTAATACACATGATGATGATGATGATGATGATGATGATGATGATGATGATGAACATATTTACATTAATTGTAATAGCAATGTAATAAATGACGTCATAAGTAAGGAAGAAGTTGAAAGAGCTATAAATGCCCTTACAGCTAATAAAGCATGCAGTGACGATAACATTATAAATGAATATATTAAATGTTCGGCCCCTAAAATGACTGAATTACCATGTATATGTTAAGCTTTATATGTTATTTTTAACTGTGGTAAGCTACCAGATCAATGGTGCACGGGTTCTATTATTCCAGTATATAAAAATAAAGGTTCAGTAACTGATCCTAAAAACTACAGACCCATTACCACTGTCAGCTGTCTTGGTAAATTATTTACTGGAATTTTAAATGAAAGACTTCAGAATTTCTCTACAGAATACAACATTATACACGAAAATCAAGCGGGTTTCCGAAAGAACTATTCTACAACGGATTATATTTTTATTTTGCACTCATTAATTTCTCTTACAAATTTGACAAAAAAACAAGCTACATTGTATTTTCATCGACTTCGAAAAGGCGTTCGATAAGGTGTGGCGGAAAGGTCCGTTGGATAAACTATTAATCAATAATGTGAACGGTAAAATGTACGACATAATATACAATATGTACCAAGGTATAAAATCTAAGATTGTGTTAAATGGTCAAGAATCAATTTTTTCCCCATGTGATATCGGATTGAGACAAGGGGAAAACAAAATAATATTAAAGGTGTAGAACGGGATATTAGTTTTTTCCATAGTCCGACACGCCAAACAGTATCAAATGCTTTCTTAAAGTCTACAAATGAACAGTACATTTTTGTTCCTTGTGAGAAATACAAAAAATTTATGAGTGTATTATAAACATATCTTCTGTTGTAGAATAACCTTTCTAAAACCTGCTTGAGCATTTGATATAAGACAGGTATGCGGCACGCGTGGCCATGATCCCTCGACCATAAATTAATTACAACCGGACTCGCTAACATGATTAGCAGGTTATTATTTTGTGGAAAAAATGTAAGACTTCAAAACATACACTTGAGATGATTATGTATTAATTTTCTCATAATTTCATATAACACCGCTAAAACGGTGTGAGTATTCACTGATGGTCGCCATTGGATGCACCCTATATGTGTATGCAGGGACGTATATGTGAGACATACTTTGTATACGTCCCTGCAAACACATATCGGCAGGAACTGATCGTAAAACCTATGAAAATGCACGCTGAAAAATATTGCTGCATGTTGGTCGGCTGTATAAATACAAAAGTACGTAGAAACAACCTCAAACAAAAAGATAAGGAAAAGGATATTGGTGTTACTATAGACCACGGACTTAGATATAACCTAATTCCGTGTATAGGCTCAGAACTTTGAAACTGTTCGAGAAAAAAAAGATTAGGTCTCTTAAATACCCCTGAGTTTTATTGACAAACAATGAACATGGTACATATTTTCAAAATAAGATGATAAGATTACTTGATTGGTTTTAATCCGCATTTTATTCATTTATGTTAAAATAAAATATGAAATAATAACTGTGTTACAGACATATCATGCAAGTTTTTAATAGCATTTGTCAAGTTGAATAGAAGAGTCATTGACATTTAATAAAGTGACATGTACATATATATGTACTGTGTGACTTGACGACAGGTTCTGGATATTTCAAAAGGTACATTTGTACACTCGATAGTCTATGTTCCATTCAAAGTCGAGAACTAACTACAGATCTAGAGTACACATTTTGAAGTTATAAAGAGTGGATAATAACCGCAACATACTCAACTATTACCAGTTAGTTTTAACTGTGATAGTCCCCTCCCCCGTCTCCAAAGTTAATTCCTGCTATTTGAGTAACAAGTTACGTGTGAAGTTGGCACCGGCCATTATCGAACTGACCAGGTAGATTATCCCGCTAGTCCAATTACGTAATATAATGGACACTAACCTGAGATGTACAGTATACAAAGGTATAATTATAAGATTCACTATTGAATCATTGGACAAATAATATGTATAACAGTATATTACTATAAATGACATGGAGTATTACAATATGATATAGCGCAAATGGTCCATTAAAATGAATTTGAACAGTCAATATCTAAATACTAAAGGACCAAATGCGGTATGCCCCGATATATGCCCCAATATTCTTACCTTTAAATGATATAAATAAATATAATTTGAAATAGCAATAAAGATACATCAATTTGCTGGAAATAAGTTTGATTTGACTAATATTGCTTTGAATATATTTTTGGGGGGTTTTAAAAGGCGCACGTTACGAGATTTTCGCGAAAACTACAGATACACAAAGAACCACAAAGATATTTCAAAATTGTTTTCTTTTTTTGTAAAACAAATCATCTCCTTAAGTTTCGTTTTGGAGCACGACTGCGCTCATACCTAAAGATCGAAAAAAAAAGATCTCGAAAAATCGAACTCCGCCCGAAACTCGAATGAGAGAAGACTATAATGAACGACGCGGCCATTTTATCCGGACTTTGTCGTTCTTGTAAAAAAAGATAACGACACAAAAAAATGTTGTAAAATTATTATTTTAACTTCTACTAATTTAAAACCATCCATAAATTATAATTCGTATTTTGAATGAAATAAAAGTATTTTGATTAAGATAAAATGTTAAGTTTCGAATTTTCCGTAACTTCCGGAATTCGTCATTTAAACTACTGTACATCACTCGCGGAAACGTAAACAAAACGCGAATCGAAACAAACCAGCTTATCGGTCCGTTTAACTGCACAGAGGAGGACTTTTCCGTCTGTTGGATCTGGCTGTTTTATAATTGGTATGTGTTGGATTACAGACGATGTTCAAACACACAAAATATTAGATTGCAGTTTGTTGGTATCGAAATCTGGTGAGTTTGGTCAGGGACATACAATGTATATATGTGAGTGGGATAGCTATATATAGGTCACCGACCCGTTTGTGCGTTGGTATAGCGAGAGCTTTTGTATTTGTGCACCGAACCTTGAAGTTAGCGACGAAGTTAGCGACAGCGGGTTTTCCCCAGTGTGCAAATGGTTCGGAATTCATGTCTTTGTACTAGATTTAGATATTGAGAAAGGTCCACCCAGTAAATAGTACTTCTCTTGAATTATCGGTCATAAATAATTCACTCAAAATCCAAGATAGCCTCCCGTTAATTGTAAATATCCAACTTATAAAAATGAGTTTTTGAAAAAAATATCATTACACGTTTTTGGTTTAATTTTTTCTGAGAAGAGATTAAAACAGCTAGGGTGGTTAAAGTTGTTCAACAGACATGCTGTCAATCTATGTGTTCTACATGGTTTTTATACATACAGGTTATCTAACTAAGGATTCCATGTTTCCGTATAAATCCCTGTTTAGGCAGCTTGTTTCATTTCTTTGCTTCCTTCAGTTTTATATACGGTCCAAATTATTGTATAGTCCTACATACTCTACATATGTAGCCTACGTTCATGTTTATTACAGAGGCTGGGCGGCCATGTTGTAAAATTGACAATCATCACACATTTGTCACAAAAACATGTGAAAAAAACTCAGCTTTAAATTGGTTCAAAAATCAAATCGATTGGTCGAGTAGTTAGTGCTAAAGACAAGACATGTGAAGAGAGTTGACCGGATTTTATCAAGATAGAGAAAATCAGATTAATAGCAAGAGTTTAAGTATTTTGAATTCAGACATTGTTTATTAATTACATTTTGAGAATACAAAACGGTACTCTAAATTCTCTTCCATGAACATGGAAACATGATGCGTATGCATAACTTCAAAGAATATTAACACTCAACATACAAAATGTAATTTGTTTTGTATGAAATCAGATGGATCCCCACAGTACTGCTTTACACCACAATCATAATACAAGTGTATATATTGCATCAGTATTATACTTTACTTAAATAATTCTTTACTATTGAACTTTAGGACAATTAATTACTAAGCTTAGAATTAATTACCCCATATAGCTTTAAAAAAGATATATTTTGTAGGAGAATTTTTTTTCATTTTGACCTGCCGATCACTATTTTAAGAATGGCAGTTGATTTAAAAACCCTTTTAACAAAACATAAGGTCAATTTATTTTTTATTATTTTTTAAATAGGAATAAAATATTGTCTAACTATTGCGCATGTATATGAAGTATAAGATGCAGTATAACATTACAACATGTTAAAGAAAGCTAGGAAGCTGGAAGAATATCAAGTATTTTATCCTCATGTCAATACCAATGCTTGTTGTATTTATTATGAAAACTGGGTGAACCTAATTCACTTTTTTAAACAGGCATACATGTACCTGGGTATACCTTGGAAAAGCTTAAAATCTTAGAATCTTCCGGAACACCTGGTCTTATTCTCTAGTTCTTTTGCAAAGGACTTCATGTGAATCTTTCCTTTGTTTATATTTTGCCCCTGGTTTAATCGATTTTGAGTTTTGATTATGATTTTCTTAACGCTTCGGTATTCTCTTATTTATTTTCACAACACTGGGCGGGTGCCTCTGCTGGTGGACAGTTTTGTCCCCGAGGGTACTCAACACCAAGTAGCTTTTTCAAAGCATGGATAGAGAAAATAACAAGCAATACAAACTGGCTGAGTCGGCGCCCAGTATAAAAAGGACTCCCTTAATGGTTTCAACGGGTAAAAACTCAAATTAAGGGCAAAGCTCGGATAGTAGGCATTTTTATAAAAAAAATCTGATTCTTTTGTTCGTGTTAAACCATGCAAGGTCAGTCTCACTGACTTGTTTGATGTTTCGGACACGTCAGATTTTTATAATATTTCCAAATGTGGAATTAAAAATTGTAAGTCTTGTGGTATACTTGTGGTATACTTATGTATTACCGACAAGTCTTACAATAGTTTCCTTACACAAAAAGAATACTCTACCCGAAGCTTTGAACCGCTAAACTGTCAGTCATCCAATGTTGTATACGGTATTGAGGGTTCGCTTTGTGGTTTAATTTATGTGGTTGAAACCAAAGGCCAAACGACAAATAATGAATGGTCATCGTTCGGCTGTTAATCGGGACGAGCATCAATGTTTGTATCAACATTTCAACCTCCCCGATCATTCTATTCTTTCCATGAAAGTCCGTATTCTGGAAAAAAAATTATCACCCTACAAATAATCCCACACTCAGCACTCCGTACCGTAGACAGCGTGAGGAATACCATAAGACTTATTGGCACTGCTATGCATATGGATGCAATGATCTTATAGATTCGGTGGGAAACCTATCGAGTCCTGGATGCAGTCAAATAAATGTAATGTCTTTGTTTACCCCTCAAAGGAGACGCCAGCGTAGTCATGGCCATCGACAACTATTATTTCCTACAGTTATCCTATACCTATTGCACAAAGCTTTTCAATTATAAGCAAACGCTGCAACAATTGAATATAGATGACCTTAGAATGACTCCTCCTTCAGCATGTTCATGTTCTTCATCTCAATATTGCTATGGTCCAGCTGGCCACATAGTAACGGGTAATCTGAATATTATCCCAAAAATAAAGCTCCGGGAGCTTTTCATGAAAGGTCCCAAGTATCGAGAGACTCCATCCATCAATTTGCATATGGATTTCAAGATTCGTATGGACTCGATGGAAGATTACGCCAGACAATGGACTAAACGTGAACATGCTGAATTGGATTCACTTTCAGAGTGGGTTAAGACTATCAGGTCCTCTATTCAGAAAAGAATAAGCAATTTGCGTCATAAAAAGGAAAACTAAACACAAGTCGATATTTCTTGACCCCGATGTCCGAGCAACACTCAACGATCTACAAGATAAGTATGTAGTTGTGTCTGCAGACAAAGCATTTAACAACTTGATCATTGTTTGCAAACGCTATTACATTCATTGTTTGCAAAAAGAACTAGGCCTGCTTGATAACCAAGGTAACCCTACTTACACATTGACCGGTTTTTCGAAAGATGAAATACTGTCCAATCATGCTTCTGTATAACAATCTTTCCAAGTACCGGTTAATGAGCAAAATGCTGATCTATCTCGTCTTTATTGGATACCGAAACTACACAAGGATCCCTATAAACAACGTTTTATCGCTGGCTCTGCTTATTGCTTGACCAAGCCATTATCAGAACTTCTTACTACAAACCTTAGTACCATAAAAATCAGGGCTTCAGTCTTATTGTGACACTGTATACTCCAGAAGTGGAATTAATGGGATGTGGTCAAAACATTTGATTTTTCCACCGTGTACACTACCATACCTCATACAAAATTGAAGGAACGTCTCCGATATCCTGTTATGAGAGCTTTCTTTTCCAAGAAAGGCGGACGACGATACAAATGTATGGTAGTGAGCTATCGTGGAGCATACTTTGTCAAAAACGCGACATCAGCTAAGAGTAAATATACTGAAGAAGATATAGTAAGGATGATTGAATTCCTGGTCGACAACATTTTTGTTTGAGTTCGGAGGAAATATTTTCCAGCAGACAGTTGGCATTCCCCTGTGAACAAACTGTGCCCCACTCTTAGCTGACTTGTTTTTGTTTTCATGTGGCAGGTTGAATTAATCTGTTTTATTTATCATTATGTATAATTATATATAGTTATATGTATTGGTTGTTTTAAAAATAAAACATTGATACTGTCGCTTTAAAGGAAATTCTATTAAGTTGATGGAATGTGCTGCCTTAATGTTTATGAACTGTAACCTGTTTTTTAATTATATGCATGTTTTGACATGTGACTGACTATAACTTTTCTCACTGGACAAGACTAACCTGAGGCTCATTCTTTCTGCCTTTCTATAAATTTTTTATCTATAGTCACTTGTACACATGACCCTTTAAGGTGCAAGTCATTTTTCATCTTACTGATTAGACTTGGTCCGGCTGCATTTCATGGTAAGTTATACTATTTTATATTAGTTTTGGTAATTATTGTATACTAAGTTTATAACACAGATGTAAGCTTGTTCTGTATAATGTTTAAATAATGGTTTAATTGTAAAAGTTATATTTGTCTTAAATTATTAACTTTGATAAAACCCATAGTTCCCGCCGTGTTAAAAGATAAAGGCTAAATAGTTTAAATATAATTCTAAGTGAATTTCCTGTATTTAAAAGACGAATAGTTGGTCTAATAGTTAATGTCATATTGTTTTTAGAATTGTCCTTGTCCCGTGTCCTGACAATGCTGTACAGTGCATAGTACGCTACGTACATGGTTAAACCCCTGCTATATCTCGTAGGCTGAGTTTATAAGTATATGTTTCTGTAACTATGGAACGAGCGACGCAGCCTTGCCCGAGAATGACAACACAATAATACACTGTGTACACTATCTACAAATTTATTTACACTATATATAACTGCTATACAATCGGGTTTACATATATCATACACTCACCGCACACACTATTACACCACATACAAATCAGTTAAGTCTTATCAAGGTCTTTACACCTCCTCTTCTATAAATGCATTCCTCTGGAGTCCTCAGAAACCAGCCATGAATGTCCCAACATCATCCCGCATGACAGTGTTCGTGACATATGGGTTCACGTGGATAACTTCCACCACCTCTGAACTAGTGAGTATGCTAGTTCTCCATACTCAGGGTCCAACTGCAGGTAACACGCAGCTCCAATCAGTTGACCTGATCTTTCGAGGAAATCCGTCCTGAACTACATATTGGGTCCCCTTTACCACCGCTGTTTCATATGTATAAATGGTCCTGTTCTGACCAAATCTGAGATATGTTGGTTGGTCTGTGTTGGTTCACCAGTAGGTCCAGGGTAAAAGCTGGTGTAAAATAAGAATAAAAATGTGACAGAAAATGTTGAAAAGCGTTCAAAAGTCTATGTCACTTATTTTTCCACTAAATATCTATTTCACTCATGCGCTTCCATACATTCAAAATTTGACCAAACTGAGATATCCTTATCAAAATAAGCATATATTATTCAATATGAACACTAGATGTCGAATACAATAAATACACTACATATAGAATATCTAATACACAAACTAATACCAGAAATAACTATTAATTGATTGTGCGGGTCCACGAAACACAAATTATCAACATGTCGCCTAAAGGCCTCCATACCTACGGATAATGCATACACGCAAATAACAGAATATACGACTATTAGAACCTTCAGATAAGTTGCACATTATACATACATTATTATCATTCGATTACAACACATTCATAACAATTATAACACACCTAAACTATGTCTAAATGAAATACACATCATAACAACTCAGTTACGCTTGAGTGGACCGCACCCGTGTCAATGCTCGACCGGTCTCCATCGGGTAAATAAACACATCCACATGGATAATATAAATAGAAATGAACAACTAGGGGTCAAACACTTACCACAGTCAGCTGTCTGTGCTTTCCATGAATGTTAGACTTTGTATGGTCACATACTAAAGCCGCTATCTGTTGGTGCGTTATCTGACCACCATAGCGTCATTGTTTCCTCCCCGGTCACTCTCGTGTATTTCCGTAAATACTTACCTGTGACGTCGGAGTTATAGGTAGCACTCCACCAAATATCCGGGTAAATATATATCATATAAAAAACCATAACAAAATACTTAACAACATACTTACCAATTCCGTCAATATATATATGCGACCGTCACACATCCCCCCGCTTCAGATGAAATAGGTCACGATTTCACACAAATCAACGTCGCATAAGTTGACGAATATACACTGGAAACACCGTAGATCTCCCCGAACTACCGACAGCAACTTCCCATCTCTATATCCAATATAGGTATCTACACCCGGCTGAGATAATCCGCTCCTACGTTGTCACAACCTTTGATAGCTCGCAATCGAAATCGGTAAGGTTGCAACAACAGGGCCCATCTCATCAGCCTTCCGTTGGCTGTCCTCGTACGGTTCAGATACGTCAAGGGTTGGTGATCTGTTTCCAGAATGAACTCGCGTCCGTACAGGTATGGTTCAAACTTCTGTATGCCCCAAACAATAGCCAAGCACTCACGCTCGATAATGGCATAATTCCTCTCGCGGGGAAGAAGTTTCCTGCTGGCATATGCTACTGGCATCGGCTTGCCCTGTTCCTCCTGTAGCAGTACTGCTCCAATACCTGTGTAGGATGCATCAGTCCTGAGAATGAAATCTTGATTCAAATCAGGTAGTTTCAATACTGGACTGCTTGTCAACATCTTCTTCAGAGACACAAATGCTTTATCCTGACTAGCGCTCCACTCCACCTTGTTTGGTAATCCTTTCTTGGTCAAATCACTAAGTGGTATGGCAATGGTAGAGAAATTCGGAATGAATCTCCGATAGAAACTTGCCAGCCCAAGAAACGAGCGAACCTGCTTCTTCGTTTCTGGCCGGGGTGCTTCCTCTATTGCTTTAATTTTCTCTTGCTCTGGACGAAGTCGTTTGTCTCCTACGACATACCCTAGACAAGGCAATGACTTGAATCCTATGGAGCACTTGCTTGGTCGTGCCGTCAGTTTGGCCTTCCTTAAACGACGAAACAGTTCCTTTAACACCTCCAGATGTTGTTCCCAGGTTTCTGTGAAAATAAGGATGTCATCGATGAAATTGTTCAAACAATCCAATCCTGCTAACAGTTTCCTCATCATCCGACTAAACGTCGCGGGCGCATTCACCAATCCAAATGGCATAACTCGAAACTGAAACAGTCCTTGAGGTGTGCTAAATGCAGTCTTTGGTTTTGCCTCCTCAGCCATTGGTACTTGCCAGTACCCTTTGGACAAATCCAGTTTAGAGAAGTAAAGTGCTCCCGCTAGACGACCGAAGATGTTGTTCGTGTCTGGCATCGGTTCAGCGTCGAATACCGTAACGCAATTCAACTTCCGGAAATCAATGCAGAATCTGTTACTGCCGTCCTTCTTTTTCACCATTACGACAGGTGCAGAATAAGGTGATTCAGATGGTTCGATAATATTCATGTCGATCATTTTCCTCACTTCTTCCATAATCACTTCCTTGGTGTTGTATGGCAATGGATATTGTTTCACTCGAACAGGCTCCGATGTAGTTGTATGTATGTCGTGCTGTGCCAAGTTGGTGTGCCCCGGCATGTCTGTTAGTACATCTTTGTATGACTTCAGCAAATCATGGACTTCTTCCAGCTGTGATGGTGTCAGCTCCTCGGCTATGTCGACATCATCTATACTTTCTTTGCCTGTCGTAGATGGAAGTGTTTCCAACTCCTGATTTCCTTCACCTTCTCCTTCATCCTCATGTAATACAGCTGTGCCAATACATCCTAGAATTCCATTGACTTCGGCTTTCTTGTCCTTGCTTTGCGGTTCCATATATTTCTTCAGAAGATTCACATGCATTGTCTTGATCTTTCCACCTCGATCTATCCGATAATCTGAAGGTCCAACTCTTTCCATTACATCAAATGGTCCACGCCACTGCATCAACAGTTTGTTGGCCTTGGTTGGCAACAACACTAAGACTTTGTCCCCTGCTTTCAGTTGTCTTATCTTCGCTTTCCTGTCGAAATATTTCTTCTGTTTTCCCTTTGCCTTCTTCAGATGTTCCGTTGCTATCTGACATGTCTCCTCCAGTTTCTCTCTCAAGTCCATTACGTATTGATATGTTGACTTCACCTCGTCATCTTGCACATCTTTTGTCCATAACTCTTTCAAAATCATCATCGGTCCACGTACTGATCTTCCATATAACAGTTCGAAGGGGGAAAAGCCCAAACTCTCCTGGGGAACTTCGCGGTATGCGAACAACAACGCATTGATGAACTTGTCCCAGTCCTTGGGTCGTTCCGCACTCATCCTCCGAAGCATTTGTTTCAGTGTGCCATTGAATCTTTCGACCAACCCATTACACATAGGGTGGTATGGTGTCGTTGTCAGTTGTCTCATGGATAGCAGTCGGGAAACTTCACGCATTACATCTGATGTAAATTGCGCTCCTTGATCTGTGAGCATTTCAGCAGGAACTCCAACTCTGCTAAAGATATCCACCAACGCTTCTGCTACTCTTTCAGTCTCTATGCCACGAAGTGCCACGGCCTCTGGATATCGTGTCGCATAATCCACTACCGTCAGGATATATCTATTTCCTCTGTCAGTTGCTGGTTGTATAGGCCCGATCAAATCAACAGCAATCCTCTTGAATGGCGTGTCTATTAGCGGCATATTCCCAAGAGGTGCAACAGGAACTCTCCCCTTGGAAATCGTTCGTTGGCATACGTCACACGACCTACAATAGCGAGTCACGTCTGCCCGCACACCAGGCCAGAAGAATTCTGTAAGCACACGATCTGCCGTCCGTTTTGCTCCTAAATGACCTGCCATTATGGATGAATGAGCCAGGTTCAAAACTGCCTGTCGGAATTTCTCTGGGACTATAAGTTGACGAAACTCCTTCCCATTTGCAACGCTTGGACTCTGAAACTTCCGGTAAAGCAATCCCTTATGGTAGAATATTACAGAAAATCCTCCGTCCTGACGTTTGTGCTGGTCATTTGTCTTGACCACGTCCCTCAACCTTGACAAAGTATGGTCTCTTTTCTGCTCCTCCTTAATTTGGTCCAGATCCGCTATGTCAATACCCTCTTGTACTTGTAACGGACGATATTCCATCTGTCCCTTTTTCTTCTGAGCCCTTGTTTCTACAGCCTGTACCACGCTCTCTTCTCTTGTCCAGGTGTTGTCAGGCTGGTCAGGGGGTCTCGCTCCATCTATGTTACCAATGATTAAATCGTAGAGGGGTGTCTCCAGTACCCAGGCATTAACGGTCCCTTTTAGAAATGGCGTATCTATATCCAGCTCAGCAACTGGAACTTGAATCTTGGATCCATCAGCTAATGAACACACTTGCTTGCGATCTGAAATCCTAGCTGGGTCCACTAGATCCTTTCTCACCACTACTCCGCTACAACCACTGTCTCTTAACACCGTAACAAACTGGTCACCAACACAACCTCTAACTATCGGCATGCCCTTGGTTCCAGGTATCTTTATGTTACATGATTCACTAAGAGTAGGAGGTCCCTGGTTTGAAACATACGAAGAATCTTTCTCTCCTGAATCAGCATGATTTCCTCTCCTGTTTCCTCGACCTCGTGAAGCTCCTCTCCCTTTTCCTCTCGTTGACGGTTGTCTTCTTCGGTCCTGGTCTCTGGTATCGATGTCACCTACAACAGCAGCAACGCCTGAAGCTTTCTTACCACGGCATTCATACGACAAATGTCCGGGTTTACCACATGAATAGCACTTCCTTTCCTTAGATTGTACTGTTGTTGACTTCCCACGATTGCTGTCTCCGGTATGTGCACCACTGGTCTGATGTTGTTTGGAATCCAACGGTTTCGATGGTTTCGTAGTCATCAAATTGTTCCTACTACCTCTGGCATCGGCAAATTGGTCTGCGAGTTGAGCCATATCATGAAGAGATGTAGGAATCCTTTCCTTCAAGAATAACGCCAAGTCCCTTCCACAACAGTATATGAACTGATCCCTGATTATTAGATCCTTGAGTTTCTCGTAAGTCTTCTCTGTTTTGGTCATCTCTACCCACCGCTCAAAATAACTATCAACACGCAATGAGAACTGAACAAAGGACTCTCCACTCTCTGGTCTGGCTGTACGAAATGCTTTCCTGAAGCCTTCTTCTGTCTTCTCAAACCGTTTGAGTAAAGCCTTTTTCAATTCATCAAAGTCGAGTGCCTGTTCAACTGGAAGCCGGGAAAAGACATCTAGAGCCTTACCCTTAAGCAAAGCACTTAAGTTAGCTCCCCAATTGGTCCGGTCCCACTTTTGAGCCACAGCATACCTCTCGAAACGTTGCAAATAGGAATCCATATTATCCTTAGTCTCTTCAAATGGAGGAAGTTTAGGTCCTCGTAACCCCGTTCCTTCTCGCACCGGTTGTCTATTACTCTGGGCCTGTTGTAATTCCATCTGCATCCTATGATCTTCAGCTGCTCTCTCAAGATTCCTTGCTTCTCTTTCTTTTTCCAGTCTCGCTTGCTCCAATAACATCTCCTTCTGAAACTGCCTTTCCTTTTCTTTCTCTTCTATCTCTATCATTCTGTCCTTCCTAGCTTGTTCCCGTTCATCCCTTGCCTTCGCTTGCTCCTGAGTCACAAAACTGCGCAACTCCTGTCCCTGCAATCCCATCTCCTTTCCTGAAGACATTAATTCCTCTAACGTAGCCATTATACAACATACAACAGCCTACAATACAACAGTGTACATAAATACAAAAATCATACAACAGACTTACCTCTCTTCGTAGACGTTGTATATTGCCCAAGTAGCTTGCTTTTCCTTGTGGGAGTTGAACCTCGAACAGAGAATGACACGTTCCTTACCTATCCCAAGTTGGGTAAATAACCACGATCCTGTCTGCTGTGTAAAATGGGGAAATCCTAGCAATATCTAGCTCACCCAAGGAATACCTTTCCAGCATCAACTAATACACAGTGCATATCATGAAATCAATGCCCGAACAGACTAGCACCGGTCATCCCACCGCTGCCACCAAATTGTAACTATGGAACGAGCGACGCAGCCTTGCCCGAGAATGACAACACAATAATACACTGTGTACACTATCTACAAATTTATTTACACTATATATAACTGCTATACAATCGGGTTTACATATATCATACACTCACCGCACACACTATTACACCACATACAAATCAGTTAAGTCTTATCAATGTCTTTACACCTCCTCTTCTATAAATGCATTCCTCTGGAGTCCTCAGAAACCAGCCATGAATGTCCCAACATCATCCCGCATGACAGTGTTCGTGACATATGGGTTCACGTGGATAACTTCCACCACCTCTGAACTAGTGAGTATGCTAGTTCTCCATACTCAGGGTCCAACTGCAGGTAACACGCAGCTCCAATCAGTTGACCTGATCTTTCGAGGAAATCCGTCCTGAACTACATATTGGGTCCCCTTTACCACCGCTGTTTCATATGTATAAATGGTCCTGTTCTGACCAAATCTGAGATATGTTGGTTGGTCTGTGTTGGTTCACCAGTAGGTCCAGGGTAAAAGCTGGTGTAAAATAAGAATAAAAATGTGACAGAAAATGTTGAAAAGCGTTCAAAAGTCTATGTCACTTATTTTTCCACTAAATATCTATTTCACTCATGCGCTTCCATACATTCAAAATTTGACCAAACTGAGATATCCTTATCAAAATAAGCATATATTATTCAATATGAACACTAGATGTCGAATACAATAAATACACTACATATAGAATATCTAATACACAAACTAATACCAGAAATAACTATTAATTGATTGTGCGGGTCCACGAAACACAAATTATCAACATGTCGCCTAAAGGCCTCCATACCTACGGATAATGCATACACGCAAATAACAGAATATACGACTATTAGAACCTTCAGATAAGTTGCACATTATACATACATTATTATCATTCGATTACAACACATTCATAACAATTATAACACACCTAAACTATGTCTAAATGAAATACACATCATAACAACTCAGTTACGCTTGAGTGGACCGCACCTGTGTCAATGCTCGACCGGTCTCCATCGGGTAAATAAACACATCCACATGGATAATATAAATAGAAATGAACAACTAGGGGTCAAACACTTACCACAGTCAGCTGTCTGTGCTTTCCATGAATGTTAGACTTTGTATGGTCACATACTAAAGCCGCTATCTGTTGGTGCGTTATCTGACCACCATAGCGTCATTGTTTCCTCCCCGGTCACTCTCGTGTATTTCCGTAAATACTTACCTGTGACGTCGGAGTTATAGGTAGCACTCCACCAAATATCCGGGTAAATATATATCATATAAAAAACCATAACAAAATACTTAACAACATACTTACCAATTCCGTCAATATATATATGCGACCGTCACAGTTTCAATTTGCATTAATGTACGGAAGCCGGTTAGTGCCACATGAAGTAAACTTTTTATGTCGTAATTACGACTTAGTATGTCGTAATTACGACTTAGTTATCTCGTAATTACGACATAGTTATCTCGTAATTACGACATAGTTATCTCGTAATTACGACATAGTTATCTCGTAATTACGACATAGTTATCTCGTAATTACGACATAGTTATCTCGTAATTACGACATAGTTATCTCGTAATTACGACTTAGTTATCTCGTAATTACGACTTAGTTATCTCGTAATTACGACATAGCTATCTCGTAATTACGACTTAGTATGCCGATTAAGTTATATGTCGTAGTTTGGTCTGGTCTATAGGAACCCCATTGGAAATAAGACTTTAAGGCTTTATATAGGCTATCCCATGGAATTCAAGTGAAAATCTGTGATTATAATTACCATCTGTAATATTTTAAATTCAAAAGTTTTTATGTATTTAATTGTTCCTTTTACCTGAATAAATATTATTATTATTATTGTTTCTGTATAATGCTGTGTTTTCATTGGAACGGGTGTCTTGGAGTATATGCTGTCGTTAATTTAAGGTAAGTTAGTTTATTATAACCATTCAATTCAGCCAGTCGCTGTCCCATGTACCTAGAGAGCACGTCAGCCAATGAGAGTGTCTACTACGATATGGAGCATTGCTGCACATAAGATATTCCATAAGTCGTAATTACGAGATAACTAAGTCGTAATTACGAGATAGTTAAGTCGTAAATACGAGATAACTAAGTCGTAATTACGACATACTAAGTCGTAATTACGAGATAACTATGCCGTAATTACGAGATAACTATGTCGTAATTACGAGATAACTATGTCGTAATTACGAGATAACTAAGTCGTAATTACGACATACTATGTCGTAATTACGAGATAGCTAAGTCGTAATTACGACATAAAAAGTTTACTTCATGTGGCACCAACCGGCTTCCGTATTAATGTCTATTTTGTTCAATTATAGTAATTGCGATGTACTCGGTATAACCATATTGAATATAAGTGTGTGGTAACTTTATAAGGTGTGTTCATTTAATAAATTAACAAATGTATATTTATCATTTACAAATGATAAATAGCCGTTAATTTATAGGTATAAGGATAAATTGTACTATGTAAAATATAATTTACATCTCTACGTCATGTAGAAGTGATTATTAAATGGAAAATGAATATAATATACACTCTAGTTTGAAGTAAAGAGTTATCGTTCTTTGTCGTTACGTTAGTGTGCTGTATGGGTGTGTGAGTAATGTTTTATGTTTGTCTTGCAGGTTTGTTTTTTTTTGCTATTCAATGGAGGAGCTAATCAGGACATGAATCAAAAACCTTGCCAAATCTTTTAATTTCACTTTCAGCGATGTGTTGTCTATAAGCAACAAGAAGTTTGCTGACAACGTCGATCGTATATACCCATCTGAACTTGAAATAAAGGACACAACAGACTCTTCTACATCAGCTGCTTACCTCGATCACTACTTAAACAACGACCAACATGGACAGCTTACTACTAAGCTATGCGATAAACGTGATGATTTCAATTTTCCGATTGTTAACTTTCCATTTGTAGATAGTAACATCCCTGCTTCTCCAACCTATGGTGTTTACATGTCGCAGTTGATTCGGTATTCCAGAGCTTGCTCTAAATATCGGGATTTTCGTGATCGATGTCGACTGCTGACAAACAAACTAACAACACAAGGATTCGAGGGATGCAGGTTTATCAGAACTTTGGTCAAGTTTTATGGTCGCATTCTTTGTCTCATTGAGAAATATTCTGTATCTTTAAGTGACATGAAGATGGATGTTTTTGAGTATGCTCATTAGTGTGTTTACTTGTTGTGATTGACAATGATACTCTGTTCTCATTTTGAGAACTTGTTGTTAACATTGATGTGACAAAGATTTACATGACGGGTGTCGTCGATGAAGTAGAAGATGCTTACTCTTCTGGAACACCTGGTCTTATTCTCTTGTGCTTTTGCAAGGGTCTCCGTGTGAATCTTTCCTTTGTTAAAATTTTGCCCCTGATTTAATCGATTTTGAGTTTGGATTATGATTTTGTTAACGTTCCAGTATTCTCTTATTTATTTTTTAAAAACTTTTATATACTGTACACTATAACAACGCATATTAAATTCTTGCTTCTCGGCTTGTGAACATATCGTTCATTGTAAGTACACAAGCATACATACATACAGTAATCAACAAATACCAGTACATGTAGTAAATGTAAGTCAATTACATCAAGTTTTTATTGCATTTTTGAAGTCTGAATATCAACCTGCTGATGGAATGCAATGAGAAACAATTTCCTCGTATACCCAAGTACCAAGATGCTACCAGAATGTATTTTTAAATGCTTTGTTAATTTTGTCCAGTCAGTAGGATATTGCCCCCTCTTCCAGGCTGATTTTGAAATAATAATTTCAAACAGATACTTCAAACCTTTCATGGTTGTTACTCGTGTTCGACTGGTCATGTAGCAAAATTAGAACAAAACAATTTACTTTTACAGGCTAATGGAACACACCTGTGTTATTCTACACCATAAATCAAACTAGTGTCACCTCTCATGTTTTATTCTACATCTTTGGATCTATTTCAATTGATTAAATACCATATCATACCATTATGTTGTACATACCATACTTTTTGTACACGTATTTAAGATTTGTCAGCATTTTATCAGGTACAAAAATACAGGTAATTTGTAATGTTTTTGAACTTTTTCTTTTGTATTTGCACAGATACTAATCTTTACTGTGGGTTTCTGAGCTTCTACAAGAATTTCTAACCTTAACTGTGGATTTCCAAACTTTTTCTTCGTGGATAATTTCTGAGCTTAGCCAAGGATATTCAAGCATTAATTACTATGGATTTCTGACCTTTATCAAGGGGTGTACAAACAAGCTTTACCAAGGATTTCCAAACTTTTTTTATGGATATTATTCGACTTTCGCGAGCATTATTGAAGTTGTTTGATCCTAATCAAGGATTTCCAAGCTTCACCGAAATTTTTGGGCTTAACCAAGGATTTAGAAGTTTTACCAATGATTTTTAACAGAGCTTAAATTCGACAGTGGAAAAATGACTCAATACTCAAGCTTTAAACCTTAGAAAACCTTTGAAAATGGACAGTGTGCTATATCCATGGGTGTAAATATTAATATGAGATCAAGCAATGCAAACGTTTATTTCTATTTTTATGTTCATTTTAGTTATTTGTATGTAAAACTGGTGTTAGCAATGAAAGAGTTATTACTTAAGTAACCATATAAGATAGGGACAGTGCAGGCACCTACATTTTATGCCATTTATGGGTGTTGGGTCAAAACTTGATCTGTCTATCATGCCTTACTAAGGTATATTCAATTACCTCTGATATTTTATGTATGGTAACTCTCTGAAAATAATGCGTCCCACCCTCCCCATATGGTTAACAGCCCTAAGTTGCTATGTAAAAATGCATGTTGCTATGGCCAAAATCTTCATTATATACTATTCATTTATTAAAAAAACACAACAACCAAATCAATATCATTTATTGAAAGTTGACTTAGTATTGTATAAATCAAATATGTGTATCTTCTAGTGATTTGTATGCAAACCGTGTATTAATAGTGTAAGTTGCTATGTAAAAATACTTGTTGCTATGGCTAAGATAGCCCTAATGTAGTATTCGGTTTGTAAATACCACAATAATGAAATGGAAATCACACAGTAATTGTTTACTCCTTATTGTTTGTATCAAATATGTGTATATTGTAATAAATTGTATGTAAATAGGTGTGAATAATGTTAGTTGCTATGCAAAAAGTCTTGTTGCTATGGTAAAAATCAACCTTTTTTTTATTTTTGTTTCTTTCAATAAATAAACATAAACTGTTATAATTAATGTAAGATTTATCAAAGAAAAATATAATGGATAGTTCAGAATGTTGTGTTACATAATGTAATCATCAAATGAACCCTTAGATGATTATGGTACTATGACTCATTGCTATGGCTCGTTGCGATGGAAAACCATCAATAAACATTTCAAATTTTACTGAAATTGTTTGTTCGTGTTCTGCACTATTAATTGTTAGAAGAATAAGGAGAAAAAATGCGTGGAGCCAAAAACACCCATTAGTGCATATAGTCCTTAATTTCCACTGTTTATTACATGTAGGATTAACAATTAACCAGACGTGCATATTATATTATAAAGAGAGACATAGGACCCAATTTCTTGTGTTCCCATTGTGACGTCACCAATACGTGAGCACAACTTTTAGTGGTTCGCGGTGCGCTTGATTAGCTTGTGGCAAAACAGGTAAAAAACCAAGCTGTCGTAATTTTGTAACCGGTCGGCCGATTTCGATGCGGTTTTCGACAATGTATTAATGCCGACACAACGAGTCTGATCATTTCAATTTCTATTTGCACTACGGTTACTCTTTAAATGAGAAATTCAATATTACATTGACTCTCATTTAGGATCATCTATATAAAATACATTCCATATTATGTATACAATTGTAACTAGGTTTATTGTGACCGAAATCGTTAACAGTTGTAACCTTACCATAGCAGTGTTTAAAGTGATTGGCTTTTCATTTTCCAGGAAACCATAAAGATCTATAATGATTATGACGCTAGTATGCAGAGGACTTTAAACTCCGGTGTCAACCCTGACGGAACAACATTTCCTTATACTATTATCACCAACTATACCACGGTAGGTCTTTACTCAATCACCAACTATACCACGGTAGGTCTTTACTCAATCACCAACTATACCACGGTAGGTCTTTACTCAATCACCAACTATACCACGGTAGGTCTTTACACAATCACCAACTATACCACGGTAGGTCTTTACACAATCACCAACTATACCACGGTAGGTCTTTACACAATCACCAACTATACCACGGTAGGTCTTTACTCAATCACCAACCATACCACGGTAGGTCTTTACACAATCACCAACTATACCACGGTAGGTCTTTACACAATCACCAACTATACCACGGTAGGTCTTTACACAATCACCAACTATATACCACGGTAGGTCTTAACACAATCACCAACTATACCACGGTAGGTCTTTACCCAGTCACCAACTATATCACGGTAGGTCTTTACCCAGTCACCAACTATACCACGGTAGGTCTTTACTCAATCACCAACTATACCACGGTAGGTATGTACACAATCACCAATTATATCACGGTAGGTATGTACACAATTATGCAAATATATCATGGTTGCCTGTGCAATAGTTCAGAATATTTGGCACGAGGTAATCGACCGATGTTCAACTTCAGTCTATTACCAGTACCGAGGGTCAAATATTCTGGACTATTGCAAAGACACACATGATATACTTATTTTATTACATAATCACTAAAACACACTTTGAATCACTGAAGTTGTACCGTTTTTCTTTACCAAAAGTGCGCTGCGTTTCCGTTCCGTTTGCGTTGTATTGGAACAACACAAAGATAAAGTAGACAAACTTAGCAGTTAAAATATTTATAAATAACACAAAAATTGACAATGTAAAACAAGAAAAACTTCTTGGAGTCACTATTGATAACTGTGTTGTGAAATTGCACTATAGCAAAGGTACGATCCCGAGGGTTCCGGGTAGCTCATTACCGGAAGACCGTGTACTTATACATAAGTATTGTTTTAGACGTCAGTTATCGTGAGACCCCCGTGCAACACAGACGTTTTTACCTGTCGTTGCTGCACTGTCTGACAGTATCGTCCTACAGACAAGATAACTCACTCTTCACATATTTATACCACTTGATTTCACAACATTGATGTCAGAAGTGGGATGTTCTATTTTTGAACCTGAAAATCGAGTGGAGATATTTCTTCTTTATTTGAACTTGATGCATTATTTCGTTGAGTTCACAACGATCGTCGTAGATTTATTGTTTTATGCTTGCTGTTGGTCTGGTTAGGTGAGGCTACCTCATCATCCATGTTCCAAAATCAGTTGTAACTATTGTACATTTGTTACATCGTTCCTGTATGCATTTTTGTAATTTATTAGCACATACGGTAGAGCGGATATGATGGTTTTCCCGATGTTTTGTATATAGTCTATATGTAACTATTTTGTCGGTATGAATGCATATGTCATCTTATAGATCTAGACCTATTGTATATAACTTCATGTATGTATGTACTAATTGTGATGCCTTATTTGTATAAGTTATTAGAGTTACCTGTACGTGTCGGAGGCATATATATGTATACTTATAAGTTTTCTACCTGAACAGTTTCGTGAACTGTTTTCACTGATATAGCTCGCTGGGACTATTGCGCTTTGTCCCATGTTTCGCACCTTAGTTATATTAGTGCATGTGTGTGCACAGTAAATACTGTTCACTGGTTCTCAACATTTCACATACGTGTATATAGTGGGAACTTTTGTCTCGGATGTTCTGAAACAAAAGTTGCTGTGTAACATCAGGATTATCAGGAAAGGACTACATTATTTGTTATTTTTGCATATGTTTTTTGTCCATTATTGTGTGTACATGTATGTTGGTGAAAACAGTGTTTTGTTTCGGATGCTCTGAGATAAAGACTGTATTGTGTCACAATCACGGACTTGGATCTAATCTAATTCCTTTGTCACACTTGTTAGTAAGATTCAGAAACTATTTTTTGTTGGGAACTATATATGTGTTCTTAATTTTTTGGTGCGCCTGCTGACATTTATTATAAAAACTGCTCCTACATTTTTCATGGTGGGGGAGGATTCACGTGGAGAAATTGTAGTCTTTTTATGTATATAGATCCATTGTCTATTTTTGTCATTGTGAAAAACGCCAACTATAGTAACAACTTTTGACCGAGGCCATGTTTGGTTGAGTTGTGACATTTTCTGCACATTTGTATTGTTGATTGTTCAGTGTATATACATCCTGTATGATAATTCTACACATGTTCAATTGTTTATTAATTCTAATCGGGTTTTGTTGACGAGACCGATGTTCTGGCTTGTTCATCTATTACCTGATAGCATCAGCTATCTTTTTGTATTATTTTGTGCTCATAGTTTGGTTTAGTTTGTGTATCATCTAAAACAACAATGTTTTCATATTCGGAACTCATTGAACTTTGCGATCTGCAGCTCAGACGTGCTGCAAGACACCACAATGAGACACTGGAGGAATACGCTGACAGAATAGAAAAACTAGCTGCAGCTGTATATTGTCCAAATAAAGATGACATCAAAAATCGAGCTGTAGACGTGTTCACAAAAACGGTACTGGAGGAAGATGATTACTAAACAGTAGCCGATAACAACATGGCGAAGTCATTGAAAGACGCAATCTCAATCGTAAAATCGTACCAACTGCGAGAGGAGATGGAAACAAGTCAGTCAACTGACAATCACTGCGCATCCGAAAACGACACCAAAGACAGAGTGGAGGAGAGCGAAGTCGAGAGAAAGGCCGACAGAAAACATAAAGAACCAGCTAAAACGAAAAGGAGGAGGAGGAAGGGGAGAAAAGGGAAAAGAATACATACGCAACACAATATATATACCAACAAAGAAAGTCAGAAGTCATGTGCAGATAACATAGTCTTTCATACCAAACAATATCCCAAAAGTCATCTAAGGCAGCACCATCATTCTGATAAGCAGCACTATAATTTCCGTTGTCCTCCGGAACCAGTCAAGTCGGCTCCTCCTCGTCCTCCAGTACCAGGTACTCCAGTAATATATGGAGTCCTCTGTTGTAGGCAATCTATTATACACAGTCCCAGTTTTAGAGAACCGTGTGTTTTTCACTAAATGAATGTCTTTATCTCTCAGATATGATGTACGCAAAGTGCAGTCAAACCTGTTAGTTTGAGAGTACCTGTATGATGTATGATGACGTACAAACATATTATTTTGAGTGACCTACGCCACGTTAAGACATTTAAGCTAACTTGATTTTACTCTATATCTGAATGTGGTCGCCTCTGTATTTCAATCATTTACAAACATCCCCGTAGTGAACTGACTTATTGTGAAGTAGTTTTTACTTGTATTTTAAGCTGTCTTTCTATCAGCTGTTTTTTTTAAGTGTAACACACTTTTAGTAAATGGGGAGGAATGTTGTGAAATTGCATTATAGCAAAGGAACGATCCCGAGGGTTCCGGGTAGCTCATACCCGGAAGACCGTGTACTTATACATAAGTAGTGTTTTAGACGTCAGTTATCGTGAGTCCCCCGTGCAACACAGACGTTTTTACCTGTCGTTGCTGCGCTGTCTGACAGTATCGTCATACAGACAAGATAACTCACTCTTCATATATTTATACCACTCGATTTCACAACAACTGTTTATCCCAGGATAAACAGATTGTTTCTATTGCAAGAAATATTTCATATCAACTTTTTCAAATGAGACGCATTCGACCCATTCTTACACAGAAATCTTGTCTCACTTCACCAACTCTCATTTTAACTACTGTTCAAATATTTTGGGTAATGCCTCCCAGAACCACATTGCAAAACTTGAAAAGTTACAAAAACGAGCTGCAAGAATCATATTGAAGTGGGACCTTTGTACACCTTGAAGTGAAATGTTCAGTGAACTAATGTGGCTGCCGTTTAAGAAAAGAATTTCTTACAATCACGCCATTTTAATGTACAAAATTTTAAATAATCTGGCGCCAAACTACCTAAACAATTTTACTCTGTCTTCTGATATCCAGTCGAGAAAAACTCGATCATCTTTACAAATTGTGTTTTATCTGCCATCTTAGAAGACAAATATTTTCAAACGTTCCTTTGCATATCAAAGTCCTTTTATTTGGAACAGTTTGCCTTCTTATGTCAAAATTTGTAAAAGTCTCTTGTCTTTTAAGAAATGTGCCAAACAGTATTTTATTGGATAAAGCAATGTATTTTCTTCTAATTTTTAACTTCTTAATTATCAAACAGCATCATATCTTATTAATTTATGAAATAAGACCTGAGTCTACCATGCAGGTAGGGCTCTCCCTAACCGCTGGAAAGCTCGGGTGACATTGTTTAAAAATATTTGAAGCTAATTACTGTGATATTCTGATATTTATGTGATGTTAATATGTACATGTGCAATTCTCTTAATATGTCTAGTAATATTTTATCGTTGTACTTTTGTTGTATATACTATACATTTTATCATACTTGACCATATGTAAGACGAGTTCTTGACTCAATATGTCATCAAGTTTAAATAAAGAGTATTATCATTATTATTATTATTACAAGCTTTACCGAACATAATCTTACAGTGTACGAGAATGAAGAACGTAGACGTTTCAGCTGTACGTTTTTCTTTTCCGAAAGCAACTGTCAACTCTGTTTTCGTCAGCCAATATTTGTCTACCGTGGCTACCTGACATTTGCGATTCCAGTTCTATTTTTGTATGAACAATCACGTGATTTTTTTCGAATCATGTGACCACTGTCCTGCTCCCGGTTCCGTGCCGATTCGCACGAAAACATCAGAAATGATTTTTTAACATAGAAAACGATAATAAAAATATAACTATGGTACAGATGTGCTAAATAATAAATCTTGATATTAAATAAATATAGTATTGTTTGATAATCTAAACTGTTAAGGTTAAAACAATTATAGAAAAGGTTTCGTGTCGTACCATGTTGAGATTCCTATAATTAGTCGAATGGCGGCGGCGAAATTGAGCAGACGAGTACCAAATTTAGCAAAAAATGCCGTTTTAAGGTACTTTCCGATTAATTGACACAACTGAAACCTTGATTTTCCTTCTTAGAATAACATTTGCCTTCAGAAAATGTATTTCATTTAGAAAATGGTCCAAACACGAGCTAATTATTATTATTATGTAAGATTATGTTTAACAAGCTTTACCGAACATAATCTTACAGTGTACGTGAATGAAGAATGTGTTTTCGTACAAGTTTCAGCTGTACGTTTTTGTTTTCCGAAAGCACTGTCAACTCAACCACACTTCGTCTGTCAAACCATGCTCTTCGTCTTCTTTGATAGTGTCGTATTTCTCCTTGTTTGTCAGATGCATCTGTTCCGATCTTTCAATAATCTCTTTCAGCTTCTTTCTTGTCTAGTCTTAGCTTGTGACTCTGTTTTCGTCAGCCAATATTTGTTTATCGCGGCTACCTGACATTTGCGCTTCCCTTTCTATTTTTATACGAGCAATCACGTGACTTTTTTCGAATCATGTGACCACTATCCTGCTCCCGGTTCCGTGCCGATTCGCAAAAAAACATAAGAAATGTTTTTCATCATAGAAAACGATAATAAAAATATAACTATGGTACTGATGTGCTATTTAATCAATCTTGATATTAAATAAATATGTTATTCTTTGATAATCTAACTGTTAAGGTTAAAAAAATTATAGACAATTATTTCATATTGTACCATGTTGAGATTCCTATAATTAGTCAAATGGCGGCGGCGAAATTGAACAGACGAGCACCAAATTTAGCAAATAATGTCGTTTTAAGGTACTTTCCGGTTAATTGACACAACTGAGACCTTGATTTTCCTTCTTCGAATAACATTTGCCTTCAGAAAATGTATTTCATTTAGAAATTGGTCCAAACACGAGCTGATTATTATTATTATGTAAGATTATGTTTTAACAAGCTTTACCGAACACAATCTTACAGTGTACGCGAATGAAGAATGTATGTATTTTCGTACAAGTATCAGTTGTACATTTTTGTTTTCCGAAAGCACTGTCAACTCAACCACACTTCGTCCGTCAAACCATGCTCTTCCTCTTCTTTGATAGTGTCGTATTTCTTTTTGTTTGTCAGATGCATCTGTTCCTAACTTTCAAAAGTCTCTTTCAGCTTCTTTCCAATCTAGTCTTAGCTTGTGACTTTGTTTTTGTCAGCCAATATTTGTTTATCGCGGCTACCTGACATTTGCGTTTCCGGTTCTATTTTTATACGAGCAATCACGTGATTTTTTTTTTGGATCATGTGACCAATATCCTGCTCCCGGTTCCGTGCCGATTCGCTAATGTGCTAAGTAATAAATCTTGATATCAAATAAATATGTTATTGCTTGATAATCTAAACTGTTCAGGTTAAAAAAAATATAGAAAATATTTCATGTCGTACAAAATGTACCATGTTGAGATTCCTATAATTAGGCAAATGTCGGCGGCGAAATTGAGCAGACGAGCACCAAATTTAGCGAACAGTGCCGTTTTAAGGGACTTTCCGGTTAATTGATTCAACTGAGACCTTGATTTTCCTTCTTAGAAATTGAGCAGACGACCTAGACGACGGGAGAAGGTTAAGTGTTTTAGAAAGAACCTAGACGACGGGAGAAGGTTCTTGTTTTAGAGATGTCCCTAGACGACGGGAGAACGTTCGTGTTTTAGAAAGGACCTTGATGACGGGAGAAGGTTAAGTGTTTTAGAGAGGACCCTAGACGACCGGAGAAGGTTCGTGTTTTAGAGAGGACCTAGGCGACGGGAGAAGGTTCGTGTTTTAGACAGGACCTAGACGACGGGAGAAGGTTAAGTGTTTTAGAGAGAATTGAGAGGACGTGAGAAGGTTTATTGTTTTAGAGAGGCCCTAGAAGACGGAAGAAGCTTTAGTGTTTTAGAGAGGGCCTAGACGACGGGAGAAAGATCGTGTTTTATAGAGGACCTAGACAACGGGAGAAGGTTTATTGTTTTAGAGGGGACCTATAGGACGGGAGAAGGTTAAGTGTTTTAGAGAGGACATAGACGACGGGAGAATGTTAAGTGTTTTAGAGAAGACCTAGAAGACGGGAGAAGATTAAGTGTTTAAGAGAGGACCTAGACTCCGAGAGAAGGTTAGTGTTTTAGAGAGGACCTGACGACGGGAGAAAGTTATGTGTTTTAGATATGACCTAGACGACGGGAGAAGGTTTAGTGTTTTAGAAAGGCTATAGACGACGGGAGAAGGTTAATTGTTAAGAGGGGACCTAGAGGACGGGAGAAGGTGTAGTGTTTTAGAGAAGACCTAGAGGACGGGAGAAGGTGTAGTGTTTTAGAGAAGACCTAGAGGACGGGAGAAGGTGTAGTGTTTTAGAGAGGACCTAGAGGACGGGAGAAGGTTGGTGTTTTAGAGAAGACCTAGAGGACGGGAGAAGGTTGGTGTTTTAGAGAGGACATAGACGACGGGAGAAGGTTCGTGTTTAGAGAGGACCTAGAGGACGGGAGAAGGTTCGTGTTTTAGAGAAGACCTAGAGGACGGGAGAAGGTGTAGTGTTTTAGAGAAGACCTAGAGGACGGGAGAAGGTGTAGTGTTTTAGAGAAGACCTAGAGGACGGGAGAAGGTGTAGTGTTTTAGAGAAGACCTAGAGGACGGGAGAAGGTGTAGTGTTTTAGAGAAGACCTAGAGGACGGGAGAAGGTGTAGTGTTTTAGAGAGGACCTAGAGGACGGGAGAAGGTTGGTGTTTTAGAGAAGACCTAGAGGACGGGAGAAGGTTGGTGTTTTAGAGAGGACATAGACGACGGGAGAAGGTTCGTGTTTAGAGAGGACCTAGAGGACGGGAGAAGGTTCGTGTTTTAAAGAGGACCTAGACTCCGAGAGAAGGGTTAAGTGTTTTAGAGAGGACCTAGACTACGAGAGAAGGGTTCAGTGTTTTAGAGAGGACCTAGACAACGGGAGAAGATTAAGTGTTTTAGAGAGGACCTAGACTACGAGAGAAGGTTAAGTGTTTTAGAGAGGACCTAGACTACGAGAGAAGGGTTAAGTGTTTTAGATATCACCTAGACGACGGGAGAAGATTAAGTGTTTTAGAGAGGACCTAGACTACGAGAGAAGGTTAGTGTTTTAGAGAGGACCTGACGACGGGAGAAAGTTATGTGTTTTAGATATGACCTAGACGACGGGAGAAGGTTTAGTGTTTTAGAAAGGCTATAGACGACGGGAGAAGGTTAATTGTTTAGAGGGGACCTAGAGGACGGTAGAAGGTGTAGTGTTTTAGAGAAGACCTAGAGGACGGGAGAAGGTGTAGTGTTTTAGAGAAGACCTAGAGGACGGGAGAAGGTTGGTGTTTTAGAGAGGACCCTAGACGACGGGAGAAGGTTCGTGTTTAGAGAGGACCTAGAGGACGGGAGAAGGTTCGTGTTTTAAAGAGGACCTAGATTCCGAGAGAAGGGTTAAGTGTTTTAGAGAGGACCTAGACTCCGAGAGAAGGGTTAAGTGTTTTAGAGAGGACCTAGACGACGGGAGAAGATTAAGTGTTTTAGAGAGGACCTAGACTACGAGAGAAGGTTAGTGTTTTAGAGAGGACCTGACGACGGGAGAAAATTCTGTGTTTTAGATATGACCTAGACGACGGGAGAAGGTTTAGTGTTTTAGAAAGGCTATAGACGACGGGAGAAGGTTAATTGTTTAGAGGGGACCTAGAGGACGGGAGAAGGTGTAGTGTTTTAGAGAAGACCTAGAGGACGGGAGAAGGTTCGTGTTTTAGAGAGGACCCTAGACGACGGGAGAAGGTTCGTGTTTAGAGAGGACCTAGAGGACGGGAGAAGGTTCGTGTTTTAAAGAGGACCTAGATTCCGAGAGAAGGGTTAAGTGTTTTAGAGAGGACCTAGACTCCGAGAGAAGGGTTAAGTGTTTTAGAGAGGACCTAGACTACGAGAGAAGGGTTAAGTGTTTTAGATATCACCTAGACGACGGGAGAAGATTAAGTGTTTTTGAGAGGACCTAGATTCCGAGAGAAGGTTAGTGTTTTAGAGAGGACCTGACGACGGGAGAAAATTCTGTGTTTTAGATATGACCTAGACGACGGGAGAAGGTTTAGTGTTTTAGAAAGGCTATAGACGACGGGAGAAGGTTAATTGTTTAGAGGGGGCCTAGAGGACGGGAGAAGGTGTAGTGTTTTAGAGAAGACCTAGACGACGGGAGAAGGTTCGTGTTTAGAGAGGACCTAGAGGACGGGAGAAGGTTCGTGTTTTAGAGAGGACCTAGAGGACGGGAGAAGGTTCGTGTTTTAGAGAAGACCTAGAGGACGGGAGAAGGTTAAGTGTTTTAGAGAAGACATAGACGACGGGAGAAGGTTTAGTGTTTTAGAGAGGACCTTGACGACAGGAGAAGGTTTAATGTTTTAGAGAGGACCTAGAGGACGGGAGAAGGTTCGTGTTTTAGAGAGGACCTATACGACTAGAGAAGGTTAAGTGTTTTAGAGAGGACCTAGACGTCGAAAGAAGGTTCAGTGTTTTAGAGAGGACCTAGACGATGGGAGAAGGTTTACTGTTTTAGAGAGGACCTGACGACTGGAGAAGGTTAAGTGTTTTAGAGAGGACCTAGACGACGGGAGAAGGTTAAGTGTTTTAGAGAGGACCTAGACGACGGGAGAAAGTTAGGAATTTGGAAGGTAAAGAGCAGAACATCATCATTTCTCATGAGAATCCAATTACCAGTAGGTATTGAAATAATGGAAACTATCCTGAAAAAAACACAGCTTATATCCGAGTGAGATGTTTATCTCGGATGTTACAATGCATACATATGTTAAAGGATACTCTTTTGTTAAAATCAGGACAGCCAGGTATGTTTATCGGGGTTGAGTGCGCGCAAAAAAAAGTATAATAGGTTTTATAGAACGCCATGACAAAGGTTCCATGTTTATTTTTAGTTCGTTTAGATCAGGATATGTATTGACTTGTCATTGGTCATTTGAAGATCAACGTCACAGAAAAAAAATCCCCTTGTTGTCATAGTTGGAGTGTTTATGTTCCTCTACAGCAAGTCATGCATAAAGTTATTTGTGAGTCCGGACTGTAGGTCTGTACAGTTATATTGTGGATTTAAGCTGTATATGAAGATATTACTGTGTTTTGACATTACAACATTCGGCTACAAGGGCACATTTCTGTTTACCAGGAATCCTTGTACAATATACCAGTGAAAATTCTGGTAAGTCTTTGTTTTATCTATTCATTATTTAAGTGTTTATTTTTGTAAATGCACCGTTTGTTAAATCTAAAGTAAATATAATTATAGGTCATAAAACAAACCAAATGGGAGGGCCAGCACACACTGTTATGGGGTCAATGGGGATTTGATTTGTAAAACTTTTTGTTCACGGATCGATCATACAGCCAATAAAGTCATAAAAGACACCTCTATATAAAGGACACCTGTCTATAAGGACACCTGTCTATAAATGAGAGACTCATCATACCAACACCGTGCAATTTACTCTATACTTAACCTCTGTATAAAGGACACACATATATATAGGACACCTGTCTATAAAGGACACCTATCTATAAAGGACACCTATCTATAAAGGACATCTGTCTATTAACGTCATCTCTATATAAAGGACACATGTCTATAAAGGACACATTTATATAAAGGACATGTCTATAAAGGGCACCTCTATACTGTCTAATTGACACCTGTCTATAAAAGACACCTCTATATAAAGGACACATGTCTATAAAGGGCACCTCTATACTGTATAAAGGACACCAGTCTATAAAAGACACCTCTATAAAAAGGACACATGTCTATAAACGGCACCTCTATACTGTATAAAGGACACCTGTCTATAAAAGCCATCTCTATATAAAGGACACATGTCTATAAAAGGCACCTCTATACTGTATAAAGGACACCTGTCTATAAAAGCCATCTCTATATAAAGGACACATGTCTATAAAGGACACATGTCTATAAAAGACACCTCTATATAAAGGACACCTATCTATTAAGGACACCTGTCTATAAAGGACACCTGTCTATGAATGACACCTCTATGTAAAGGTCACCTCTATATAAATGACACCTATCTATAAAGGACACATGTCTATAAAGGACATTTTTGCTCCGTCCATAAGGTGTCCTTTGTAGACAGGTGTGACTGTACTTCAATATGGTTCATACTAAAGGGGACGATGATACCTGTACGGATTTATTACTGAGTATGGGTGATAATACCCTAAAAGGGACGATGATACCTGTAAGGGTTTACTACTGTGTAGGGGTAATAATACCCTAGAGGGGACGATGATACATGTAAGGATTTACTACTGTGTAGGGGTAATAATACCCTAAAAGGGACGATGATACCTGTAAGTCTTAAATACTCTGTAGGGTTGATGATACACTAGAGGGGACGATGATACCTGTAAGTGTTTACTACTGTGTAGGGGTGATAATACCCTAGAGGGGACGATGATACCTGTAAGGGTTTACTACTGTGTAGGGGTGATAATACCCTAGAGGGGACGATGATACCTGTAAGTGTTTACTACTGTGTAGGGGTAATAATACACTAGAGGGGACGATGATACCTGTAAGTGTTTACTACTGTGTAGGGGTAATAATACCCTAGAGAGGGCGATGATACATGTAAGGGTTTACTACTGTGTAGGGGTAATAATACCCTAGAGGGGACGATGATACATGTAAGGGTTTACTACTGTGTAGGGGTAATAATACCCAAGAGAGGGCGATGATACATGTAAGGGTTTACTACTGTGTAGGGGTAATAATACCCTAGAGGGGACGATGATACATGTAAGGGTTTACTACTGTGTAGGGGTAATAATACCCTAGAGAGGGCGATGATACATGTAAGGGTTTACTACTGTGTAGGGGTAATAATACCCTAGAGGGGACGATGATACATGTAAGGGTTTACTACTGTGTAGGGGTAATAATACCCTAGAGAGGGCGATGATACATGTAAGGGTTTACTACTGTGTAGGGGTAATAATACCCTAGAGAGGGCGATGATACATGTAAGGGTTTACTACTGTGTAGGGGTAATAATACCCTAGAGGGGACGATGATACATGTAAGTGTTTACTACTGTGTATGGGTGATAATACCCTAGAGGGGACGCTGATACATGTAAGTGTTTACTACTATGTAGGGTTGATGATACCCTAGAGGGAACGATGATACCCGTAAGGGTTTACTACAGTGTAGGGTTGATGATACCCTAGAGGGAACGATGATACCTGTAAGTGTTTACTATTATTCAATGATAGCAAAGAATGTTCGACAATATTCTTTAATTAGTGTCTTGCAGAAACAGGGTTTTCTGTGTATGTGATCGTCTTGACTTTAATAAAGAATCAGGTAGCGGTGGCTTGAATTGAGCTATACACTTGTGTGTATATCAGTCGCTTTGTGTTAAACACATCAACCGTTAACTGGTATATTTATAATTGGTCGAGATGTCACGATTATAGTATTCTGTTGCATTTTGGTTAAGACGTTATACAAACCGTTCTCAATAGATAATGCTATTTTGACTATGACTATAGTACAAGATTTTACAATAGAGCACAGTCGTGTTTAAGTATGCGTGAAAATGGGACGGCGGCAAGTTCATGGTAAAATATTAAGAAAATTCAATTGGAAATATCACCTGTGAGCTTGCTAATCGCCACATTCCGTCTGCTGGGTGTCCCTGATTCGGGAAGGCATAACCAATTTCAGTTCAGCGAATATAAAGCATGTATATGTATCAACGCACAATAAACATATAACAAAATACAAGAGGCCCCGTATCGCTCACCTGGATACATTGGTATCAAGGTAATTATGGTAAAATATTATCAAAAAATATCCCAAGGACAGGGAGAGACTAAAAGACCAATCCTTGAAGCATATAGGTCTAAATTCAACGTTTGGTAAATGGGCATCTCAACTGTTTTTAAGTTCAACTTAGAAATTAGGTCCCAAGGAATGTGGCCAAACCCTGGCATCAATGCTAATATTACGATAGTGTTTGTCTCGTTATGCCCAGCAACTTTATATGTAGTTTTCGGGTGGGGATCTCAGCCATTTCAAAGTTTTCACACAGGATGTACTGTACAGTATACATGTAACATCTGGTATACTGTACATTATACATGTAACATCTGTTATACTGTACACTGTACATGTAACATCTGGTGTACTGTACATTATACATGTAACATCTGGTATACTGTACACTGTACATGTAACACCTGGTGTACTGTACAGTATATATGTAACATCTGGTGTACTGTACATTATACATGTAACACCTGGTGTACTGTACAGTATACATGTAACATCTGATGTACTGTACAGTATACATGTAACATCTGGTATACTGTACACTGTACATGTAACATCTGGTGTACTGTACATTATACATGTAACATCTGTTGTACTGTACAGTATACATGTAACATCTGGTGTACTGTACAGTATACATTTAACATCTGGTGTAATGTACAGTATACATGTAACATCTGGTGTACTGTACATTATACATTTACCATCTGGTGTACTGTATAGTATACATGTAACATCTGGTGTACTGTACATTATACATGTAACATCTGGTGTACTGTACAGTGTACATGTAACATCTGGTGTACTGTAAAGTATACATGTAACATCTGGTGTACTGTACAGTATACATTTAACATCTGGTGTACTGTACAGTATACATGTAACATCTGGTGTACTGTACATTATACATGTAACATCTGGTGTAATGTACAGTATACATGTAACATCTGGTGTACTGTACATTATACATTTAACATCTGGTGTACTGTATAGTATACATGTAACATCTGGTGTACTGTACATTATACATGTAACATCTGGTGTACTGTACAGTGTACATGTAACATCTGGTGTACTGTACAGTATACATTTAACATCTGGTGTACTGTAAAGTATACATGTAACATCTGGTGTACTGTACAGTATACATTTAACATCTGGTGTACTGTACAGTATACATGTAACATCTGGTGTACTGTACATTATACATGTAACTTCTGGTGTACTGTACAGTATACATGCTACATCTGGTGTATTGTACATTATATATGTAACATCTTGTGTATTGTACATTATACATGTAACATCTGGTGTATTGTACATTATACATGTAACATCTGGTGTACTGTACAGTATACATGTAACATCTGGTGTACTGTACAGTATACATGTAACATCTGGTGTACTGTATAGTATACATATAACATCTGGTGTACTGTACAGTATACATGTAACATCTTGTGTACTGTACAGTATACTTGTAACATCTGGTGTAATGTGCATTATACATATAACATCTGGTGTACTGTACATTATACATGTAACATCTGGTGTACTGTACAGTATACATCTAACATCTGGTGTACTGTACAGTATACATGTAACATCTGGTGTACTGTACAGCATACATGTAACATCTGGTGTACTGTACATTATACATGTAACATCTGGTGTACTGTACAGTATACATGTAACATCTGGTGTACTGTACAGTATACATGTAACATCTTGTGTACTGTACAGCATACATGTAACATCTGGTGTACTGTACATTATACATGTAACATCTGGTGTACTGTACAGTATACATGTAACATCTGGTGTACTGTACAGCATACATGTAACATCTGGTGTACTGTACAGTATACATGTAACATCTGGTGTACTGTACATTATACATGTAACATCTGGTGTATTGTACATTATACATGTAACATCTGGTGTATTGTACATTATACATGTAACATTTGGTGTACTGTCCATTATACATGTAATATCTGGTGTAATGAACAGTATACATGTAACATCTGGTGTAATGTACAGTATACATGTAACATCTGGTGTACTGTATAGTATACCTGTAACATCTGGTGTACTGTATAGTATACATGTAATATCTGGTGCACTGTACAGTATACATATAACATCTGGTGTACTGTACAGTATACATGTAACATCTGGTGTACTGTACAGTATACATGTAACATCTGGTGTACTGTACAGTATACATGTAACACCTGGTGTACTGTACATTATGCATGTAACATCTGTTGTACTGTACAGTATACATGTAACATCTGGTGTACTGTACAGTATACATGTAACATCTGGTGTAATGTGCATTATACATATAACATCTGGTGTACTGTATAGTATACATGTAACATCTGGTGTACTGTACAGTATACATGTAGCATCTGGTGCACTGTACAGTATACATATAACATCTGGTGTAGTGTACAGTATACATGTAACATCTGGTGTACTGTGCATTATACATGTAACATCTGGTGTACTGTACATTATACATGTAACATCTGGTGTACTGTACAGTATACATGTAACATCTGGTGAACTGTACAGTATACATGTAACATCTGGTGTACTGTACATTATACATGTAACATCTGGTGTACTGTACAGTATACATGTAACATGTGGTGTACTGTACATTATACATGTAACATTTGGTGTATTGTACATTATACATGTAACATCTGGTGTATTGTACATTATAAATGTAACATTTGGTGTACTGTCCATTATACATGTAACATCTTGTGTATTGTACATTATACATGTAACATCTGGTGTAATGTACAGTTTACATGTAACATCTGATGTAATGTACAGTATACATGTAACATCTGGTGTACTGTACATTATACATGTAACATCTGGTGTACTGTACAGTATACATGTAACATCTAGTGTACTGTACATTATACATGTAACATCTGGTGTACTGTACATTATACATGTAACATCTGGTGTAATGTACAGTATACATGTAACATCTGGTGTACTGTACAGTATACATGTAACATCTGGTGTAATGTACAGTATACATGTAACATCTGGTGTACTGTACATTATACATGTAACATCTGGCGTACTGTACAGTATACATGTAGCATCTGGTGTACTGTACAGTATACATTTAACATCTGGTGTACTGTACATTATACATGTAACATCTGGTGTACTGTACATTATACATGTAACACCTGGTGTACTGTACATTATACATGTAACATCTGGTGTACTGTACAGCATACATGTAACATCTGGTGTACTGTACAGTACACATTTAACATCTGTTGTACTGTACATTATACATGTAACATCTGGTGTACTGTACAGTATACATGTAACACCTGATGTACTGTACAGTATACATGTAACATCTGGTGTACTGTACAGTATACATGTAACATCTGGTGTACTGTACATTATACATGTAACATCTGGTGTACTGTACAGTATACATGTAACATCTGGTGTACTGTATAGTATACATATAACAGCTGGTGCACTGTACAGTATACATATAACATCTGGTGCACTGTACAGTATACATCCAACATCTGGTGTACTGTACATTATACATGTAACATCTGGTGTACTGTACAGTATACATGTAACATCTGGTGTAATGTACAGAATGCATGTTACATCTGGTGTACTGTACAGTATGCATGTAACATCTGGTGTACTGTACATTATACATGTAACATCTGGTGTACTGTACAATATACATGACACATCTGATGTACTGTACATTATACATGTAACATCTGGTGTACTGTACAGTATACATGTAGGATCTGGTGTACTGTACATTATACATGTAACATCTTGTGTACTGTACAGTATGCATGTAACATCTGGTGTACTGTACAGTATACATGTAACATCTGGTGTAATGAACAGTATACATGTAACATCTGGTGTACTGTACAGTATACATGTAACATCTGGTGTACGGTACAGTATACATGCAACATCTGGTGTACTGTACAGTATACATGCAACATCTAGTGTACTGTACAGTATACATGTAACATCTGGTGTACTGTACATTATACATTTACCATCTGGTGTACTGTATAGTATACATGTAACATCTGGTGTACTGTACATTATACATGTAACATCTGGTGTACTGTACAGTGTACATGTAACATCTGGTGTACTGTAAAGTATACATGTAACATCTGGTGTACTGTACAGTATACATTTAACATCTGGTGTACTGTACAGTATACATGTAACATCTGGTGTACTGTACATTATACATGTAACATCTGGTGTAATGTACAGTATACATGTAACATCTGGTGTACTGTACATTATACATTTAACATCTGGTGTACTGTATAGTATACATGTAACATCTGGTGTACTGTACATTATAGATGTAACATCTGGTGTACTGTACAGTGTACATGTAACATCTGGTGTACTGTACAGTATACATTTAACATCTGGTGTACTGTAAAGTATACATGTAACATCTGGTGTACTGTACAGTATACATTTAACATCTGGTGTACTGTACAGTATACATGTAACATCTGGTGTACTGTACATTATACATGTAACTTCTGGTGTACTGTACAGTATACATGCTACATCTGGTGTATTGTACATTATATATGTAACATCTTGTGTATTGTACATTATACATGTAACATCTGGTGTATTGTACATTATACATGTAACATCTGGTGTACTGTACAGTATACATGTAACATCTGGTGTACTGTACAGTATACATGTAACATCTGGTGTACTGTATAGTATACATATAACATCTGGTGTACTGTACAGTATACATGTAACATCTTGTGTACTGTACAGTATACTTGTAACATCTGGTGTAATGTGCATTATACATATAACATCTGGTGTACTGTACATTATACATGTAACATCTGGTGTACTGTACAGTATACATCTAACATCTGGTGTACTGTACAGTATACATGTAACATCTGGTGTACTGTACAGCATACATGTAACATCTGGTGTACTGTACATTATACATGTAACATCTGGTGTACTGTACAGTATACATGTAACATCTGGTGTACTGTACAGTATACATGTAACATCTTGTGTACTGTACAGCATACATGTAACATCTGGTGTACTGTACATTATACATGTAACATCTGGTGTACTGTACAGTATACATGTAACATCTGGTGTACTGTACAGCATACATGTAACATCTGGTGTACTGTACAGTATACATGTAACATCTGGTGTACTGTACATTATACATGTAACATCTGGTGTATTGTACATTATACATGTAACATCTGGTGTATTGTACATTATACATGTAACATTTGGTGTACTGTCCATTATACATGTAATATCTGGTGTAATGAACAGTATACATGTAACATCTGGTGTAATGTACAGTATACATGTAACATCTGGTGTACTGTATAGTATACCTGTAACATCTGGTGTACTGTATAGTATACATGTAATATCTGGTGCACTGTACAGTATACATATAACATCTGGTGTACTGTACAGTATACATGTAACATCTGGTGTACTGTACAGTATACATGTAACATCTGGTGTACTGTACAGTATACATGTAACACCTGGTGTACTGTACATTATGCATGTAACATCTGTTGTACTGTACAGTATACATGTAACATCTGGTGTACTGTACAGTATACATGTAACATCTGGTGTAATGTGCATTATACATATAACATCTGGTGTACTGTATAGTATACATGTAACATCTGGTGTACTGTACAGTATACATGTAGCATCTGGTGCACTGTACAGTATACATATAACATCTGGTGTAGTGTACAGTATACATGTAACATCTGGTGTACTGTGCATTATACATGTAACATCTGGTGTACTGTACATTATACATGTAACATCTGGTGTACTGTACAGTATACATGTAACATCTGGTGAACTGTACAGTATACATGTAACATCTGGTGTACTGTACATTATACATGTAACATCTGGTGTACTGTACAGTATACATGTAACATGTGGTGTACTGTACATTATACATGTAACATTTGGTGTATTGTACATTATACATGTAACATCTGGTGTATTGTACATTATAAATGTAACATTTGGTGTACTGTCCATTATACATGTAACATCTTGTGTATTGTACATTATACATGTAACATCTGGTGTAATGTACAGTTTACATGTAACATCTGATGTAATGTACAGTATACATGTAACATCTGGTGTACTGTACATTATACATGTAACATCTGGTGTACTGTACAGTATACATGTAACATCTAGTGTACTGTACATTATACATGTAACATCTGGTGTACTGTACATTATACATGTAACATCTGGTGTAATGTACAGTATACATGTAACATCTGGTGTACTGTACAGTATACATGTAACATCTGGTGTAATGTACAGTATACATGTAACATCTGGTGTACTGTACATTATACATGTAACATCTGGCGTACTGTACAGTATACATGTAGCATCTGGTGTACTGTACAGTATACATTTAACATCTGGTGTACTGTACATTATACATGTAACATCTGGTGTACTGTACATTATACATGTAACACCTGGTGTACTGTACATTATACATGTAACATCTGGTGTACTGTACAGCATACATGTAACATCTGGTGTACTGTACAGTACACATTTAACATCTGTTGTACTGTACATTATACATGTAACATCTGGTGTACTGTACAGTATACATGTAACACCTGATGTACTGTACAGTATACATGTAACATCTGGTGTACTGTACAGTATACATGTAACATCTGGTGTACTGTACATTATACATGTAACATCTGGTGTACTGTACAGTATACATGTAACATCTGGTGTACTGTATAGTATACATATAACAGCTGGTGCACTGTACAGTATACATATAACATCTGGTGCACTGTACAGTATACATCCAACATCTGGTGTACTGTACATTATACATGTAACATCTGGTGTACTGTACAGTATACATGTAACATCTGGTGTAATGTACAGTATGCATGTTACATCTGGTGTACTGTACAGTATGCATGTAACATCTGGTGTACTGTACATTATACATGTAACATCTGGTGTACTGTACAATATACATGACACATCTGATGTACTGTACATTATACATGTAACATCTGGTGTACTGTACAGTATACATGTAGGATCTGGTGTACTGTACATTATACATGTAACATCTTGTGTACTGTACAGTATGCATGTAACATCTGGTGTACTGTACAGTATACATGTAACATCTGGTGTAATGAACAGTATACATGTAACATCTGGTGTACTGTACAGTATACATGTAACATCTGGTGTACGGTACAGTATACATGCAACATCTGGTGTACTGTACAGTATACATGCAACATCTAGTGTACTGTACAGTATACATGTAACATCTGGTGTACTGTACATTATACATGTAACATCTGGTGTACTGTACAGTATACATGTAACATCTGGTGTAATGTACAGTATGCATGTTACATCTGGTGTACTGTACAGTATGCATGTAACATCTGGTGTACTGTACATTATACATGTAACATCTGGTGTACTGTACAATATACATGACACATCTGATGTACTGTACATTATACATGTAACATCTGGTGTACTGTACAGTATACATGTAGGATCTGGTGTACTGTACATTTTACATGTAACATCTTGTGTACTGTACAGTATGCATGTAACATCTGGTGTACTGTACAGTATACATGTAACATCTGGTGTAATGAACAGTATACATGTAACATCTGGTGTACTGTACAGTATACATGTAACATCTGGTGTACTGTACAGTATACATGCAACATCTGGTGTACTGTACATTATCCATGTAACATCTTGTGTACTGTACAGTATACATGTAACACCTGGTGTACTGTACATTATGCATGTAACATCTGGTGTACTGTACATTATACATGTAACATCTGGTGTACTGTACAGTATACATGTAACACCTGGTGTACTGTACATTATGCATGTAACACCTGGTGTACTGTACATTATACATGAAACATCTGGTGTACTGTACATTAAGCTAGCTAACGTATATATCTGCATACCAATAAACCTTTATGTATGCACTGTACTTTCTCCTCTATAACAGGTCGAACGGGGCGTCCCTAATACCGTTTAGATTGGTCATTCTGTCTACCGTCCAGATTGGTCATTCTGTCTACCGTCATGGCTTCATTTGGAAATAATTGCTTGTTGATGTTTGGCCTTCTCACCTTTTCCAGTGCCTCAGGTAAGCATTTCAATATTCAAATATTTCATACTTTGTTTATAACAGTTTTGATTCATATAGACTTCATTTCTTTATCAGTTTGATTTAATATACTTTATTTTATCAGGTTTTTAATTTAATTTATTTGATATATTTATGATTTAATATACTTTATGTCATTTATATTAGATTTCTGACTAATGTAATTAAAGAATAGAAATTTATTTTTTACAGTTTTTTAACAAGCCAATAACTATGGTATAGGTTGTTTCTAAATTGTTTCATATGATATGAAGTGACCAGATATAACTGTACTGAGTATTGTCTCTCCGATAACGAGCGTGTTCGCTCCACTGATATGTGTATTTGTTGAAATACTTTAAGATATTTAAAACTCCGCGTTACTCAAACAGAGGACAGGTCCATGTACATATGTACCTTATTAATAACATAACCGGTATAAATCTCTTACCTGATATTATCGTATGTCAGTTTTGTGAACTTTAAATCTCCAGTATTTCGTAACTGGAATTATAAAAATGTATCGATCGATTTGTGGAGGAAGAAGTGCTGAGGGACATTAAAATGTCGGGAATAAGGGTGTCCCCCACACGGCAGGTCAAGGTAACATTGGGGACAGGTTTCTTACCCTATTAATGTTTCTTATATTAAATGTACAAGGAAACTTTGATGCAAAGCATCAATTCGCCGGCCAAACCTTTTCCAGAACTACAACCTTGACATTTATCCTAGAAAATAATAAATTGTTCGTAACACACACCGAAACATTTTATTACGAAGCTTTAAAATACTAATTTTCACTGTTGGGAAGATGGATAATTTTTCTTTAAATAGGCCTAACCTCCTACTTTCGCAAACATTTTCTCCAATCCCTACAAAACGTCAATCTATCGCATAATATTAACCACTTGTACGCAGGTGATTACTGGAATCAGGAAACCCCCTCTCCATTCGGAGCTCTCTTGCGTGAGGGTTGCATTGAGTGTAACCCACCAATTGTCCTAAAATAGCATACCAATCACCTGCATCTGTCTGTGTAGAAATGGTCCATGGCCCCTGGGCCCTGTGCAATTTTGACGTGTAGTGTGATATATTTGGTATCGGCTTAAAGATTAAAGTTTTGCCTTTAAAATGAGGCATGCGTGTGAAAAATGGACTTTATTCAGTGACGAAATCGAGCTTAGAGATATATAGTAGTGGGAGGGGCTATATTCGAGAAAGGTAAAAAACATTCTGACAATCATTTCATAGTGACATAGGTCCGTGCCTAGCCCCTGTGAGTGACATAGGTCCGTGCCTAGCCCCTGTGAGTGACATAGGTCCATGCCTAGCCCCTGTGAGTGACATAGGTCCGTGCATAGCCCCTGTGATTGACATAGGTCCGTGTCTAGCCCCTGTGAGTGACATAGATCCGTGTCTAGCCCCTGTGATTGACATAGGTCCGTGTCTAGCCCCTGTGCATATTACGGTATAGGGTGTTTACTGTATCGACCAGTCTCTATCCCTAGGAGAGCACCACCACATCTAAGCTTGGTTAGAGCATTGCGATAAGATCCAGGCGTACACTTTTAAACGAAGTGTTCTGGTCTTAAATCCTTCTTATATTTCCTATACGTCCGCAGCTTATTTCCATTCACATGGCCACGATCGTTCCAAAGTGGACCGAAACAGTCGCTTTCGTCTTTCTGTCTTACATTAGCTTTAATGACACTCGAAGTTCGGGGAGTGGGTTTGTGTCCGGAATCCAAAACGTTACGCAGGTTATATTTTTCACTGAGCCGAAGTGCTCGCGCGTCCCACGAATTATGTTTCTGCTTTGACCAGATGTGAATTTTGTATAATAAATGTCTGTAATCAACAGAACTGACACGACAGTACAGGCGAAAAACTGTCCTCTGTTTATTTAGAGTAGATGACCATCGGGTTGTACAAGACTTTCATATAACGTTGTAGGTCATTTCATCAGCATGGTAAAACTTGGAATAAGACGGCCAAGGGCTCGGCCAGCAGATTTTGACAGCTCTTTAATAGCCAACTTCGTATCTGCGTAGTCGTCAAACCAGAGACCTTAGTATTTGTAACGGTCTGTACGTTCAAGGGAATACCCATTAGGCCATACCAATTCGATTTATTGTTCGTCGGATTTACCGCTCCTGTTTTGGAAAAATAAAGTAAAAGTGGAAGTAAATTATTACCGCTCCGATTTAAGCATCAATGAAAAATGACGAATCCGTATTATATTTTACAATGGTTCAAAATTTAGAAAGGGCTATTCCGGATCATTTAGTGTTTGAAACGAAGGTCAAAATGGTACATTTGTATTTCAAACGTCTTTGTCGGCAGCAACACCAGGGAAATGCGCGACGAGGCTTTTTCACTTTTAAAAAAAACTGGGAATGTGTCAAAACGGCTTTCTTATAATGTTGGTAACAACGAAATCCGGTCGCCATAATGTATTGCAAAATACCGCAATAAACGGTTAATCGTTCCAAGATCTCTTGATCAAATAAACAGAATACGGAACGCAAGCGGTCTCACTGAAAAGCGACTTCAAGCGTCAACAGAAAACATCTTTAAAAATCCCGAATTAAGTAAGCGACATCAGAAGATTATGTTGTTAATACAAATGTACGACTATAACACCACTATATTGAATTTCAAATCGATACTCTTCTCAAACAATCGACTCCATGTGACAGACATCATTGTCATTTCATCAGTTTTATTTTAATAGAATAGGCCTACTGTTGATAGTTTAAAAAAAATTGTTTGCTATTGATATGATGAAATCTTTAGGTAGGTATCACCATTCGAACTATCTTCCTGATGTCGTATATTTAAATCCCATATCAATTACAGTGTAACACTGGGTTCATGATGCTTTTACAACTACGAGATCGACAACAATGAACAGTATATGGAACGTCAGCTTATAAACTGATACTAATCGTTATGATCTGGATATATAGTACACAAATAATGCTTATGTCCATTAATATTAATCCTATGATTATTGTAGCTAAGAGATTTAGTCAGCAAAATACCTAGTGTCATATATCTAGCCTTTATGGTTTGTTTTTAGCGGTGCATCATACATATATCTTGTCATCACTAATTTATATCAATTCAATAAAATATGCATTCTGCATGAATAGAAGCATCTTGATACCTACAAGAAAAAAATGTGGTTGCTAAAAGGTGTTTCCTGCGGCTTTGGTTCAATCACTAAATGAATGACCTTGGGTCTTCTATTAAGAAGGTAATTTAAGAAAGCTTTTCTCTCAAATGCTGTTTTATTGCACAGCTTAATACAAGTAGTTTGTACCATGGAAATATTTTTTTTTAAAAACCGCTACAACATTTTAAATACGTGTATTATTTGGTGATATATCAAACACGTATTATGACATTTCGTCTTTTGAAAACTACCGCTCGCTCGAAATTTTAAGGAATTCAATTTTTTTCAAAACAATTTCGCCCGCTCGCTCAAATTTTGAAATCTCATTTTTCCAAGAACAATTAATTAAATTGGTATGGCCTAAGTGTAAAACTCTTAGACCGTGAACTTCGTACTGAGAACAGATATACATTTCCGGATGTGATACTTGAGTCTTGACATGACAAAGATCAACACGCAAACAAAATCATGATCATAAGGTCCAAGGTCTAGGTTTAAAAATAGACTTTTTAAAAACGTTTTTAGATCGACCTCACTTAAAAAGCGTTCGTTGTAATGCATGTACGGTTAGTCCTGCTTGAAGGTCTTGGTCGGGCTAACTCTTCAAACGAAAATATATCAGGAAATAGTTAAAGCTCAATGCTTCGCAATGGTTTCAGATTTATTTAAAAAATGAATAATAAAATATTTTTTTGCTGAGTGTACATATAGAATCAGTTCGCGCAGAAAGAGTTGTGTCTCCATAAAGTAGATTTACATGAAGAGGAATTTACGAGTAAAGGTGCCGGAAGAGCTTAATTCTTTGTTCAGCATAAGTATAACAATTAAAGAAGAAGTAGTGGGTATTTTCATTAGGAAAACCACAGTGGCAACGTTGATCAGTAATAAGATTGTACTAGATTGATTTCTTAATCTGGTATGTAGGATATTACTTTTTCGTTTACCGTATAGAAACAAATCCGGTACCTGTGGTAAGTCTGTATTACGAATGTTACCTATTGATCTCCTATATGGTAAACCTCCAGATGAAGGAAAGAAATCTGAAGTTTCATTGTATGTAGAAGAACTAAAACAGAGGTGTTGGAATGTTCACAATAATGCAAGAGAACAAATGATTGCTTCTAGTGACAAACAAAAAAGGAAATATGACCATAAAGCACATCAACATCAATACAATGTTGGGGAAGCTGTGTGGGTCAGATGGAAATTAAAAAAGAGAGGCATATCACCAAAACTAGATGTTCGGTGGGAGGGGCCGTATGTGGTTGTGAGTCAAGTATCTGACCTGATTTACAAGGTGCAGAAAAACGCTACTTTGAAGACTAGAACCCTTCACCATGATTTATTGAAGCTATATCAAGGCGAATATCACAATTGGTTAAAACAGTCAGAAGAATCAGATGAGTCAAGTGAAGTTCGAGATGATGCTGATGTTGTTGATGAAGATATTGGACCCCTAGCTGTGGTAGAGGCACCGCGAGGGAGCAGCCGGACAAAACGACAACCTCATTGGATGACAGACTATATTGTGTAGTCTATATGATGTCTATATTGTACAATGACGATTGACATGACGTGTTCACTTAGTGGAACACTTTATTTTATTTCATATTATTTACATGCATATCATTCGATGTCACACTTCTGGAGAAAGTTCACTCGTCTCATACTTGGAGGGTATAGGTTGGGGCAGCAATCCCTGGTAATTACGCAGTATCCCTGCCTTGAGATGTTCTAAGATAGTACCCGAGGAACAGATGTCTCAGAAGTGGAGTCTGGACAAAGAGGAATACAGAAATGGCTGAGCACTATGTAAAGCAATTTATAGTGTCTGAAGAGGGATGCAGTTATTTCACCAACTGGTAACTGGCCGTAAGCCTTGCTGGGTAATCTGGTTTCTTCGACGGTTCTTTACTTGGAGGGTATAGGTTGGGGGCGCAATCCCTAGTAATTACGCAGTATCCCTGCTCTGAGATGTTCCAAGATGATTCCTCGTGGAGCCCTTTGTGACGCAACTGTATTGGAAAAGGTTAGATGCATTTTAATGACTGAGACTTGCAAAGCAATGTCCTAACTTTCTCGTTCCGGCCAAGTGACGATGGTTACGGACATAGGGCCACATCTTGAAAGAAGAAGCTGGAAGCTCTTACAAGTCCATCATTGATGTGCAGCATGAAGAATGACTACAAAGCATAAATTATATATATTGGATTCAAATTTATTAAAATGGAATGAAGAACTTTGTACATAACAATCTCAACGAATAGAGAAAAACAAATTAGAGAAGGTTGAAATATATACAACAATAGGGATGGGGGGATATGAGACATTCGGTGCCACCCAAGTTGCTATTAGATTTAATCTTTATACTTAGGGTGAATCTTTGTTTTTACTGTAACGAGTGTGGGGCTGCAGCGACCAGTCGCAGACTTCTAAATCAGCACAGACGGGACAGGCATGGTGAGAGAAAGACGTGCCCATATGAAACATGCACCTACACCTACCCAAAGTCTAGGAGCAGTAGACTGGCAGCCCACCTACGTAACGCCCATAAGGTGTTGAACACCCCCGTGCACCTCCAGTGGCTACGTATGACAGGAGAGTTGTTTCGACGATACCATCACCGCCTATACCATCACTGCCTATACCATCACCGCCTATACCATCACTGCCTATACCATCACTGCCTATACCATCACCGCCTATACCATCACCGCCTATACCATCACTGCCTATACCATCACCGCCTATACCATCACCGCCTATACCATCACTGCCTATACCATCACTGCCTATACCATCACCGCCTATATCAACCATCACCGCCTATATCATCACCGCCTATACCATCACTGCCTATACCATCACTGCCTATACCATCACCGCCTATACCATCACTGCCTATATCATCACCGCCTATACCATCACCGCCTATACCATCACTGCCTATACCATCACCGCCTATACCATCACCGCCTATACCACCACTGCCTATACCATCACTGCCTATACCATCACCGCCTATACCATCACTGCCTATACCATCACTGCCTATACCATCACTGCCTATACCATCACTGCCTATACCATCACTGCCTATACCATCACCGCCTATACCATCACTGCCTATACCATCACTGCCTATACCATCACTGCCTATACCATCACTGCCTATACCATCACTGCCTATACCATCACCGCCTATACCATCACTGCCTATACCATCACTGCCTATACTATCACCGCCTATACCATCACTGCCTATACCATCACTGCCTATACCATCACCACCTATACCATCACTGCCTATACCATCACTGCCTATACCATCACCGCCTATACCATCACCGCCTATACCATCACTGCCTATACCATCACCGCCTATACCATCACCGCCTATACCATCACCGCCTATACCATCACTGCCTATACCATCACTGCCTATACCATCACCGCCTATACCATCACTGCCTATACCATCACCGCCTATACCATCACCGCCTATACCATCACCGCCTATACCATCACCGCCTATACCATCACCGCCTATACCATCACCGCCTATATCATCACCGCCTATACCATCACCGCCTATACCATCACCGCCTATATCATCACCGCCTATACCATCACCGCCTATACCATCACTGCCTATACCATCACTGCCTATACCATCACCGCCTATACCATCACTGCCTATACCATCACTGCCTATACCATCACCGCCTATACCATCACCGCCTATACCATCACCGCCTATACCATCACCGCCTATACCATCACCGCCTATACCATCACCGCCTATACCATCACCGCCTATACCATCACTGCCTATACCATCACTGCCTATACCATCACTGCCTATACCATCACTGCCTATACCACCACTGCCTATACCATCACCGCCTATACCATCACTGCCTATACCATCACCGCCTATACTGTACCATCACCGCCTATACCATCACTGCCTATACCATCACCGCCTATACCATCACCGCCTATACCATCACTGCCTATACCATCACTGCCTATACCATCACTGCCGGAGCTGTACGGCCTTGAGGACCTACTGGAACCAGAAGACATCGTGTTGGGAGAGCCCCTTTTCCCCTCACTTAGAAGGGTCCCTGAATCAACAGTAGAACCCAAAGAGGCAGCCATCCCCACCGAGAAGGACAATATATCCGACATTCAAGATGAAATCCCTCACACCGACTCACAGACCAGTGTGGAAGAAGATCCAGATGAGTCGGCACCCTCGGCAGTGAAGATAGCCAAGGAGAGGGCCACTGCATTGTTGTACCGAGGGATAATGCCCCTCTTTCCAGCGATCCTAAGGGACTCGAATGGCATCCAGGAGGTGAGCTTGGTGTTTGGGAGTTTAAAGTGGCCACCCCAGGGATGGAAATCTTTCTCCGCAGACAGGAAGCTCTTGGCATGGGAAGTGGCCGCCTTCGAGTTGAGTAACAATCCATCACTCAGCAGGGTCAACATGTTAGATTATTTTAATTTTCTATGCCTGCCGGGTCCAAAGCTGATGAGCCCAGCATCAGAACCATGAGATGGGCAAGTTATCATGCGGTAGGAGTGATTGCGAAGATTGGGAAAGACTCAGCTGGACTACTGCCTGTCTGGGAGGAGGTCAAAAGGAGTACAATCTATGTCCATTTCTTGGACAAATGTACATCTATGCATGTGAACTGATCAGTTATCTGATCTGAGAAGACCAGATGTCAGACCATGGTTGACCCATCGACCATGGCCCACACATTACAGTGGGAGAAGACCAAGATGTCAGACAATGGTTGACCCATCGACCATGGCCCACACATTACAGTGGGAGAGGACCAAGATGTCAGACCATGGTTGACCCATCGACCATGGCCCACACATTACAGTGGGAGAAGACCAAGATGTCAGACCATGGTTGACCCATCGACCATGGCCCGCACATTACAGTGGGAGAAGACCAAGATGTCAGACCATGGTTGACCCATCGACCATGGCCCACACATTACAGTGGGAGAGGACCAAGATGTCAGACCATGGTTGACCCATCGACCATGGCCCACACGTTACAGTGGGAGAAGACCAAAATGTCAGACCATGGTTGACCCATCGACCATGGCCCACACATTACAGTGGGAGAAGACCAAAATGTCAGACCATGGTTGACCCATCGACCATGGCCCACACATTACAGTGGGAGAAGACCAAGATGTCAGACAATGGTTGTCCCATCGACCATGGCCCACACATTACAATTGGAGAAGACCAAAATGTCAGCCCTTCTTCCCAAGAACATCATCTTACAGACCACGGACTGCATAGCTGTTTGGAATTCCAGGATTACCCCAGATACGTCGGCGGAAATCGTTTCTTACATTTAATATTATAGATATGATCTCGATCCTTTTTTACGATAATCCTTTACATGACTATGCATCTTAAAGTTGCTATCATTGTTTCTTAAAATTGTTGATACATGGTTTTTAAATATGCTAGCATTTTTATTTGTGGTGATTGCAATTATAGATTTTATAAGATATTACAATTGTTGCAGGGAAAAAAACTTTTAAAGGTTCTACCAATAAAAGATCAAACTCTCACACGAGGGTTAAACTGTTTAAATAATTCTCAGTTCTAGAATGTGGGGGATTAAAACACGACTATTTCTTTGGGGATTATTTTGTTTTTGTATTATTGAAAAGGTATGGCTCAACGATGGCTTGTAAACATCATTCACAAACTGAATTGGACGTCCAATCCTATCGACATCAGTGAAATGTGTTTAAATTTGAAATTGAATATCGATCTTTAACAATAATAATTATAATCAATTATTTCAAAGTATTTCGTCAAATTATTTTCAACTTTTTTTTATTTATTTTCTTTATTTCAGATTGGCATTACGGCTCGCCTGACGCTCATGCCGGTACGTACATTCTATATAAACATATTTCAAACATCCAGGTCGAATTAAGACAAACCAATGCATGATGAAATACGGTATATACCGTATAACCCTAAACAAATTCTGGTCTTTCCTTATAATTTCATTTGTAAAGATACATATACACTGTGTAAGACATAGGTCTTATAGAATGATTTGGTATTAATTATGACAAAAATCGAATGGTTTTGCAAAAAAACAAAACCATGTGCATAAATTTCACCTTTCAACAACTTCAACCAACCAGAAGTTCGATTACAAAATACCGCACCAAACATGGCGGTATATGACGTCATCACTTTTTGCGTTGTCTGATTTTTTAGGTTATATACGATGGGGGAATAGGCAAAATAAAATTAATTTAAGGATTAACTTTCTATTTTGTTTAGGTTATCGGGGGATAACTACAATGGAAAAGTGGTAAATTCAATAACCGGCGAAGCGGTTATGTATAATTTACACGTTGTCCAGAGTACAGTTATGCGGTGATAATGATAGTCTGTTGAGCAATTGTTATCGTGTGAATGTCAGTGTAGACTGTTAATATAACGTCTTATACAGGGAATACGTACCGCTTTACCACTTTCCGTGATAAAAAAATAATATTATCGTTTGGTTTACAGATCCTCGGAGCTGGGCCCATGTCACCGACTCGGTATGTAACGGCCTTTTTCAATCTCCCATAGACATCATCCCTGTTTATAGACCGGGTTTCGTCATCAGCAAATTCAAGTTACAAGGGTTCGACAACACCAGCCAGTACACCACCAGAATCAAAAACAACGGATACACGTGTGAGTGTTGTAGGGCGGAAGTGACGTCAGTCCAGTATTGTATATTAGGCGTAGTTTGGGAGGGTGGATACCCAAGGTTCTAGGTAATGAAAAGTGAACCTTCATATCATTTAGCACATCGCTTGTATTTTTTTTAGTCTACTGCTCTTGTTTCATTGAGTTTTATAAGTGAGTAATTGTAGTAATTCTTAGTCCACATGACAACTGAGTACGGATACGTACAGTTGTAGCACATTGCTACATTGCAATAATATCTAAACGTTTGTGTCTAAAATCAATCTTCTTAAAATTTCGATTCCATGCTTTCAATATGAAATATATACTTGTTACTTGTTCTCAATCACCGAAGTCTTTTAATTAGATATTCCTATGACCTATTGAACCCGTTTCGATATATTAGCACCTCGAATCTCCGGTAGTGGCACATGTTAGCATGGACTACACACCTAGTAGCATTCTTGTATTTTCATACTTGATTAATTAAGAAGTTTATATCCAGCTCTAGGTGATCAACCGAAAACCATCCTATGTATCTGATCAATAGTTAGATCGTTTCACAAGTAATGATTGTTTTAAGCAGAGTGTGGTTAGAGTATTTGCAATAAAATACAAATTTACTCATAAACTGATGACGTACTCGGTTACAGTGCAGGTGGATATTAGCGGTGATTTGATTGTGTCGGGAGGAGGACTTCTGGGTAGGACCTATAAGACGGCCCAGTTACACTTCCACTGGGGCCATGACAACACGGCCGGTTCGGAACACACCTATAAGGGACGGTCCTATCCTATGGAGGTCAGCGTAGTCTAAGGTCACAGGTCAAGTGTCAAAATGATAACATAAATGATACAAAAATGAATTATTATGTCATTGAAGAACAAATCACGCACTGGTGAAAACTTCTAAACTTTTTGACATTTCTAAAGGAAGTCCATACTCAAGTGAATGACGTTATATGATTTTCGGGTTTTAATAAAAAAGTTTCTTGTGATATGCATATGTTACATTTGTATAAGCTTGCTAATATATACATGTAGATTATTTTATTTTTTGAAGATGCACATAGTGAGCTACAATCAGAAATACAACAGTATACAGGAGGCAATCGACAAGAAAGACGGGCTGGCTTATCTGGGCTTCTGGGTGACACAACAGGAGGTACGTTCACGTCCTGGCCCCAGGATCATGAAATAATCTTAAGTCTAAATTTGTCTTAAGTTTTGACCTAGCCAATCAACTTTAACGTTACAAAAAGTAACGTCATACGTGATTGGCTAAGCACTTAAGTCTTAGATTGTTTCATGATCTCGGGGCCAGGGCTTCTGGGTGACACCTACCGTAGTACAGTAGGTACACGTCCTGAGCTTTTAGGTGACACATACCATGGTACAGTAGGAACACGTCCTGCGCTTTTGGGTGACACATACCGTGGTAGGTACAGGTCCTTGGCTTTAGGGTGACACATACCGTGGTAGGCACACGTCCTGGACTTTGGGATGACACATACATGTACCTTGATAAGTACATGTCCCTGGCTTCTGGGTGACACATACCGTGGTAGGTACAGGTCCTGGGCTTTTGGGTGACACATACCGTGGTAGGTACAGGTCCTGGGCTTCTGGGTGACACATACCGTGGTACATGGTAGGTACACGTCCCTGGCTTCTTGGTGACACATACCGTGGTAGGCACACGTCCCGGGCTTCTGGGTGACACATACCGTGGTAGGTACACGTCCCTGGCTTCTGGGTGACACATACCGTGGTAGGTACACGTCCCGGGCTTCTGGGTGACACATACCGTGGTAGGTACACGTCCCAGGCTTCTGGGTGACACATACCGTGGTAGGTACACGTACTGGGCTTTTGGGTGACACATACCGTGGTACATTGTAGGAACAAGGCCTGGGCTTTTTGGTGACACATACCGTGGTACATGGTAGGTACACGTCCCGGGCTTCTGGGTGACACATACCGTGGAAGGTAAACGTCTTTGACTTATGGGTGACACATACAGTTGTAGGCACATGTACTCTTTAGACACAGGGACAAGACGTACAATCTGACAATACCGATTTTGTCAATAAACAATGTATTTATAAATATGACACTGTCAAAACTATTATTCGTGTACATGTTCATCAACCTTTACTTCCTTCAAGATTTCTTCTCAACAGGGCAAGTTAAAAACTTTCAATTAAGATTTAAAAACAAATTATTCAGATTGTGAGATTGTGATTACTCAGAATACTTTCGAGATGTTCCCTACATTGACCATGTGTCTTCCGGTTTTCGTAACCAAGGAAGCAGCAGACATTTTTGATATACCCTTGCTTGGTCGTGTATAGAAACCTTGGGTATATAAAAGCACCAAAAGTTGCAAAACCAGTTTCATTCTGACATTGCCCTCTCGCTGTAGCACGTCTTTTACAGGTACAGTAGTTTGTACACATTACGTTACGGCTCGTTTTCGTGTGGGTTTATTTCATGACTATGGATATGGATATTGAAAAGATTTATAACGAATGTGAAATGAAATTGTAATAAAAACATCAACATCCCCATGAAACTTACAACTAAATATAATATACAATACGTATTTTGCAAGTGCAACAAACAAATGGCTAATTAACGCTTATGCCTACCTTTTTGATATCCAACTAGTACTAACATCCAGCGTAGAAACCTTAATTATTCCAAATAAGTCCATGAGAATGGTTCAAATATATCATTTCACACTGTCGACTACACACCTGGGTGTGCCTTGTTTTACACGTGTTTGCTTGTCAAGCGTCTACATGACCAAGACTTAGAGTCTGTACGTGGATGCGATTATATGCACGTGAAAGACCGGCGATATAAAAAGGACTTATGGAAGTATTTTCAGTGATATACCTTTTATTTCGGATACACAATTTCAAGAATGAACCAGCATGGCAGTATTTTGGTTAAAAGTCTTCATGTGAGTGCGTTTGAGTTTTGACAGCGGTTGCCGATTGCGCGGAGCTCTGAATGTTGTGACGGTCAGGAGTTCTTTGAAAACCGGTTTTACAGGCTATGCCCTTTATATACCCATCGGGACCCATACTCGTTACCAAGCAATGGCAAAACTAAAATGTCAGCACTTCCTTAGAAATGATGGTCGGAACAGAAAGGAAAGATCTCAAAACCAGAAAAAAAACTTTAAAAAAAAAAGTATTAATTGAAAGCTTTTTAAGTTGCATTGTCAGCTTTAAGTTACGGTCAACCATTAATCGACTAGATACTTGTATCAAGAAAGTCGGTCGGTTGATGGCTGATCATAAATCAGCGCTATGAGAAGAATTCTAGAAGGATATCGTCAAAGTAATCAGACACAGCGCCAGATCGGCACCAGTACTCAGCAAGACCGACTGAGTTATAGCGAAAAAACTCAAAAAACTTAGCTCTGCAGATAAGTTAGCTCAAGATAGTATTCACCAAACTAATATAGTCAAATGGTCCGTAAAATGCATATAACATGTATGGAGGGAGTGTCTGATAATATTCCTTTGTTTGTTTGTGCGTGGGTGCGTGCAATAAAACGAATTAAATCCTCTTCAAAATGTCTTCCGGATTCATTCGAGTGACCTCCCTTATACCGTTCTGTTCCTTTTGTTGCAGGACGACAACGCCGCGTTCACCCCGATAATTAACGCCATAGGAAACGTCAAATTTAAAGGTAAGTAACGGCAATACTCCTCAAATCTCGCGTATTGATATAGTTACTGTACAATACTTCACAATCATTGACCATTATTAGGGTGAATATGTGGTTATATCAACCTCAAAAAGTTCTATTAAACGAGACGAAAGCATCAAACGGATTATAACGGATCAAATGTATATGTTGCATTTTTAGACAACAACAAGGCGTTCGACAGAGTGTGGCACGCAGGTCTTCTTTTTAAAAAAAACATGAAATTGGACTGAGAGGCAAGATATGGGTTATTCTTAAAGAAATGTATACACATGAAGAAAGTTCAATCTTATTTAATGGCCTAACATCACCTTTGATCAAAATGGAGAGAGGGATTTTGCAAGGGGGATCTTTGTCTGCCAAAATGTACAGTACCTAATTTTCATAAACGAATTATTGATTGAAATAGAAAATTGTGGAAATGGCGCAGTTATTGCAGATTTAAAAGTTAACATCCCAACTCAGGCAGATGACATTTGTCTTGTTAGTACAAATTTTCAAAGCCTACAAAAAATGGTTAATACACTGTATATGTGAAACTTATAGTAAGAAGTGGAGATTCACTTTCTCATCTACGAAAAGTAAAACTGTATTATTTTCTGAAAAAACGCATATCCTATAATATACCAAATGCCTACCTATACAAATTTGTACTGCCTGTAGTTGAAGAAATTAAACATGTTGGAATATTGTTAAATGGCAAAAGAAATTCAGTTGAAAGAACTACTAGAGCATGTTGTAAATTAAAAACTGATGTTATGTCTCTTCTTAAATCTGGTGCTCATCCCAACGCCCTTAATCCTCTCTCTGTTGCTAAAAAAGTCAAAATTAAAGTGTATCCATCTGCACTTTTCGGATGTGAACTATGGTTACTCTCCAAAACTGAAGTATTATTATAAGAAAAGGCACAAAATTTTATTGTGAAAAGTATACAAGGGTTTGAAAAGAGAACTAGGACAGACATGTGTGTATCATTGCTCGGCTGGACTAGTATTGAATCTTATTTTAATATCAAGAAATTATTATTTCTGGGACGAATTTATAATATCGATAATAGTATGCTAGTACACAAGATTTTTATTACTAGATTTTTTATGTTCCTTGTAAACAACGAAAAACAACAGGGATTTATACCCGCATTATTTCTATTTTAAGAAAATATTCATTGTATGAGACTTTTGTTGACTATATAAAGCTAGGGTATTTTCTGGGGAAACTACAATGGAAAAAAGTGTCTATGAAAGTGTATATAGAGTAGAGGAAACTGCATGGTTAAAACGTATGCATAACGACAATGATTTTCTTAGATTTAAATTTATTCATTCTAAGATTGAACCGCATTATTTATGGAAATTGGCTATTAAATTTCCTCAGTATTATAAATCTATACACTGTATCAAAAAATTATGTACAACATCTCGTATGTTGGATCATATGGCATTATGCCACTACTGTGGTATTTTATACAACGATGCTTTAATGCATATAATTCTATATTGTGAAAAGAATACTGTTATTCGTAATAAATTATGGTGTTTTTTATTTACTATGTTGGGTATTGATCTTAATGAGTACCTGCAAAAATCAGACTTCGATTCAGTAAATGCTTTATTAGGAAGCAAGTTAGATTATGACATGTCTAACGAAGACAACAAATATCTAAGATTAGCAAATTTAAATTTTCTGAATGAAATGCCTAAAAATATAACCCAATTTGCTTACAATTGATGTTTCAATATAATTACTTGTGTGTGAAATAACTTTGTATATGTATATTCAGATTATTCTTGTTTATATGTTGATTGTATGATGTAATTATTCTATTTTTGAATCTTTATTTGTGGAGGAAATAAAGAGAATAATTATCAATACATTTGTACTTTAAAATACACATTTATTACATTTTTGCCTGTGAAATACAGAAAATTATCAAACTGATAAAACTTATATTCTCACTGCAGTTATGAACAGTGAAAAAACAAACTGCCATACTCGTGAAATGCATTTGATATTAAACGACAAACCATTGAATATCCTCTACTTACATGTACTTCACTACACACACACCAGTTACAATACATTCACGTTCACAAAAGAATATAACGTATGCGTCGTGCTCGGTTGCTAATCAATGTCTTGATTAGGGGAATATTTTTTTAAAGTTTACATGATACCAACTGAACATAATATTATTTTGTCATAGGTACCAGCAACCCACTCGAATTAAACGTAGGAGCAATGCTTCCTAAACGCATGAACCGATTCTTCCGGTACAAGGGAAGCCTGACCACACCCCCTTGCTTTGAAAGCGTCACGTGGACACTGTTTGAGGACAAAATATATCTGTCAAAACAACAGGTACAATGAAGGCACATTGTTCGTTACTGGAATGTTCTCTAAGTAAAATTTTATTTTGAACACTCATTATTACTTCAGTATAGTGAAATATTTTTGAGTTATTTTATGTTATATTGCGTTATTTCAGTGCAATATTGAGTTATTTTAGTTTTATATTGAGTTATTGCAGTGTTTTATTAAGTTATTTCAGTCTTATATTGAGTTATTTCAGTGTTATTTTGAGTTATTTCAGTGTTATTTTGAGTTATATCAGTGTTATTTTGAGTTATTTCAGTGTTATTGTGAGTTATATCAGTGTTATTTTGAGTTATATTCAGTTGTTTCAGTGTTATTTTGAGTAAATTCAGTGTTATTTCGAGTTTTATCAGTGTTATTTCGAGTTATGTCAGTGTTAAATTGAGTTATTTCAGTGTTATTTTGAGTTATATCAGTGTTATTTTGAGTTATTTCAGTGTTGTATTGGGTTATTTCAGTGTTATTTTGAGTTATATCAGTGTTATAATTAATAAATTATGCATGGCACTGCGGGTAATATGGGAGTTTCATTTTTGGGTGACTGACCAGTCCATAAACTCCAATATTGCCCGAAGTGACATGCAATATTTGTTATATTATACGGAATCTACCCATCACGACCACATAATATGCAATAATTTTAAACAGGCCCCGAGATAATGAAACAACTTTAGACTTAAGATTGTTTCATGATCCCGGGACCTGACCATTAGGCCAGACGCCATTTTGCTCATTGTCTGAAATAATGACGTCACTCAATTGTCTATAACGTAATCCTGCAATTATGATGTCAAACAATCTGATTAAAATACAGATCCTTGTTCTGACTCTGTTTTACAAGGATCTGACAACATCCCATAAGAGGTCACGTCCAGACCTTTGTCGCCTCTTTACTTAACACTAAAATAATTTTCCAACGACCTGTCATCTTGCAGCAAGCCATTTCGTCACATTATTTCACACGAACGTTTTGGTGACGAAATGACTAAACTGACAAATGAGTTTATGCAAGCTTTGTCGCCTCAAAATGTCACTGTCAAGATTCTGCCAGTAGTAATTTGATTGGCTAATGCGAAAGGTCATCGGGACATGACCCCCTATGGGATTATCTCAGATCTTAACGCAGCGTAGTTTACGGAACGGCGCGGAGATCAAGATATGATTTTAATCAGATTTGATGTCAAAATATATAGCCTCGGCCCGTAGTCCTTGACTCCGGGCCAATATACGAAAATATTGGCCGGAGCAACTACTAGAATCGTAAAGGCACTTAAATAAATGAGGCACAATATTGAGTTATATCAGTGTTATTTTTAGTTATGTCAGGTGTTATATTGAGACATTTCAATAATTGCTGTAATATTCAGTTATTTGAATGTTAAAACAACAACTTGCAAGTTTTCTCCTCTTCGTCATCCTCGATATCGAGGGGTTACGTTTACCTTCGCTCTCTCCACCACTGGAATATGTCCTGGCTAAACTTAAGGCTACGTGTGTGTCACTATGATAATGAGGCAAGACCATTCCATGTATATCAAAAGAATCTCGTGGGCACATAACCGTAAAAGATGACAGACTTTGAAGTCGGTTTCTTTGTAATCTTCAAATGACAGACAATGCAGCCTAGCAATTGGTCAGGTTTTTTTACCTGAGGGTGCCTTCAGTTTTGCCATGACATATTGCAGGGGTGCAGAGAGCATAGGTAAACGTAACCCCTGGATATCGAGGATGTACCAGGGGTGTAGGGAGCGTAGGGGAACGTAACCCCTGGATATCGAGGATGTACCAGGGGTGTAGGGAGCGTAGCTGAACGTAACCACTGGATATCTAGGATGTACCAGGGGTGGAGATAGCGTAACCCCTGGATATCGAGAATGTACCGGATGTGTAAAGATCGTAGGTGAACGTAATCCTGGATATCTATGATGTACCAGGGGTGTAGGGAGCGTAGGTGAACGCAACCCCTCGATATATAGGATGTAGCAGGGGTGTAGAGAACGTAGTTGAACGTAAGCCCTGAATATCGAGGATGCACCAGGGGTGTAGAGAGCGTAGGTGAACGTAACCCATGGATATTGAGGATTTCTCTACGTTAGTTTATCTCAATTGTGAGTTGTTTGGTTGTTCTTGTCGAGTCAATCTTTATAGGAATTTATTGTAGAATACCTGGTTCTGTGTGTCCAGTTGTTTTGTATCAGTGTACATAAACCCAACTTGTCAGTACTCTATTGCATTGAATTTGTTACCAAGTGTTTTAATCATTTAATCCGAAATATAAACATTCCTCAATATTCTCCACTCATTTGCTCCAGGTAAATACCACTTTAAGTAATGATTTCTTTTTAAACAGCTGGAAATGTTCAGATGGGCATCAGCAGATGTAAGTGGGCATGCGCATCCGCTCATGGACAACTTCCGCCCAGTGCACCCCTTGAACGATCGCAAAGTGTTCAGCAACTTCAAGTTGAACGGCAGCAATTTGTTCGTAAACATGGCGTCCCAGTTCTCTAGTGTCGGTCTCACTTTCACCGTCATCGTTGCTGTTCTTCAGTCATATTTATTTTGACGCAAACATCCGTTTTAGAGTCGACAACTCTAATCTAGCCATGTGACACAGCACGTGGTATCAAGGCGGGAGCACACCCGGTCTACCTAAATATTGCTGATTATGACTTACACGGGGAGGCGAATGACCTTTTCACCAAAATTATGTTAGAGAAAGAGTCAGGTAAAATGATATTACAGTGAAATGTTTGTTTTGATTTCGGATCAGTATGCCTACACATGGATTGAATTAACATTTCATGAATAAATGGATGTAAGAAATGGTTACGTTTTATTATTAATTTAATCGGCAAGTACATTCAATCGGTCTTCTTTGCTCTGTTGCTTGCTTCGCGTACCTATCATATAGTGGAATGTCCGTCGACTGACGAGCTTGACGCCATTTTTTTTTTGGTAGAAACGGGGCGTGGCTTAAGCTGGATGAAAGGAGCTTGACACGATTGATCATAATTCTATCGCACATTAGAACATGGTCCATATCCAATCAAAACACGCATAACAAACGAATCGAGTTGGAATATGTAATACATGGTTAGACCTTTCAGTACTGGGACAACCCCTTGTGGTTCACTTGAAAACTAATCTGCTGAAGCATTAGCCTTGTAGTTTCGTTTCCACATTTAATATGCAGCTCATGGATTCCTGATTTTCATTTGGTTTTGTTCAATGAATACCCATATAGAATCTTACGCGTACCAATATTTTACTAGTAAAACACCACCACAATTGGTAAGACCATGATAAACATGACAATATGTCGGCTTCAAATTTGGCAAAGTCAATAATGTAAATAATGTCAATATTGCGTCCGTCTAAAGTTCGGAATGTCCTGGGTTCGAACCCCTAGCTGGCCGTGCATTTTCCCCCTCTCCTTTAATAAAGTCTTCGACCCCAAGAACAAACACGAGACTCTATGCCACTTTCTGTGGGTGTATTTCGTTGGCGCCAAATGTAACAGGAGTGGAAAATTGCACGGCCAGACCAGGGTTCGAAACCGGGATCTTCTGAACTATAACGAATCAACGTGGAAGTACGGAGACAACCGGAGGTGCCCGAGTGACCACGGAAAATAATATAAGGAAGACAACTCTAACAGACTAGTCCTATGGTTTCACCACAGAACCATCTAGACCGACACTCAACCCATTGAGCCATCTGGTCACCGATGACGCACCCAGTCTAGATCCGCTACAGCTGTATTAATTTCCATTACTTTTTCATTAATTGTCACAGAGTCAAGTAATAAACACAAATTCAATATGTATTGATTGATTATTTCTGTATTGACCGAGTTATTGGTCCTCGGCCTGCTAGTTTCCTTCGGATTTGATACATGCCATATATAGCTGGTCTTGGACTAATAGTAACTGGGCCGCCAGGCATCATACCTTACCGTCCAAGTCACATGATATATTTAGTACACGGCTTTCATTTAACAATTAAACGACAAACAACATGAACTTTATTGATCATAAAGAAAACTCTATTTGATAATTCAAGAATTGGGTTTTGATGACCGGTTACCATTCAGCCAATTGACGGTAAATCCTGGCCCGTTTCCGTTCCCTGTTTCCCTTTCCTGTAGAGAGAGTCCTTGCTGATGCTCACTGCATACTCTGTTCGGTTTTCACATTTTGTGAAGTCGCCGTAAAAGAATCGACATCTCCTCTACCAAACCATGAATATGGTACAAAATGTAGCTATTCAATACTCTTCTTAGATATTCTCATGTAATGTACTAAATAATATTTATGTTGTCGCCACTTAAATTGTACATCCAACTCGTTTACATTGTCATGTGCCATTAAATGTATTTGTCTATTTCTTTCACCGCTTCTGGTATGTAAGTTATGTTGATGACATGCCGCTGGGGATTAAGATATTACGTATATTCTGATGACATGCCGCGCGGGATTAAGATATTACGTATGATGATGACATGCCGCTCGGGATTAAGATATTACGTATGCTGATGACATGCCGCTCGGGATTAAGATATTACGTATGCTGATGACATGCCGCTCGGGATTAAGATATTACGTATGCTGATGACCTGCCGCTCGGGATTAAGATATTATGAATGCTGCTGACATGCCGCTTGGGGATTAAGATATTACGTATGCTGTTGACATGCCGCTGGAGATTAAGATATTGCGTATGCTGATGACATGCCGCTTGGGGATTAAGATATTACGTATGCTGGTGACATGCCGCTGGAGATTAAGATATTGCGTATGCTGATGACATGCCGCTCGGGATTAAGATATTATGTATGCTGATGACATGCCGCTGGGGGATTAAGATATTGCGTATGCTGATGACATGCCGCTCGAGATTAAGATATTACGTATGCTGTTGACATGCCGCTGAAGATTAAGATATTACGTATGCTGATGACAAGCCGCTGGAGATTAAGAAATTTCGTATGCTGATGACATGCCGCTTGGGGATTAAGATATTACGTATGCTATTGACATGCCGCTGGAGATTAAGATATTACGTATGCTGATGACATGCCGCTTGGGGATTAAGATATTGCGTATGCTGATGACATGCCACTTGGGGATTAAGATATTGCGTATGCTGATGACATGCCGCTGGAGATTAAGATATTACGTATGCTGTTGACATGCCGCTTGGGGATTAAGATATTGCGTATGCTGATGACCTGCCGCTCGGGATTAAGATATTATGAATGCTGCTGACATGCCGCTTGGGGATTAAGATATTACGAATGCTGCTGACATGCCGCTTGGGATTAAGATATTACGTATATGCTGATGACATGCCGCTCGGGATTAAGATATTACGTATGCTGATGACATGCCGCTCGGGATTAAGATATTACGTATGCTGATGACATGCCGCTCGGGATTAAGATATTATGTATGCTGATGACTTGCCGCTAGGAGATTAAGATATTACGTAAGCTGCTGACATGACGCTGGGAGATTAAGGTATTATGTATGCTGATGACTTGCAGCTTGGAGATTAAGATATAACGTATATTCTGATGACATGCCAAAGGGGATTAAGATATTAGGTATACTGCTGACATGCCGCTGGGAGATTAGGATATTACGTATGCTGATGACATGCCGCTGGGAGATTAGGATATTACGTATGCTGATGACATGCCGCTGGGGGATTAAGATATTACGTATGCTGATGACATGCAGCTTGGAGATTAATATATAACGTAAATTATGATGACATGCCTCAGGGGATTAAGATATTAGGTATGCTGCTGACATGCCGCTGGGAAATTAGGATATTACGTATGCTGATGACATGCCGCTCGGGATTAAGATATTATGTATGCTGATGACTTGCCGCTAGGAGATTAAGATATTACGTAAGCTGCTGACATGACGCTGGGAGATTAAGATATTATGTATGCTGATGACTTGCAGCTTGGAGATTAAGATATAACGTATATTCTGATGACATGCCACAGGGGATTAAGATATTAGGTATACTGCTGACATGCCGCTGGGAGATTAGGATATTACGTATGCTGATGACATGCCGCTGGGAGATTAAGATATTACGTATGCTGATGACATGCAGCTTGGAGATTAAGATATAACGTATATTATGATGACATGCCTCAGGGGATTAAGATATTAGGTATGCTGCTGACATGCCGCTGGGAAATTAGGATATTACGTATGCTGATGACATGCCGCTGGGGGATTAAGATATTACGTATACTGATGACATGCAGCTTGAAGATTAAGATATAACGTATATTCTGATGACATGCCACAGGGGATTAAGATATTAGGTATGCTGCTGACATGCCGCTGGGAGATTAGGATATTACGTATGCTGATGACATGCCGCTGGGAGATTAAGATATTACGTATGCTGCTGACATGCCGCTGGGGGATTAAGATATTACGTATGCTGATGACATGCCGCTGGGGGATTAAGATATTACGTATGCTGATGACATGCCGCTGGTGGATTAAGATATTAGGTACGCTGATGACATGCCGCTCGGGATTAAGATATTAGGTATGCTGCTGACATGCCGCTGGGAGATTAGGATATTACGTATGCTGATGACATGGCGCTGGGGGATTAAGATATTACGTATGCTGATGACATGCCGCAGGGGATAAAGATTTTACGTATGCTGATGACATGCTGCTGGGAGATTAAGATATTACGTATGCTGATGACATGCCACTGGGAGATTAAGATATTACGTATGCTGCTGACATGCCGCTGGGGGATTAAGATATTACGTATGCTGATGACATGCCGCTGGGGGATTAAGATATTAGGAACGCTGATGACATGCCGCTCGGGATTAAGATATTAGGTATGCTGCTGACATGCCGCTGGGGGATTAAGATATTACGTATGCTGATGACATGCCGCTGGGGGATTAAGATATTAGGAACGCTGATGACATGCCGCTCGGGATTAATATATTAGGTATGCTGCTGACATGCCGCTGGGAGATTAGGATATTACGTATGCTGATGACTTGCCGCTGGGGGATTAAGATATTACGTATGCTGATGACATGCCGCTAGGGGATTAAGATTTTACGTATGCTGATGACATGCCGCTGGGAGATTAAGATATTACGTATGCTGATGACATGCCGCTGGGAGATTAAGATATTACGTATGCTGATGACATGCCGCTGGGGGATTAAGATATTACGAATGCTGCTGACATGCCGCTGGGGGATTAAGATATTACGTATGCTGATGACATGCCGCTGGGGGATTAAGATATTACGTATGCTGATGACATGCCGCTGGGGGATTAAGATATTAGGAACGCTGATGACATGCCGCTCGGGATTAAGATATTAGGTATGCTGCTGACATGCCGCTGGGTGATTAAGATATTACGTATGCTGATGACATGCCGCTGGGGGATTAAGATATTAGGAACGCTGATGACATGCCGCTCGGGATTAAGATATTAGGTATGCTGCTGACATGCCGCTGGGAGATTAGGATATTACGTATGCTGATGACTTGCCGCTGGGGGATTAAGATAATACGTATGCTGATGACATGCCGCTAGGGGATTAAGATTTTACGTATGCTGATGACATGCCGCTGGGAGATTAGGATATTACGTATGCTGATGACTTGCCGCTGGGGGATTAAGATAATACGTATGCTGATGACATGCCGCTTGGGGATTAAGATATTGCGTATGCTGATGACATGCCACTTGGGGATTAAGATATTGCGTATGCTGATGACATGCCGCTGGAGATTAAGATATTACGTATGCTGTTGACATGCCGCTTGGGGATTAAGATATTGCGTATGCTGATGACCTGCCGCTCGGGATTAAGATATTATGAATGCTGCTGACATGCCGCTTGGGGATTAAGATATTACGAATGCTGCTGACATGCCGCTTGGGATTAAGATATTACGTATATGCTGATGACATGCCGCTCGGGATTAAGATATTACGTATGCTGATGACATGCCGCTCGGGATTAAGATATTACGTATGCTGATGACATGCCGCTCGGGATTAAGATATTATGTATGCTGATGACTTGCCGCTAGGAGATTAAGATATTACGTAAGCTGCTGACATGACGCTGGGAGATTAAGGTATTATGTATGCTGATGACTTGCAGCTTGGAGATTAAGATATAACGTATATTCTGATGACATGCCAAAGGGGATTAAGATATTAGGTATACTGCTGACATGCCGCTGGGAAATTAGGATATTACGTATGCTGATGACATGCCGCTGGGAGATTAGGATATTACGTATGCTGATGACATGCCGCTGGGGGATTAAGATATTACGTATGCTGATGACATGCAGCTTGGAGATTAATATATAACGTAAATTATGATGACATGCCTCAGGGGATTAAGATATTAGGTATGCTGCTGACATGCCGCTGGGAAATTAGGATATTACGTATGCTGATGACATGCCGCTCGGGATTAAGATATTATGTATGCTGATGACTTGCCGCTAGGAGATTAAGATATTACGTAAGCTGCTGACATGACGCTGGGAGATTAAGATATTATGTATGCTGATGACTTGCAGCTTGGAGATTAAGATATAACGTATATTCTGATGACATGCCACAGGGGATTAAGATATTAGGTATACTGCTGACATGCCGCTGGGAGATTAGGATATTACGTATGCTGATGACATGCCGCTGGGAGATTAAGATATTACGTATGCTGATGACATGCAGCTTGGAGATTAAGATATAACGTATATTATGATGACATGCCTCAGGGGATTAAGATATTAGGTATGCTGCTGACATGCCGCTGGGAAATTAGGATATTACGTATGCTGATGACATGCCGCTGGGGGATTAAGATATTACGTATGCTGATGACATGCAGCTTGAAGATTAAGATATAACGTATATTCTGATGACATGCCACAGGGGATTAAGATATTAGGTATGCTGCTGACATGCCGCTGGGAGATTAGGATATTACGTATGCTGATGACATGCCGCTGGGAGATTAAGATATTACGTATGCTGCTGACATGCCGCTGGGGGATTAAGATATTACGTATGCTGATGACATGCCGCTGGGGGATTAAGATATTACGTATGCTGATGACATGCCGCTGGTGGATTAAGATATTAGGTACGCTGATGACATGCCGCTCGGGATTAAGATATTAGGTATGCTGCTGACATGCCGCTGGGAGATTAGGATATTACGTATGCTGATGACATGGCGCTGGGGGATTAAGATATTACGTATGCTGATGACATGCCGCAGGGGATAAAGATTTTACGTATGCTGATGACATGCTGCTGGGAGATTAAGATATTACGTATGCTGATGACATGCCACTGGGAGATTAAGATATTACGTATGCTGCTGACATGCCGCTGGGGGATTAAGATATTACGTATGCTGATGACATGCCGCTGGGGGATTAAGATATTAGGAACGCTGATGACATGCCGCTCGGGATTAAGATATTAGGTATGCTGCTGACATGCCGCTGGGGGATTAAGATATTACGTATGCTGATGACATGCCGCTGGGGGATTAAGATATTAGGAACGGTGATGACATGCCGCTCGGGATTAATATATTAGGTATGCTGCTGACATGCCGCTGGGAGATTAGGATATTACGTATGCTGATGACTTGCCGCTGGGGGATTAAGATATTACGTATGCTGATGACATGCCGCTAGGGGATTAAGATTTTACGTATGCTGATGACATGCCGCTGGGAGATTAAGATATTACGTATGCTGATGACATGCCGCTGGGAGATTAAGATATTACGTATGCTGATGACATGCCGCTGGGGGATTAAGATATTACGAATGCTGCTGACATGCCGCTGGGGGATTAAGATATTACGTATGCTGATGACATGCCGCTGGGGGATTAAGATATTACGTATGCTGATGACATGCCGCTGGGGGATTAAGATATTAGGAACGCTGATGACATGCCGCTCGGGATTAAGATATTAGGTATGCTGCTGACATGCCGCTGGGGGATTAAGATATTACGTATGCTGATGACATGCCGCTGGGGGATTAAGATATTAGGAACGCTGATGACATGCCGCTCGGGATTAAGATATTAGGTATGCTGCTGACATGCCGCTGGGAGATTAGGATATTACGTATGCTGATGACTTGCCGCTGGGGGATTAAGATAATACGTATGCTGATGACATGCCGCTAGGGGATTAAGATTTTACGTATGCTGATGACATGCCGCTGGGAGATTAAGATATTACGTATGCTGATGACATGCCGCTGGGAGATTAAGATATTACGTATGCTGCTGACATGCCGCTGGGGGATTAAGATATTACGTATGCTGATGACATGCCGCTGGGGGATTAAGATATTACGTATGCTGATGACATGCCGCTGGGGGATTAAGATATTACGTATGCTGATGACATGCCGCTGGGGGATTAAGATTTTACGTATGCTGATGACATGCCGCTGGGAGATCAAATATATCGCCAGGGACGCCTATATCCACGTCACTGTAGGTGAATATCGACTGACTGGGTCCTACAACAGAGAAAGCATATGGTCACATGTATATAATACCTTTAGTTAAGTCGATGAGGAAATTAAACATGATATTTACACATGCGCATTGTAAGTCTTAGAAAGGTGGAAAACGAATATTGTAGTTTGGTTTGGTCTATTTTTTGTTCCACATCCAATTAACAGCCTGGTTCATTTAAGGACGCGCCAGGTTTTGGAGGTGGAGAAAACCGGAGTACCCGGAGAAAAACCACCGACCTGCGTGGGTTTCGAACTCGCAACCCAGAGGTGGGGGGCTAGTGGCAGAATGTCGGCACACCTAACCACTCGGCCACCGCGTATTGTGGTGTTAAACAAATACGAGCTATAGTACACATAGCTGCTTTTGTGTCGCTACATCTATAATCACCATAAGACTTTTTAACATGTACAAATAATAGATTGCTAGCAAAGAAATCACTTTTGGCGTCTTTCCCCCATTCAGTGTGCTGCTCCGTTGTTGGAAGGATTTTTGTTTGGCTAACAATCCCCTATTGACATGCTTATATACATTTTGTGGCAGCAACTTTAAGCAATTTTACTTAATTAAAAAAACTCACTCCTACATACAATTTACCAGTATTAAACATTATCTCTTTTGTATTTCTATTTTACTAAGTTTTGTACATTGTTCTGTCGAATCCCCATTTAAGGATGTGAATTGACAGTTAACATCATTTTCATAGTTTGTGTAATGAGATCATGTTTAATGAATTGTAATCCTACGATTGTCTTGTTCAATTCTTTATACTTGTATTGAGTTTGTGGAGATGACATACATATGTAACTAAGAATATACATGTACGCTATTTGTATCCAATAGCGACGTTACTTCTGTTTTTCTAAATTCGAACTACATGTATGTATATCGTGTCTAAGAAATGTTTACGACCGAACTCTGTATTGATTAAAGCAAATACTGAGCGGCTAGAGACTTACTAGTCGGGGATGCTAGGTCCGTTTGTGTCCACATGAAGGGGAGACAACCGTCCGATGTAAATGACATTGTATCGTTAGTCTGACCTGGTCTTACTCTCCACACGTCGATACTGAAGTTGTTGTCATGGCTACCGATCACGCGCCGGGCTATGTATTCACTGTCATCTGTAAAATAATGTCGATGTTTTCGTAACAAAGTTAAATATTTAAAACAAAATCCTATTTTCTATTTATTATTTGAATATTTCAAAATATCATGAGAAATAACAAATTGAATTTATAATTATTTTATAAGCCAAGTTCTGTGTAGACAGCTGTTTTTAACAAATAAAATGAACTTCTAACTTTTAAACTCAAGGATGGAGATGATTATTTTTCTCCCATCATTTTTTTTTTTTTTTACGAAACTATCAATACAACACAATGCTTACATGCCATGAATGAATCGTTGACTTTGATAAAGATTATTTCAACAATATGTATTAACCGTTTTAATTTGATGAAAAAAATGAAAAAAAAATCAAGCAGTACTGCCATTTCATTGTACATATACAAGTCGTTTTGTAGCGAAGCACAAACAGGACCGGGTTAAATTGTGACGTACTTGGTACACACAGGGCTGTCTCGGGAAAGGACCCGTAAGACTTGCAGACACTACCCTCGTCTTTTATGAAGTAATTTGTCGACTGAAATTAAAGAAGATTTAACAAAATAAAATTGTCAAATTTCATCGTTTGTACAAGATTAAATAAGCTGCTATTTTAACATAAGAAAGTATAAAAAGTCTCAAAAATATAAAACCATAGAATGAGTGGCAAGTTGTGTAGGTGTTAAGTATTGTGTAAAGACTTACCGTGGTATAGTTGGTGATTGTGTAAAGACCTACCGTGGTATAGTTGGTGATTGTGTAAAGACCTACCGTGGTATGGTTGGTGATTGTGTAAAGACCTACCGTGGTATAGTTGGTGATTGTGTAAAGACCTACCGTGGTATAGTTGGTGATTGTGTAAAGACCTACCGTGGTATAGTTGGTGACTGGGTAAAGATCTACCGTGGTATAGTTGGTGATGGAGTAAAGACCTACCGTGGTATAGTTGGTGATTGTTTAAAGACTTACCGTGGTATAGTTGGTGACTGGGTAAAGACCTACCGTGGTATAGTTGGTGATTGTGTTAAGACCTACCGTGGTATAGTTGGTAATTGTGTAAAGACCTACCGTGGTATAGTTGGTGATTGTGTAAAGACCTACCGTGGTATGGTTGGTGATTGTGTAAAGACCTACCGTGGTATAGTTAGTGATTGTGTAAAGACCTACCGTGGTATAGTTGGTGATTGTGTAAAGACCTACCGTGGTATAGTTGGTGATTGTGTAAAGACCTACCGTGGTATAGTTGGTAATGTGTAAAGACCTACCATGGTATAGTTGGTGATTGTGTACAGACCTACCGTGGTATAGTTGGTGACTGGGTAAAGACCTACCGTGGTAAAGTTGGTGATTGGGTAAAGACTTGCCGTGGTCTAGTTGTTGATTGTGTAACGACCTACCGTGGTATAGTTGGTGATTGTGTAAAGACTCACCGTGGTATAGTTGGTGACTGGGTAAAGACTTACCGTGGTATAGTTGGTGACTGGGTAAAGACTTACCGTGGTATAGTTGGTGATTGTGTAAAGACCTACAAGTGTACTGTGGTATAGTTGGTGATTGTGTAAAGACTTACCGTGGTATAGTTGGTGACTGGGTAAAGACCTACCGTGGTATAGTTGGTGACTGGGTAAAGACCTACCGTGGTATAGTTGGTGATTGTGTAAAGACCTACCGTGGTATAGTTGGTGATTGTGTAAAGACCTACCGTGGTATAGTTGGTAATGTGTAAAGCCGTACCATGGTATAGTTGGTGATTGTGTACAGACCTACCATGGTATAGTTGGTGATTGTGTAAAGACCTACCGTGGTAAAGTTGGTGATTAGGTAAAGACTTACCGTGGTCTAGTTGTTGATTGTGTAACGACCTACCGTGGTATAGTTGGTGATTGTGTAAAGACTTACCGTGGTATAGTTTGTGATTGTTTAAAGACTTACCGTGGTATATTTTGTGATTGTTTAAAGACTTACCGTGGTATAGTTGGTGATTGTGTAAAGACCTACAAGTGTACCGTGGTATAGTTGGTGATTGTTTAAAGACATACCGTGGTATAGTTGGTGACTGGGTAAAGACCTACCGTGGTATAGTTGGTGACTGGGTAAAGACCTACCGTGGTATAGTTGGTGATTGTGTAAAGACCTACCGTGGTATAGTTGGTGATTGTGTAAAGACCTACCGTGGTATAGTTGGTGATTGAGTAAAGACCTACCATGGTATGGTTGGTGATTGTGTAAAGACCTACCGTGGTATAGTTGGTGATTGTGTAAAGACCTACCGTGGTATAGTTGGTGATTGAGTAAAGACCTACCGTGGTATAGTTGGTGATTGTGTAAAGACCTACCGTGGTATAGTTGGTGATTGAGTAAAGACCTACCATGGTATAGTTGGTGATTGAGTAAAGACCTACCGTGGTATAGTTGGTGATTGTGTAAAGACCTACCGTGGTATAGTTGGTGATTGAGTAAAGACCTACCGTGGTATAGTTGGTGATTGAGTAAAGACCTACCGTGGTATAGTTGGTGATTGTGTAAAGACCTACCGTGGTATAGTTGGTGATGGAGTAAAGACTTACCGTGGTATAGTTGGTGATGGAGTAAAAACCTACCGTGGTATAGTTTGTGATTGTTTAAAGACTTACCTTGGTATAGTTTGTGATTGTGTAAAGACCTACCGTGGTATAGTTGGTGATTGTGTAAAGACTTACCGTGGTATAGTTGGTGATGGAGTAAAGACCTACCGTGGTATAGTTGGTGATGGAGTAAAGACTTACCGTGGTATAGTTGGTGATTGAGTAAAGACCTACCGTGGTATAGTTGGTGATTGTGTAAAGACCTACCGTGGTATAGTTGGTGATTGAGTAAAGACCTACCGTGGTATAGTTGGTGATTGAGTAAAGACCTACCGTGGTATAGTTGGTGATTGTGTAAAGACCTACCGTGGTATAGTTGGTGATGGAGTAAAGACTTACCGTGGTATAGTTGGTGATGGAGTAAAAACCTACCGTGGTATAGTTTGTGATTGTTTAAAGACTTACCTTGGTATAGTTTGTGATTGTGTAAAGACCTACCGTGGTATAGTTGGTGATTGTGTAAAGACTTACCGTGGTATAGTTGGTGATGGAGTAAAGACCTACCGTGGTATAGTTGGTGATGGAGTAAAGACTTACCGTGGTATAGTTGGTGATTGAGTGAAGACCTACCGTGGTATAGTTGGTGATTGTGTAAAGACCTACCGTGGTAAAGTTGGTGATTGAGTAAAGACCTACCGTGGTAAAGTTGGTGATTGAGTAAAGACCTACCGTGGTATAGTTGGTGATAATAGTATAAGGAAATGTTGTTCCGTCAGGGTTGACACCGGAGTTTAAAGTCCTCTGCATACTAGCGTCATAATCAATATAGATCGTTATGGTTTCCTGGAATATTAAAAGCAAATCACTTTAATATACACTGTTCCTCTACTTTATTTTCTCTATATAAAAGCTTTATCCCCACTTTTGTCTCAACTTCGCTTAGCTATGTTTTAGTCCTGTGTTTTAGTCTGAGAACTAAAACACACTGTGTTAGTATTATGGGACTTGTGTAAGTCTAGGTTCGTTTGATGACCCGTTGTTGCGTTTGCGCAGTACTATGTATGTACCGGATGTAAGACGACATGTGTTAGTTCAATAAATGGATTCAGCCAGAGCACTTGTCCAGTGATGATTTAGATTGAATATCACAACATGGTGTCAGATTGAGGCAAGTGCAGTTACTTCCTGGTAGTAAATAGGAACTACAACATCGATTTGTCCAGATGGCAAAGTTCCAGGCCCCAGAGAAGTTCGATTTCAGCCGACCAAGCGGATGGAATGATTGGCGAACGAGATTTGCTCGCTACCGCACCGCAACCAAACTTCATAAGGATGAGGACGTTGTACAGATAAGTGCATTAATTTACGCAATGGGCAGTCAGGCAGAACATGTTTTTAAAACTTTAGTGTTTAATGTGGCCGGCGATGAAGATAAATATGACAAGGTCAATGAAAAGTTCGACAACTATTTCATTCCCAAACGAAATATAATCCACGAGAGGGCGCGGTTCCACCAGCGAAGTCAGGCCCCCGGCGAGTCTGTTGAGGGATTCGTGAGAGCATTATATGAAATAGCGGAACATTGCGATTTTACATCACAAGATGAGTTTATCAGAGATAGAGTAGTCATAGGAATTTCGGACAGACATATCTCAGGAAAACTACAAATGAAAGCTGATCTAACATTAGAAGGAGCTATTCAAACGGCAAGGCAGGCCGAGTTGGTGAAAACACAGATTAAGGACCAAGGAGGACAAAAACAACACGTGGAAGAGGTGAGAAAAGGGAGACAATTCAAAAAGAAAAACAACCCAACTACACAACATCAAGCACAAGGTCAGTCATACAATAAACAGTCTCGCAGTGAAAAGGGTGCATGTTCACGGTGTGCTCGCAGCCACGGACAGGAAAAATGTCCAGCTATAGGGAGGCGCTGTAGATCTTGTAATAAGATGGATCACTTCGCGTGCTGCTGTCGGTCGAAAAAGGATATAAAGGAAGTGACGGAGCGGGAGGAATTCTTTCTCGGAGCAATAACCTCATGCTATGGTTATGAAAAGGCGTGGGAGGTGACACTGAAGGTAGGAAACACACCCGTAACATTCAAGATTGATACTGGGGCGGACACTACTGTTATCTCTCGGGAGACATATAACCAACTTAACCAACGTCCAGCTTTGAGTCCAGTCGGTTCTATACTTCAAGGTCCAGGAGGAGGAGTCCTTCCATCAGAAGGTAAATTTGACTGTCAAGTTAAGTACAAGGGGAGACAATTCAAATTACCTATATGTGTGATCGGTGGAGCCAGCTCCAGCAACCTGCTAGGAAGGAGTGCTGCACACCAAATGGGACTGGTAGTGAGAGTTGATGCAGTTACCGACGATTTATTTGGACCAACCGGACTACTGTCGTGTGAACCAGTCAAGATAACATTAAAGGATCACGCAGTTCCATATTGCATTAGTGCTTCAAGGCGGGTGCCATTCCCACTACTCGAAAAGGTGAAAACCGAGCTCAGTCGAATGGAACAGGATGGCATCATAGAAAACGTGACAGAGCCAACAGACTGGTGCGCTCCCATGGTTCCTGTGGTGAAAAACACCGGGAAAATTAGGATTTGTGTGGACCTTAAACGGTTAAATGAAGCTGTAAAGAGGGAACACTTCATGCTACCAACCCTGGATGATATAGCACCAAAGCTAGTGGGCGCGAAGGTATTCTCCAAGTTAGATGCCAGTAGCGGGTTTTATCAGATACCCCTGGATGTAAATAGCAGCAGGCTCACTACATTCATCACCCCATTTGGACGCTTCGCCTTTCGCAGGGTTCCGTTCGGAATAACCTCAGCCCCTGAAATATTTCAGCGCAAGATGTCAGAGCTGTTGACTGGTCTGGAAGGAGTCGAGGCTATTATAGATGACACCTTGATCTATGGAAAGTCTAAGGAGGAACATGACGAGCGTCTTGCCAAAGTCCTAGACAGGATTCGAGCATCAGGCCTTAAACTTAACAAGGATAAGTGCGAGTTTGGGAAGTCCAAACTCGAGTACTTTGGCCATGTCGTTGGTGGGGATGGTATAAGTGTCAACCCAGAGCGTGTTGCAGCAATCAAAGGACTAGAAGCACCTAAAGATGTAACTGAGCTACGAAGGGTCATAGGCATGATCAATTACCTTGGAAGGTTCATTCCGGAATTGTCTACCATCATGCGACCCATGACAGATCTCCTGAAATCTGACATTGTTTGGCAATGGATGCCAAGACAACAGCAGACATTTGACAGGGTAAAAGGAATGTTGACCAACACCCCTACTTTGGCATTTTACTCTCCAAGTAAACCAACCATAGTCAGTGCCGACGCAAGTAGCTACGGTCTGGGAGGGGCCATGTTTCAGATGGACGGAGACGAGATTAAACCGGTGGCTTACTGTTCTCGCACCTTGTCACCAGCAGAGTCAAGGTACGCACAGATCGAAAAAGAGTGCCTCGCATCGGTCTGGGCATGCGAAAAGTTTGAACGATATTTGGTCGGACTTGAATCTTTTAAACTTCTCACAGATCACAAGCCCTTAGTTCCTCTCATCAACACACAGGATCTTGACCGGACGCCCCTGAGGTGTCAGAGGCTACTCATGCGTTTGAGGAGATTTACTCCAATCGCTGAACACGTACCTGGGAAACTGCTCGTTGTTCCAGATACCCTATCGAGGAGCCCCCTCAAGCTAAAGGAGGTCCCGATCGACGAGGATGTGGAGGTGTTCGTGGACTCCGTGGAGTCCATCAGGCCTATATCAGATAGGAAATTGGCTAGGATTCGACAAGCTTCGTTGGAAGATCCTCACCTTCAGAAAGCCCTATGTCTCACAAAGACTGGGTGGCCGGATCGAGAAACCTCCCTAGAGGAGATGGATGGTTACTTTGCAGTACGTAACGAACTGTCAGTCTCGGATGATTTACTGCTCTACCGACAAAGGATTGTGATACCGAGTACATTACGTGAGGAAACCCTGGATACACTCCATGAAGGGCACCTAGGTATAGCCAAGTGCCGCGAGCGTGCAGCTACATGTGTGTGGTGGCCAAACATAGGAAAGGATCTCAAGGAAATAGTGGAAAGCTGTAGTTTCTGTCAGGAGCACAGACCAACACAGAGGAAGGAACCCCTAAAGGTTACCCCTCTACCGGCACGACCTTGGCAAAAGATCTCAGCAGATCTTTGTGACTTCAAGAATGACAGTTATTTAGTGGTTATTGACTACTATTCGAGGTACCTAGAAATTGCCCATCTCTCTTATATAACCAGTGGTCAGGTTATAGGAAAGTTGAAGAACATCTTTGCTCGTTTCGGAGTTCCCGATGAGTTGGTCTCCGACAATGGGACACAATTCGCGTCACAAGAATTCAACGAATTCGCAGAGAAGTACAACTTCATACAAACTTTCACTAGTCCGCACTATCCTCAGGCAAATGGGCAGGCGGAGAGCGGAGTAAAGATTGCTAAACGCATACTCGCTCAAAATGACATATTCCTGGCACTTATGGCTTATCGAGCCACGCCTATCGCGTCAACAGGAGCTAGCCCAAGTCAGCTGATTATGGGTCGACAGATAAGGACAACCGTACCGGTCGTGCCCAAGACGCTTAACCCGAAGTGGCCGAGCAAGAAGTCGGTGCAGCAGCGTGACCACAGTTATAAGGAACGATACAAATCACAGTATGATCGTCACAATGCAGTGCGCTCACTTCCTGAGTTGGAACCTGGAGACACTGTTAGACTCAAACTCGACAAACAAAAACTCTGGAGTTCGGAAGGACGAGTGGAGAGAGCCGATCACAAGAGACGGTCGTATCAGGTCAGAACACCCCGAGGTGTATATTGGAGAAATCGTAGACATTTGCAGTTGACAGAACGCAAGACCCAGTCTAGTGACAATTCTGACTTAACAGGAATCATTAGAGAGCCTGTGTTCACAGACACACCGATTACTAAAAAGGTGTCGGACAATGTAGTTCTCGAGAACGTCCCACCTGGGAATGTGACAGATAGTCCGCCACTTGAGAAAAGTCAGAACAGTGATGAGTCTCGCCAAGACTCTGATCGCGTACAGGATGCAAATCTAACGCGTAGTGACACAACAACTATTACCACGCGTGTAGGCAGACGTGTAGTAAAGCCAAAGCACTTTGATGACTTTGTTGAGTGACTTTAATTTGTTCAGTTATTGAATAGCTATGATATATCCATCAGTGAGTCAGTTCTAATTTTATAACAATCTAGGCAAGGTGTTATGGACATGGTTCTTCTCCTTATGGACATGGCTAAATGTTTACTTGTTAAGATCCACATGGATTGAGTTAAATGAAAAGTGTTATTGTTTGCATGTTACAAGTTTTACTTAAGGGGGAGATGTGTTAGTATTGTGGGACTTGTGTAAGTCTAGGTTCGTTTGATGACCCGTTGTTGCGTTTGCGCAGTACTATGTATGTACCGGATGTAAGACGACATGTGTTAGTTCAATAAATGGATTCAGCCAGAGCACTTGTCCAGTGATGATTTAGATTGAATATCACAACACACACCTACCGAGGTAAACCATACCTGTACTCATGTGTTTTCTGCGACCCAATCGGGGGAGAGGTGGTCGGAGCTTGTTGCCGAGCTTGCTCAGTGATTGGTTATCGGCGCGAGAGATGGGCGGAGCTTGTCACTGAACGCGCCACCTATGTTTGTATTGGTATATCAAAACGGTTAAATTATTGGGATTGAGGGATATAGTAAGTTATGGTCTCGGGGAAACAAGAACCTTGCTATATCCCTCAACACCATACTTTTGTAAAAGATGTGCATTGATTAGTTTGCCTTACAAGCGTGAGCTGTAGGGAATTTCCCTTTAGCTCAGTCGGTAGAGCATCGGGCTGGAGAGCCAATGGTCGCGGGTTCGAGCCCCAGCGACGGCACTATCTTTATCACTTTTCCTCGTCCTATTACAAACTGGTGACGATGACCCTCCCCGTTTCAAGGAGGAGAAGCCTTGGCGGGGAGTCAAAGAACCTGGGTTGGGGATTTAGAAAAAGGGGGGAATAGTGTAAAAGATGTGCATTGATTAGGTTGCCTTACAAGCGTGAGCTGTAGGGAATTTCCCTTTAGCTCAGTCGGTAGAGCATCGGGCTGGAGAGCCAATGGTCGCGGGTTCGAGCCTCAGCGACGGCACTATCTTTATCACTTTTCCTCGTCCTATTACACTTTAGCTGTATAATAAACAATGCTATGGTAGGTTATAAGGGTTATAGCAGTTGACGATTTCGGTCCCGATAAACCAAATTATACATACTACAGAATGTTTTATATATAGACGATCTAATTGTTGGTTATGTAATACTCCACGAAAAAAAGTATGTTATACGAGCCTAAATAAGGGTATATAAAGGGTGACATATTTAATTATTTAACGTCACGAGCCTTTATATGGGTATATATAGGGTGACATATTCAATTATTTAACGTCAAGAGCCTTATAGGGGGACATATTTAATTATTTAACATCACGAGCCTTTATTAGGGCATATATAGGGTGACATATTTAATCATTTAATATCCCGAGCCTTTATTACGGTATATATAGGGTGACACATTTAATTATTTAACATCACGAGCCTTTATTAAGGTATATGTAGGGTGACATATTTAATCATTTAACGAGTTAAGTACATTCCATATTACATTGCCACGAGTGTAAGATTCTATTGATCACATAAAACTGATATTTACGGTGTAAATACTTATATTTACACCTCTCTCTTCTTGGGCTTAGTAATCTCTGACTGCGAATATATTAGCGTATACGTAATGAAAAAAATGGCTCGGCGTAATGAAATTTGTTCAAATATGGCGTCGTTTACGTATCAGAACAATAACTATTCACTGACGGTCATCGTTTGGTTCCTTTAAGATTTTAAAACATAGAACATATACGGAATACCTTTCGTCTGTTTATACCATAAATGATTTATGGTAAATTTTGATCCCAATGATACGCATTCGAAACTCTTTGACGGTAACGAAAACATGGCGGCGCCCTGCAGTTGTGACGTCCGATGTCGGACCGCGTCACAACCAGGTCACTGTGTCAATGCGTCAACATAACGACCGTTACAAATAAAGAAGTGCATTCGAATTGCTAGTAATATTATCAAATACCAAATTTACATATGATGTACTGAAGAAAAAAGTTGTTGTTCATTGTGTATTTTCTAACCCTACCAATATATCGATGAAGATTTAGTGGGACTATATTATCTTAGCAACCACGGCCATCGTAGTTACCATCGTAGCAACCCGCTTCAAATGGTTTATTCTTTGTATAATATTTTAAAACTAATGAGTATGTTAATAGAAGGAGTTTACCTCATTTTGACTGCGTATACGGTAGTATGCCCGCAGTTGGCAACGATCATATTCAGTATGGTGCGCTAATCATAACGCGCACCAAAGAATTTGTTCGTTGCCAACTGCGGGATACTACCATATACGCAGTCAAAATGAGGTTAATCCTTAAATGTACACCAACATTTTCAAATCTTTTTCTTCATAAGAAAGAGACCTTTCTACTTTGACGGTCCGATTTTCAGCTACCGAGACAATCATATGACGTCGTTTATTTGCTAATATTTTTATTAAGGATTATATTGAATCTATTTCATGTGTTATGGAAGTATAACACGAAAACCGGAGTTACTGCGAATACACCGCGAAGCGGTTTGTGACGAGAGTACACTCCGCTTTTAGTGTTATTTAAGCATTAACTTGAATCTATATTTTATGTTATGGGGGTATAACACGAATCTATCTTTTATGTTATAGGGGTATAACACGAATCTATTTTTTATGTTATGGGGGTATAACACGAATCTATTTTTTATGTTATGTGGGTATAACACAGAAAACAGGAGTGTACTCTAAATAAACCACGAAGCGGTTTATGATGAGAGTACACTCCGGTTTTTTGTGTTATACCCCATTTAGTTAATACTTATAATTTAAACTATACCCTTGGAAAATTCTCTTTATTGATGGACTCTTTTCTCTTACAAATCATTACGCTGCTGCATCAGCCAATCAAAGACGACGTTATAAACAGCGATGTCGATTTTTACGTTATGAGCTGATAACATAATTTTTTAAACCAATGAAAATGCTCGTTTCAAACAAGATTAAATAATAACACAGTGACATAAAAAAAATTCAAGTTAATCCTTATAGTTTAATTTATACAATGCGAAATTCGATTTTTTTATAATAAATACGAAATCATTTCATAAGACTTTTGCCTTATATAATTATGTATCTTCGGAAATGAAATTATAAGGAATGACCACAATATTTTTTGGGGGTTATACGGTATATACCGAAAAAAAGTGTGCCTTTTTTTGCATAAACCGCTTCTTGGATTTATGCAAAGTGCACACATTTGTTTCGGTATATACCGTATAACCCTAAAAAATATTGTGGCTATTCCTTAAATGGAAGAGCACTTACATCAAACGGTACCGGTCCCTCAGTTATATCTAACGTTCCCCCAGCTTTGTTGACAGTGGCCGAGAATTGTCTGGGAGCACAGCAGTGGGGTGGGGAAAAGGCTGACCCTCGGCCGTACACCACGGCAGGGGGCGGAGCAAAGGCTGACCCTCGGCCGTACACCAGTACATGCACCAGGATCATTATTATAACACCAGCCGCCATTGTTGACTGGTAACTCTGTATCAGCTGTCTGAATTCTCACAGATAAAGGCTCACGTGGTTATCAGTTCTTACAGTGAATGTTACCAGGCGTGACGTTTTATAGAGTACTTAGGACAATAATTTGGTTTAAACTAAGTTGACATCTTTTTTTCTATTTGAGAAAAAGGCAATTTCGAAGAAAACGTTTGTTTAAGACAGCCCTTTCATAAGATTTACGTTCGTTATGCATTCTTCTAATGTAATATATTTCGACCTACGAGGAAATAAAGAATGTCGTTTAAATGTTATCATTCCCCTATAACTATTGGGCATTGTAAATACTATTGTTGTCAACACTTAATTTGCGGTTCATAAAACTACGAAATATAACAAAAAGGACTAATCTGTCCAAATGAAGAAATGAAAAATGAACAAAGCGAAAAGATGGACCAATTTAAATTGAAGGAATGTTATATGTTTCTGTCTACCTTACAAATGTACCAGACGGTTAGTGTAGCGTTCTGTTTATTACCTTAAAAATGTACCTGACGGTTAGTGTAGCGTTCTGTTTATTACCTTAAAAATGTACCTGACGGTTAGTGTAGCGTGCTCCTGACCACCTTACAAATGTACCTGACGGTTAGTGTAGCGTGCTTGTGACTACCTTACAAATGTACCTGACGGTTAGTTTGGCGTGCTGTTGACTACCTTACAAATGCACCTGACGGTTAGTGTGGCGTGCTGTTGACTACCTTACAAATGTACCTGACGGTTAGTGTCGCGTGCTGCTGACCACCTTACAAATGTACCTGACGGTTGGTGTCGCGTGCTGCTGACCACCTTACAAATGAACCTGACGGTTAGTGTCGCGTGCTGCTGACCACCTTACAAATGTACCTGACGGTTAGTGTCGCGTGCTGCTGACCACCTTACAAATGTACCTGACGGTTAGTGTCGCGTGCTGCTGACCACCTTACAAATGTACCTGACGGTTAGTGTCGCGTGCTGCTGACCACCTTACAAATGTACATGACGGTTAGTGTCGCGTACTGCTGACCACCTTACAAATGAACCTGACGGTTAGTGTCGCGTGCTCCTGACCACCTTACAAATGAACCTGACGGTTAGTGTCGCGTACTGCTGACCACCTTACAAATGTACCTGACGGTTAGTGTGGCGTACTGCAGACTACCTTACAAATTTACCTGACGGTTAGTGTGGCGTACTGCTGACTACCTTACAAATGTACCTGACGGTTAGTGTAGTGCGATGTTGACTACCTTACAAATGTACCTGACGGTTAGTGTAGCGTGCTCCTGACTACCTTACAAATGTACCTGACGATTAGTATAGCGTGTTGCTGACTACCTTACAAATGTACCTGACGGTTAGTGTAGAGTGCTCCTGACTACCTTACAAATGTACCTGACGGTTAGTGTAGCGTGCTGCTGACTACCTTACAAATGTACATTACGGTAAGGGTAGAGTGCTGCTGACTACCTTACAAATGTACCTGACGGTTAGTGTAGCGTGCTCCTGACTACCTTACAAATGCACCTGACGGTTAGTGTAGCGTGCTCCTGACTACCTTACAAATGTACCTGACGGTTAGTGTAGAGTGCTGACGGTTAGTGTAGCGTGCTCCTGACTACCTTACAAATGCACCTGACGGTTAGTGTAGCGTGCTGCTGACTACCTTACAAATGTACATTACGGTTAGTGTTGAGTGCTGCTGACTACCTTACAAATGTACCTGACGGTTAGTGTAGCGTGCTCCTGACTACCTTACAAATGCACCTGACGGTTAGTGTAGCGTGCTGCTGACTAACTTCCAAATGTACCTTACGGTTAGTGTAGAGTGCTCCTGACTACCTTACAAATGTACCTGACGGTTAGTGTAGCGTACTGTTGACTACCTTACAAATGTACCTGACGGTTAGTGTAGCGTGCTGTTGACTACCTTACAAATGTACCTGACGGTTAGTGTAGCGTGCTCCTGACTACCTTACAAATGCACCTGACGGTTAGTGTAGAGTGCTCCTGACTACCTTACAAATGTACCTGACGGTAAGTGTAGCGTACTGCTGACTACCTTACAAATGTACCTGACGGTTAGTGTAGCGTGCTCCTGACTACCTTACAAATGCACCTGACGGTTAGTGTAGAGTGCTGCTGACTACCTTACAAATGTACCTGACGGTAAGTGTAGCGTACTGCTGACTACCTTACAAATGTACCTGACGGTTAGTGTAGCGTGCTCCTGACTACTTTACAAATGTACCTGACGGTAAGTGTAGCGTACTGCTGACTACCTTACAAATGTACCTGACGGTAAGTGTGGCGTACTGCTGACTACCTTACAAATGTACCTGACGATTAGTGTGGCGTACTGCTGACTACCTTACAAGTGTACCTGACGGTTAGTGTAGTGTGATGTCGACTACCTTAAAATGTACCTGACAGTTAGTGTAGCGTGCTGCTGACTACCTTACAAATGTACCTGACGATTAGTGTTGCGTTCTGCTGACTACCTTACAAATGTACCTGACGGTAAGTGTGGCGTACTGCTGACTACCTTACAAATGTACCTGACGGTTAGTGTAGCGTGCTGCTGACTACTTTACAAATGTACCTGACGATTAGTGTAGAGTGCTCCTGACTACCTTACAAATGTACCTGACGGTTAGTGTAGCGTGCTGCTGACTACCTTACAAATGTACCTGACGGTTAGTGTAGCGTGCTCCTGACTACCTTACAAATGTACCTGACGATTAGTGTAGCGTACTGCTGACTACCTCACAAATGTACCTGACGGTTAGTGTAGCATGCTCCTGACTACCTTACAAATGTACCTGACGATTAGTGTAGTGCGATGTTGACTACCTTACAAATGTACCTGACGGTTAGTGTAGCGTACTGCTGACTACCTTACAAATGTACCTGACGGTTAGTGTAGCGTACTGCTGACTACCTTACAAATGTACCTGACGATTAGTGTAGAGTGCTGCTGACTACCTTACAAGTGTACCTGACGATTAGTGTAGAGTGCTCCTGACTACCTTGCAAGTGTACCTGACGGTTAGTGTAGCGTGTTGTTGACTACCTTACAAATGTACCTGACGGTTAGTGTAGCGTGTTGCTGACGACCTTACAAATGTACCTGACGGCTAGTGTAGCATGTTGCTGACTACCTTACAAATGTACCTGACGGTTAGTGTAGAGTGTTCCTGACTACCTTGCAAGTGTACCTGACGGTTAGTGTAGCGTGCTGTTGACTACCTTGCAAATGTACCTGACGGTTAGTGTAGCGTGCTCCTGACTACCTTACAAATGCACCTGACGGTTAGTGTAGAGTGCTGCTGACTACCTTACAAATGTACCTTACGGTAAGTGTGGCGTACTGCTGACTACCTTACAAATGTACCTTATGGTTAGTGTGGCGTGTTGCTGACTACCTTACAAATGTACCTGACGGTTAGTGTAGCGTACTACTGACTACCTTAAAAAGTACCTGACGGTTAGTGTAGCGTGCTGCTGACCACCTTATAAATTTACATGACGATTAGTGTAGCGTTCTGCTGACTACCTTACAAATGTACCTGACGGTTAGTGTAGCGTGTTGCTGACTACCTTACAAATGTACCTAACGGTAAGTGTGACGTGCTGCTGACTACCTTACAAATGTACCTGACGATTAGTGTCGCGTGCTGCTGACTACCTTACAAATGTACCTGACGGTTAGTGTAGCGTGCTGCTGACTACCTTACAAATGTACCTGACGGTTAGTGTAGCGTGCTGTTGACTACCTTACAAATGTACCTGACGGTTAGTGTAGCGTGTTGCTGACTACCTTACAAATGTACCTGACGGTTAGTGTAGCGTGTTGCTGACTACCTTACAAATGTACATTACGATTTGATTAGTTAAAACATTTTGTTATAATCTATCTTGTTAATCTCTAATAATTGTTTTTAATTAAGATTATATATTATTAAGACTCTTTCATGACCAAGGATGTAGGTTAGAGAAATTCTACCCAAGGATTTTTAAAATTTGGTAAAACCCCATACTTTAAGGGTTTGGCCAAATTTGAAAATCCCGAGGGTTGAATTCCCTATTTTACATCATCTGGTCATGAAAGAGTATTCATTTCGATTAAAACTAACTGAATACGCTCAAAAACCATGAAAATGCGTTTTGACTGGCTAACATTTTGAAAATTTCAACCTACTTCCATGAGCTTTTTTGACGAAAAGAAATCAGACAGGGAGATTAAGCATACCTTATATTGGAAACAAAGTTTGAACAGAAAAAAATCTCACCTTTCTAATGTTTACGGTTAAAATTTTGTGAAAGGTTTTTATTCCATCACGTCGTCTTTTTCTCTTTTCTGCATCTGAGGTTACCGTATTCTGACGTTGATCCATTGTGACGTCACGTCGCTTGATATGCTTTGCAAAAATATAAGACTCTTTCATGGCCAGGGTTGTATGATAGGGAAATTCCCCCCGAGGGGTTTTTAGATTTGGTAAAACCCGAGGCTTTGCCTTATGAATTTCACGTGAAGGTTTATCCACGTGAAGGTTTTTCCACGTCACTAAACATTGGCTGTATACAACACGATCAGGTCTTGTTTATTGTTCCGCCAAAACGATGTATCGTGATTACAATCGTAGTCAAGTTGGTTTTTGGAACTCTCTTCTTGGTGACATCCATGATAATGCATAATGATGTATTATCATGTTCTTCTTCTGTGGGCATGTTGATATGATATTGAGAAGAATATATCACAGTAGGCTGGGGGTTATTAATTAAGATAGGTGTTGTGAAGATGGGGTAGTATTAATTAACCTAGGTGTTTTGATGATGGGGTAGTATTAATTAATCTAGGTGTTGTGATGATGGGGTAGTATTAATTAACCTAGGTGTTGTGATGATGGGGAAGTATTAACTAACCTAGGTGTTGTGATGATAGGGTAGTATTAATTAACCTAGGTGTTGTGATGATGGGGGAGCATTAATTAACCTAGGTGTTATGATGGTGGATAAGTATTAATTAACCTAGGTGTTGTGATGATGGGGTAGAATTAATTAAGCTAGGTATTGTGAAGATGGGGTAGTATTAATTAAGCTAGGTATTGTGATGATAGGGTAGTATTAATTAACCTAGGTGTTGTGATGATGGGGTAGTATAAATTAACCTAGGTGTTGTGATGGTGGGGTAGCATTAATTAACCTAGGTGTTGTGATGATGGGGTAATATTAATTAACCTAGGTGTTGTGATGATGGGGTAATATTAATTAACCTAGGTGTTGTGATGATGATGATAGGGTAGTATTAATTAACCTAGGTGTTGTGATGATGATGATAGGGTAATATTAATTAACCTAGGTGTTGTGATGATGGGGTAATATTAATTAACCTAGGTGTTGTGATGATGATGATAGGGTAATATTAATTAACCTAGGTGTTGTGATGATGGGGTAATATTAATTAACCTAGGTGTTGTGATGGTGGGGTAGCATTAATTAACCTAGGTGTTGTGATGATGAGGTAGTATTAATTAACCTAGGTGTTGTGATGATGGGGTAGTATTAATTAACCTAGGTGTTGTTATGATGGGGTAGTATTAATTCACCTAGGTGTTGTGATGATGGGGTAGTATTAATTAACCTATGTGTTGTGATGATGGGGTAGTATTAATTAACCTAGGTGTTGTTATGATGGGGTAATATTAATTAACCTAGGTGTTGTGATGATGGGGTAGTATTAATTAACCTATGTGTTGTGATGATGAGGTAGTATTAATTAACCTAGGTGTTGTTATGATGAGGTAGTATTAATTAACCTAGGTGTTGTGATGATGGGGAAGTATTAATTAACCTAGGTGTTGTGATGATGGGGTAGTATTAATTAACCTAGGTGTTGTGATGATGGGGTAGTATTAATTAACCTAGGTGTTGTGATGATGGGGTAGTATTAATTAACCTAGGTGTTGTGATGATGGGGTAGTATTAATTAACCTAGGTGTTGTGATGATGGGGTAGTATTAATTAACCTAGGTGTTGTGATGATGGGGTAGTATTAATTAACCTAGGTGTTGTGATGATGGGGTAGTATTAATTAACCTAGGTGTTGTGATGATGGGGAAGTATTAATTAACCTAGGTGTTGTGATGATGGGGTAATATTAATTAACCTAGGTGTTGTGATGATGGGGTAGTATTAATTAACCTATGTGTTGTGATGATGGGGTAGCATTAATTAACCTAGGTGTTGTGATGATAGGGTAGCATTAATTAACCTAGGTGTTGTGATGACGGGGTAGTATTAATTAACCTAGGTGTTGTTATGATGGGGAAGTATTAATTAACCTAGGTGTTGTGATGACGGGGTAGTATTAATTAACCTAGGTGTTGTTATGATGGGGTAGTATTAATTAACCTAGGTGTTGTTATGATGGGGAAGTATTAATTAACCTAGGTGTTGTGATGATGGGGTAGCATTAATTAATCTAGGTGTTGTTATGATGGGGTAGTATTAATTAACCTAGGTGTTGTTATGATGGGGTAGTATTAATTAACCTAGGTGTTGTGATGATGGGGTAGTATTAATTAACCTAGGTGTTGTGATGATGGGGTAGTATTAATTAACCTAGGTGTTGTGATGATGGGGTAGCATTAATTAACCTAGGTGTTGTGATGATGGGGTAGTATTAACTAACCTAGGTGTTGTGATGATGGGGTAGTATTAATTAACCTAGGTGTTGTGATGATGGGGTAGCATTAATTAATTTAGGTGTTGTGATGATGGGGTAGTATTATTTAACCTAGGTGTTGTGATGATGGGGTAGTATTAATTAACCTAGGTGTTGTGATGATGGGGTAGTATTAATTAACCTAGGTATTGTGATGATGGGGACGTATAAATTAACCTAGGTGTTGTGATGATGGGGACGTATAAATTAATCTAGGTGTTGTGATGATGGGGTAGCATTTATTAACCTAGGTATTGTGATGATGGGGTAGTATTTATTAACCTACGTATTGTGATGATGGGGTAGTATTAATTAACCTAGGTGTTGTGATGATGGGGAAGTATTAATTAACCTAGGTGTTGTGATGATGAGGTAGTATTAATTAACCTAGGTGTTGTGATGATAGGGTAGTATTAATTAACCTAGGTGTTGTGATGATGGGGACGTATTAATTAACCTAGGTGTTGTGATGATGGGGAAGTATTAATTAACCTAGGTGTTGTGATGATGAGGTAGTATTAATTAACCTAGGTGTTGTTATGATGGGGAAGTATTAATTAACCTAGGTGTTGTGATGATGGGGTAGCATTAATTAATCTAGGTGTTGTTATGATGGGGTAGTATTAATTAACCTAGGTGTTGTTATGATGGGGTAGTATTAATTAACCTACGTGTTGTGATGATGGGGTAGTATTAATTAACCTAGGTGTTGTGATGATGGGGTAGTATTAATTAACCTAGGTGTTGTGATGATGGGGTAGCATTAATTAACCTAGGTGTTGTGATGATGGGGTAGTATTAACTAACCTAGGTGTTGTGATGATGGGGTAGTATTAATTAACCTAGGTGTTGTGATGATGGGGTAGCATTAATTAATTTAGGTGTTGTGATGATGGGGTAGTATTAATTAACCTAGGTGTTGTGATGATGGGGTAGTATTAATTAACCTAGGTATTGTGATGATGGGGACGTATAAATTAATCTAGGTGTTGTGATGATGGGGACGTATAAATTAACCTAGGTGTTGTGATGATGGGGACGTATAAATTAATCTAGGTGTTGTGATGATGGGGTAGCATTTATTAACCTAGGTATTGTGATGATGGGGTAGTATTTATTAACCTACGTATTGTGATGATGGGGTAGTATTAATTAACCTAGGTGTTGTGATGATGGGGAAGTATTAATTAACCTAGGTGTTGTGATGATGAGGTAGTATTAATTAACCTAGGTGTTGTGATGATAGGGTAGTATTAATTAACCTAGGTGTTGTGATGATGGGGTAGCATTAATTAACCTAGGTGTTGTGATGATGGGGTAGTATTAATTAACCTAGGTGTTGTGATGATGGGGTAGTATTAATTAACCTAGGTGTTGTGATGATAGGGTAGTATTAATTAACCTAGGTGTTGTGATGATGGGGTAGTATTAATTAATCTAGGTGTTGTGATGATGAGGTAGTATTAATTAACCTAGGTGTTGTGATGATAGGGTAGTATTAATTAATCTAGGTGTTGTGATGATGAGGTAGTATTAATTAACCTAGGTGTTGTGATGATAGGGTAGTATTAATTAATCTAGGTGTTGTGATGATGAGGTAGTATTAATTAACCTAGGTGTTGTGATGATAGGGTAGTATTAATTAATCTAGGTGTTGTGATGATGAGGTAGTATTAATTAACCTAGGTGTTGTGATGATGGGGTAGTATTAATTAACCTAGGTGTTGTGATGATGGGGTAGTATTAATTAACCTAGGTGTTGTGATGATAGGGTAGTATTAATTAACCTAGGTGTTGTGATGATGGGGACGTATTAATTAACCTAGGTGTTGTGATGATGGGGTAGTATTAATTAATCTAGGTGTTGTGATGATGAGGTAGTATTAATTAACCTAGGTGTTGTGATGATGAGGTAGTATTAATTAACCTAGGTGTTGTGATGATGGGGTAGTATTAATTAACCTAGGTGTTGTGATGATGGGGAAGTATTAATTAACCTAGGTGTTGTGATGATGAGGTAGTATTAATTAACCTAGGTGTTGTGATGATGGGGTAGTAATAATTAACCTAGGTGTTGTGATGATGGGGACGTATTAATTAACCTAGGTGTTGTGATGATGGGGTAGCATTAATTAACCTAGGTGTTGTGATGATGAGGTAGTATTAATTAACCTAGGTGTTGCGATGGTGGGGTAGTATTAATTAACCTAGGTGTTGTGATGATGGGGTAGTATTAATTAACCTAGGTGTTGTGATGATGAGGTAGTATTAATTAATCTAGGTGTTGTGATGATGGGGTAGTATTAATTAACCTATGTGTTGTGATGATGGGGTAGTATTAATTAATCTAGGTGTTATGATGGGGTAGTATTAATTAACCTAGGTGTTTTGATGATAGGGTAGCATTTATTAACCTAGGTGTTGTTATGATGGGGTAGTATTAATTAACCTAGGTGTTGTGATGACGGGGTAGTATTAATTAACCTAGGTGTTGTGATGACGGGGTAGTATTAATTAACCTAGGTGTTGTGATGATGGGGAAGTATTAATTAACCTGGGTGTTGTGATGATGGGGTAGTATTAATTAACCTAGGTATTGTTATGATGAGGTAGTATTAATTAACCTAGGTGTTGTGATGATGGGGTAGTATTAATTAACCTAGGTGTTGTGATGATGGGGTAGCATTAATTAATTTAGGTGTTGTGATGATGGGGTAGTATTATTTAACCTAGGTGTTGTGATGATGGGGTAGTATTAATTAACCTAGGTGTTGTGATGATGGGGTAGTATTAATTAACCTAGGTATTGTGATGATGGGGACGTATAAATTAATCTAGGTGTTGTGATGATGGGGACGTATGAATTAACCTAGGTGTTGTGATGATGGGGACGTATAAATTAATCTAGGTGTTGTGATGATGGGGTAGCATTTATTAACCTAGGTATTGTGATGATGGGGTAGTATTTATTAACCTACGTATTGTGATGATGGGGTAGTATTAATTAACCTAGGTGTTGTGATGATGGGGAAGTATTAATTAACCTAGGTGTTGTGATGATGAGGTAGTATTAATTAACCTAGGTGTTGTGATGATAGGGTAGTATTAATTAACCTAGGTGTTGTGATGATGGGGACGTATTAATTAACCTAGGTGTTGTGATGATGGGGTAGTATTAATTAACCTAGGTGTTGTGATGATGGGGTAGTATTAATTAACCTAGGTGTTGTGATGATGGGGTAGTATTAATTAATCTAGGTGTTGTGATGATGAGGTAGTATTAATTAACCTAGGTGTTGTGATGATAGGGTAGTATTAATTAATCTAGGTGTTGTGATGATGAGGTAGTATTAATTAACCTAGGTGTTGTGATGATAGGGTAGTATTAATTAATCTAGGTGTTGTGATGATGAGGTAGTATTAATTAACCTAGGTGTTGTGATGATGGGGTAGTATTAATTAACCTAGGTGTTGTGATGATGAGGTAGTATTAATTAACCTAGGTGTTGTGATGATAGGGTAGTATTAATTAACCTAGGTGTTGTTATGATGGGGAAGTATTAATTAACCTAGGTGTTGTGATGACGGGGTAGTATTAATTAACCTAGGTGTTGTTATGATGGGGTAGTATTAATTAACCTAGGTGTTGTTATGATGGGGAAGTATTAATTAACCTAGGTGTTGTGATGATGGGGTAGCATTAATTAATCTAGGTGTTGTTATGATGGGGTAGTATTAATTAACCTAGGTATTGTTATGATGGGGTAGTATTAATTAACCTAGGTGTTGTGATGATGGGGTAGTATTAATTAACCTAGGTGTTGTGATGATGGGGTAGTATTAATTAACCTAGGTGTTGTGATGATGGGGTAGCATTAATTAACCTAGGTGTTGTGATGATGGGGTAGTATTAACTAACCTAGGTGTTGTGATGATGGGGTAGTATTAATTAACCTAGGTGTTGTGATGATGGGGTAGCATTAATTAATTTAGGTGTTGTGATGATGGGGTAGTATTATTTAACCTAGGTGTTGTGATGATGGGGTAGTATTAATTAACCTAGGTGTTGTGATGATGGGGTAGTATTAATTAACCTAGGTATTGTGATGATGGGGACGTATAAATTAATCTAGGTGTTGTGATGATGGGGACGTATAAATTAACCTAGGTGTTGTGATGATGGGGACGTATAAATTAATCTAGGTGTTGTGATGATGGGGTAGCATTTATTAACCTAGGTATTGTGATGATGGGGTAGTATTTATTAACCTACGTATTGTGATGATGGGGTAGTATTAATTAACCTAGGTGTTGTGATGATGGGGAAGTATTAATTAACCTAGGTGTTGTGATGATGAGGTAGTATTAATTAACCTAGGTGTTGTGATGATAGGGTAGTATTAATTAACCTAGGTGTTGTGATGATGGGGACGTATTAATTAACCTAGGTGTTGTGATGATGGGGTAGTATTAATTAACCTAGGTGTTGTGATGATGGGGTAGTATTAATTAACCTAGGTGTTGTGATGATAGGGTAGTATTAATTAACCTAGGTGTTGTGATGATGGGGTAGTATTAATTAATCTAGGTGTTGTGATGATGAGGTAGTATTAATTAATCTAGGTGTTGTGATGATAGGGTAGTATTAATTAATCTAGGTGTTGTGATGATGAGGTAGTATTAATTAACCTAGGTGTTGTGATGATAGGGTAGTATTAATTAATCTAGGTGTTGTGATGATGAGGTAGTATTAATTAACCTAGGTGTTGTGATGATAGGGTAGTATTAATTTATCTAGGTGTTGTGATGATGAGGTAGTATTAATTAACCTAGGTGTTGTGATGATGGGAAAGTATTAATTAACCTAGGTGTTGTGATGATGGGGAAGTATTAATTAACCTAGGTGTTGTGATGATGAGGTAGTATTAATTAACCTAGGTGTTGTGATGATGGGGTAGTAATAATTAACCTAGGTGTTGTGATGATGGGGACGTATTAATAAACCTAGGTGTTGTGATGATGGGGTAGCATTAATTAACCTAGGTGTTGTGATGATGAGGTAGTATTAATTAACCTAGGTGTTGCGATGGTGGGGTAGTATTAATTAACCTAGGTGTTGTGATGATGGGGTAGTATTAATTAACCTAGGTGTTGTGATGATGAGGTAGTATTAATTAATCTAGGTGTTGTGATGATGGGGTAGTATTAATTAACCTATGTGTTGTGATGATGGGGTAGTATTAATTAATCTAGGTGTTATGATGGGGTAGTATTAATTAACCTAGGTGTTTTGATGATAGGGTAGCATTTATTAACCTAGGTGTTGTTATGATGGGGTAGTATTAATTAACCTAGGTGTTGTGATGACGGGGTAGTATTAATTAACCTAGGTGTTGTGATGACGGGGTAGTATTAATTAACCTAGGTGTTGTGATGATGGGGAAGTATTAATTAACCTGGGTGTTGTGATGATGGGGTAGTATTAATTAACCTAGGTATTGTTATGATGAGGTAGTATTAATTAACCTAGGTGTTGTGATGATGGGGTAGTATTAATTAACCTAGGTGTTGTGATGATGGGGTAGCATTAATTAATTTAGGTGTTGTGATGATGGGGTAGTATTAATTAACCTAGGTGTTGTGATGATGGGGACGTATTAATTAACCTAGGTGTTGTGATGATGGGGTAGTATTAATTAACCTAGGTGTTGTGATGATGGGGTAGTATTAATTAACCTAGGTGTTGTGATGATAGGGTAGTATTAATTAACCTAGGTGTTGTGATGATGGGGTAGTATTAATTAATCTAGGTGTTGTGATGATGAGGTAGTATTAATTAACCTAGGTGTTGTGATGATAGGGTAGTATTAATTAATCTAGGTGTTGTGATGATGAGGTAGTATTAATTAACCTAGGTGTTGTGATGATAGGGTAGTATTAATTAATCTAGGTGTTGTGATGATGAGGTAGTATTAATTAACCTAGGTGTTGTGATGATAGGGTAGTATTAATTTATCTAGGTGTTGTGATGATGAGGTAGTATTAATTAACCTAGGTGTTGTGATGATGGGAAAGTATTAATTAACCTAGGTGTTGTGATGATGGGGAAGTATTAATTAACCTAGGTGTTGTGATGATGAGGTAGTATTAATTAACCTAGGTGTTGTGATGATGGGGTAGTAATAATTAACCTAGGTGTTGTGATGATGGGGACGTATTAATAAACCTAGGTGTTGTGATGATGGGGTAGCATTAATTAACCTAGGTGTTGTGATGATGAGGTAGTATTAATTAACCTAGGTGTTGCGATGGTGGGGTAGTATTAATTAACCTAGGTGTTGTGATGATGGGGTAGTATTAATTAACCTAGGTGTTGTGATGATGAGGTAGTATTAATTAATCTAGGTGTTGTGATGATGGGGTAGTATTAATTAACCTATGTGTTGTGATGATGGGGTAGTATTAATTAATCTAGGTGTTATGATGGGGTAGTATTAATTAACCTAGGTGTTTTGATGATAGGGTAGCATTTATTAACCTAGGTGTTGTTATGATGGGGTAGTATTAATTAACCTAGGTGTTGTGATGACGGGGTAGTATTAATTAACCTAGGTGTTGTGATGACGGGGTAGTATTAATTAACCTAGGTGTTGTGATGATGGGGAAGTATTAATTAACCTGGGTGTTGTGATGATGGGGTAGTATTAATTAACCTAGGTATTGTTATGATGAGGTAGTATTAATTAACCTAGGTGTTGTGATGATGGGGTAGTATTAATTAACCTAGGTGTTGTGATGATGGGGTAGCATTAATTAATTTAGGTGTTGTGATGATGGGGTAGTATTATTTAACCTAGGTGTTGTGATGATGGGGTAGTATTAATTAACCTAGGTGTTGTGATGATGGGGTAGTATTAATTAACCTAGGTATTGTGATGATGGGGACGTATAAATTAATCTAGGTGTTGTGATGATGGGGACGTATAAATTAACCTAGGTGTTGTGATGATGGGGACGTATAAATTAATCTAGGTGTTGTGATGATGGGGTAGCATTTATTAACCTAGGTATTGTGATGATGGGGTAGTATTTATTAACCTACGTATTGTGATGATGGGGTAGTATTAATTAACCTAGGTGTTGTGATGATGGGGAAGTATTAATTAACCTAGGTGTTGTGATGATGAGGTAGTATTAATTAACCTAGGTGTTGTGATGATAGGGTAGTATTAATTAACCTAGGTGTTGTGATGATGGGGACGTATTAATTAACCTAGGTGTTGTGATGATGGGGTAGTATTAATTAACCTAGGTGTTGTGATGATGGGGTAGTATTAATTAACCTAGGTGTTGTGATGATGGGGTAGTATTAATTAATCTAGGTGTTGTGATGATGAGGTAGTATTAATTAACCTAGGTGTTGTGATGATAGGGTAGTATTAATTAATCTAGGTGTTGTGATGATGAGGTAGTATTAATTAACCTAGGTGTTGTGATGATAGGGTAGTATTAATTAATCTAGGTGTTGTGATGATGAGGTAGTATTAATTAACCTAGGTGTTGTGATGATGGGGTAGTATTAATTAACCTAGGTGTTGTGATGATGGGGTAGTATTAATTAACCTAGGTGTTGTGATGATGAGGTAGTATTAATTAACCTAGGTGTTGTGATGATAGGGTAGTATTAATTAATCTAGGTGTTGTGATGATGAGGTAGTATTAATTAACCTAGGTGTTGTGATGATAGGGTAGTATTAAATAACCTAGGTGTTGTGATGATGGGGACGTATCAATTAACCTAGGTGTTGTGATGATGGGGTAGTATTAAATAACCTAGGTGTTGTGATGATGGGGACGTATTAATTAACCTAGGTGTTGTGATGATGGGGTAGCATTAATTAACCTAGGTGTTGTGATGATGAGGTAGTATTAATTAACCTAGGTGTTGCGATGGTGGGGTAGTATTAATTAACCTAGGTGTTGTGATGATGGGGTAGTATTAATTAACCTAGGTGTTGTGATGATGAGGTAGTATTAATTAATCTAGGTGTTGTGATGATGGGGTAGTATTAATTAACCTATGTGTTGTGATGATGGGGTAGTATTAATTAATCTAGGTGTTATGATGGGGTAGTATTAATTAACCTAGGTGTTTTGATGATAGGGTAGCATTTATTAACCTAGGTGTTGTTATGATGGGGTAGTATTAATTAACCTAGGTGTTGTGATGACGGGGTAGTATTAATTAACCTAGGTGTTGTGAGGACGGGGTAGTATTAATTAACCTAGGTGTTGTGATGATGGGGAAGTATTAATTAACCTGGGTGTTGTGATGATGGGGTAGTATTAATTAACCTAGGTATTGTTATGATGAGGTAGTATTAATTAACCTAGGTGTTGTGATGGTGGGGTAGTATTAATTAACCTAGGTGTTGTGATGATGGGGTAGCATTAATTAACCTAGGTGTTGTGATGGTGGGGTAGTATTAATTAACCTAGGTGTTGTGATGGTGGGGTAGTATTAATTAACCTAGGTGTTGTGATGATGAGGTAGTATTAATTAACCTAGGTGTTGTGATGATGGGGTAGTATTAATTAACCTAGGTGTTGTGATGATGGGGTAGTATTAATTAACCTAGGTGTTGTGATGATGGGGTAGTATTAATTAACCTAGGTGTTGTGATGATGGGGAAGTATTAATTAACCTAGGTGTTGTGATGATGGGGTAATATTAATTAACCTAGGTGTTGTGATGATGGGGTAGTATTAATTAACCTATGTGTTGTGATGATGGGGTAGCATTAATTAACCTAGGTGTTGTGATGATAGGGTAGCATTAATTAACCTAGGTGTTGTGATGGTGGGGTAGTATTAATTAACCTAGGTGTTGTGATGATGAGGTAGTATTAATTAACTTAGGTGTTGTGATGATGGGGTAGTATTAATTAACCTAGGTGTTGTGATGATGATGATGATGGGGACGTATTAATTAACCTAGGTGTTGTGATGGTGGGGTAGTATTAATTAACCTAGGTGTTGTGATGATGATGATGGGGACGTATTAATTAACCTAGGTGTTGTGATGGTGGATAAGTATTAATTAACCTAGGTGTTGTGATGATGGGGACGTATTAATTAACCTAGGTGTTGTGATGATGAGGTAGTATTAATTAACCTAGGTGTTGTGATTGTGGATAACTATTAATTAACCTAGGTGTTGTGATGGTGGGGTAGTATTAATTAACCTAGGTGTTGTGATGATGAGGTAGCATTAATTAACCTAGGTGTTGTGATGATGATGATGATGATGATGGGGTAGTATTAATTAACCTAGGTGTTGTGATGGTGGGGTAGTATTTATTAACCTAGGTGTTGTGATGATGGGGTAGTATTAATTAACCTAGGTGTTGTGATGGTGGGGTAGTATTAATTAACCTAGGTGTTGCGATGATGGGGTAGTATTAATTAACCTAGGTGTTGTGATGATGGAGTAGTATTAATTAACCTAGGTGTTGTGATGATGGGGTAGTATTAATTAACCTAGGTGTTGTGATGATGGGGTAGCATTAATTAACCTAGGTGTTGTGATGACGGGGTAGTATTAATTAACCTAGGTGTTGTGATGACGGGGTAGTATTAATTAACCTAGGTGTTGTTATGATGAGGTAGTATTAATTAATCTAGGTGTTGTGATGACGGGGTAGTATTAATTAACCTAGGTGTTGTGATGATGGGGTAGTATTAATTAACCTAGGTGTTGTGATGATGAGGTAGTATTAATTAACCTAGGTGTTGTGATGATGGGGTAGATTTAACTAACCTAGGTGTTGTGATGGTGGGGTAGATTTAACTAACCTAGGTGTTGTGGTGATGGGGTAGTATTAATTCACCTAGGTGTTGTGATGATTGGGTAGTATTAATTAACCTAGGTGTTGTGATGATAGGGTAGTATTAATTAACCTAGGTGTTGTGATGATGAGGTAGTATTAATTAACCTAGGTGTTGTGATGATAAGGTAGTATTAATTAACCAAGGTGTTGTGATGGTGGGGTAGATTTAACTAACCTAGGTGTTGTGATGATGGGGTAGTTTTAATTAACCTAGGTGTTGTGATGATGATGATGGGGAAGTATTAATTAACCTAGGTGTTGTGATGATAGGGTAGTATTAATTAACCTAGGTGTTGTGATGATGGGGTAGTATTAATTAACCTAGGTGTTGTGATGAGGGGGAAGTATTAATTAACCTAGGTGTTTTGATGGTGGGATAGTATTAATTAACCTAGGTGTTGTGATGATGAGATAGTATTAATTTACCTAGGTGTTGTAATGATGGGAGGACTGTGTTATCAGAGTAAATCAGTTTTACTTCAAATAAGCTATAGAGATAAGACAGTGACTTAGCAGAAGGCCATCGAGGAGGCCGACAGCTGACCAACAGACAATACAGGCCAGGGCACGTAAAGGTACAGGAGGGCTATGATTGGACCAGCATTATATTAGAAGATACCTAACCGGATGTTTTGTGACATTTACTTCAACATATATATATTTATTTACACTTGCGCTGCAACCCACTATATGAACATTACCAGCAAAGATGCCTTTCATAAAAGTATATTTACACTTGCGCTGCAACCCACTATATGAACGTTACCAGCAAAAATGCTTTTCATAAAAGCATGAAAGCAGTGGTTCTCGAGACGTAGCACGTGGTTTAATTATGACGTCATAGATCAAGCTTGTTCAATGAGTGTCTTGTCGCGCCGCTTCGAATAACATGGAGAATGCCCTTGCGTCAAACGCTCAAATGGGTAATTATTATCATAAGCGCCAATTTTATTCAAGCTGGGATGTTCCGCCAATGTCGTTTAAATGACGACACATATACAAACGCAGGGAATAAACCATTAATTGTAAAAAATATAAATGAAGTTAAGCAATTGATCTATAGTAAAAATGTAAATATATGGATTGAAAGTCATTTTTTTTTTAACTTTCATAGTGCTATGAAAGGTCAGCCGTTACATCCATATTCAGCATGAAGCCCTAGCGGGATTCATTCAATATGGATGTAACGACTGACCTTTCATAGCACTATGAAAGTTAAAAAATGACTTCCAATCCTTGTTTGAAACACAACGCGTAGTAGTGTCAGTTCGTATATCATTGTACGTTAATGATGTTGCATCACCATGAGCGTGTCATTGTGATGTCACTGTGGCTTACGATCATGCTACCGACACATACGTGTCGTCACTGTGTACTGTCTCACACTCGTGTTCAGATTTATAAGACATGGTGATATTTCAACGATATTCTATCACCTCAAAGTGACCCCAATCTACACATCCTAGGGAATATTGATAAGCAATATCTTGCATTACCTAGGTTATTAACATATATGAGCAATCGTTGAACCATGTTGGAGTCTGTAATCAGTCTAAATCCCAATCAACGACACCATACTATTCATGTAGTTATTGATACACCTTACTGAAGATCGGGTTACAAACATCTTGGAAGTGGGAAATGGAAGTTTCTGTTCGCCGTGCAGTCCTTTAGAAGAACGTACAAAATGTAGTTTAGATCTGGCTGTTATGGTTTGAACTCCTCCGTATGACTTTGTAAAGGTACAAGATTTACATTTATCTAACATGTGATCTCCAAATACAAATGCGACCATCAATATGGTGCCATTTCATTTTCCTGAAATTATGTCAAACTTCGAAAAGAACTATGTAACAGACAAATATTTGAATATATTTTACATGAGTTTATTTACACGAACCACAGGTTGTTTTGATTGGTTGAACCACGATACTTATGAACAAAGGAGGTTTGTACAAATGATATATGACTTGATTCTTCACTTTGTCTGTGGTGCCAGAATGGCGACCGCAATCTTGACACAAGTTTGTAAAACTTGTCCATTTTAACCGAGTGTCGGTTGTCAGCCCTCTGTCGAGTAGAAACACGCTGGTAGTGATCGCTCCTCACCCGACCTCTCCTTATGTCAGTCCATTCTATGATCATGATTTCCAAGAGGACTATCGTCTACTACTTTGATTACTCTCAAGTAGCAAGTGTAGACATGATTATTCATGTAAGATACGGTAGAATGATTGTCCTACGGAACAGAGCTAAACCATGATACACAATGATGCTGCCGAAGCAGATTTTAATGCGTTTCGGGAATAATTAATTGATCCATTTAATACAAAGGTGCAATTGGCCATTTTTCATAGATCTATATAAAATACTTATAGCGCTTTAATAAACTTATCAATTATCATTTAGGACATTATATACAATAACAATTTAGAAAAAAATGTAACTGTGCATGATTTTCACTTCTTAGTCGTTACAGTTTGTTTTGCCTCATGTTCAATCACTTTTAACAGCTAAGTCCGAATTCTAATTGATTAACCACACTAGTTGGAACTGGTACGTAATCAATAAGGAGAGGTATTCCTACCAAAATAAAAATGGCTTCTTCAATATTTCCCCGCGTTACTTAGCAACGTTTAGCCTGACACGGTCAGCCTTGGTCCCCTCCCTGAAACTATAACAAAACAGAATAGTGACTTACCGAACACAAGTATTACAGACTAGTGACTTATAGAACACAGGTATTACAGACTAGTGACTTATAGAACACACGTATTACAGAATAGTGACTTATAGAACACACGTATTACAGAATAGTGACTTATAGAACACAAGTATTACAGAATAGTGACTTATAGAACACACGTATTACAGAATAGTGACTTACCGAACACAAGTATTACAGAATATTGACTAACAGAACACAAGTATTACAGAATAGTGACTTATAGAACACAAGTATTACAGAATAGTGACTTACAGAACACAAGTATTACAGAATAGTGACTAACAGAACACAAGTATTACAGAATAGTGACTTATAGAACACACGTATTACAGAATAGTGACTTACCGAACACAAGTATTACAGAATATTGACTTACCGAACACAAGTATTACAGAATAGTGACTAACCAAACACAGGTATTACAGAATAGTGACTTACAGAACACAAGTATTACAGAATAGTGACTTACAGAACACAAGTATTACAGAATAGTGACTTACCAAACACAAGTATTACAGAATAGTGACTTATAGAACACAAGTATTACAGAATAGTGACTAACCAAACACAAGTATTACAGAATAGTGACTTACAGAACACAAGTATTACAGAATAGTGACTTATAGAACACAAGTATTACAGAATAGTGACTAACCAAACACAAGTATTACAGAATAGTGACTTATAGAACACAAGTATTACAGAATAGTGACTTATAGAACACAAGTATTACAGACTAGTGACTTACAGAACACAGGTATTACAGAATAGTGACTAACAGAACACAGGTATTACAGAATAGTGACTTACAGAACACAGGTATTACATAATAGTGACTTACAGAATACAGGTATTACAGAATAGTGACTTACAGAACACAGGTATTACAGAATAGTGACTTACAGAACACAGGTATTACAGACTAAATATCACAAAACTTCTTTTTCTGGAATAATTTGAAAAGAACGATTTGTGTTATCCTTTACCTAAAACGTTATTGATTCGAATACAAGTACAATAATGAATGTAACAAACTGGAGCAAAATAAAAATATAAAATAAAATCATGTAAGCTATTCAAAACGGGAAATAACTCGACATTGAGAGAGGGTAATCAATAAACTTGTGTGACAATGTTATATACTTACGTAATTGTAGCTTGTATGGCAATGTAATATACTTATGTAGTTGTAACTTTGGTGATAATGTATAGAGGATATCTAACAGTGTCTTCAGTAATGCTAAATATATTTCACCAGTGGGGCTAATATTTTGTTATTTTTCACGAGTGAGTGCGCAGCACGAGTGAAAAATATCAAAATATTAGCCACACGAGTGAAATTTGTTTGGTATTACTGAAGACACTGTTAGATATTCTGTTTATTACATTTTTGTATGAAAATGTACAGTGGCAGCTTCTGATTTTCCCAAACGTCGTTTGTAAGCAGCGTTCTGATTGGTCAAATCAGAAAAAGTGATATACAGTATCACTTTTATAGAATGAAATTTTTTCGATATTTCACGGGTAAAAATGTAATAAAATATACTTATATACTTTTAACTTGTATGACAATGTTATATACTTATGTAGTTTTAACTTGTTTGACAATGTTATATACTTATGTAGTTTTAACTTGTTTGACAATGTTATATACTTATGTAGTTTTAACTTGTTTGACAATGTTATATACTTATGTAGTTTTAACTTGTTTGATAATGTTATATACTTACGTAATTATAACTTGTTTGACAATGTTATATACTTAAGTAATTATAACTTGTTTGACAATGTTATATACTTACGTAATTATAACTTGTTTGACAATGTTATATACTTAAGTAATTATAACTTGTTTGACAATGTTATATACTTACGTAATTATAACTTGTTTGACAATGTTATATACTTAAGTAATTATAACTTGTTTGACAATGTTATATACTTAAGTAATTATAACTTGTTTGACAATGAAATATACTTACGTAATTGTAAGAATCCATTATACCGTTTCTTTGGTTTCCTGAAAGTAAAGAAATTTGTAAAAGTTATATTAGGAAACCTTGGTTTAATCAGAATACTTTAACCACTCCTAGCACAGATAATGTACCATATTTGTTATGTAAGGAAGGGCATGTCCAGCATTGTTTGTATATCAGCAGTTTAAATAATCTGTTTTTCGAATTTAAAAAAAATACATATGGTCATATATAACTTATAATGGAATACCTTTGGTCATATATACCTTATAATGGAATACCTATGGTCATATATAACTTATAATGGAATACCTATGGTCATATATAACTTATAATGGAATACCTATGGTCATATATAACTTATAATGGAATACCTATGGTCATATATAACTTATAATGGAATACCTATTGGTATATATAACTTATAATGGAATACCTATGGGTATATATAACTTATAATGGAATACCTATTGGTATATATAACTTATAATGGAATATCTATGGTCATATATAACTTATAATGGAATACCTATGGTTATATATAACTTATAATGGAATACCTATTGGTATATATAACTTATAATGGAATACCTATGGGTATATATAACTTATAATGGAATACCTATGGGTATATATAACTTATAATGGAATACCTATGGTCATATATAACTTATAATGGAATACCTATGGTCATATATAACTTATAATGGAATACCTATGGGTATATATAACTTATAATGGAATATCTATGGGTATATATAACTTATAATGGAATACCTATGGTCATATATAACTTATAATGGAATACCTATGGGTATATATAACTTATAATGGAATACCTATGGGTATATATAACTTATAATGGAATACCTATGGTCATATATAACTTATAATGGAATACCTATGGGTATATATAACTTATAATGGAATACCTATGGGTATATATAACTTATAATGGAATACCTATTGGTATATATAACTTATAATGGAATATCTATGGTCATATATAACTTATACTGGAATACCTATGGGTATATATAACTTATAATGGAATACCTATGGGTATATATAACTTATAATGGAATACCTATGGGTATATATAACTTATAATGGAATACCTATGGTTATATATAACTTATAATGGAATACCTATGGGTATATATAACTTATAATGGAATACCTATGGTTATATATAACTTATAATGGAATACCTATGGTCATTATCAAAAAGGAGTTCCTTCAATATCAGAAGAACAATGTCTCACGTGGTAGTAGCGTACTACTTGTATATCACACCTTGGATGGGGAGATTGAAGGGATTGTCTAGTTTCCTTTTCTGTCAATAAATAATTTTCCTCTGTTTTGTTTACAGGTTTCATAAAACTCATTCCAATAACAGCAAACAGATCAATAATTGATCTCCACAATGAAGACTCCATGACATGTTGATTTTGTAGAAATTACAAGTTCTTCAGAGCTTATGTCTCTATTTATATTCTACGTAAAATAAAGATTTTTACATTTATTTTTTAATCAAGTACAACATTACCAAACTTAATACTGCTGCATGGAGCGTGAAAGTCGGAACGGGATCTCATTTTACAATTCAAACATCAAGTCGATAATTATTCTAGAGAGCAGAACCACATAGCACACGGGTCTATCTATTATAAGGACGCTGTTGATGTTTTACCTTTTGGCCTTTGCTTTCCTTGCCTTAGGTTTAGGCTTTGGCTTTGCAGATGAAGCAGGTCGGTGTAACGTCGTGACTGGTGCTGTGGGTTGCCTAGGTTGCATTGATTGTGGCATCATAGGTGCCCATCGTGAAGGTGGCGAGGGCATCTTGGTGACCGGCGGGGCATACGTGGTAGGTCTGTAAGTCAGGTGTGTAGCAATGGCGGTCGGTACCTGCGGTGTGACCACCGGCTGGTTCCAAAAGTTTACAGCTTTCGTTACGGGAGCCAAGGGGGCCATAGTTGTTGGGGGTGGTCTTTCGAAAAGATGGGCGTGCATTTGCTGGTGACCTGCTTGCAAGGCAGAAGCCGTACTTGCGACTCTTCCGCGGAAGCCTGGAGCTTTGGCGACCTTGGTTGGCGTCTGCATGAACTCCTGGCGAGGAACTGCAGCTGCTTCAGGCGGTTGGAACGGATTTTGCGCTCCAAACGGATTGAAAGGGGAGTGTTGTGGCTGATTTGGCATGTTACCACCTTGTTGGTTTGGTATCTGGCCTCCAGCTGATCCTGCAGATTGCGCACCACCAGCAATAGGATCAACCCAAGAACTTTGAGCCCAAGGATTCTGCTGCTGCGGTTGACCGATAGGAACAACTTCTGGACCCTTGTTTGGAATAATGCTATTTGTATTGGCATTTGCACCGTAATTGACTTTTGGTTGTGACGGGTTAACACCCAAGGCCTGATCCAAAACCGATCCACTTGCAGATGGAGGAACGTTGACTCCACTTCTGGAGCCAAATTGCTGCCCTTGACTAGCAGCATGTGGATCGACGAAGGGCTGTTGCTGTGGCTGGTTCTGTTGAGACTGAATTTGCTGTGGTTGAATTTGGAAAGTATCCATTGGATTAAACTGGTGCTGTGGCTGTTGCTGAGCTTGTTGCTGCTGTGGTTGCTGTTGTGGAGGCTGGAATTGTTGCTGTTGGTGCTTTGGTTGTTGTTGTTGTGGAGGCTGGAATTGTTGCTGTTGGTGCTGTGTCTGTTGTTGCTGAGGCTGGAATTGGTGTTGTTGATGTGGTTGTTGCTGTGTAGGTTGGAATGGTTCCGGCTGATGTTGTTGTTGCTGTTGAGATTGGAATGGTTCTGGCTGATGTGGCTGTTGCTGTGGAGGTTGGAATGGTTCAGGCTGATGTGGTTGTTGTGGAGGTTGGAAAGGTTGTTGCTGTGGAGGTTGGAAAGGTTGTTGCTGTGGAGGTTGGAATGGTTCTGGCTGATGTGGTTGTTGTTGTGAAGGTTTGAATTGTTGTTGCTGATGTTGTTGTTGTGGTGGAAATTGGAATGGTTCTGGCTTATGTTGTTGTTGCTGTGGAGGTTGGAATGGTTCTGGCTGATGATGCTGTTGCTGTTGAGGTTTGAATGGATCTGGCTGATGCGGCTGTTGTTGTGGAGGTTGGAAAGGTTCTGTCTGTTGTGGTGGTTGTTGTTGATGTTGCTGCTGTTGATGTTGATACTGTTGCTGCATATGTGATTGTTGTTGCTGAGGTTGTTGCTGTTGCTGGAACTGATGTGGTTGTTGTTGCTGCTGCTGCTGAAATTGTTGCTGAAATTGTTGTTGTTGAAGTTGTTGTTGTTGAAGTTGTTGTTGCTCAAGTTGCTGTTGTTGAAGTTGTTGTTGCTCAAGTTGTTGCTGCTCAAGTTGTTGCTGCTGAAGTTGTTGTTGCTCAAGTTGTTGTTGTTGAAGTTGTTGTTGCTCAAGTTGTTGCTGTTGTAGTTGTTGTTGTTGAAGTTCGTGTTGGTTAAAATGCTGTTGTTGAGGATGTTGCTGCTGCAGCTGATTATGTGTTTGCTGGAATGGTTGATTTGGTTCAAAGGGATTATGTGAAGGGTTAAACAAATGATGTTGCTGTTGACTCTGGAAATTTTGTTGTTGGGTTTGTGATCGTAAATGGTTTTGGCGTTGCTGTTCTTGCTGTAATCGCAATTGTTCTTGTTCTTGCTGTAATAGTAATTGTTTCTGTTCCTGCTCCACTCTTAATTGTTCTTGAAGTATCCGTTCCTGTTCCAATCTTAAATCCTCTTGTCGTTGTTGTTCTTCCAATAATAACCTCTCTTGTTCTTGGCGTTGCTGTTCTAGCTTTAATCTCTCTCGTTCTTTTCGTTCCTGTATTAGTTGTTGTTCTTGTTGTAAACGAAGTTTTTCTTTTAATTCAGCAGCAGGATCTGACCAAGTCTTAATGCTCTTCGGAGAAAAGGATACCGATGATTTCGATTTATGAGCGGAAAAGGATTTCGCAGAAAATCGACCTCCTCCTGAAATTTTGAAACTGCTAGCAGTGTTACTATTACCAATTGAAAACGTTGGCTTCTTCCGTATGGCCTTGATAGTAGTTGTAGGTGTAGCCATCGTTGTTATTTGCTCAAAAGTTGTACTGATAGGCGAGTTTTGAGCTGCATTAGGCTCAAAACCATGCTGTTGTTGTTGCACTTGGTTAGGTTGTGCAACGTTAAATTCAGCATTTCTTGATATATGTTGCTGCTGGGGGTTGTTTACTGAGCTCGGCTGTGTCTGGTAATTTGGAACTGGGGTTGATTCTGGATTTCCGCCATTCACCGGCGTGAACACAGTGATGTCCTGAGGCACTGTAATAGTGTCTGGGGAATTCTTGCCGTGAAGATTACTGAGCGATACTGAGCCTGCATTTACACCTCGATCGATTTTATTCATTGAGTTTACTGACTTAACTTCTTGGTTGTACCGCGATCGTGGAGGATCATGCTTCCGATGTGCTGATCTCTGTGGTGGTACTTCATGGTACTGAAATCCTCTCGCTTGCTGAGGATATTGTTGAACGGGTTGAACATAGGAGCCTCTGTGTTGTGCTGCTTGTGGACTTTCAGGGGAAGATACGAATGATGACTGTCCATTTTGGTGCTGACTATATGTTTGTGGATTCGGAGCTAGTGTTACTGAATTTCTCAATCTTCCTCCAAGCTTTTGCAACTTAGCAAGTTGTTCAGTTATTTTTTGCTCCATGCCAGGTTTTGCTGTATCTTTCTTATATTGCGTAATAGCTGATTCAAGTAGATCCCACAGTTGCTGGTGTCTTGCTTGGAATGCACCACTTTTTAATTGAGCAACAAACCATCCGACGGCGTCTTCTATCGTGGAATTGTTAGGCATACCTGATGGTGTTGGTGACGGTTGTGGAGCAACCTTGTTTGCTGCAGGGGTGCGCGCTTGTGCCTCCCACTTGTTTGCTGTATTTTGTGGTTGTGAAACAGTCTGTGCCTGTGCTTTATTCTGCCAGTTCTGGTTGTATCTCCATGATGCTTTTCCGTCCCTAGGCACATTACTTGCCGCTGCTTGGCCCTGGTTGTTGGTTGTTGGGTTAGATGCGATAGGATGCCACTCTTTTTTAGCGGGGGTCTTTTGCGTGAGTGCTGGTGCCGGTGGTCTAAAACGAGATTGCCATCCCCTTGCACCTGGCGCATTCCATGTCTGCTGCTGAACCGATCCTGACACCTGAGACCCACCTGATTGCCAGGATGACTGTGATGCCTGCCGCGTGTTTGCATTTGGCTGTTGTTTTGTCAAATCAGCCACTCCAGATTGCCACAAACGCTGAGGTGCCTCCTGTATAGCTGGCTCGGAAACTCGGGGTTGCCATGCACTTGTTGTTGTTTGTGGGCTTTTTGCAGTCGTAGGAGGAACAAATGTTGGTTGATGGACTGGATTTGTTTGTGATGGTGGCTCTGCAGGTACACCTGGTTCATTCTGACGAGCAGACCAAGATGGAGCTTGCTGTTGTGGTGTTTTGACAGGAATTCCATTAGTAGGGGCGGCCGCAGTAATTGGCCATGTCTGTTGGGCGTTGATTGGACTTGTTGTTGTGGGGTATATCATGTGTTGCCTCTCTACTCGTAGAGTAGCTGCCGTAGGGATTCTAGTGTCTTTAACCAAAGCTGGGTCAGGGGTTATCGGCGACAGAGTTGTGTCAACAGCAGGAACCGTTACGGGAACTGTAGGATTGGTACCGGCCATTGTTGTCGGGCTAGTTTCTGTTCCGATCTTTGACACCAGCACTTCCGGCTGTACAGCAAATTGCATGTGAGGGTCATTTGGTGCTCCTCCTATTTTTGGAGAATTACTGATGCTATTGCCAATTGCAGACACTTCTGGTGGCTGAACAGAAAAACCTTGAACAGCACCGAATTGGACATTGCTTGTCAGATCTACTGATTGTAAATGGTTGTTTGCACTTTGAAATTCTAATGCGAAGTTACTTGTTGTTGTTTTTGACAGCTCTGTCGGCGGAGGCGGGGGGACGTTTGGTTCCTTTATTGCAGGTGACCAGGATCCCGACGACTTCGTTCCGGGCCATGCCCAGTTGCTCTTAGACGCGGTGCCTGCTGATGAAGGCGGGGACTTCCATGCAGGTGCGCCGCCGCTACCAGCGGCAGGGTCGATGATGTGATTAGTGTGTGAAGACTTTTGATTGATATTGCCTATCGGCTGCACCTGTGTGTTCATAGAGGATACAGACTTCTTTTGACCAAAAAAATGACCAACACTTAGCGGCTGCCTCTCCTCTACAACTGCAGGTGCGATTCTCACCTGTCTTTTTATTCCACCAGAAAAACGGAACGGACTTCTTATACTACCAGATAGCTTGAACTGCCGTATAGAACCTGATACTTGCCTCTTCTTTATTATGTGTTTTGTATATGTATTTATTGGTGGTACTGTCAGGGCGCGCTTGCTGCTGAATACTGTTCTACCAAACAGAGGCTGAACTGGTCGAACATTGTCTCTGATCCTTTCCACAGTGTTTGATTCCGCCCCATCGACACCAGTTTTTAGTGACCGGAAAGACTCAACCTGAAATACATTAACACTTTCATCAAAAAAAGCTAGGAGTTTTTGTTTTAGGTATTTTTGTAGCGCAATTTATTATCGAAATATTTAAATATTAATCAATTTGCGATTCGCGTTTTATGACGTTAAAAAAAAAGTAAATCACATGTTAATCGATTTTTTTCAATCCAAAAGTGATTGATGAATAGTACCTTCTGATAAACAGAATAATGCAGATTCCCTAATATATTTTCGAAGACAAGCGTTCATGAATATGATCAAACACACACAAACTGATTTATATGCAGTTCATTAATATTAAAACTGATTATGAATTCCTTTATCAACTCCAGTGACATTGCATATATAAGGTGTCTGTAGAACCTATGCCTAGGCATGCCATGTAGTGTATAGACGTCTTGAACCGTCATCCTGGGTACAAATAAATTAGAGAATACCAAAGCGTTAACAAGATCATAATCCGAACTCAACAATTACACCAGGGCCAAATATGAACAAAGGAAAAATTTACATGGAGACCCTTGTAAACGTACAAGAGAATAAGAAGTGTTCCGGAAGAGTAAGCGTCTTCTGCTTCATCGACGACACCCGCCATGTAAATCTTTGTCACATCCAAGTAAACATCAAGTTCTCCAAATCCGAACCGAGTATCATTGTAAATCACAATAAGTAAACACACTAATGAGCAAACTCAAAAACATCCATATTCATACATGTATCACACAAAGATACAGAATATTTCTCAATGAGACAAAGTTTGCGACCATAATTCTATTGGCGCTTCTGTATTCCCTTTTGGTTTTTGCAATGCCATGAAGTCCGTTTTCCCAAAATGTATATTAAAAAAAGTTTAATACTGGAAATAATACATCCTTATAGATCCAGAATATTTCTCAATGAGACAAAGAATGCGACCATAAAACTTGACCAAAGTTCTGATAAACCTGCATCCCTCGAATCCTTGTGTTGTTAGTTTGTTTGTCAGCAGTCGACATCGATCACGAAAATCACGATATTTAGAGCAAGCCCTAGAATATCGAATCAACTGCGACATGTAAACACCATAGGTTGAAGAGGCAGGGAAGTTACTATCAAGAAATGGAAAGTTCACGATCGGGAAATTGAAATCATCACATTTATCGTACAGCTTAGTAGTAAGCTGTCCATAATAGGTGGGCAGCAGATGTAGAATAGCATGTTGTGTTCTTTATTTCAAGTTCAGAAGGATATATCCAATCGACGTGGTCAGCAAACTTCTTGTTGTTTATAGACAATTGATGATAGTATTTCCGACAATAATAAGAAATTTAAAAGAGAGAAAATGCCCCCCCCCCCCCCCCCTATTTCGAAAGAATATGTTTGCATAATGCTTCAACGGGTTTTTTCAAAGGCAAGAATTAATTATCTCATTTTTACCCTAAACATCATGATGAACCTAAATGTATTATCTTACCTGTCGACTGGACAGAGAGATGCGGTCATTCATGACATACCACATAACACTCTCATGACATGGCGGAGTGGTCAAACTACCCATGTAGTGATAGTAAGCTTGGGAATCTCGAGGCAGGAAATCCGTCAACCGGAATGAAAGGAGGTCAGAGGTCATTCCTGAAAGCATAATTATATTGTAACACCCAAAATTCGTTTTCCAATTAAAACCTATCACAAAAAATACATACATGAAAGGAAATCTTGAATATCTGGTTTGAAGACACACAAGAGGAAAACACAGTAATCAGTTTGCTGCTCAAAATTGTCTTTTCTAAACTATATATAACTTACATAGTCGTATTGTATTTTTAAAACGCTAGATCACTTTCTTATACAATATTTCAAACATATTTTGATTGATCATCGAAATTGCGCAAAATTGTTTTTCACCTTTTAATATTTGTCGTTTATTTCGTCCATGCAAGTGTTGGTCACGTATTGTTCAATGCAAAAATGAAGGAAATAAAAAGGTTTTTGACAAGTTATCTTTGTATTGTTACGTTACCATTGTCGGATACTGTGTATTGTTACGTTACCATTATCGGATACTGTGTATTGTTACGTTACCATTGTCGGATACTGTGTATTGTTACGTTACCATTGTCGGATACCGTGTATTGTAACGTTACTATTGTCGGATACTGTGTATTGTTACGTTACCATTGTCGGATACTTTGTGGAGCGATCCAATCAGATCTTCAAATACCGGATTATCTTCGGGCGAAATCTGTAACAAAAGAGTTGTTTTAGAGACAAGATTAAAAAAAAACGTGTTTCTTCTACTGAAATAAAGTTGTCTGAGATATACCTGTTCTGGTAGCTTATACCATGAACACCATTATTCAATTCATTTTAAACAATCTTTCGATTCTTTTGAAAATTGATGTAGCAGGTTTTGGTTTCATATATGCATAATATATCCTTGTAAGCGAAAAATTAATGCTGAATCAAATCGTGTTGTGTGGGAAGTATTATTCATCTTACCCAATTCAAAGGGACAACTACAGATGGCAATTGTGAAATTCACCGATAGCATACAGCACAACTTACATCGGCAAATACGGCAATGCTGGCAAGTCCATCGTGGTGCTTGATAGCATTCGTCATATTTCCGTATTTGGTAGCGAAGAAAATCATTTGGATCTGAAATATAAAATGTTCATTTAATTCCAAAACTATCCTTATGACAATCGTTCACTAACAAAGAAATAAAATCAGAGAATACCAAAGCGTCAACAAAACAATAATCCGAACTCAAAATCGAATAAACTAGGGGCAAAATAGGAACAAAGGAAATATTTACATGGCGACTCTCGTAAAAGCACATGGGAATAAGACCAGGAATTACAAAAGCAATGCAATCCTTTGATACATAAACTGTCGCCTTTATTGGGAGGTCATCGTTGTAGCACTTTGTATTAGATGTTAGACTAATCATGTAACATTTACCTTCAGTGTTTAGATGTGTACAGGAACTTTGTATTAGATGTTAGACTGACCATGTAACATTGCCTTCAGTGTTTAGATGTGTACAGGAACTTTGTATTAGATGTTAGACTGACCATGTAACATTTATCTTCAGTGTTTAGATGTGTACAGGAACTTTGTATTATATGTTAGACTAATCATGTAACATTTACCTTCAGTGTTTAGATGTGTACAGGAACTTTGTATTAGATGTTAGACTGACCATGTAACATTTACCTTCAGTGTTTAAATGTGTACAAAACTTTGTATTGGATGTTAGACTGATCATGTCACATTGCCTTCAGTGTTTAAATGTGTACAAGAACTTTGTATTAGACGTAGACTGATCAGGTAACATTGTCTTCAGTGTTTAGATGTGTACAAGACCTTTGTATTAAATGTTAGACTAATCATGTAACATTGCCTTCAGTGTTTAAATGTGTACAAGAACTTTGTATTAGACGTAGACTGATCAGGTAACATTGCCGTCAGTGTTTAGATGTGTACAAGAACTTTGTATTAGATGTTAGACTGATCATGTCACATTGCCTTCAGTGTTTAAATGTGTACAAGAACTTTGTATTAAATGTTAGACTGATCATGTCACATTGCCTTCAGTGTTTAAATGTGTACAGGAACTTTGTATTAGATGTTAGAGTGATCATGTCACATTGCCTTCAGTGTTTAAATGTGTACAGTTAATAAGTTATTGCAGAAATGTTACCATCAGAAATAAGATTGCATATATAGTGCATTATTTATTCAATGATTTATTTCGTTTTATTTGACATTAACCATACATGTACAAGTGTCCAAATCAATTATTCCCAAAGTGAGTTTAATTGTTTATGTATTGTTTTGAACACAAAATATCGGGTGGTCCGTCTGTTTATAGATTCGTCTTCAAAATAATGGCGGTACAACAAACTCTAGATACCATGAAAACGCCATTGCTGTGGTACATCTTCAATATCGTTTCGTGTAACAGATATGAGTCTCCTAAGCATAGCCTTGTAAACCTTTGTATTAGGCCAAACAAAATCATAGAATACCAAAGTGTTAACAAAATCATAATCCGAACTCAAAATCGATTAAGCTAGAGGCAAGCTATAAACAAAGGAAAGATTTACACCGAGACTCTCGTAACAGCACAAGGGAATAAGACCAGGTGTTCCGCAAGAGTAAGCGTCTTCTGCTCCATCGACAACATCCGCCATGTAAATCTTTGTCACATCCAAGTCTCAAAACGAGAACTGAGTATCATTGTCAATCACAACAAGTAAACACACTAATGAGCACACTCGAAAACGTCCATCTTCATATAACTTAAAGATACAGACTATTTCTCAATGAGACAAAGATGGCGACCAAAATATATTCTCTATTCTATTAGGCAGGACTTTGTTGGACGTTCCTTCCAAAAAGATCAGCTGTAATATCTCAATTCCTTAATGGTATTCCGGATATTACAAATTAATTAAATAGTGTATGCTAATGACATGTTTCGCAGCACTATACTCTTTTTACTTTGTGATATGATAAAACGCCACATTAGCTGGAGCACGATCTACGCAATGCTTTACACTCTCCAGACAAAACATCTGATGGTTTGCGCTGTTGAGTGACAAGGCTAACAATTTGTTGATATTAATATATGCAAGAAAGAAATGGTACCAGGTAGAGCGGTATTTCTCACGTATTCAAATGGTTTGTCTGCATATCGTGCTTAATGTCTTTGTGTCGACCATATTCTGCAGGACATACAGAATGAATTAGACTGTGTTTTACAGATACATCTGGTCTAACAGGGGGTTGCCTATCACAGTGATTGATGTCGGGCTGATAGAGAACGGATCCAATTTGACTCGCTGACGGCGAACGCATCAACTAATGACGAACATTCCAAGCGAATGAGTTATAAAGGTTTTGGCATGACTTTTTATTTTTGTTGTGTTGTTTTGTTTTTGTCAATGTATTTAATAAACGAAAAGGAAGTGTATTTGTACCTCAGATAAGTACCGTACCACTGGTTTTTCTGTTCGTGATTTATTTTTTTAGTTACGCTTTAACCATGTGGCAACTTAATGAATATATGAAAAAGATGACATATTTCCTACATTTTGTTAATGATGACTCAAATGACAGCATCAATGGTTTTTCGAAAATAAGAGATGTTTTTATTCTTAGTCAATTGGGAAGTAAGAGCTGTTTTTATTCTTCTAAGTCAATTGGAAAATAAGAGCTGGTATTATTATAAGTCAATTTGGAAATAAGAGCTGCTATTTTTCTAAGTCAATTGGAAAATAAGAGCTGGTATTATTATAAGTCAATTCGGAAATAAGAGCTGTTATTATTTTTAGTCAATTGGAAAATAAGAGCTGTTATTATTCTAAGTCAATTGGGAAATAAGGGCTGCTATTTTTCTAAGTCAATTGGGAAATAAGGGCTGCTATTTTTCTAAGTCAATTGGAAAATAAGAGCTTCTATTTTTCTAAGTCAATTGGAAAATAGGAGCTGTTATTATTCTAAGTCAATTGGGAAATAAGGGCTGCTATTTTTCTAAGTCAATTGGGAAATAAGGGCTGCTATTTTTCTAAGTCAATTGGAAAATAAGAGCTGTTATTATTCTAAGTCAATTGGAAAATACGAGCTCCAAGTCAATTGGAAAACGAGTGAAAAGAGAAATATACATTTTGTTTCTCGATGTATGTTAACTCAAATTGACGATTATTGTGCATGAAGCTATACTATTACCAGTACACATGTATTTTCTTTTTGCATAAAACAGCTGCAAATGTATACATCACTAGTTTGTTGTTTTAACAACACTGGAACGACATGTCTTCCAAGTATTGTAAGTATCTCATTTCTCATTGTTTATGTACTATACAACTTACCTCTATAACATGTTTGTAGCCAGTGAATGTGTCCTATATTATACTGATTACCTCCACAGCATGTTTGTAGCCAGTGTTTATGTCCTGTACTATACAACTTACCCCATAACATGTTTGTAGCCATTGTTTGTGTCCTATATTATACAACTTACCCCATAACATGTTTGTAGCCATTGTTTGTGTCCTATATTATACAACTTACCCCATAACATGTTTGTAGCCATTATTTTTGTCCTGTATTATACTGCTCACCTCTATAACATGTTTGTAGCCATTGTTTATATCCTATATCACTGTTTGTGTCCTGTATTATACAACTTACCTCTATAACATGTTTGTAGCCATTGTTTATGTCCTGTATTATACAACTTACCTCTATAACATGTTTGTAGCCATTGTTTGTGTCCTGTATTATACAACTTACCTCTATAACATGTTTGTAGCCACTGTTTGTGTCCTGTATTATACAACTTACCTCTATAACATGTTTGTAGCCATTATTTGTGTCCTATATTATACAACTTACCTCTATAACATGTTTGTAGCCACTGTTTGTGTCCTGTATTATACAACTTACCTCTATAACATGTTTGTAGCCATTATTTGTGTCCTATATTATACAACTTACCTCTATAACATGTTTGTAGCCACTGTTTGTGACCTGTATTATACAACTTACCTCTATAACATGTTTGTAGCCACTGTTTGTGACCTGTATTATACAACTTACCTCTATAACATGTTTGTAGCCACTGTTTGTGACCTGTATTATACAACTTACCTCTATAACATGTTTGTAGCCACTGTTTGTGTCCTGTATTATACAACTTACCTCTATAACATGTTTGTAGCCAGTGAATGTGTCCTATATTATACAACTTACCTCTATAACATGTTTGTAGCCATTGTTTGTGTCCTATATTATACTGCTCACCTCTATAACATTTTGTAGCCACTGTTTGTGTCCTGTATTATACAACTTACCTCTATAACATGTTTGTAGCCAGTGAATGTGTCCTATATTATACAACTTACCTCTATAACATGTTTGTAGCCATTGTTTGTGTCCTATATTATACTGCTCACCTCTATAACATGTTTGTAGCCAGTGAATGTGTCCTATATTATACAACTTACCTCTATAACATGTTTGTAGCCACTGTTTGTGTCCTGTATTATACAACTTACCTCTATAACATGTTTGTAGCCATTATTTGTGTCCTATATTATACAACTTACCTCTATAACATGTTTGTAGCCACTGTTTGTGACCTGTATTATACAACTTACCTCTATAACATGTTTGTAGCCACTGTTTGTGACCTGTATTATACAACTTACCTCTATAACATGTTTGTAGCCACTGTTTGTGACCTGTATTATACAACTTACCTCTATAACATGTTTGTAGCCACTGTTTGTGTCCTGTATTATACAACTTACCTCTATAACATGTTTGTAGCCAGTGAATGTGTCCTATATTATACAACTTACCTCTATAACATGTTTGTAGCCATTGTTTGTGTCCTATATTATACTGCTCACCTCTATAACATTTTGTAGCCACTGTTTGTGTCCTGTATTATACTGCTCACCTCTATAACATGTTTGTAGCCATTGTTTATATCCTATATCACTGTTTGTGTCCTGTATTATACTACTTACCCCATAACATGTTTGAAGCCATTGTTTATATCCTATATCACTGTTTGTGTCCTGTATTATACTACTTACCTCTATAACATGTTTGTAGCCACTGTTTGTGTCCTGTATTATACAACTTACCTCTATAACATGTTTGTAGCCATTGTTTGTATCCTATATTATACTACTTACCTCTATAACATGTTTGTAGCCACTGTTTGTGACCTGTATTATACAACTTACCTCTATAACATGTTTGTAGCCACTGTTTGTGACCTGTATTATACAACTTACCTCTATAACATGTTTGTAGCCATTATTTGTGTCCTGTATTATACAACTTACCTCTATAACATGTTTGTAGCCATTGTTTGTGTCCTATATTATACTACTTACCTCTATAACATGTTTGTAGCCATTATTTGTGTCCTATATTATACAACTTACCTCTATAACATGTTTGTAGCCATTATTTGTGTCCTATATTATACTGCTCACCTCTATAACATTTTGTAGCCATTGTTTGTGTCCTGTATTATACAACTTACCTCTATAACATGTTTGTAGCCACTGTTTGTGTCCTATATTATACTACTTACCTCTATAACATGTTTGTAGCCATTGTTTATATCCTATACTATACAACTTACCTCTATAACATGTTTGTAGCCGTTGTTTGTGTCCTATACTATACAACTTACCTCTATAACATGTTTGTAGCCATTGTTTGTGTCCTATATTATACTGCTTACCTCTATAACATGTTTGTAGCCATTGTTTATGCCCTATATTATACTACTTACCTCTATAACATGTTTGTAGCCACTGTTTATGTCCTATATTATACAACTTAACTCTATAACATGTTTGTAGCCATTGTTTGTGTCCTGTATTATACAACTTACCTCTATAACATGTTTGTAGCCACTGTTTATGTCCTATATTATACTACTTACCTCTATAACATGTTTGTAGCCACTGTTTATGTCCTATATTATACTACTTACCTCTATAACATGTTTGTAGCCAGTGAATGTGTCCTATATCATACTACTTACCTCCATAGCATGTTTGTAGCCATTGTTTATGTCCTATATTATACTACTTACCTCTATAACATGTTTGTAGCCAGTGAATGTGTCCTATATTATACTACTTACCTCTATAACATGTTTGTAGCCACTGTTTGTGACCTGTATTATACAACTTACCTCTATAACATGTTTGTAGCCACTGTTTATGTCCTATATTATACAACTTACCTCTATAACATGTTTGTAGCCACTGTTTATGTCCTATATTATACTACTTACCTCTATAACATGTTTGTAGCCATTATTTGTGTCCTATATTATACAACTTACCTCTATAACATGTTTGTAGCCAGTGAATGTGTCCTATATTATACTACTTACCTCTATAACATGTTTGTAGCCAGTGTTTGTGTCCTATATTATACTACTTACCTCTATAACATGTTTGTAGCTATTGTTTATGTCCTATATTATACTACTTACCTCTATAACATGTTTGTAGCCACTGTTTGTGACCTGTATTATACTACTTACCTCTATAACATGTTTGTAGCCAGTGTTTATGTCCTATATTATACTGCTCACCTCTATAACATGTTTGTAGCCATTGTTTATGTCCTATATTATACTACTTACCTCTATAACATGTTTGTAGCTATTGTTTATGTCCTATATTATACAACTTACCTCTATAACATGTTTGTAGCTATTGTTTATGTCCTATATTATACAACTTACCTCTATAACATGTTTGTAGCCATTATTTGTGTCCTATATTATACAACTTACCTCTATAACATGTTTGTAGCTATTGTTTATGTCCTATATTATACAACTTACCTCTATAACATGTTTGTAGCCATTGTTTGTGTCCTGTATTATACAACTTACCTCTATAACATGTTTGTAGCCAGTGTTTGTGTCCTATATTATACTACTTACCTCTATAACATGTTTGTAGCCATTATTTGTGTCCTATATTATACTACTTACCTCTATAACATGTTTGTAGCCACTGTTTGTGACCTGTATTATACAACTTACCTCTATAACATGTTTGTAGCCACTGTTTGTGTCCTGTATTATACTACTTACCTCTATAACATGTTTGTAGCCACTGTTTGTGACCTGTATTATACAACTTACCTCTATAACATGTTTGTAGCCACTGTTTGTGACCTGTATTATACAACTTACCTCTATAACATGTTTGTAGCCATTGTTTGTGACCTGTATTATACAACTTACCTCTATAACATGTTTGTAGCCATTGTTTGTGTCCTATATTATACAACTTACCTCTATAACATGTTTGTAGCCACTGTTTGTGACCTGTATTATACAACTTACCTCTATAACATGTTTGTAGCCACTGTTTGTGACCTGTATTATACAACTTACCTCTATAACATGTTTGTAGCCATTGTTTGTGTCCTATATTATACAACTTACCTCTATAACATGTTTGTAGCCATTGTTTGTGTCCTATATTATACTACTTACCTCTATAACATGTTTGTAGCCAGTGTTTGTGTCCTATATTATACTACTTACCTCTATAACATGTTTGTAGCCATTGTTTGTGTCCTATATTATACTACTTACCTCTATAACATATTTGTAGCCATTGTTTGTGTCCTATACTATACTACTTACCTCTATAACATGTTTGTAGCCAGTGAATGTGTCCTATATTATACTGCTTACCTCCATAGCATGTTTGTAGCCATTGACACTGTGTTCTGCCCCGCCCTCGTCCATAGCATCCCAGTGGAAGTGAACTTCTGCAGCTTGGTACCTCTCCTTTAGATTACCTCCCCCTATAAACCACTGGGAGGACAGGGCCAGACTCGCTGTGGGAATACAATGTTTATTTTCTTCATCAAAACCTTTTTATGTGATGGTATGCTTTAATAAAAGCAAAAATAACGGAACTTGCCATGAATCATATAATTTGAAAATATAAATTTGCAAAGGTTCAAAATATCTGTCTTTTACGTTATACATTGTATATCAGTTCCAAAAAAAAATATTAATTTTTGGTAAATTCCAGTATTATGGCATATGTACTTTTATGACTTTTTAGACTATTTTTGTTTATATGATTTTTAAAAAGCACACTGATAAGATCTAAGCCATACAGTCCATTATAAAAATATTTAAGACGTTTCTGTTCAGCGTCTGATAGTGAATCCGTCATATCTCAATAACACATCGCATTAGATACAGCAGTAAAAAGCCTATTGTATCTAATAATACAATTGTGTATATATACCTGTGTGACCATTGTTCACAAGTGTAGCTGCTACTTGTTTGGTTGAATCAGATGGATAATTATAGAAAACGAAAGGCTTCAACCAATTGACGGAACGGACCTCCTCGGTATTAATATTGATTGGTGACTGTCTTTTCCCGCTACATGTGGGGTAGGACTGGTGCCAGTTATTAGGTTCTGTAGAAAAACAAATTAGATGCAAATCTTAAAGTTTCACATACATTATTACTGTTTAGCAGGTTTGTGGACACTAAAACCTTGGCCGTGGGTGCATTCTTACATTAACCGCATATATTTTTTTTTATTTTTGAATGCATTTGAACTTTGATGCAAATATATGTACTGTGACTTAGTGAACATATACTGTCACTGTCAAATTACATTATCAATGTTTCATTTTGAATTTGTCAAACTACTGAAATGAAGTATGGAAATAATTACTAACTACACATTAACTTGTGAAGTCATTGTAATCGGTTAATCAGCCAGTAGACGTTAATGAAAAATGTTCTAGTCTGCCTAGTTTACTGTAGAGGTAACTATAACTTTCGTACCTGAGTTCCCATGGTAACTCCAACTGCTGCCTGGTGTATTTGTACTTGTATCTGTAATATAAAGATTAATGATAAATATAATTATATTCAATATAATATGAGCTATGTAGTTTTGTATTATAACTGATATAATACATTTATAGTTCGCATACCTAAATTATACATATTCAATATAGATACTTTTAGTTCGCATACCTTATTATACATATTTTATATAGATACTTTTAGTTGGCAAACCTTATAATACATATTTTATATAGATACTTTTAGTTAGCATACCTTATTTTACATATTTTATACAGATACTTTTAGTTAGCATACCTTATAATACATATTTTTTTTAGATACTTTTAGTTAGCATACCTTATAATACATATTTTATATAGATACTTTTAGTAAGCATATTATTATAGATATTTTATATAGATACTTTTAGTTGGCAAACCTTATAATACATATTTTATATAGATACTTTTAGTAAGCATACCTTATTATACATATCCTATATAGATACTTTTAGTTGGCAAACCTTATAATACATATTTTATACAGATACTTTTAGTAAGCATACCTTATTTTACATATTTTATACAGATACTTTTAGTTGGCAAACCTTATAATACATATTTTATACAGATACTTTTAGTTAGCATACCTTATTTTACATATTTTATACAGATACTTTTAGTTCGCATACCTTGTTTTACATATTTCATACAGATACTTTTAGTTCGCATTCCTTATTATACATATTTTAAATAGATACTTTTAGTTGATGATGTAAATTTCTTTGAAGACGAAATAACGAAAGTCAGTCTGTCTGTCTGTGTGTCTATAGATACGTTTAGTTCGCATACCTTATTATACATATTTTGTATAGACACATGTATAGTTTATCTAGTCACACGGAAACAATAGACGAATGGGTTACCTCGTGTTATGCCTGACACTCATAACAGCAATATTAAGCAAAAAAGCCTAATCATATCTATATACTTTGTTTTTACGTCCTTTGTTTTCACGTCCTATTGTTTTACGTCCTGTCGTTTTTACGTCCTACTAACAGCAAAGGTCATGTAAGGACGACCTCCCGCCGGTGTATGTGATGTGATTGAGTGCGTATGTATTTGGGAGGCTCGGTATATTCGTGTAAGCCTTCTTGCGATAGGCCGGATATTTATAGTGCTACCACACTGAAGTATATTGCTGAAGGCCCCAACCAGAACCCTCCGTCCGGTCACATTTTACTGACAACGGGCGAACCAGTCGTTCCATTCTCATAATTCTGAGTGCCAAGTAGGGAGTAGTATCTACCATTGTTAGACACTCTTGTATGTCTCGGCCTGTGGACAGAACCCATAGCCTTCCTCACAGGGAGTAGTAACTACCATTGTTAGACACTCTTGTATGTCTCGGCCTGTGGACAGAACCCATAGCCTTCCTCACAGGGAGTAGTAACTACCCTTGTTAGACACTCTTGTATGTCTCGGCCTGTGGACAGAACCCATAGCCTTCCTCACAGGGAGTAGTAACTACCCTTGTTAGACACTCTTGTATGTCTCGGCCTGTGGACAGAACCCATAGCCTTCCTCACAGGGAGTAGTAACTACCCTTGTTAGACACTCTTGTATGTCTCGGCCTGTGGACAGAACCCATAGCCTTCCTCACAGGGGCGAACTCTCAACTAAAGGCCACAATGAGGTTGTGTCAAGGGAGACATTAGGAAGGAGAAAGTTATTTAGAAAGAATGGAAAAGATAAGATCCTACGTTTAGTCGCCTTCTACGATCATGCAATGAGGGCAGCAGGTACAATTCTTACGCCTTACCTGCAAGTTGAATTACATGTCCTACCTGCCTACGTTTTACACTTTATTGCAGCTAAAGTGACGAGTGAACATTGTCCGCTTTATTGACATAAAGAAGAATAATTTTTACTATATGGAAATATTTACATCATAAATATAGGGAAATACTTACATCATAACTATAGTGAAATACTTACATAATAACTGTAGGGAAATACTTACATCATAACTATGGGGAAATACTTACATCATAACTATAGGGAAATACTTACATCATAACTATAGTGAAATACTTACATAATAACTGTAGGGAAATACTTACATCATAACTATGGGGAAATACTTACATCATAACTATAGGGAAATACTTACATCAATAATATGGGGAAATACCTACATAAAAACTATAGGGAAATACTTATATCATTACTATGGGGAAATACTTACATCATAACTATGGGGAAATACTTACATAATAACTATGGGGAAATACTTACATAATAACTATAGGGAAATACTTACATCATAACTATAGGGAAATACTTACATAATAACTATGGGGAAATACTTACATCATAACTATGGGGAAATACTTACATCATAACTATGGGGAAATACTTAAATCATAACTATAGGGAAATACTTACATCATAGCTATGGGGAAATACTTACATAATAACTATGGGGAAATACTTACATAATAACTATGGGGAAATACTTACATCATAACTATGGGGAAATACTTACATAATAACTATGGGGAAATACTTACATCATAACTATGGGGAAATACTTATATCATAACTATGGGGAAATACTTACATCATAACTATGGGGAAATACTTACATCATAGCTATGGGGAAATACTTATATCATAACTATGGGGAAATACTTACATCATAACTATAAGGAACTACTTACATCATAACTATAAGGAACTACTTACATCATATCTATGGGGAAATACTTACATCATAACTATGGGGAAATACTTACATCATAACTATAAGGAACTACTTACATCATAACTAAATTGAAATACTTACATCATAAATATATGGAAATACTAATATCATAACTATAGGGAAATACATACATCTTAAATACAGGGAAATATTCACTTCACAACTCTAAAATAATAGGGATGTATTCTGATGTATCGCCAAAGTTGTTAAAAACGACACCACATTTATTTCTCAAATTATTTTTGTCATCAATCAATTTTAACTGTTCAATATACATGCTTAATTTCCCATTGAAACGCGTAATTAGTAATGCTTCGGTAACCTTAAGGCCTAAGAGAGGACTTTAATCATTACAATTTAATGTTGTACAGAAACTTGGAATTCATCACACAAACTGTGTTACTGATCGATGAATCAACTCTCATCGTGTTTGACGATTAGGTACCTGTTAAACAGATAGCCTACAGGGAAAATCCAACGCATTAAAAACAGGAATGTATATACGATAGTGACATGAACATGATACATACGGTTAAATAATGGCGTGTTTATTCAAATTGTCTTGTTAAGTCATTTTGTAATATGCATTTGACAGCTAAAGTAGTTTTATATACGGAAAGGCTTATTCATCAACGAACCATTTAAAAAAATAATAAACATATATACTTCCGATGGAACAGCAATCCTAATGTTTTAATCAGTTACACGGTGTTTATGTCATTATACACAGTAAGGACATCTGGGCTTCATCAGCAGGGTTACACTGAAGCCATAACTTGTTACCAAGTGTTGCGATGGCATCATGATATGTAACTATGGTTTAAAATGGCATAATACCTTGTTACTAAGAATTACAATGACGTCATTACTTGTTTCAAATGGTTACAATGGCATATTCACTTGTACCTAAAGGTTACAGTGACATTATAACTTGTAAAGGTTACGGTTAGTGTTTGCTGACGAACAAGCGCATGGCACAGGCATTCGAGAGATGCAGGTTGATGAAGAATATGGGCAAGTGTTGTGATCGCAACTTTGATTTCATAGAGAAATATTCTGTATGTTTATGTGATATTAAGATGGACGTTTTTGAGTTTGCTTATTAGTTTGCTTTTAAGCTTATATTTTTGAGGATTGATATTTACTTGGATGTGCCAAGATCTATATGGCGAGTGTCGACGATGAAGCAGAAGACGTTTACTTTTCCGGAGCACCTGGTCTTAATCTCTTGGGTCTGCATGTAAATCGTTCTTTTGTTCATTTTTTGCCTCTAGTTTAATATATTTTGAGTTCGGAATATGATTATGTTGACGCTTTAGTATTCTCTGATTTTTTACTTGTTATTTAGTGTTCCAATGACGTCATAACTCTAACACTGTGCATAAGTGACGTCATAACTTGTAACTAGGGATTACAATGACGTCATTACTTGTTACTACACGTAAGGGTTCCAGTTGCAGCATATTAAGGGTTTTAATGACATCATAATTTGTTACTCATGGTTACAATGACTTTATAACTTGTTACACATATGGAGATATTAGCCAGGTGGTATAGGACAAGTAGTTAGCGCCCGATAAGGCAGCTCCTGCAGACTCCTCAGAATTGTATATGATAGAACTGTATGTGTTAATTGTATTTATTGTATAAGAATTGTATATCTATGTACTGTGAAGCGCTTTAGAGTGGCTTATGTTAGCTAGATAGGGCGCTATATCAAATATTGTATATTATTATTATTATTATAACTCCGGGGACAATTTGTTACCACATCATCAATGGACAATTTGCGTATTTAGTGATTACACAAATAAATGTGTTACCACTTTAAGTGTTTAACCCGTGGACTATGTTGGTAATACATATCATGTTTAGTTTACTTAGTCTATTATCCTAAATAAAATCACTATAGAACGGCTATCTTTTATTACATGATATGGCCTTGAAGCTTTAAGTTTAATTACATTAGGTGTAGAAAACTTGCATCTGGAATATTTTACATACATTTAACACCTGTGTATTTCGATGGCACCGTAAAGGTTCTGTAGGGTATGCAGCACTATTGTGACGGAAAGGCAAGTGAATTATGCTAATTGTAGATGTGTATGATTTTTAATGAAAACCATTTCAAATATAAATTAAAATCACGTCAATCATGCCAAATGTTCCGAGTTGTATATCCTAATTAATAGCGTGTAACCGTTGGCAGGTATAATGTATATACTAATTAATAGCGTGTTACTGTTAACAGGTATAATGTATACCCTAATTAATAGCGTGTAACTGTTAACAGGTATAATGTATATACTAATTAATAGCGTGTTACTGTTAACAGGTATAATGTATACCCTAATTAATAGCGTGTAACTGTTAACAGGTATAATGTATATACTAATTAATAGCGTGTAACTGTTAACAGGTATAATGTATATACTAATTAATAACGTGTAACTGTTAACAGGTATAATGTATATACTAATTAATAGCGTGTTACTGTTAACAGGTATAATTTATACCCTAATTAATAACGTGTAACCGTTAACAGGTATAATGTTTATCCTAATTAATAGCGTGTAACCGTTAACAGGCATAATGTATATCCTAATTAATAGCGTGTAACCGTTAACAGGTATAATGTATATCCTAATTAATAACGTGTAACTGTTAACAGGTATAATGTATATACTAATAAATAACGTGTAACTGTTAACAGGTATAATGTATACCCTAATTAATAACGTGTAACCGTTAACAGGTATAATGTATATCCTAATTATTAGCGTGTAACCGTTAACAGGTATAATGTATACCCTAATTAATAACGTGTAACCGTTAACAGGTATAATGTTTATCCTAATTAATAGCGTGTAACTGTTAACAGGCATAATGTATATCCTAATTAATAGCGTGTAACCGTTAACAGGTATAATGTATATCCTAATTATTAGCGTGTAACCGTTAACAGGTATAATGTATATCCTAATTAATAGCGTGTAACCGTTAACAGGTATAATGTATATACTAATTAATAACGTGTAACTGTTAACAGGTATAATGTATATACTAATTAATAACGTGTAACTGTTAACAGGTATAATGTATATACTAATTAATAGCGTGTAACCGTTAACAGGTATAATGTATATACTAATAAATAGCTTGTAACCGTTAAAAGGTATAATGTATATCGTAATTAATAACGTGTAACTGTTAACAGGTATAATGTATATACTAATAAATAGCATGTAACCGTTAACAGGTATAATGTATATCCTAAATAATAACGTGTAACTGTTAACAGGTATAATGTATATCCTTAATAATAGCGTGTAACCGTTAACAGGTATAATGTATATCCTAATTAATAGCGTGTAACCGTTAACAGGTATAATGTATACCCTAATTAATAGCGTGTAACCATTAACATGTATAATGTATATCCTAATTAATAGCGTGTAACCGTTAACAGGTATAATGTATACCCTAATTAATAGCGTGTAACCGTTGACAGGTATAATGTATATCCTAATTAATAACGTGTAACCGTTAGCAGGTATAATGTATACCCTAATTAATAGCGTGTAACCATTAACAGGTATAATGTATATACTAATTAATAGCGTGTAACTGTTAACAGGTATAATGTATATCCTTATTAATAGCTTGTTACCGTTAACAGGTATAATGTATACATTTTACAGACATTCGTCATCTTAACAGGTCAAAGTCATCATACGGTCGGTTTAAATTACAACAATTGTAAATCATGTGTTATTTTATCGTTTATCTTTTAATTTTATTGTTAATATTTTCTATATTTCCTTATATTTACTACCAAAAAAAACATAGAAGGAAACTATTTGGATTGTAGCTTATATTTACTTTTATTTGAGACAAAACGATTATTGTACATTTACTAGCTTATAGTGGTTTCATCAAGTTAGTTGGATTTAAAACGATATAAAACAGACCCATGGGGTTCTCTGCTAGACGATATAAAACAGACCCTTGGGATTCTCTGCTAGACGATATAAAACAGACCCATGGGATTCTCTGCTAGACGATATAAAACAGACCCTTGGGATTCTCTGCTAGACGATATAAAACAGACCCATGGGATTCTCTGCTAGACGATATAAAACAGACCCATGGGGTTCTCTGCTAGACGATATAAAACAGACCCATGGGATTCTCTGCTAGACGATATAAAACAGACACATGGGATTCTCTGCTAGACGATATAAAACAGACCCATGGGGTTCTCTGCTAGACGATATAAAACAGACCCATGGGATTCTCTGCTAGACGATATAAAACAGACTCATGGGATTCTCTGCTAGACGATATAAAACAGACCCATGGGGTTCTCTGCTAGACGATATAAAACAGACCCATGGGATTCTCTGCTTGACGATATAAAACAGACCCATGGGATTCTCTGCTAGACGATATAAAACAGACCCATGGGATTCTCTGCTAGACGATATAAAACAGACCCATGGGATTCTCTGCTAGACGATATAAAACAGACCTATGGGATTCTCTGCTAGACGATATAAAACAGACCCATGGGATTCTCTGCTAGACGATATAAAGGTGTTACTAGATTTTGATCAGTATAATTATCACTTACGTAACATAGTAATCCGTGTTTTATCAATGAATATATGCTAATTTATGATTTAAAATGTGTCAGACAATCAAATTACCCCATACCGCCATTAATTGAACATATACTATTTGAAGTTTAGTGTTTAACGTCTCATAAAAAAGAAATAAACGTCTTATTGAGATATTAAATACCTTTTGTACAGTCATCATGTAACCAGGTTTGTACTATTTGCTGAACACTTTTGACGTAAGTAGGTCAATCAGGAAATAAAATCACGTTTCTCTGTGGTTATAGAAACGGTACTGAGAATAAACAATTCGGCAGGACTATTGCTGGATATTATAGGACAATTTTAGTCCTTAACTTAGTTCATTAAATTGCTAGGTTATGAACTTGTCAATACAATGAAAACAGAGGTCAAAAGTCACATTAACTGCAGCAACACAAGGACGATGGAAACAGAAGAGACTCCAGAACGTAAATGACTGAGCAAATTATAAAGCTTTATAAAGACAAAACAAAGAAAAATACAGGGAAGTAAAACTAAATAAACACAAAAAACAGGAACCAGAGAGAACCAGCAACATCAACTTGAATTACACTTGAGCGACAATAGAGGAAACATTTGAGCATCAACAACTGACGACATCAGCAAAGATCATCAAGGAGAAAAGGATCCTTCAAAAACACCTCAACTTGAGATACTAAAGCTCGTACAAACCTACATGTAGTACTACGTGTTATATATAACACTTATGAATTAACTTATAACCGTATGAATTTTGTATTTATGATGACGTAACACACACATATCCTTCACCTTTTAAATTTAGTATTAGATACAGTATGCCGAAAAAATGAATTCAACTACATCATACAGCTGTTTTGTCCTCCTAAGATTCTTCAGTGATGCTAGGGGCCAAAAGGTGGAAATCCAAAATGTCTAAACTAATGTAGAAGCCGAAGGGTCAGGTGCGTAAAAACCCTTTAATTTATGAATTTAGAAGTAAATTAAACTAGTTCGATACAATTGATAAGGATGATATCATACGTAGATGTTCGTGTCCGCTAAGACATTCCCTTCTTCTTCTTTATAGATACTATTGGAAATTCGATGTTTCTTGGCGTAGTCAAACATGTTAATTTCTTCAATCTCATTTATTGTTGAATAATTGGACTTGCACTGACACGATACATACAACATGTATTTATATCATTAACACGCAATATGTATGACTCGGTACCAACATTGTAAGGTTAGTTTGTTTAACATATAAACAACGGCGTTACCGAGGAACGCGGTTAATTATTTCAGTAAATCGATGTTATTTTTTCTCGGTGATATATATAGACTATGATGAAGTATAATGACCAGAGGATGGTTTGACGGAATAAGTTATACATCCCATATGTAATTTATCTTATTCCGACGACGTGTCATACTACGACAGTAGATACATGCCTCGTTGACATAAACAATGGAGGATAATGAATTGTAAACACAAAGTACCATATCAATGACAAGGTAAACATTCAAATTTAATTATTACGTAATCAAGCCAATTTAAATTGTCCTTTTTGCGCGCATGATGTATATTTGAAATTGGTAGATCCATTATTCATGACCTTGCTGACTCGTTAGATGACAGCATTCCCTTAGGCACCTGTACCTGTTGTGACCCTTGGTCAATTTGATCTATGATCCGTAATATGCCATAAAATGTTCTGCGAGTTATGCTATTTGCAATTCATGTGCATGTTTACCACATTAAAATTGCTATTTAATTTTTAACCTTTAAATACATACTTTAAAATGCAAAATAATAAAGCTGCGCATATTTCATAGGATTTTTTATCATATGATAAGCACTTTACGAGGTAATTTAGGGATTTATTTGATAAAACAATGCATAATAATGTCAAAAACATCACATTGATTGCCTTCATCTAATTAAAATGCATTAATCGTTTTACGTAACATGTTTTACCTGTTGTATGTACATGTACCTGCTTATTTCGTTAGGTCATTATCAGGGTTTTTAAATGGGTCCTGAAACTTCACGCCTCATGTCTAAATGGAGTCCTGAAAAATCTAAACATTATGTCTTATACATGCATGCCAAACAAACGCTTCCTCAGCCAAACTTAGCTGTTCTAATTCTGCATGCATAATGTTGTTTCTTGAGCAGTAAGTTCAAATTGTTTCTGCTGCCCCCGTTGCATGATCAGAAGAGGCGACTAAGTTGCGGATCTTCAAAATTCTGGTTATTTGCCGTGCAAGTAAGGCATAAGAATTGTACATGCTGTCCCCATTGCATACGTAAGAGGCAGCTAAGTTTTGGATATTATATTTCCTCTACTTTTGCCCTGCAGAAAGGGCGTAAGATGTACCTGCCGCCCAATCGCATGATCGAAAGAGGCGACTAAGTTTTGGATATTATATTTCCTCTTCTTTTGCCCTGCAGAAAGGGCGTAAGATGTACCTGCTGCCCAATCGCATGATCGAAAGAGGCGACTAAGTTTTGGATATTATATTTCCTCTTCTTTTGCCCTGCAGAAAGGGCGTAAGATGTACCTGCCGCCCAATCGCATGATCGAAAGAGGCGACTAAGTTTTGGATATTATATTTCCTCTTCTTTTGCCCTGCAGAAAGGGCGTAAGATGTACCTGCTGCCCAATCGCATGATCGAAAGAGGCGACTAAGTTTTGGATATTATATTTCCTCTTCTTTTGCCCTGCAGAAAGGGCGTAAGATGTACCTGCCGCCCAATCGCATGATCGAAAGAGGCGACTAAGTTTTGGATATTATATTTCCTCTTCTTTTGCCCTGCAGAAAGGGCGTAAGATGTACCTGCTGCCCAATCGCATGATCGAAAGAGGCGACTTAGTTTTGGATATTATATTTCCTCTTCTTTTGCCCTGCAGAAAGGGCGTAAGATGTACCTGCCGCCCAATCGCATGATCGAAAGAGGCGACTAAGTTTTTGGATCTTAAATTTCCTCTTAGTAAATAGCGTCCTAGTAATTAGTAAAGTAAATAGAGGACAAAACAGCTGCATGATGCAGTTTAATTTATTTTTTTTTGGCATTTTGTATCTATTATATAAATAAGAGGTGCAGCATATGTGTGTGTTACGTCATTTTCCTAGTGTCTCTCTTGACACTACTTAGCTTTTGGCATTTAGTTGAGCGTTCGCCCATGTGATGAAGGCTTTGGGTTCTGTCACCTTGCCGAGACACTAGTGTCTCTAAACAATGGTTGTTATTTCTTTCTGCTTGACGCTAAGTGCTCTGTTCTTCTTGGGTCCTTTGACAGTATACTTCAGTGTGCTAGCGCTTTAAACTTGCCTAAATCCGGACTATCACACGGAGTCTTACACAACGACAACGGAGCCTCCAAAATACACTTATCCTTTAATGGAATTAGCTGTTAATAGGACGATAAACCAATCAAAATAAACAAAATCTTCCACATGTTCCCCAGCACAAACATTATAAACCTTCCACATGTTCTTCCGCGAAAACATTATAAACCTTCCACATGTTCCCCAGCATTCATGTACATGTACATTTAACTATTTAAAAAAATGTTATTTCCACCCATAGCATAACAGTATGGCTGACTGATAGATGAGTCCTAAATTGAATAGTATTTTATAGTTTTAGAAAACTCTCTAATATTGATTTCTATGTATAAATTAATTAAACTACATTTATAATATTTATGTTGGGCAGTCCAATTTACAAATGACCTGTGCAGTATATATACTTGAACGTGGACTTTTGGTCAGGTATTTTGGCTGTTTAGTTATTATGTGTATATTCATACAATATAAATGTTTGTATATAACATTATTTATGTTCATCAATGTTATAGAGAGTAATGTACTGTATATCTACTGTGCTTGTGTTGTGTATTTGTACAATGTGTTGTGCTTGTATTTGTCAACATTTACTAGTTATCTCCCTTGTTAATTGTATTTGTGTTGTGTTTATACAAAATTAATTTTCATTTCACATTATTTTAGCGAAAATATAATAAGCCTTCTACATGTTCCCCAGCGAAAACATTATTACGACGTTTACTTCAAAATCTTAATATTCAATCGTATCCTACTAACTAGGTTTACCATTTGATTTTTAACTATATAAAAGCATACACCTCAAAGCACCATTACCATGGATACCATATACATGTTACTGTGTGACAAGCAATCTATATCACCCAACATAATTAATTACACATACTTATATTTAATTCGCACACACAATGAACTTAACATACTACTTACCGCGAATATAATTAACAAAGTGTGTAACTAATGTATTTACACTATGTAAAACATACAGGAAACAAAAAGGGTATCAAATACACTAAGAGATCACGTACAATTTACCACACGATTACCAAATGGGTGGAGATTTTATTTGATATCTTAAGGAAGCTGGCTTATGACGATAAGTATAATAATCTTTTCTTGTATAAAAAATAAGTTAGCAATTCGCTGAATTATAGCTATTTCGAGTATATAAGGGTTTCATATTTGGCGGGGAAAATAGCTCCTCTAGATTTATCAAAACATTCAAAAATATGGGATCTGAAAGAGTCTTTGTTCGTATCAATAAAATGATACTCTGTATGTAAATACCATTTTTTCATTATCTGGACTTATTTATGATGTCTAGTTTGTATCTTCTCGCTGGCTTCTGGTCTAGTTTCTGTATCACCAGAGGTTTGTGTAGAGAGAGTGTGAGGCGGAAATATTACCACGCCTGATTGATATACGGTCACCTGTAAGTAAACTTTACATAAATTATTCATAGATAATTTTATGGTAACGCATTTAGGGTTAACACTAGGATTCCTAATCTAGAACACGTCACTCATCACCACTGACATCCTGTCATATCTACCACGCACGAGTGACGCTCGGTTACAAATAAATATATATATATTGTATAGCGTTTAACAGGTTCTGCTTTATTGCGAATTTATCGTTTTAATTGTTTTATAATAGTATGGCATTTTTAGGGCTTTATCAGACTGTCGACATGTTGTTATTTTATGTATCTCGAATAAAGGAATGCCCAGCAAAACTATGAAATTGTGGCTTCCTCATTAGCAACCCTAGATAAGATTCAATGATTGTATTCCAAATCAGAGAAAAATAAACACAATGATTACTAAACATTTTTCTTCGATACGTTTACATCAACTTTGTTTGCATAAGACAGACATATACATGAATCAAATTGTACCTATTTCTTAAACCGATCATAGCACAATATAACAATGGATACTGATATATGTGGATCTGACGGACTTGTCCGTGATACGTCACGGGACTACAATCACTTTGCTCCCTGTACCCCAGGAATACGCCGTAAAAAACTAAATACCAGCGTGTGGCATATCGCTGATGCGACAGGAAGACTGAAGCACATCTAAAGCATATGCCAGTCATAGAACGGTAACATTGCCTGCCTCCGCCCACCTATTAACAGTCAGACATCAGACAAGGGAGACAAACCAGACCAATCACACAGCTAGACGCAAGCCTTCCATCCTAAGTAACACCTAATGTATGAAGGATGACCTGACCGGAATTATTCCAATGACTAATGGCGTAAGGTTGGCACTGCCTGGCACGAATCTGTATTCTACTAATGATTATGCAAGAGTTGTACCATTTTCATAATGTTTTTGAAACTATTATCGGTAGGCGAATATTGAAAAAAGCTAACTATATATTGAATCAAATGTCTTGAGTTGCTGACATGGGTCAGTGCTTTACAACATTTGGCGGAAAATCAAATTACCTAGTCATGCTCATTACTTATGCTTTTGTTTAATTATCATTTTATCTGCAATCAATGAATATTCATACAGAAATTTTCATGGGCATCGATTCAAAACTTTGCATTGCGTTTTTGTCAGTGAAATAAAGTTTTGCTGGAACTGTTTTCCTGTTGCTGACCCGATCGCTGTAGCTGTGTTAAAGTAGGCAGGTAAAGAAAGAAATAAAAGCATTTTAAGGCCCCATTCGAAATGCATTAAAAGAAAAAATCAACTGTTTGCCGCTCAATTTAAAATACATTTCTCTCATATGGCATATTTTTGATGCTTTAAATCGTGCTATACGTTCGTGAAATATATTTATATTAATCGGCAAAACATTGAAGGTCCTCTAAATATTTATAACAGCACCATGAAGTTTTAGTTTTCCTACGACGCACGTATCACGTCAAGTGACTGACAAATAGTCTCATACCCTTTTTCTGAGATTGATAAGAATTAAGAAAAATATTGACCAGTACAATGTTGAGAAGCGAGGTATTGAAGGAAAACAAAAGGCTATACCAGTTATAATCAATTGTATTTGTGTTTAGTGGATAGGATAAATCTGTTCTCAACTGAAAAAGGGGACAGTATATATATTTACACACATGTGTGAATTCGGATTGTATAACAAAACAAAATTACTGTAAGAATACAATATGAATGTCTAATTAGACTCAATGCTTTCGAAAATAGCAAGCTAACATTTACGGCAAAGTCGCGATTTTATATTCATGTTGAGATGCTCTCCATTGCGTCATCACTCTTTTTTTCAACTCCCATCAAGAAGATGTTTGAGATTTTTGTTTTGAACACATGTAGATGGTCAATATGATTTTATCCGGAATCACCTGATACTATTTACGCCAATCATACAGCGTGAAAGATATCATTTTATAATATTGCAAATCGTAGTTGCCTTTCCTATAACGTTACATTTACTATTGAAGACAAAACCATATCGATCATCCATACATTCAAACTAAAAAAAAAAACGCTATATGCAAACTTTAAGTAACATAAATTATTGAAAACATGGGAGAAAAACAAACGCTTTCTAAAAGAAATGGTAACAGTTGTATTTGTAAATATTTTAACTTGTGATACCATTTAATAATAATATTTATGCGGCTACTCGTCGAAGTAAGTAACTTAATGTAATAATGTGTACGAATTTGTCAACTGTTCCGTTTGCATTCTATTAAAGACGTTAGGAAAGTAATTATAAGTTACAAAGTTCACTCGTCTAATATCCTGGTGGAGACATGTCATATTGTATGTGTAATAATGTGCCTGTGTAACTACTGACATACACCTTGTTATCATGTTAATGTAGGCATTTTTATGGAAAATAAATTGTATTTTCACCTTTCCTGTCTAGCTGAAGGCTCGCTTAGTTCGAGACATATCTTATCAAATTAGCATATGAAATAATATGGCTGACTTGGGACACATTGTGCAGTTAAAACAGCTTTCATCAACCAAAAAATAATCACTTTGCATGTATCGCAGGCATGCTTTATTACGCTTGAATGAATGAAAATGATCTCAATTACAGTTGTCACGTTTAGAAACCACACAATATATAAGTTTGACTACTTAAATCAAAATGCCACTACAATACCAGATTTTATTACAATTGGTATGCTAATGTAAAGATAACTGACAGGAGAACTTGCCATTAAATTGTGTGCATGTAACAATCTGCAATAACCCACTCGTGACCAATCTGTACACTTTTAGATTGGCTCATTAATCATCGGTAACATCTTAGGACGTATAAGTGAGAAGTTTAAACATTTGATTTATGCACTAACGCCTATTGCATTATGCTTTAATAAAAATCTATCAAATCATAAAATGTCAAATAGAATTGGATGCTGTTTACTACAGTTATCGGTGTCAGAAGGCATGTCACGTGTTTCTTTGTATATGCAGATTGGCCCTTATGACCTTTCCTGTGTTGACGAGTCGTTAAGTAAATAATAATGATATTAGTATATGAAGATGTTGCTTATTTTGAAACACTTCGCTAACGGTCATTGTATGGCTACTGTTGAGGTTTGCGTTGTATTGAAATATCTATTTTCATGACCAGGTATGTACAATACCATTTTATTTATTTGACTTCCAGGATTACGTTGAATTCATTTCATCCTAATTGCTTTAAACATATTAAGTATTCCTTAAGTAATAAAAAACAAAACATTACAGACGAGTCGGCAAAACAATAATCCTAACTCAAAAACAATAATCCTTACTCAAAAACAATAATCCTAACTCAAAAACAATAATCCTAACTCAAACTCGATTACACTATTATGAACAGAGAACAGATTTACACGGTTACCCTAGAAACATTACAATAAGATCAGATGTTCTGAAAGAGTAAATCGTCCTCTGCTTGCTTGGCGACACCCGCCATGTAAATCTAGGTCACATCCAAGTAAACGTCACGTCCTCAAAGTGAGAACTAAGGCAACATTCTCAATCACAACAAGTAGGCATTCTAACAAGCATATTCAAATACGTCCATCTTCATATCATACATGGATACAGAAAAACTCTCAATGAGACCAATATGACGATCACGACAATAAATAAGGTCAGGAACTTAGTGGTTTGGCACAAGTTTTCATTGCAAATCAGTGCCATCAAATTATGAGGTTTTTCATATTCATTCTACATAATAACTTTCCTTCCTTTGATCTAAGGTATGGTTCGGATGTTGTACATACAAAAATGTATTATATCATATACCACTATCTGCAAAATGTTATAGATCAAATAAAAATGACAGGATTACGAGATATAAATAATAAGGGTCTAATTGTTGACAAAGAAACAAGTTATTCATGAAATACAATAAAATTAGAAAATGATTTTAAAGTCACAAAATAGCTTAGTAATTGTTACACGTAATTGAACGGGAAGTATTATTTTGCATATAACTATATATTGTTCTGTTGATCGATCAGTGGGCTTTCGTTCATAACATTGTAACGTCATTAAATCTAGAAACATAAATTATCACAAGTTTGATATGTTATTGATACAGCTATATAGACAGTTCGTGTGATATATGACGCTGACGTGATCGATAAGCTGTAGCAGTATCTTGTCCGATCTAGTACACACCTACTCATGTGAACAAACTTTAATTCGTATTCAGTAAGACTGATGCAATATAAAGTTCGAGATGGTGATTTCAAGTACTCTTTTTCGATAAGCGGAAGAGTTTCAAATTACTCACAAAAATATGTTTAGCTGGTGCTTCACAAAAAATACTTGGTATTCGAATACTACTTGCGATTGAACACTTACAGCTGTTTATTCATCTTTTTTTTAAGCATAACTTTTCAAATTCAATCACATTTGCAATACATCTTGGTAATTAGGTTCGTCTAGATGTTTGATTCGAATGAAATAATGAGTTAATTATACTAATATCGCATTAAACATGCGCAAGTCTAGAAATTCGTTTTTGGTTAGACAGATTAACCAATTGTTAAACAACCAAGAAATATAGTTCCGTTTTATGATATTCAATCTAACTAGCTGATATACCTGTTTTACTTATTTCGGTTAATAAAAAGTACTCTACTTTATGTATATTACATGTATATTGTAATACTGTAACGTAGAAAAATGAAGTAGATTCCAGATTCCTACATAAAAGGGTCGGTATTGATCGGAATGTTATGTTTGCATATTGTGTACGTTTTGTTTTATTTCTAGTCCAGAACCTTCGTATCTGTTTTATTTCCCAGTCTGAAAACTTCGTATCTGTTTTACTTCCTAGTCCGAAAACTTCGTATCTGTTTTATTTCCTAGTCCGAAAACTTCGTATCTGTTTTATTTCCAAGTCCGAAAACTTCGTATCTGTTTTACATCCTAGTCCAGAACCTTCGTATCTGTTTTATTTCCCAGTCCGAAAACTTCGTATCTGTTTTACTTCCTAGTCCGAAAACTTCGTATCTGTTTTACTTCCTAGTCCGAAAACTTCGTATCTGTTTTATTTCCTAGTCCGGAAACTTCGTATCTGTTTTATTTCCCAGTCCGAAATCTTCGTATCTGTTTTATTTCCTAGTCCGGAAACTTCGTATCTGTTTTATTTCCTTGTCCAGAACTTTCGTATCTTATTTATTTCCTAGTCCAGAACCTTCGTATCTGTTTTCGTCAGTAATAAATGTTTCCTGGAGGTCATAATTAGGTCTTGCCCACCTCCAGGTGTTTGCAGTAGTTCCGGGGACTTATGTGTTTCAGATGATGTATATGTCACCTATGAAAGGTCATCTTTCTACGGGAGATTTCCTTTAATTTACCATTGCTTTAGTTAGGATGTTTCCTGTCTGAATATCAAGGGGGCCGTGACTTTATTATGTTCTATGAGGGTGTGGTTAGCATATCAATTAGATTATATATATATATTCAGCAGCAATACTCTCATAGTGTGTCCTGAATGTCATTATATTTTAGTGAAGTACATGACCAATGTTTAAAGTTTATAATTTACATCAAGTAACAGTGTGTCCTGAATGTCATTATACTTAGTGAAGTACATGACCAATGTTTAAAGTTTATAGTTTACATTAAGCAACATAGAAGGTAACTTATTTAGGCTTCTAGTCCTTATTCCCTCTCACAAACGATTTCACATCAACTTTTCTAACATTTTAACGATGAGTACTAACCGTTGCTTGTTAATAGACAAAGATCATATTTCAAGAGTAAATCATTACTTTTTCGGCATACTCTATTTATTAATTAATTTAAGATGTTAGCATATATGTGTGTTTGTCATCTTTTATTGTTAAGAGAATATAATAAGCATACACATATATCGAGAACAGCGTAGAAAACTTGTGAGCATTAGCAGGGTGTTGTCTGGTATTGTTAATTTCATGTTTATCTTTGTTTAATGTAGCTCGTCACGTGTCAAAACATTCTTGAATGTTATTTAATTAACAGGATCCGCTAGCACCGTCCACGTTAGCATTTAGAAAACAATAGTATTGTTTATTGTATTATTTATAGTTATAGGCACTGTATGCGAGAACTCTGACAGAAATTGTATCGTTACTTTCATTTTATGATATGAAGGTGGGCGTTTCTGAATATGCTCATTAGTATGCCAAAGTCTTTGTATTAAATATAATAGCTCTAGCTTTGATATAAAACATCAATGAAGATGCGTACCCTTCTGAAACACTTGGTTTTATAGTTTTATAGAATTTGAGTTTGGGTTAAGGTATTGTTGACGTTTCGGTATTTTCTGGGCTTTTTGTTTTTGTTTTTCTCTCTCTCTTTTTTTTCATTTAATAAGTTTCGTGGCTCACGCATACGATAAACAGCAAAATATAAAGCATCCATTGGATTTTTTTTATCCTAAAAACCGACAATCCTTTGAATATCATAACGTATGTAACCCCAGAAGAAGGTTTAATTAACAAGTTATCTGCTAATATTCTTACAGAAAGATGTCAACATTTAACGTAAACAAACTTTTTTAAAGACAGAAATGAGATACCTGCGTATTCTAGTTCGTAACGTTGTAAATGTGAAAGGTCTAATTACGTTCTCCTTGATATCACTGGTGACCTACCTTAGAATATCACGTGACTTGCATGTGATACAATTGCTTAATTATGTGTAGGTAAGACTGGCATTGTCTGGTGGTGTAATTAACTTGGTGTGACGACTGTTTCCGCGTTTCTGTCTCTCACACCCATGTGTGTTCTTACATACTGAAGAGTATTAATATTGTATATTGTAAATCATTAACAAGTGTCTAGTTTTAATTTATTCGAAATTAGGACGTTATTAAGTTCATTATAAAGACACATATATAGGGAACGATCAATAGATCAATGGAATGGTGCAGTGCAATCTATTTTCATCACTCAATCGAACAGGTGCAATCACAGGTGTGGCGTACCTGTTTGATAAAATGCAATAACCAGAGTTTTAGCATTGAACGCATGTCTCCGTGTTGTGTTTACCTTGCTCTTTGTTACTATTGTGATACTTGTGTGTTTTATATAAGCAGAAAAAAATAGAGAATGCCGAAGCCTCAACAATAGTCTGAACTCAAAATCGATTAAATTGGAGGCAAAATACGATTAAAGTGATTAATAATAATAATAAAGTGAAAGTGGAGACCCTTTTAAAAGTACAAGAGAATAAGACCAGGTGTTCAAGAAGAGTAAACGTCTTCTACTTCATCGACGACACCCGTAAAAACACACAGATATTAAACGCAGATCTTGTTTATGTCAAATATATTCATATAAATGAATACGTCACAAGGCAAAATGGATATGTATGGTTTGTTTCGAACGAAATGATACTTAATTGTCAAAGAGGGGAGGGGTTTTATCTCCTTTTTATTTAACGACAAATATATATTCCTTGATATCAATTATATGATATAAATGGTATTCTCATGGGATAATCGAGATGCGTTGTACCATTTTAGTATACGTGTCCCTGTGTTATAGCATTAAAATCACGTATATTCTAATGAACGGAATAATTTTGCGAGCCTAATTAATGTGCAGAGTTGCATAGTGCTCAGCCGAGATTGCGCCGAGGTAATGGTGTGACGTAAGTGATAAATAAGCTAGCGTTTTATTTCCAGACTTGTTACGTGACTGAAGGCAACCCTTGGCACCAGCAGGTGATTATTAAACTACACGATAAACGTCTATTGTAAATTCAACAGGACTGTTAGATAATAAATTATTTATAATTCACAAAATTATCATGCAATACTTTCAACGTTACGTTAGTCGTTTTAGACATCAATGGCATGTAATACAAATGAAATGTCACACTGGTGTGTATTACAATTGCTATATTGCCTCGTTAACTTAGAACTAATACCTGTTGCAAAGTAGCATAATGACATTGTAATGTTTGAGCTTTTTGGTACTATTTCATGATACTTTTAACACATGTTTAATGATGTTGGTTGACATTGTAATGTTTTGAGCTTTTTGTTACTATTTCATGATACTTTTAACACATGTTAAATGATGTTGGTTGACATTTAACCAGTGTAAGTCATAGTTTACAGTATAATATTCGATATTACGTCATTTTATATCTGGACTACTGATCATGCCGAACAAAATGTGGTAACCATTTTAAGTCAATCAAGATATGTTCACCTCTTAATTGTACCATAAATCTTGTCAAAGGTCGATTTGACTACCATGACAGGTTTTGACCTTATGTCTATTTCGAACATTTATTACGTTACGCCCAATAACGGTAAGGTTCGGAAGTATGTTAAAGTTATGGTGACAAAAACATAAACGTTACACGATTATATATAATAAGAGACAGTTATTGGCGATAATTCAGGTCACAGTTAGCTCACTCGTCTTAATGAAACATTAATGTTTAAGGCATCTACATAAAACATAAACATCTCACATGTAAAACAGCTCCTATCTCATTAATTGGACGGTTAATCATGTAACCGCGTAGCTGTTATTTTCCCCTTTACATAATCGTATGTGTTTCAGGCACAGTTTTAAGCAAGTATGATTTATGTCACAAATGTATGCTCGTGTGGAACCAAAAAAAAAAGAATACAAAAGCGTCAACAAAACCATAATCCGAACTCAAAATCGATTAAACTAGAAATAGGAATCTCAAATCACGGGCACGTATAATTGAACGGTAAAACACGAATCTTTATTCAGCATAACTAAGAAGTAGAGCGCAGCAGAGGTCATGATAATATGATATTACGTAATGATGTATTATATTCATTGTATTTTGACAAAATAGGGCAATGTCTATCACCGGAACTAGAAATGTGATACTTTCGTTTTTATACACTGCGTGACTCATTCGTGAAAGTGACTTATGGTTTATGTTTTGCATTCCATTCCGTGTTGTTTTAATTATTTTATTTCGTTTGCTTTGAACATTCTTAATGAATATACTTTTTTCCAAAAAACAGAAACACATATTGCTTATAGGCAACATACATTAGTTTAATTTAATCAGAGTTATCTGCCCTCCCCTTATTTTTTACACGTGTATGGTCGTTGTTTGAGAAGATGGGTACTTTTAAAAACGCACTACGACTTTTTTATAACAAACTGCTTATGTGCTTGCAAAGTGTGAAGAATATGTCAATGAATTGTAAATCTAGACTAAAATCGACTTACCTTGCTTATGTCATTAAATAATCGGCGAGTAATATAGTAAATATATCATCGTAGCGCACTTACCTGGTTGAATAGTACCTCCATATAGAAGTGTCATTAGCACCATTATAGGTAATTCTCCCATCGTGAATAAATAGTTTATTGTCAATGTCGCGTATATATGTATATATTTTCACTCTTTCACTCGATAATATAATTTCTTGTATAACACTAGAATCCTGACGTAAGTTACAGCTCTGCTTATCCACCCTTCGTTGTTACTTCGTGCATGCTGTCCTCTGTGCAGCTCCCACGATCTGGCCCCTCTCACTTCAAGTTCCCTTGTAACAGCACTCCATGTAGAGTTTGCTAAAAACTTGATAACTTATCCTTCTAATTTGCATATTATGCAAATCGAAAGTAAGCCGCAACTGATTCGTAGTTTGCGTCGTGGTTGAATGCACAATACCTTAAATAATAATGTCATGCTTCGTTTCCTTTCGTCACGAACTATTACTCAGATATGTAAATCATTTCATATGTTTTGTATTGGAAAGAATGTTCAATTATAATGTAACCAGAAACAAATTGTTCATTAAAACATTACGCTGGACAAAATATTCTTAACTGTGATTGATTGCACAATCTTATATGGATAAACGTATCACAAACAAATCTTGATGGTAGTAACTCCACCATCGGGTCTACACTACCGACATTGGGTTAAGGTGAAGGGAAGAACATATCCTTTTGTTTTGATTCACTCTCTTTTCATTGGTGGTGTGTTCATTTTGCTTTTCCAATTCACTCAGTGTATTTTGCATGACGTTATGTCCTGAAAGCCAATGTGGAAATATAAAATACATGTACTGTTACTATATCAATAAAACTCAATTCTTGCTTGCAAACTTACCAACTGAACAAAAAAAAACGGAAATAAAAAGGTTTAATTGAAGAGAAAATCACATTGTTTTTGTACGATAATGATAATAATCATGTTAAAGAACAACAGAGGAAGCTGAGCAAGGGGACACATGACAATGTATAGTGTTAAACTATAGAACAAAGGAAAATACATGAACAAAGTATGGTGTTCATCACCAAAACAAAAGGAAACTACATAAACAAACTAAGATGTTCAACCCTAAAACAAAATGGAAGAAATGAACAAAGTGTGTTGATGAGCACTTAGTGTGGTTTGGTTAATTAATTGTTTTACGTCCTATTAACAGCTGAGGTCAATTAAGGACGGTCTCCCCGTTTATGCAATGTGAGTGGGTGTTGAGAGCATGTGTATTTGGGAGGTTATGGTGTGTTCGTGTCAACCTTCTTGCGATAGTCTGGATCTTTTGCCGATTTAAAGTGCTACCAAATTGAAGTATACTGCTGAAGTTCCCCAGTAGAACACCCCACCAGATCAAATTATACTGGCAATTGGTGAACATGTCGTCCCATTTCAACAATAACGAGCGCCAAGCAGAATGTTGTTTAGAAAGAATGCAAAAGATGAAATTCCAAATTTAGTCACCACTTCCGACCATGGAATTCGGGCAGCTTGTACAATGCTTACGGGGGCAGTTTCCAGGTACTGACCGTAGGTCGGGCGTTTTTCTCCGGGTACTCTGGTTTTCCTCCACGTCCAAAACCTTGCACATCCTTAAATGACCATGGCTGTTGATAGGACGTCAAACACAATAAGCCAAACCAAACCATGCTTACGCCCTCCCTGCAGAGCAATGATACTGAACGCTTAAAGCAGTAAAACAAAGGAGAAGAAATGAACAATGTATGATGTTCAACGCTAAAACAAAGAACAAATCCAAAACAAAGTATGGTGTTCAAGGATCGTGATCGAAGGGTCGCGGGTTCGATTCCCGGCAACGGCACTTGTGTTGGATCATTAAACAAGATACTTTACTCCTCAATGCTAAAAATTGTAGAATGGTATCTGTGAGCGCCGAAATGGCAGCAATTTGTGATAAAGATATATAAGAACCTCGAATTATTATTCAACGTTTAAACAAAGGGATAGGCATGAAAAAGGTAGGATGATTAATACTAAAACAAAGGGAAGACATGAACAAGGAAGGATGTTCAACATTAAAACAAAGGGGAAGACATGAACAAGGTTGGATGTTCAACACTAAAACAAAAGGGAAGACATGAGCAAGGTAGGATATTCAACACTAAAACAAAGGGGAAGACATGAGTAAGGTAGGATGTTCAACACTAAAACAAAGGGGAAGACATGAACAAGGTAGGATGTTCAACACTAAAACAAAGGGGAAGACATGAACAAGGAAGGATGTTCAACACTAAAACAAAGGGAAGACATGAACAAGGTAGGATGTTCAACACTAAAACAAAGGGGAAGACATGAACAAGGTAGGATGTTCAACACTAAAACAAAGGGAAAGACATGAGCAAGGTAGGATGTTCAACACTAAAACAAAGGGGAAGAAATGAGCAAGGAAGGATGTTCAACACTAAAACAAAGGGGAAGACATGAGTAAGGTAGCATATACAACACTAAAACAAAGGGAAAGACATGAGCAAGGTAGGATGTTCAACACTAAAACAAAGGGGAAGAAATGAGCAAGGTAGGATGTTCAACATTAAAACAAGGGGAAGACATGAGCAAGGTAGGATATACAACACTAAAACAAAGGGGAAGACATGAGCAAGGAAGGATGTTCAACGCTAAAACAAAGGGAAGACATGAGCAAGGTAGGATGTTCAACACTAAAACAAAGGGGAAGACATGAGCAAGATAGGATGTTTAACATTAAAACAAAGGGGAAGATATGAACATGGTAGGATGTTCAACACTAAAACAAAGGGGAAGACATGAACAAGGTAGGATGTTTAACATTAAAACAAAGGGGAAGACATGAACAAGGTAGGATGTTTAACATTAAAACAAAGGGAAGACATGAACAAGGTAGGATGTTTAACATTAAAACAAAGGGGAAGACATGAACAAGGTCGGATGTTTAACATTAAAACAAAGGGGAAGACATGAACAAGGTAGGATGTTCAACACTAAAACAAAGGGGAAGACATGAACAAGGAAGGATGTTCAACACTAAAACAAAGGGGAAGACATGAGCAAGGAAGGATGTTCAACACTAAAACAAAGGGGAAGACACGAGCAAGGAAGGATGTTCAACACTAAAACAAAGGGGAAGACATGAACAAGGTAGGATGTTCAACATTAAAACAAAGGGGAAGACATGAGCAAGGTAGGATGTTCAACACTAAAACAAAGGAAAGACATGAACAAGGTAGGATGTTCAACACTAAAACAAAGGTAAGACATGAACAAGGTAGGATGTTCAACACTAAAACAAAGGGAAGACATGAACAAGGTAGGATGTTCAACACTAAAACAAAGGGAAGACATGAGCAAGGTAGGATGTTCAACACTAAACCAAAGGGGAAGACATGAACAAGGAAGGATATTCAACACTAAAACAAAGGGGAAGACATGAGCAAGGTAGGATATTCAGCACTAAAACAAAGGGGAAGACATGAACAAGGTAGGATGTTCAACACTAAAACAAAGGGGAAGACATGAACAAGGTAGGATGTTCAACACAAAAACAAAGGGGAAGACATGAGCAAGGTAGGATATTCAACACTAAAACAAAGGGGAAGACATGAGCAAGGTAGGATGTTCAACACTAAAACAAAGGGAAGACATGAGCAAGGTAGGATATTCAACACTAAAACAAAGGGGAAGACATGAGCAAGGTAGGATATTCAACACTAAAACAAAGGGAAGACATGAACAAGGTAGGATGTTCAACACTAAAACAAAGGGGAAGACATGAGCAAGGTAGGATGTTCAACACTAAAACAAAGGGGAAGACATGAGCAAGGTAGGATATTCAACACTAAAACAAAGGGGAAGACATGAGCAAGGTAGGATGTTCAACACTAAAACAAAGGGAAGACATGAACAAGGTAGGATGTTCAACACAAAAACAAAGGGAAGACATGAACAAGGTAGGATATTCAACACTAAAACAAAGGGGAAGACATGAACAAGGTAGGAAGTTCAACACAAAAACAAAGGGACGATGTAAACAATGTTTGATACAACATACAAAATAAAAGACAACACGTCAACACAGGTTACGGCGCCTCACTGTAAGCACTTTCTGCACTATGAGTGACATTCGTCAGGAAATTTCCTGTCCTAGAGGCTGTGACAGTCACCACCGAGGTATTACAAGGTGACCATGGTAAATACAAGAAAGGTGTATAGCAAAACTTACAGGTGAATAACAAAACTTACAGGTATGAAAGTCTGTCATGTATTTCATCAACGCATAACAGTGTGGTTTTCTCATGCATGACATCTATCAGAAATATGTTCGTTTTTCTTATAACACATAAATTATATACGTAATTTTTTGTTTAACAAAATTAAATATTTGTGGCCTTCTTTCTTTTTAACATCAATAATACTGACTTTCCAATTTAATACCTTTAATCAATACATAAATGATAGAAAAACAAAAGTACCTTTCTTTGTGATTTTCAATTCGTATAGGCAATTTGATGGCTATACATAAATAAATACATAACCATTTAAGAAACGAATCAGAAAGGGTCAACGATAACAATAACTCAAAATCGATGCAACTAAGGGCAGAATATGGACAGATGATAGAGTTACTCGAAGACTTGTTCAGACGGGTATATACACACTATATCAACGTGTTCAGCAAACATCTTGTTATTTATTAAAAATATATTGTTGATATATTTGAAAGTAAAATCAAAAGATTTTGCAATGTTTTTGATATAATGCACCTGTCTTGATTAGCTAGTCCAAAAATTCAGCCTCGTATGAAAACAAGCACAAGCTTAAGTCAGCTAAGAGTAGGACACAAATTGTTCCCCTGGGAATGCAAACAGTCTGTTGAACGATAACGTAACACATACAAATGCTGCACCTCTTAGATTCAGTAATAGATACAGTATGCTGAAAAAAATGAATTAAACTGCATCATACAATTGTTTCGTCCTCCTAGGACTCTTCAGTGATGCTAGGGGCCAAAAGGTAGGAATCCAAAAATTCTAAACTAATGTAGAAGCAGAAGGGTCAGGTTCGTAAAACCCCTTTAATTAATGAATTAATTTATAAAAAATCGTTCCTCCAAACTGAACTGCGTACTATGTAATAAGAGTAGATTATGTGGATGTAGGCCAACTCTTCTAGGTTCTACTGACTGTTTGGTGAATAGACAAGACTTTTGCATAATCTCATACAATATAGCAAAATTGTAATAATATTTTCATCTTTTGGCATATTTAGTTCCACTTTATCGAGATTCTCTAATATCATCATATAAAAGACATCGAAAGTAACGTGTATTTCAATTTTAAAAACATTACATATTGTCTGAATGAACGACATTATATTTATCTGGCACTTATACTGCATTCAAACTGACAATACATACGATCTGACAATTATTCAGTGCTCAATTAGTCCATGTTTAACGACCTATCCGCCATGTGTTTTGTTGTAGGAATTGAGATGTCATGCCTAAGATAAGTACATGACGTCACAGATATATCGATTCTGCACATTTCCAGGAAGTGTGAAGAATGTTCTTATGAAATAATGCCACCAGTCCTGATTTATACTCGTTCCAAATAGGTATATGCTCTGCAACTTGAGTGATGTACATTGTATATATTTATTCTTAAAGAATGTTTTTTTCAGCATTCAAGTGGTCATAACAACATTGGCTTTCTAGACATATTCCTTATGATTGCTTCATCAAAAGGTACAGGGGAATTAGATGCGTTATATTTGACAGGTCTCAGGACGTCGAGCTTGACAAAAAAAAACCACTATTCTGAATTGTTTATGTTTTAAAGACTCTGTCGTCTGTTGTAATATTCTGCTTACGTTTCCAAAACAAACTGAAATCAGTTGTATAACTAGGTTACAATGTAATACTCCAGTATATGAAGAATTTTGTTTCGAAAACAACCATTTCTTTCTGCAGGCGTTTGATTTTTACTTAAAAATAAAAATAATCTACGCAACGAGGTGAACGAGGCTGATGCTGTTGCTTAACCTGTTAAAGATAATAAAGCTTTAACAAGAATATATCATACCAATTGTAACTTTGTCGGGTGTTATACAAATTATAGACTGTCACTTTTATCGTGTTACTTCCGTTACAATCTGTTACTTCTCTCATGTTTTTATCCATTATGATATATATCTTTGTAAAGTTGTTATATCTACTATCATATTAATTTTGTAATGTTTGACGTCCATGCACATAACCATTAAATCTGAAAACGTTTTTTTTATAAACATATATTTATATACAGATTTACTTCCGTTTCATATTAAATCGAAAGATTCTTTATGATTTGTTTCTAGTTTCAAACCCCATTGTTACACGAAAGCATCCTGCTAATATATTTAACCATATTCATTCTGTTAGCGCTTCATCTGCCTCGTTAAAAGTACATTATTTGATCATATACATGTAGTGTGATATATGTCGCACTAAGAAAAGATATTAATTTTTCTTACATATTACATTTAAGATATAATTCATTCTTTGTATACTTTAAATATACTTAAATTTCCGACATGTCTTTTAAATATTTTCGGTATGATGCTTTTGATTAGAGCTTTTAAAACATATCAATAATAATGATATACGAATTTTATCGTTTAATTAAACTGTCTAATTAGTTTCCTGTTAACATTACCTGTGTCATTTCGTTGACTTGGCAATCTCATATCGTTGAATATAACATGAAGTAATTATGAATTTGCAACATACATTGTAAAACTTATAAAACACGAGAATTGTTCTCTTGCTCGTTTAGCTTGACTATAAAGTTATCAACATCATGTTTAAGCACTTATCTTAAATACAGGAACATTCGATGTTACACTTTTATGGGGGTTAAGATAAATTTTCAATAACAAAATGCACCACAAAAGTAATAAATGGCCATTAATAATACAAAGTAACTGCAAAGTTCATAGAATGATAGCCCAGTGTTAAAATTGCAATATTAGTCTGTTAATCAGAGTATCAGAGAGAAATAGACAGGTACCCCCTCTAAAAATGCCTTCCATTGCATGTTGTTTCCAGTTCAGGTAAACGTAGTTATCTGTACCTCGTGTATTATGTTATGTTGATAAAGAGACTGTGCTTCCAATGGCATCTTTTATCGTGCCACCTCACTTAAATACTACTGTCTAGATTTCCTCCCTAGAGGATGACTAACATGACCGTATATCTAATCCTTAACGTCGTGTTAATCAGTATGTTAATTAGGGCAGTAAACTTACGTTAATATTAGACTTTCAATAATTAATTATTGGGATAATCAGCCATATAAGACAGTCTCGGCTTCCTGAGAAGTGACTGGCACCATCGGCCACGTGTCATTCTAATGGGCTATTTATGGAACGTCGCCGTCATGTGATCACTGGTGGATCTGTAAACGGTACGGAAATCACCTGATATGAGCTAGACAAGTTACATCACCTACCTAGTTCTGTATAATCTCCTACGACCTACACTTTATTGAAGGGTTGGTACAGTGAAACAAACGTCAATGTAACATTTCTGACATATCTAATCTATTTTTGTATCATGCGATTTAATAAGTTGTAATTAATTCTACAGTGAGTTTACCACAGACATGCGTTAAGTATGATCGTTGGAGACGAGTCATTCACAAGCGTCTGTGTTGCTCATTCTGATATATCCTTCTGATCGGACATATTCCGGTTAAAGGGGTGTTCATCATCCACGTTTGACATGATCTGTTTTACTTCATTTCTTCAGCTACATAGCCTTGAAATGTACGTCATTAAATACCACTGTTTCCCCTGCAGAACAATTACCTAGATTAACATTTACACGAGATGAGTACTTCTCACTTACTTGCAGGTCGGTGATAAGCCTATCAGTATACATGTTGTTACCAGTTGACAATGTGGGACAGGGACACGATGGATAATCAAAACAATGCTGCAACTACTGCAACTTTCTAAATAGTTTTGTTTTCTGACTTTTTTCTAAACTTCAACGCATTCTTAACATTCAGTTAATTGTTCGCAGCAATTAAGGTAATGGGTTTGTTCCCTTCCCCAAGACAACCATATAAAATGTATTTGTTTGCCTTGTTTTTTTCTAGAGGATATTACGACTGACTTGTCTCCGATAACATATTGACGACTTGAGAAGGTTGAGGTAAAGTATGTTCGTTATAGTATAGCCGAGTTTCCAGTGGCAATGAGTATCCCAATTACCTGCACACAATTTTCATATCTTACACAATAACATATCACATATAAAAATAATCAGAGAACACCAAAAAGTTTCAACAAAACCATTATAAGAACTCAACATCTATTAAACTTGGAGTAATATTTAAACAAAGGAAAATGTAATTGGATAAACTTGTGAAAGTACAAGATAATACGACCAGGTGTTCCGGAAGAGTAAGCATAATTTGCTTCATCGACGAAACCCATCATGTAAATTTAGGTCGGATCCAAGTAAATGTCACGTCCTCAAAGTGAAAGCTAAGGCATAATTCACAACCACAACATGTAGGCATACTAATTGGCATGTACAAACACGTCAATTTTCACATCATATTTATCGATGAGATCAAGATGACGACCAAAACACTTATTCGTGGTACATGTATTTATCATCCCGTCTTTTCAAACCAATGGTGTTTTCATATCGCAGTTGAATAGTTATACTAGGGCTTGCTCTCATGATTTTCGTGATCGATGTCGACTGCTGACAAACAAATTAACAGCACATGGATTAGAGAGATGCAGCTTAATTAGAACTATGGTTAATGGTCGCCATTTTTGTCTCATTAAAAAATATTTTGTATCTTTTGTGCGCTTTTAAGATGGATTTTTTTTATTATCCCTCTTGGTGTGCTTACTTGTTGTGATTGACAAAAGTGACTCGGTTCTCATTTCGAGGACTTAATGTTTACTTAAACGTGACCAAGATTAACCTTGGCGGGAGTCGTCGATAAAGCAGAAAACTTGTTCTCTTGTGCGTTTGCAAGAGTCTCATTGTTAATCTTACTCTTTTTTACGCCCGTCAAAAAAGCAAAACCACCATGACATTTTATTACAGTAATCCATATCAGATACATTAAAAAATACAATAATGCCACCAAATAATGTTTCATTATTGATTCATTAAGCTCAATAAATTGTGAAGTGCTGATTATTTGTGGAAATGTTTTTGTAGATATGCTAGATAAAACTAATAAAGCCAGAAATATTTCCTTTTAAAAAAGTAAAAACAGAATGAATAAATGATTTATATTTTAATTTGTAATAAACTAGTCCTCTAAAATTTGAAATTCATGCTCACAAAGTGGTTCGCACACCTGCTACTCTTTTTCAATGGAAGTTTTAACGTTTTTGCCCCTAACATCGCCGATGAATCATTCATATTTAACAAACTGTACAAATATGTATCTAAATACCAAATTTTAAAAGCAGTCACGTTTTAATCGGTTTGATGAATTTTCAGTTTAAGTGTATATACTATATTAACCCTTTGGAATCTTCAAATCTAATTACAAAGTTCTGTATCCATACTGCAAACATAACACAATTATGTTAAGGAGGCTCGACCCTTTCGCAATTAATCGCTAGATTTCCTTAAAACTTTCATATGTTGATTATACTACCAGGTAGAGATGATTTTGTGAAAATCTTAGTATTTTTATGAATTGTTTCATTTAAAAAAAAAAAGATTTTTCTCCAAATTTAATGTTTTTCTATATTTTTTTTCTTGTGGATGTTCTTGAAAATCACAAACATACAATAAAATTTTTCAAAAAAAGAAATCGATAGCTACCTAAAAAATATTTTATTAGTGGAAAAATGGACAAAACGATTTTTACAAATAGTGTTATGTTTATTGTTCTAGCGGACAAATTTCACTATTCGCAGTCAAATTATTTACATAACATATAGTTACATAAAGCACAGGCAAAAAAATGAATAAAACTATGACAGATAAGACCTTTATGCTACTGTGTCAAGTAAATAATAGAATACCCAAGCGTTAACAAAATCATAATCCAAACTCAAAAACGATTGAACCAGGGGCAAAATATGAACAAAGGAATGATTAACATGGAGACTCTTCTAAAAGTACAAGAGAATAAGACCAGGTGTTCCGGAAGAGTAAGCGTCTTCTGCTTCATCGACGACACCCGCCATGTAAATCTTTGTCACATCCATGTAAACATCAAGTTCTCAAAATGAGAACCCAGTATCATTGTCAATCACAACAAGTAACCACACTAATGAGCATACTCAAAAACGTCCATCTTCATATCACTTAAATATACAGAATATTTCTCAATGAGACAAAGATGGTGACCATAAAACTTAGTTCTGATCAACCTGCATCTCTCGAATCCTTGTGTTATTAGTTTGTTTGTCAGCAGTTGACATCGATCACGAAAATCCCGATCGATATTTAGAGCAAGCCCTAGAATATCGAATCAACTGCGACATGTAAACACCATAGGTTGGAGAAGCAGGGATGTTACTATCAAGAAATGGAAAGTTAACGATCGGAAAATTGAAATCATCACGTTTATCGTATAGCTTAGTAGTATGCTGTCCATGTCGGTCATAGTTTAAGTAGAGATCGAGGTAAGCAGCTGATGTAGAAGAGTCTGTTGTGTCCTTTATTAATTAAACGATTTGGCAAGGTTTTTCTTACCAGTCCTGATTAGCTTTTCCACAAAGTCAGCCTCGTATGAAAACAAAAACAAGTCAGCTAAGAGTGGGGCACAGTTTGTTCCCATGGGAATGCCAACAGTCTGCTGGAATATCTTTCCTCCGAACTCAACAATAATGTTGTCGACCAGGAATTCATTCATCCTTACTATATCTTCTTCAGTATATTTTCTCTTAACTTTGGTCGTGTTTTCACAAAGCATGCTCCAAGATAGCTCACTACAACATATTTGTATCGTAGGTTGTTGGTATATTGTCTCCCTTGATGCTATAATAAAGTTTTTGTAGTGGGTAGTATTTTCAAATAACATATATACTGTGAATGTGTACACGCCTAAAACATTTAAGAACATAACAACTACCGTTCTGTGTTATATTTTCAGCAGCATAATAGTGCATATAGTGCAAACGATTTTTCTCCAAATTTAATGTTTTTCTATTTTTTTTTCTTGTGAATGTTCTTGAAAATCAAAAACATACTATAAAATAAAAAAAAAGAAAATCAATAGCTACCTAAAAAATATTTTATTTGTGGAAAAATGGACAAAACGATTTTTACAAATATTGTTATTTTTATATCTAGTGGTCAAATTTCACTATTCGCAGTCAAATTATTTACATAACATATAGTTACAAAAAGTTTTTGTAGTGGGTAGTATTTTTAAATAACATATATACTGTGAATGTGTACCCGCCTTAATCATTTAAGAACATAACAACTACCGTTCTGTGTTTACATGAAATCAAAATAACATACATGTATATCAGTACACGAGTATTATAAAATGTTTGTTCATTTACTGTGGAATGACTATACACTGTATAGGTATTACCTGTCTCCAAGCTTCAGTTTCTTTCCCTGATGTATCTATAATGATTACATTATTTTATTAAGTGAGACTTTTAATTGTCATATCACCTGTTCTAAGTATCCGGATATCCTGGATACCGTCGTGATCAATAAAATCTCTAATCAAAGGGGTCTGTCACACAGAATCCGGTTTATATTAACTATTATAGTCACGTTATATCCCGCTACTGAGATAAGGCCCTTGTCTTATAAAGGAGGACTTCACACAAACATATGGTGCACCTACTTATAACTTAGAGGACATTTAGGCTTATCATGGATGGATTTACAAGAAATGTATTAGTCATTCATGGAAGGCAAAGACGCAGTCTTAAACTCTACAAGAAATTGTCTTAGTTTTAATTAAAGTTTTCCGATACATTTCCTTACTTTTTGTCGTCTCGTTGGTTTCTACTATCGACTTTTCCTGAACTATTTGTTTTCTTTGGAACACTGATGCTTTCTACAATCGACTATTCCTGACTTATTTGTGTTTGTTGAAGTACTGTTGGTTTCTACTATCGACTTTTCCTGAACTAGTTATTTTCTTTGGAGAACTGATGTTTTCTACAATCGACTATTCCTGAACTATTTGTGCTCGTTGAAGTACTGTTGTTTTCTACAATCGATTATTTCCTGACCTATTTGTACACGTTGAAGTACTGTAAAGTTGTTTTCTACAACCGACAATTCGTGAACTATTTGTGCTCGTTGAAGTACTGTTGTTTTCTACAATCGATTATTTCCTGAACTATTTGTGCTCGTTGAAGTACTGTAAAGTTGTTTTCTACAACCGACAATTCGTGAACTATTTGTACTCGTTGAAGTTCTGTTGTTTTCTACAATCGACTATTTCCTGAACTATTTGTGCTTGTTGAAGTACTGTAAAATTGTTTTCTACAACCGACAATTCGTGAACTATTTGTACTCGTTGAAGTTCTGTAAAGTTGTTTTCAACAATCGACTATTCCTGAATTATTTGTTCTTGTTGGGTAACTGTTGTTTTCTACAATCGACTATTCCTGAACTATTTGTGCTCGTTGAAGTACTGTAAAGTTGTTTTCTACAATCGACAATTCGTGAACTATTTGTGCTCGTTGAAGTACTGTTGTTTTCTACAATCGATTATTTCCTGAACTATTTGTACACGTTGAAGTACTGTAAAGTTGTTTTCTACAATCGACTATTCCTGAACTATTTGTGCTCGTTGAAGTACTGTTGTTTTCTACAATCGACTATTCCCTGAACTATTTGTACACGTTGAAGTACTGTAAAATTGTTTTCTACAATCGACTATTCCTGAACTATTTGTGTTCGTTGAAGTACTGTTGTTTTCTACAATCGATTATTTCCTGAACTATTTGTGCTCGTTGAAGTACTGTTGTTTTCTACAATCGATTATTTCCTGAACTATTTGTACACGTTGAAGTACTGTAAAGTTGTTTTCTAAAATCGACAATTCGTGAACTATTTGTGCTCGTTGAAGTACTGTTGTTTTCTACAATCGATTATTTCCTGAACTATTTGTGCTCGTTGAAGTACTGTTGTTTTCTACAATCGACTATTCCCTGAACTATTTGTACACGTTGAAGTACTGTAAAGTTGTTTTCTACAATCGACTATTCCTGAACTATTTGTGCTCGTTGAAGTACTGTTGTTTTCTACAATCGAGTATTTCCTGAACTATTTGTACACGTTGAAGTACTGTAAAGTTGTTTTCTACAATCGATTATTTCCTGAACTATTTGTGTTTGCTGAAGTACTGTTGTTTTCTACAATCGACTATTCCTGAACTATTTGTGCTCGTTGAAGTACTGTTGTTTTCCTTGCATTTTCACACTAAACAGTACATTCTGATTCTGATTCTGATTTTATCAGATATGCAACTTACGTTTGTCCATTGAAAAACATATAACGCTGAAATAATACAATACTTGTGAGCCGATGTGAACTAAATATCAATGCTCAATTTTTTTCACAAATAGAACATATAAATAGGAGTTTAAACGAACTATGTTTAATAATCCAGCAAAACATATATGGCTCTAAATAAATTGCAATTACTTAAAGAGGCATCAAGGTAAAACTGTATTTTTATGCTTATTTAGAATTAATGTATATTTGAATTAAACGTATTATCTTGTGGAAATCAATAGGTGATTTACGCTGAAATATGTTCTCAAAAACATTAATTAATTATTAAAAAAGGGCAATCACTATTTGTTGATCAACGATTTGGACATGTAGTTTTTACGTCGCATATAATAATGCATGCGAATTACAAGCTACATCGGTAAACAAAACAAATGGCTATCAGCGTGACCTACATGTAACTACCAAGCGAAAAGTTGCCGAATGCATGTAATGGTCAAAACATAACGCAAGGATTATATTACGGGAGCATAATGAGGGATGGGAAGTATTCAAGGGAGAAACTAACTGCCCCACTGTTTGCATGTTACAGTTTTCTTCTGTGTAACCGTGCGGCCGCGAGTACAAACTACTTTCTTCATCGACCATTCTGGGTACCCACATGTTTTCAGGGCTTGTTTGATTTGCTGCTTTTGTTTTGTTACGTCTTCCGTTTCAGTGACGATGTTATTGCATCTGTCCAGGAGAGTACGTACTACCCCTAACTTCTGGTGCAATGGAAGGTGTGAATTGAAATTGAGGTATTGGTCTGTGTGCGTGTTTTTTCTGTATACGAGCAGTTTGATGGAGCCATTAACCAAGAAGAGAATGTTTCCTTCCGCCTCTTCCTCTGGTGTAAATTTTATTAAGTTTGTGTCATCTATCTGGTTTAGATGGGTTGTTAGATTGTTAACCTTCACATTTCTTGACTACTTCCAAGATATCGTCAACGTATCTTTTCCATAGCTTGGGACAACATTCCATCGGAGCTTTCGTGATAGCGTTCTGCTCCAGATGTTCATTAAAGAGGTTCGCAATAATGGCAGATACTGGACTCTCCATTGCTGAACTGAACTTCTGTTGCTGAACGAGTAATACGTGGTGTTAAGTATAATCTCCACCAACTATATGATGTTGTCAACTGAAAGGCTAGTTCTCTTTTTCAGGGTCTTTGTCTCCTTTAAGTTTTTCTCTTATGACTTTGACCGCTTCATCCACTGGTGTATTGGTAAAGAGGGACACAACGTCATGCGAGTTGAAAATGTCATTCTCTTCCGCAATGATGTCAGTCAGCTCTAGTGCCAACTCTTTGGAGTTTTTCACATGGTGGTCTGGTTTCCCCACCAGCGGGCCAAGAATGTCTGCAAGCCATCTTGATATACTGTACCCAAAGGAACCAGTGTAATCCAATTTAGGTCTTAATGGATATTCTGGCTTGTGGATCTTCGGCGTACAGTATATTCGGGGTGTGCTTTCCGACGTTGGGTAGGCCTTCCTATATTGTTCCTCACTGATAATGCCCTCGTTCTTGATCTTAGTGAGAAAAGCTATCAGTTTTCGTTTGTATGTAGGTGTTGGATCTTTTTTTAGCACCTCGTATGTCTTGTTGTCACTAAGCATAGTACTTTTTCTCATACTCTGCTTTATCGACAGTTGTTCTACCCGTATCTGCTTGTTAAATCATAATGGACTTTTCTTTCCTCAATACCTCAAGCCCCTTTTCAGCCTTATCAAGATTGGCCTTGGGTAGTTTGGCTCTTTTTAGGACCCCAATGACCTCTGATCTAGTTTGCTCTGCCTCAGCGTGTGGGAGTTAAGACACAGCAATTTCGGTGGCCGCTACAAATTCCTCGATGGGCAAAACTTTGGGCGTGATGGCATAATTGAGACACTTAGCAAGTACTTTGGTCTGATCGTCTGTCGATTTATACTTGCTGATGTTAATAACCCATTTCTTCAGCTGAGTACCCGATAGGTCTAATTTATTTCTCTTTTCTTTCTTCAGGATGTTATCAATATTTCTTCTTTGTCGTTCTTTGCATTTCGCGTATTCCGTGTTATATGCAGAAGTGTTTGGCTGTGTCGTGGTCCAGAATGGTTGATAATCTGCCTACCATGCTGTCCGGTTTAGTCTTCAAACAACCAATGGTGCTATTGCCAAAGGAAACAGACGTTTTCGAAAGCTCGCATATTAATTTTCAATTCCTGTTTGTGTACAAAACAAACTTAGTATATATCATTTATACCAAACTGATGAATCTTATTCCTAGTGTTAGACATAAATTCATCCTGTGACCTGACATAGTATTTTGACATATTTCATAGAAGTTTATATCAACATCCCTATCGTTTCCTTTCTCTAAAAGTCATGTCCTGTCTGTAGCGCGTAAGAATTGTACCTGCTGCCCTCATTGCATGTTCGTAAGAGGCGACTACAATTTGGGTCCTATTTTCCTTCTAAACACCTTTCTCAATCCTAATGTTTCCCTTCACCTTCCTCACTTTTGACCTTCAGTTCGTTGAGCGTATGACCAGTGAGGAAGGCATTAGCTTCTGTCCCCTAGCCGGAGAAATACCAAAGACTTAAACAATCATAGTTCCAAATCCCTACGTACTCTTTCGAAACACCTAAACTTATTTTCTTATATTTTTTCGAGAGTTTCCGTGTTTACGCATAATTTCATCAATTTTGAGTTTGTTCGGATTATAGTAGTGTTGACGTTTTGGTATTTCCTGATTTTTGTTTTGTTCAAATCTAATGTTAGATACGTTCTTCGTTATTCGGTCCACATATGCAAATCATTCTCCCTCTGTAGCGCCTGGTAATGGGACATATTGATAAACAACGATGTCAACACAAATCATTTTCCCTCTGTAGCGCCTGGTAATGGGACATATTGATAAACAACGATGTCAACACAAATCATTTTCCCTCTGTAGCGCCTGGTAATGGGACATATTGATAAACAACGATGTCAACACAAATCATTCTCCCTCTGTAGCGCCTGGTAATGGGACATATTGATAAACAACGATGTCAACACAAATCATTTTCCCTCTGTAGCGCCTGGTAATGGGACATATTGATAAACAACAACGATGTCAACACAAATCATTTTCCCTCTGTAGCGCCTGGTAATGGGACATATTGATAAACAACAATGATGTCAATACACATCATTCCTTCGTGTACATTTATAAAATCAGGATGCAAAACTATGCATATTCTTGTCTCTACTTTTGCTGCATTTTCCATGATAAATGAATATGAAAATCGCAGGCCAATATTGTAAATGTGAATGATCGATATTAGCTGTCAGTAAACTTACATAACTTTGTGATCTAAATTGCCAGCACATTCATTTCTCCAGTAATAAGTGGCCTACTTTAACAATAAATAATACTTTTTCGTGTTTATAATCAGTGTTATACCCCGTCATTAATACCTAATCAAATTTATCCTGAAAATTATGGACAGTGTAGTGACAATGGCGTTCTTAGTGTATAAATATAGTTCAGTATGATGTTTAAAGGATAGTCACATTTAAAACAAATTCCATAACCTGTGATATGGTACACCAATTTGGGTACCAATCACAGATGAAAAACAGACGAAATCTCCTTGAACGTTTTGTGTTCTATTTTCAACCAACATCACCTAGGACACTGTTTATCTGAATGTGAACCAACAAATTTACGTAGTCTTTGTCAAAAATCAAGAAACATCAGAATTTGTAGATATCACTGAAAATCTGTCAAAATTGGACCAATGGTGGTAACATGACGTTAGGTTAAACAAAAATGCCCTGACATATGTTACATATCAAGTATAATTAAAATTCTCAAAACTAAAGCTATATGTTGTAAATTATGAAGTTACAAGAATTTTATGACCCTAGCGGTAAGGAATTTATTACATTAAACTTATTGTAAAATATGAACTTCACATGAGTTTCAGTAATAATTTTAATACAAAAGCTCTTCTTGTCACTCATCTTTTTAAACCCCTTTTTGCATAATGATATTTAATTGTCATTATGTATATTAAAGATACACCCAATGCATCTTGTTAATGATAAATATGACACCTGGTGTTCCTGCAAGCTTCATACATATAAAAGAAAGTAAAAACCAGAAAAGTACATAGCGTGCCCCACAATATCTAGCTTGTCTGTAAGGCAGTATATTGCCGCATATTCCTAAGCTGTACAACGATCTTACCCACAAAGTATACAAATATTTTGCGAATGATTTTAAAGTGCTATAATATAATGCACATCTGCGTTCTGATTGTTCGTAGAAATGAAACAGTATTTGAATTCGGTCGGTCGTCCATCTTGCCAACGTCAAAAGTCTGTTCAGAGATAGCGGTACCATGGATGACCTACATTACATATATGATTGCAAAACATTCTTTATTTAGACTACATGTGATCAGAAGTCAACGAAAGATATCAAATAAACGGTTATATAGAATTAAGGGGCGCGTTTAATGCACTAGATAGTTGTACAGTAGAGAGCACACACAAAACAGTGATGCCCTGAGAGGCTTTCTCGGGGTAAGCATAAGTATATAGCATGACATGTGCAGTTCGATCAGTACACAGGACATGGGACACGAACATTTCGTTCCATTCAACATTCAATCAAAGGGCGTCAGCATGCAATGGAAGTTTATATACTAATGCTGTGATATATGGGATTGGTTTCTATTTCGATCTTGTGGTTTATATGTCTGATGAATGTTCAACAGCGTCCATCAGTTCGTAATAGGTTTTTACTATATGACAGATACTGTTGTTAACTTGGTTGCTTAACTTTTAATGTCACCGCATGAGCTAAGGTCATACTAGGACGGGATATTTGAGAGACACGGACGAAACAGGATAAATGTTAATATGTAAAAATGAAAAAAAAAACAGAAAAGCAAAATGTTAATAAGGAAATGCAATTCAAATTCACAATCGATAAATGTATCGGGGAATAGGAATGACGGGTACATTTATATGGGGAGTATTGAAGGCGTGTTGGAAACCAGTGAACAAAGAACGAACTTATTTTTCTCGTCAACAAAACATGCCATAAAATCAAGGTCAGTCGAAGTTACCAATCTAATATCATCAGAATAAAACTGGAGCAGTGACAATAGATACCTTCAATTTAATGCACCTTAGTAACCCTTTATCCAACCCAGTTTATTTCGTTGTTTTAAGACACATAATGACACCGAATTTATTATTTATACTGCATCTTCTGCTTCATCGACGCCACCAACTATGTAGATGTCCAGCTATGTAGATGTTGGTCAAATCTTAGTAAATGCCACGTTCTCAAAGTGAGAACTGAGGCATCAATCACAATCAGTAGTCATGTTTATGAGCATGTTCAAAACGACCACCTTCATAGCGTACAAGGATACAAAATATTTCTCTGTAAGCCGAAGGTGGCGACTATACAATTTTGTTCATAAAAGCATAAAGTCATGGCAACAAAGTGAAAACTGAGGCATAAATTGATTGAAATAAGTTGGAAAATTTAATAAGTTAATAATATTATATTATTATATTAGCATCATTTATGATGGAGAAGGACGGATGATACGATCAAGAGAGGAAAAGTTCACGATCGGAAAATCGTATAGCTTAGTAGTAAGGTTAAGCATTTCTCGAGGTAAGCAGCTGATGTAGAAGCGGCTGTTGTGTCATTGGTTTCAAGTTCAGAAGGGAAAATACGTTTGACTAGGTCAGCAAATTTATTTTCGAAATATCTGAAAGCGAGTTTAAAGATTTGGCAAATTTTATGTTACTTGTCCTGATAGCTCCTCGATAAATGCAGCCTTGTCTGGAAGCAAAAACAAGTCAGCTAAGAATGGATCAAATCTAGTTCCCATAGGAATGCTATAAAATCTTTCCTCGCAAATCAACAAATATATTGTCAACAAAGGATTTGATCCGACGTACTTTATATTCCTCAGTATATATCTCATGTAAGCTTTTGTTGTGTTTCTCATCAACAATGTTCCAAACTACTGATTTCAGTTTTCCTCAATTCAACACGTGAAACATTGAAGCTAATTTGCATACTACACGGTATAAAGTATTTTACGATGAGTTGCATGTCAAATAAATAAGTTAATTGATAAAGACATTTTATTTACTTAATTAAATCAAAACGATTAGTATGGAAGAGCAACCTTCTGAAAAAGCAGTTACATGTTGGGCGTTTTTATTATTGGCGTTATTTGATAAATTCCCAAATACTTATATTAATGACAAACTGACTACTAAACTGATTCGTGCATTATAACCGAAGATTTAGTTATGCTAATATACGCCCTGAGAACATACATTCGTACAATTATCTATTAGTCCTAACAGTAATAGGCTTATACGTACGATATACAGGAATTAAATGGGTGGTCTAAGAAAATGCACGATATGACCAAAACGTATAAAAACATGGAAACCGCAAACGTACGCTAGTATCTCCCTGGTAATTGGCCGTTTTGTACTAGACCAGGATACTCCAAGCAAAATGGTTGCAGGAGTGACGGAGTTGGCCACGGCGAACACCACCCACCTGTACGACACCTATGACTACTTCGTGCATCCCCACTGGAAGCAGTTCGACCCCGTACCCGACACATGGCACTACTTTATCGGACTGTTTATCAGCATTGTGGGTATCAGTGGTGTGATAGGTAACATTGTCGTCATCTCGATGTTCTCCACCACCAAGACGCTAAAGTCGCCCTCCAACATGTTGATCGTTAACCTTGCTCTTAGTGATCTGACCTTCTCGGCTGTCAACGGATTTCCTCTACTGACTGTATCTGCTTTCAATACTAGATGGGTATTTGGAGATACCGCCTGTCAATTCTACGGATTGATAGGAGGCATATTTGGACTTATGTCGATCAACACGTTGGCTATGATATCTATTGATCGCTGTATTTGCATAACTAGACCACTCCAGGCTGCGCGGATTATGACCCGGAAGACGGCTTTCCTCATGATCGTCGTAGTGTGGGTGTGGGCCGTAGGGTGGTCCTTGTTGCCACTTTTCGGTCTAGGTGCGTACATACCCGAGGGTTTCCAAACTTCATGTACATTCGATTATTTGACCAAGAGTACCTCAAACAGAATATACATCATAGGCATGTACGTCTTTGCCTTCGCCTTACCACTAGGGCTTATCATCGGATCATACATAATGATTATTGGTGCGATCAGAAAGCATGCGAGGGAAATGGCAAGCATGGCCGACAAGCTGAACGCAGAGGAAGCGGATAAACAGGAGAAAACCAAAGCCGAGATCAAAATCACCAAAATCGCCATGACCCTCATCTCCTTGTTCATCCTGTCCTGGAGTCCTTATGCCACCATTGCCCTGATGGCACAGTTCGGAGATCCAAGCTTCGTCACTCCGTTGATGTCTGAATTGCCTGTCATGTTGGCAAAGGCCTCAGCTATGCACAATCCTATCGTGTATGCACTGAGTCATCCGAAATTCCGCGCTGCTCTAAATCAGAAAGCGCCATGTTTCCTCAACTGTTGTAAACCCAGTCCAAAGCCACCAGCGGAAGCTCAGTCTAAAGCTCAGGTCGGACGCACCGCCAGCGAATGTAGTCAGTCGACAATTGCAAGTTCGTATGGACCGGGATACGAAATGCAACCTACCATGAACCAAGGAGTCAACTCGGGTGAACTTGTAAAGGAGTTAGTAGGCGCTATCGTCTCGATGGCCAACAATCAACCGAAAACCGTCCAACCTGTCTTCATTCCAGGGACTGGAGCAACTGCCACGGCTCCCGTGGCTTCACCCGCCGCCCCTGCGCCTACGGCCGAACAGGTACAAACTACTACAGCTGCAATTATTGAAAAGGCCTCAAAGGAGCCTAAAGCTTAACAATTGACGCCATTGAACGGCCGATCACGTCCAAAATGTCCAATTATCGTATGAGGATACTCCAATTCCTATGGCTTCTGGTGATTAGAAGATAGCAACAGAATTCAGATGAGGACTGCCCTGCCTACAGTTTAAGTGGAGATATCTTATTGGTAACAACGCGAAGGTGTCCTGTGTTTATTGTAACATTGTCCAACATTTACAATATGTTGATCCCGTCATCCCTGGAGGGATGCGGGCAAAATCGGACTTACGGTTCAGTACACGGCAAGAGGAGGACAAAAGTGAAAAAAAGGACTTTATGTAATTCCCATGCACCCCGCAAGTATTGAAAAATTAAATTGTTTTTATTGTTAGGGTCAAATCAGAATTATCACAATTATTAGGTTTTGAATGTTGAATGATAAAAATGAATTTAATTATCGGTTTTTGAATGTTGAATGATAAAATTAAATTTTAATTTGACTCTTTTTCTTTAATTCGATCCCTGTAAGCAGAGGTTGTCGTTCACTAACTGTGCTTTATTATTTTTTTTAATTATCAAGTAGTGAATTTCAATGGGAAATAAACAAAAATGTCTTTCTTCATCTTTTGCTTTGTTAAATCCTTGGCTCTTTCACTCCGTTTCTCAAGGTTTTTGTATTCATTTCACTTAAGAATTGGTTACCATATTTTGACATTCATTGGTGTGTAACAATATTGGCGCACTTACATATTGAATGTTGCGTGCTACCTAGCGCAACATGTTGAATATTAAGTGCACCAATGTAGATTAATGGCAATAATATGACAACCAATACTTTTATTTACAAAGACATATACATGCTTGTCAAATCATCGTATATACCTATTGCACCAAAGCTTTCCAATTACAAGCAAACATTGCAACAATTGAATATAGATGACCTTAGAATGACTCCTCCTTCAGCATGTTCATGTTCTTCATCTCAATATTGCTATGGTCCAGCTGGCCACATAGTAACGGGTAATCTGAATATTATCCCAAATATAAAGCTCCGGGGGCTTTTCATGAAAGGTCCTAAGTATCGAGAGATTCCACCCATCAATTGGCATGTGAATTTCAAGATTCTTATGGACTCGGTTGAAGATTACGCCAGACAATGGACTAAACGTGAACATGCTGAACTGGATTCACTTTCAGAGTGGTTGAAGTCTATCAGGTCCTCTTTTCAGAAAAGAATAAGCGATTTGCGTCACAAAATGAAAAAACAAGTCGATATTTCTTGACCCAGATGTAAAAGCAACACTCAACAATCTACATGATAAGTATGTGGTTGTGTCTGCAGACAAAGCATCTAACAACTTGATCATTGTTTGCAAACGCTATTACATTCATTGCTTGCAAAAGAACTAGGCCTGCTTGATAACCAAGGTAACCCTACTTACACATTGACCGGTTTTTCGAAAGATGAAATACTGTCTAACCATTCTTCGGTAATGCAATCTTTCCAAGTACCGGTTAATGAGCAAGATGCTGACCTACCTTGTCTTTATTGGATACCGAAACTACACAAGGATCCTTATAAGCAACGTTTTATCGCTGGCTCTGCTAATTGCTCGACCAAGCCATTATAAAAACTACTTACTACAATTCTTAGTACTATAAAATCAGGGCTTCAGTCGTATTGTGACACTGTGTACTCCAGAAGAAGTGGAATTAATGGGATGTGGATTTTGAAAAACTCGAAAGATCTTTTGATCAATCTTGAACACCCCCTCCTAAAAAACGTCTTTTCGGTCAAAACATTTGATTTTTCCACCCTGTACACTACCATACCTCATACAAAATTGAAGGAACGTCTCCGATCTCTTGTTATGAGAGCTTTCTTTTCTAAGAAAGCCGGACGACGATACAAATATATGGTAGTGAGCTATCTCAGAGCATACTTTGTCAAAAACACGACAAATGCTAAGAGGAAATATACTGAAGAAGATGTAGTACGGATGATTGAATTCCTGGTCGACAACATTTTTGTTGAGTTCGGAGGAAGGATTTTCCAGCAGACTGTTGGCATTCCCATGGGAACAAACTGTGTCCCACTCTTAGCTGACTTGCTTTTGTTTTCATACGAGGCTGAATTTGTGGAGGAGCTAATCAGGACAGGTAACAAAAACCTTGCCAAATCTTTTAATTTCACTTTCAGATATATCGACGATGTGTTGTCTATAAACAACAAGAAGTTTGCTGACCACGTCGATCGTATATACCCTTCTGAACTTGAAATAAAGGACACAACAGACTCTTCTACATCAGCTGCCTACCTCGATCTCTACTTAAACTACGACCAACATGGACAGCTTACTACTAAGCTATACGATAAACGTGATGATTTCAATTTTCCGATCGTTGACTTTCCATTTCTTGATAGTAACATCCCTGCTTCTCCAACCTATGGTGTTTACATGTCGCAGTTGATTCGATATTCCAGGGCTTGCTCTAAATATCGGGATTTTCGTGATCGATGTCGACTGCTGACAAACAAACTAACAACACAAGGATTCGAGAGATGCAGGTTGATCAGTACTATGGGCAAGTTTTATGGTCGCCATCTTTGTCTCATTGAGAAATATTCTGTATCTTTAAGTGATATGAAGATGGACGTTTTTGAGTATGCTCATTAGTGTGTTTACTTGTTGTGATTGACAATGATACTCGGTTCTCATTTTGAGAACTTGATGTTTACTTGGATGTGACAAAGATTTACATGGCGGGTATCGTCGATGAGGCAGAAGACGCTTACTCTTCCGAAACACCTGTTCTTATTCTCTTGTACTTTTGCAAGGGTCTCCATGTAAATCTTTCCTTTGTTCAAATTTTGCCCCTGGTTTATTCGATTTTGAGTTTGGATTATGATTATGTTGACGCTTCGGTATTCTCTTATTTTACCCTACTGAACTTGAGATAAAGACACAACAGGTTCTCCTTTATCAGCTTCTTACCTCGATCTTTACTGAAACTATGAACACCTACTAGTTGAAGGATAAGCGTGACGATTTCGATTTTCCGATCGTGAATTTTCCCTTTCTTGAAAGTAACATCCCTGCTTCTCCATCCTATCGTGTTTACAAGTCGCAGTTGATTCGTTATTCTAGGGGTTGCTCTGAATATCGAGAGTTTCGTGAAAGATGTCAACTGCTGACGAACAAACTTACGGCACGGGGATTCGAAAGATGCAGGTTAATGAAGACTATGGGCAAGTTTTATGGACGCCATCTTGATCTCATACAGAAATATTCTGTATCTTTGTGTGAAATAAAGATGGACATTTTTGAGGTTGCTTATTAGTGTTGTGATTGACAATGATGACTTGGTTCTCATTTTGAGGATTGATGCTAACTTGGATGTGACAAATATTCCAGAACACCTGGTTTTATTCGTTTGTACTTTTACGAGGGTCTCCATGAAAATCTTTTGTTTGCTCCCATTTTGACTCTAGTTTAATCGAGTTTGAGCTCGGGTTATGATTTTGTTGACGCTGTGGTATTTTCTGATTTCTTTTTCAACATCAAGGTAAATCCAGAGAAAGAACACCCACCACTTGACAGTGGAGCAGTGCAAACACCAACGCTACAATCATGACATCATAAGCATGATGTAAGCAATATCCAAATGTATAATAAGAATTCGTGGTTCTTATATACGCTACCCCCTGGGCAGCATACAACCGGTGCTGCCAATTTGGGGCATACAGCTAGCAATCTACAATTGCTAGCACTGCCCAACCATGTACTCAATTACAGCTGAGTAGATTGGAACACGCAGAATAAAGTATATTGCGTTAGGCTAAAATACAAGTACCGTAACAGTGACTAGAACTTGCTTCGATCACGAGTTCGGCGTCCTACCAGTGTTATTAAGAAATAGCATACACATGTAAATTGTGCACAATAGGTTCATCTTATCATTGTGGAGTGGAAATGTAAATATATCGGAATATTTTATTGTTGGGGTCTTATTTACAACCCTATCATATCATATGTTTTCCTATATTGTTTATCTACGTGGTGCCACAGAGTTCATAACAAAAATCAACCTTTTAACAGACATGACACGTTACATTCAAAATGTATAGTTCAACCGTTTCCATCGAAAGTCAGTTTTGTTCGAAGCAATAGCATGCAAATGACATCGTTAGTTTGGATATATGATCAGATTACAAAAGCCGTGATAGTATTACCTTGATTGACCAATATTTCAATTTTCAGAATTGTTGGTACATACCTTGAGTTAGAATCATTTGAAGAGAAGTTATGAAATGTAGGTATGTGATGTTTATTTACTTTTGTTATCTTTGATTAATATCATGTTACCGAAAAGTCCATATGATCGACGTCAGATTGTATTTATAACTTGTAGCTGTCATCAGCGAGGTCAGCGGGGCGCCAACCCTTTTTATCTCCTGATAAATTATAAATTAACATTTTTTAAAAGCAATTTTATACATACCATAACACATATCTATATATGGATTTGTCTGGTCCCATTATGTTATTCTGTTATATAGGGTTTACATATCGAAGTTTGAGTGCCATTAAAATACTTGTTATTTATGTGTTAAATAGGGTAGGCTTGCTATGAATATTTATCGTTTTGCCCACTAACAAGTTGTCGTTGAGTAGACGATATCCCAGCCGAACATCCTTCTCAGGTATGATTGATTATTCCAGCGGATGAAGTGACATCAATTTACAAGCCTTACGCGGTTTTACAATTATGTTAAATAATCGTTGAATTAAAAACTTATTTTAAGCGTTTAATTAATAGCATGTTAAGACGCTGATAAAAAGATAAAGGTAAGGCTCTCCTAACACAACATGGGACGATGACAAAATCTGGCATGGGTCATCGGGAATATAAGTTTAGTTTAGATATTACAAGGTCATGTGTGCTACTAAAAGTCAATTTATAATGCAACTCGTGAAAACAAAATCAATTTAACAACTAAGAAAATTAGTTTAAATACATTTATTTTCACCTTTTTCTTCTCTAAGATTTTTAAAACAAAATAGGATGTCATCTATTGTCTGCCTGAGTATATAATGAGTACAATTGCATTCATCATTATGTAACTTATCATTGATAGAACGTGTGGAAGTGCATAACTGCCGAATGGATGTAAAGCTATACAAAAACATTGTACATTATATCGTTTGAAACGGCGGAAATATACTTTTGAATAAGGTGTCTAAGGGAACCTGCGATCAATGCAATAAATCACTATGAGTATATCAAGTTCTTTGTACGTGGTACATACCAATGTCACACAAGGCAATAATGATATGCACCTAGACATTTCTTTCCTGTAAATGTTTAAGATTGGCGGTATCTGATTCCATCCTGTGAGTGATTAGAAGAGTAACCTGTGATGAAATGCTCGCTAATAAAAACAGAGAATACATAGCGTCAATGAAACCATAATCAGAACTCGACAGCCATTAAACAATAAGCAAAATAGAAATAAAGAAAATATTTATAAGGAGACTGAGTTAGCTATTAATACAAAATCAAAAGTCATTAAACAATAGGCAACATAGGAATAAAGAAAAGAATTTTAAGGAGACTGTTGAAAAAGTATAAGACCAGGGCCCGTATTCATGAAACCGTTCTCATGCTCAAGCATGGATTCTGTGCTCAAACCCTATTTCTTGTTATGGCTATGAATTATATTTAAACAAGCTAATTATTTGGTAAAAAAGTTTTGGTAAAAAGTTAAAGAGGCATGAAGTCGAAAGCTGTTTTCAACATTTACAATGACTTTTTGACCCTCCGACATGATTCCGGTGAGTTTCATGAAAGCTGACTTGAGCACAGAATCCATGCTTGAGCATGAGAACGTGTTCATGAATACAGGCCCAGGTGTTCCGGAAGAGTAAGAGTCGTCTGCTTCATCGACGTAAATCTAGGTCACATTCAGGTAAATGTCATGGCGTCAAAGAGAAAACTGAGGCATAATTCGCAATCACAAACGTCATTGTTCTACATATAAACAGAGGACACAACTGAAACCAGATACACAATATCAGTGTCGTAATACAATGAACGCGTAAAATGTCAAACCAAGATGTGATACAAAATTCAATTAATGACGAAAATTCCCAAACGGTTTCCAACTGACATTTTTTGCAGTCGGACGGAATCGGTAATCAAAATGGCACAATATTTTTTGTCTAAGGTTTTGTCAATTTCGTGAAATAATTTCAATTATAAAACGAACGTAATGAAACAAACAAGGAAGTGGTGTTCTTATATGTGAACATTATAAATGAAAGGAATCGTTTCAGCATGTTAAGATGACGTAACACACACATATGCTGCACCTTTCAAATTTAGTAATAGATACACAACATGCCGATAAAAATGAATTCAACTGCATCATACAGCTGTTTCGTCCTTCTAGGACTCTTCAGTGATGCTAGGGGCCAAAAGGTGGGAATCCAAAATGTCTAAACTAATGTAGAAGCAGAAGGGCCAGGTGCGTATTCTTATGAAGTCTCCAAGAGGTGTGGAAGTGTGGAATATAAATATATTAACCCATGGTTTCCTTCCATAAAACACCATAGTACAGGGTGTAACAACAGTGGACATAGTACAGGGTGTAACAACAGTGGACATATTACAGGGTGTAACAACAGTGGACATAGTACAGGGTGTAACAACAGTGGACATAGTACAGGGTGTAACAATAGTGGACATAGTACAGGGTGTAACAATAGTGGACATAGTACAGGGTGTAACAACAGTGGACATAGTACAGGGTGTAACAATAGTGGACATAGTACAGGGTGTAACAACAGTGGACATAGTACAGGGTGTAACAACAGTGGACATAGTACAGGGTGTAACAATAGTGGACATATTACAGGGTGTAACAACAGTGGACATATTACAGGGTGTAACAACAGTGGACATAGTACAGGGTGTAACAACAGTGGACATAGTACAGGGTGTAACAACAGTGGACATAGTACAGGGTGTAACAACAGTGGACATAGTACAGGGTGTAACAACAGTGGACATAGTACAGGGTGTAACAACAGTGGACATAGTACAGGGTGTAACAACAGTGGACATATTACAGGGTGTAACAACAGTGGACATATTACAGGGTGTAACAACAGTGGACATATTACAGGGTGTAACAACAGTGGACATAGTACAGGGTGTAACAACAGTGGACATAGTACAGGGTGTAACAACAGTGGACATAGTACAGGGTGTAACAACAGTGGACATAGTACAGGGTGTAACAACAGTGGACATATTACAGGGTGTAACAACAGTGGACATAGTACAGGGTGTAACAACAGTGGACATATTACAGGGTGTAACAACAGTGGACATAGTACAGGGTGTAACAACAGTGGACATAGTACAAGGTGTAACAACAGTGGACATAGTACAGGGTGTAACAACAGTGGACATATTACAGGGTGTAACAACAGTGGACATAGTACAGGGTGTAACAACAGTGGACATAGTACAGGGTGTAACAACAGTGGACATAGTACAGGGTGTAACAACAGTGGACATAGTACAGGGTGTAACAACAGTGGACATAGTACAGGGTGTAACAACAGTGGACATAGTACAGGGTGTAACAACAGTGGACATATTACAGGGTGTAACAACAGTGGACATATTACAGGGTGTAACAACAGTGGACATATTACAGGGTGTAACAACAGTGGACATATTACAGGGTGTAACAACAGTGGACATAGTACAGGGTGTAACAACAGTGGACATAGCACAGGGTGTAACAACAGTGGACATAGTACAGGGTGTAACAACAGTGGACATAGTACAGGGTGTAACAACAGTGGACATAGTACAGGGTGTAACAACAGTGGACATAGTACAGGGTGTAACAATAGTGGACATAGTACAGGGTGTAACAACAGTGGACATAGTACAGGGTGTAACAACAGTGGACATAGTACAGGGTGTAACAATAGTGGACATAAGAGGGAAAGCTGTAAGACATCCAGAACTGTCCGTAACTGGTGTCCTAGCGTTTGTACTGTATTTATTTGGTGGATTTTCTTTGGCTTTTTTCAGTTTTTCCGATTCAGCGTTTATTTTTTAATTTCCCTTTTTATATATGCCTTAACGCAAATGTGTTCCACTATTTTAGATTAAATTAATAAATAGCTCTCAAAAGAATGATAAAGCCTTCATAGCCACAGTTAATCTCATTTGAGTAGTGGCACCGTACATAATGTACACTTTTTCGAAGTACATGATTCGAAATTATACAGAACTAGTTTAGTTTTACTTCTAGATTCATGAATTAAATGGGTTTTACGCACCTGACCCTTCTGCTTCTACATTAGTTTAGAAATTTTGGATTCCCACCTTTTAACCCCAAACAACACAGAAGATTCCGAGGAGAACGCAACAGCTTTGTGATGCAGTTTAATTCAATTTTCGGCATACTGCATCTATTACTAAATTTAAAAGGTGCAGTATATGTGTGTGTTACGTCATATTCCATATGGCTTTATTGCAATTAAAACAATTAGAATACTGTAGTACCAACTATTTTACACTGTTTGGCCTACAACAAAAGTCAGTGAGATGGGCGTTCCGTGTATCAATCATAAGCCGTATTAGTTTCTGTGAGTCCGTCGTACAATCATGCTATTATTGACTACGGTATTATGGTACATATGTAAAAGATTATGTTATATCCGCTATGGCAGATTTCAATTAGCACTACTGAATAGGAGACATAATAATAAGGTTAGAGCTAACGACATTACAGAATGACCGTAATTATCCCCCTACTTATATAGGTATATAACCATGTCCTTCGGTAAGGTAACCAATATATAGGTATATAACCATGTCCTTCGGTAAGGTAACCAATACATAGGTATATAACCATGTCCTTCGGTAAGGTAACCAATATAAAGGTATATAACCATGTCCTTCGGTAAGGTAACCAATACATAGGTATATAACCATGTCCTTCGGTAAGGTAACCAATATATAGGTATATAACCATGTCCTTCGGTACGGTAACCAATATATAGGTATATAACCATGTCCTTCGGTAAGGTAACCAATATATAGGTATATAACCATGTCCTTCGGTAAGGTAACCAATATACAGGTATATAACCATGTCTTTCGGTAAGGTAACCAATATATAGGTATGTAACCATGTCGTTAGGTAAGGTAACCAATACATAGGTATATAACCATGTCCTTCGGTAAGGTAACCAATACATAGGTATATAACCATGTCCTGCGGTAAGGCAACCAATACGAGATGCTAAGGTGTTTTACATTACAAAGAATAGTGTTTATTGTCTAGTTTTACACTGAATATCACTCGATAATCAATGTTTTACAAACTAGATTTATCATCCAATAACTATACTTGAGCACATGCCTAATTTCTATGATGTCAACAACAATACAATTGGGCGGAGCTATGCAAATTATCCGGCTTTGTGACGTCATTAACAATAGACATGTGTTGAGTCAACCATGGATTTTGCAAGTGTCATGCTGTAACTATTATCGAACCGTTATCGCATTGTTTTTTTTTTAAATCTGTCCGCAGATGGGACCAACTGAACAGAGCAGTTATGAACCATTAACAGAAAAATACTGTAAAAATAAAAATCTGCTTTTCTTTTTCTTTAGTTGATGAGATCAAAAATCTAATGGTGCAGTTGGTATATTTAACGTCACTCTTCGAGTTGACGTTTGATTTATAACTTCAACTACACAAAATAAAATGTAATCCTTAATTTACCTCTTTTATATACCGTCGAACCATGTTACATAAATGTATCTCAAAGTCGATGGGACCAAGAAGAAATTTCGGCTAAATGAGTTTTCGAGCTGCGTGTGTTAGAATGATAGTGTAAAGCTTGGTCGGGACCGACGAAATACTTCGAATTAAACAGGGTCTTCTAATTACACGAGTTTGAGATAACGAGGTTCAAATGTTGGTGTAAAACAATCTCGTTTGGTGAGGTAACCAACACTTGATGTTTGGGAGCTTTACAGTACGTAACTTATTGTTTATTTTTAATCAACCTTTTTGTATCTGGAGACACTGTGGTCTAGTGGTAAGACGCCGGGTTCGTGATCGAAGGGTTACAAGTTTGAGTCCCAGTCAAGGCACTTGTGTTGTATCCTTAAGCAAGATACTTTACTCTGTTTGTTCCAGTCTACTCAGTTGTAAATGAGAACATAGTTGGGTAGTGCTAGAAATTGTAGAATGCTCATAGTGAGCGCCGAAATGGCAGCACCGGTTGTATGCTCCCCATGGATCGATAGTGGCTGGTTTGCTAAGGCCCTATAACCACTGAAAATAATTTGTGAACAGCTTTGAGACGCCCTTTAAGGTCGTGATAAAGCGGTATATAAGAACCTCGATTTATTATTATTATTATTGTATATATATATATGTATGTCTTTTGTAAGGTAACCAATGTAACTAATACCAGAAGACGCTCACTCTTCGGAACACCTGGTCCAAATATCTTGTACTTTTATAATGGACTCCATGTGGATCTTTTCTTTTTACGTCTTTTGCCCCTAGTTTAATCGATTTCGGATTATGGTTTTGTTGACGCTTCAGTATTGTCTATTTTTTATGATTATGTATATTTTCAAATTGTCGACTTAATTTTGTTACATTAGTATAAAATCAAAACTGGGCGGGTCACCCTGCGTACTAATTACAGGACACATTCTGTGACTTCAAATTAATCATCTGTTGGTATGTAAATATAAAGTAGTACGTTATTACATATATCCTTTCTTTATGACATAATACATTTATCACATTCATATTTTTCATAATTCAATCACTCATTAAATTTACAATGGAAATATTGTAGTAACCACGTTAACGACATATTTAAGCATTAACAGCTTATAAAGCAATTATAACGAATCACATTGTCTCCGTCCCTGCCGTCTTCTAAAGGTATTTGCATTCAACATTTCATGATTTTCTAGTGACGTACACTAAAATATACATCATACAATATTTCACCTATTGACTTGTCCCATGATTGAACATACGTATAAACTGTGATCATATAAAGCTGACCAGGGGTCCCCTATTTGGGCCGACACTAGGTATCGCTATGGTAATTATTAATATTCGCACTAACTTGTTAAGTAAAGTGGGTCGTTAAGATCGTCTGTGGTAGATCGACAGGAAGGGGATTTGTTTCTGACAAACTATTCATATAATTGCTAGCAAATACATTAACTCGTGTCAACATATATCGTAGGTCAAATAGCGCGGCTGATGTATCAAACTTGTGATATAGCCCTCACTATACAAAGTCGCTGACAGATAGCTCGTAACAAGTACTTTGATTTTATAATATATTAATGATATGTATTGTTTTTGCATAAGCATGTCTAAGTTGACCTCGTTCAGAATACATATCTACGAACTATTTGCTGGTAGCTCTTGAACTTTCTCTTTGTTGATAGTAACATCTATCCTTGTCCAGCTTATGGCGTTTAGATGTCACAGTTAATTGCTCTAGATGCCAAGATTTTCCTGATAGATGTCGGCTGCTGACGAACACAATAACGATACTTGAGCACATGCCTAATTTCTATGATGTCACCAACAATACAATTGGGCGGAGCTATGCAAATTATCCGGTTTTGTGACGTCATTACACAGTGATTCGCGAAATGGTTTACGGTTATGAACACATTTAGATGCTTTATCCGATTGACCTTCAGCATGTAAACACTGTAAGTGGGGAGAAATCAGACAAATCACTGGAAACCCGGCCGTCACACCTAACTTAATGGTGAGAAACACCAGACTTGGTCTAGGATGTATTGGTCGTGGTGAAGTGACTGATGGAAACGAATGTGGTTTTCATGTTTGAATGTTCAACAAGCACCCTAATGATTTAGAAACCACCTTAAATTAGAACCCGTGAAGTTTGTCTCATAAACGACCCGAATAGGAACTTGCAATTTAGTTTATATCAAAATTAGAAATGGACTTTTTGTAGTTTCTTTAAACAAACCAAATAGACACTGTAATGTTTCAACATGTTCTCATTCAGGTAAACATTGCCATGTTACATTTGTATACCTGTACATAGACCATATATTTATACATCTCTTGTCCGGGGCACTTAAAGAACTCGCCTAGGTGTTAACACAGGTGATTGGAGGGGTCTGGTATAAATAAAAACTATAAGCGACAATTTCTGCTTTCACAACGGTCACACGTTAGCCACGTGCACCGCGATTATCAGCAGTGGCGTTGCCACAGGGCAAGCAAAACTCCGGTATGTTAAATTTATTTACCTGTTCTGTTACCTTGGCGCTTAACCCGTTCTCTGCTGTCTTGTGGTCACTGTAATACAGTTTACTGTGTATTGTAAAATTAACATAAGTACCAATTAATATGATACGAATTTACTAAGTGTTTTGACAAGAGGGTTTCGTTTTTTTGTTTGTTTGTTTGCAGATCGCCCAGTTGTGCGCAACATTGGCGACGATGTGTGAAAGGTGTGTGCATGTTGAACACGCAATATTTCTCGTGCGTTGTGGTTTCCACAACTGTATATATGTCTTCAGAAGATATTGAACCTGCTCATTGGCTATCAAATAATTACATAGCTATATTAAGATGCTTTAAAGATGACGTAACACACACATGCTGCACCTTTTGAATTAAATGATAGATATGGTACGCCGGAAAAAAATTAAACTGCGTCATACAACTGTTTCGTCCTTCTGGGACTCGTGAGTGATGCTACATGTAGTGGCTAAACGATTGGAATCCAAAACCACCTCTAAACTAATGTAGAAACAGAAGGGTCAGGTGCGTATAACCCCTTTAATTTATTAGTTCAGAAGTAAAATTAAACTAGTTCTGTATAATTTCAAATTGTGTACAACGAAAATGTGTATATTATGTACCGTGTCACTACTCAAATGAGATAAAATGTGGCTATGCTCCAGTCATAAAATAGAGAATTAACATGTCACGCTTCTGAGTGCTAGAAATGACATTTAATTTGAATTTATTGTGTGTATACTCAGGCCATGTGGAGTTTTATTTCTCTTGGTTGTTGGGAGGGATGCCGACCTCATAGAACCACAGATGTGGCAATGCGAAACTACTAAAATCATAAACAATCAAATAGTATTACATTGTAGCAGATTGTAGTTAAGAAAACAGACTAAGTTACATTTATCGATAAATAAATATTAATTAATTCTTTGAACGCACTAGACATGTTTAAATCGTTTGAACTGAAAAAAATGATAATGTTTAAAGCATGGCTAGCTTCTGTATTGTATAACAACATTAAAGGTTATGAATAATGTATGTGAAGCTTGCGAGGTTTGACTGGCATGGGTCAATGGTTGTGCACTAATGAAATCAGCAATATATGTTTCTAGGACGTTTTACATTGTACTTTTGTTGCAAAAGAAGAAATTATGCTCCGCACGACCTAGGTATAACAATGGATTTTACATGATAGTCATTTCGTAGCATTCAGTTATTTCGCTGAAATGAACCTATCCGGTTAGCTAATTTTCTTAATGCATTGTTATTGGGTATATTTTAACTAGCATATATAATAGTTCAATATATCTTAATAACGTAGATATATTCCGATTCTAGATGAGAGTCTTTGAATAAAACTCAAAAGGGGTTGACATTTGTAGTGTCTACCACAATACCCTATGTTATTCCACTCTCAGACCATTGTATAAACGTGCTGACTGTTGAATAAATATATGTTATATACCACTAGTGGAATATGACCTTCCGGACTTTTGATTGGTTGAGAAGTTGAACTTTGACCGGAAATGTGGGTTGTTGACGACGTCATCTATTGTTGATGTCGTCACAACTTGGCGGGAATGTATTCGAGATGATGTGATTTCTCGCAAATCTGCGATTCACTCCAGAAAACAACACTGCAACTGCCGACTAAAAATCATTGTGGTAGAAACAGGTCACACGACTCGTGGTTATTGGATATGAAATTTATTTCACTCTCAATAATTATTTTTTTAAAGTTACAAAAGACACTCGCTAAAGCTCGTGTATTTTGTAACTTTTAAAAAATAATTAACTCGAATGAACTAAATTCCATATCCAACAACCACTCGTTGTGTAACCTCTATAACTATTACATGTTGTAGGGGCTTGTTGAATGTTAAAGGCCCAATATACGTAACTTTAGGAATATTTTTGTGATTCTGAAAAATTCTGAATAAAATCAAGTTGATAACCATGCAAAAAATCAGCCTAAAACGAAGTAAACCTGAGCGGTAACTAACAAGAAACTCTTGACAGAAAAATCCAAAGAACTGAAAATAATTCAGGTGGGCAACAACAAACCGAAGTTAGAAGACAGTTCAAAATGGACCCGTGTTTACAAATACCAAGTTTTAACTGCTGCTGTATCGGTAACTGCGTAAGAATTCATCTTGAATATTGCTGATATCTGTTTATCTTAACTAAATCTATAAATATAAAAAAGTTATTAGGCTTGATTTTCGCTTCAAGTTTTGCCGAAAGTCACGTATATTGGACCTTTAAGTTCGCTTTGTTTGACTTGGATAACAAATATCTTGTAAGTTAAAGATATCAACACATCGTCGGTGTTTCTGAATATGAATTTGAGCGACTAGGTAATGCTTATGTTTCTACTTTATATCACAGCCTCATCTGGCGTCACATACACACGTTTTAACGTGAGTGACGGTGTTCTACAAACATCATATTACCACATACACAGGGTTTAACGTGAGTGACGGTGTTCTACAAACATCATATTACCACATACACAGGTTTTAACGTGAGTGACGGTGTTCTACAAACATCATATTACCACATACACAGGGTTTAACGTGAGTGACGGTGTTCTACAAACATCATATTACCTCATACACAGGTTTTAACGTGAGTGACGGTGTTCTACAAACATCATGTTACCTCATACACAGGGTTTAACGTGAGTGACGGTGTTCTACAAACATCATATTACCTCATACACAGGTTTTAACGTGAGTGACGGTGTTCTACAAACATCATATTACCACATACACAGGGTTTAACGTGAGTGACGGTGTTCTACAAACATCATATTACCACATACACAGGTTTTAACGTGAGTGACGGTGTTCTACAAACATCATGTTACCTCATACACAGGGTTTAACGTGAGTGACGGTGTTCTACAAACATCATGTTACCTTATACACAGGGTTTAACGTGAGTGACGGTGTTCTACAAACATCACATTACCTCATACACAGGGTTTAACGTGAGTGGCGGTGTTCTACAAACATCGTATTACCTCATACACAGGGTTTAACGTGAGTGACGGTGTTCTACAAACATCGTATTACCTCATACACCGGGTTTAACGTGAGTGACGGTGTTCTACAAACATCGTATTACCTCATACACAGGGTTTAACGTGAGTGACGGTGTTCTACAAACATCGTATTACCTCATACACAGGGTTTAACGTGAGTGGCGGTGTTCTACAAACATCGTATTACCTCATACACAGGGTTTAACGTGAGTGACGGTGTTCTACAAACATCACATTACCTCATACACAGGGTTTAACGTGAGTGACGGTGTTCTACAAACATCGTATTACCACATACACAGGGTTTAACGTGAGTGACGGTGTTCTACAAACATCGTATTACCTCATACACAGGGTTTAACGTGAGTGACGGTGTTCTACAAACATCGTATTACCTCATACACAGGGTTTAACGTGAGTGACGGTGTTCTACAAACATCGTATTACCTCATACACAGGGTTTAACGTGAGTGACGGTGTTCTACAAACATCGTATTACCTCATACACAGGGTTTAACGTGAGTGACGGTGTTCTACAAACATCGTATTACCTCATACACAGGGTTTAACGTGAGTGGCGGTGTTCTACAAACATCGTATTACCTCATACACAGGGTTTAACGTGAGTGACGGTGTTCTACAAACATCACATTACCTCATACACAGGGTTTAACGTGAGTGACGGTGTTCTACAAACATCGTATTACCACATACACAGGGTTTAACGTGAGTGACGGTGTTCTACAAACATCATATTACCACATACACAGGGTTTAACGTGAGTGACGGTGTTCTACCAACATCGTATTACCTCATCGACCTTTCCAGGATGTCACATCAATCAAATCATCTTACTAACATCATGACCCAAAGTTTAGGGAATACATTTTAATTAGCTCTTAACTAAACAGATAAAATTATCCGAGAATTAATAAATCAACTCATCTTCCAAAATTAATTTTAATGATCAAAGGTGTTAGGCGTACATTTTACTGCCTGTAAACACACAATAAGAAGGTATAGGAATCACGAAGATGTATTCCAGTATATACACTGTACATAATAAGTAAGTGGATAATAACATTAATTTCACGTCTCTGTCTAGTAAATATGGAAACAAAACATTTCCTGGCACATTTCGCAAGCTCATTATGTAGATTCCAGGGGATTATGGAATATTTTAACCATATTGTACCTTGTCTCGGGCAGAAAGTGACGCCTAAATATACAAAACAGTTAAATAAAACGTAAGCCTGACACATACGTTCGCGATTTAATTCACTGGACTACATAAACATGTCCTTCCAGATGGCTCATCTCATTCGGAACGTATTAGTATATTGATTATTTAATTCGTGAATGTATTAAAAACTAAAAATACCTCACCTTTATCAACCGTACCTGACCTAGACAACTACAGGTGAGTGTACTAGTACACGGCGGACCACGACCTTGTGGTGTCCAGCGATAATGAGCATGTTAATGAGATGTCAGAAAATGGCAGACTCGATGTGTGTAGAGGCGGGAATCCGGCCGCGATCGTAGGCTTAGACAGCCTTAATGTTCATTATGTATGATTCACCAGTGTCATCAGTCTCGCTTATAGTAGTAAGGCTCATTTAAAATCCAAAACATGTTAAACTCGGGACGTGACTAAAGTCAACTTTGTTGTAAGTAATCTGTGAATATCCTTAGAAAGAGAAACATTATCATAGTGCTTACATAAGCGTTGGTTAAGTGTACCTATGTTAATACTGGCGACATGGATATTTTCTAGAATGGTCTAACGCTCACGAAGAAGGCATATGGTCATAGGATGGTCTGAACAGCTAGAGAATCCGCAATACCAGTATCCGCAAGCTGAGGATGAAAACTTATCACTCAAAATCTGAGAAAATACCTAAGCGTCGAGAAAACCATAATCCTAACTCAAAATCGATTAAACTAGAGGTAAGATATGAACAAAGGGAAAGACTGACATGAAGACGCTTGTAAAAGTGCAAGAGAATTAGGAATTAACTTATTTTTTATTTAGTTTGACTGAACACCAATCAAAATCGTACTATATCAAATACAATTTTGGATCCTCATATAGGGACAGAATTTCCCAGTTTGGTCGATTAAACGTCAACCGACCGACACTGTTTTACCTTCATTATGTTTTCGACGGTCAAAACAAAAATAGCTACATCGTTGTCGACTGCTTAAAACAACCATGGGCTTTAAATGGCATGATATCGAAAACAGCTGCTATGTCAGAGGCTGTTAATTAACGTGATATTATAATGGCATGGCTGTGATGTTGCTGTTGACTACCTAATACTTTCAGTACTAACATGTGTGTCATCGTTTATTTAGTTTTTATTTTAATAATTTAAGTTCGGTGCTTTTTTCATGATTCCATATAGAAATAAACCTGTTCGATAACGAATAATTACAAACATTTAAAATCTCATCGCCGGATACCCACACTACGCTAGTACAATCAATCGCGGCTGTCAGAGGATGACCAACCTTAATGCTCGAAACATCAATTATTGCATGTTTTAATAACATTTCATTTAACAGGATATAACCATATCATCTTATCTTCATTCTGATCTTTTTTTTGTTGTCATTATTCCTTATCGTTTTTTACTCTTGTCCTAGTTTTATTAATTCTGAGTTTAAATTAATGGTTTGACGAAAATTGTACGTCTCCCGCTGTTTACTGGTAATGCGAAAGCAGATATGTAACAGAATCAGCTTTTAATATTCCATATACAACTTCACTCAACAAAATTGACAAGACCTTTTTTGAAGCAAAATATGATAGATTCGTTATTGGCTTCTGTGTAACAGATAGAGAATACCATATTGTTGGGTTAATAACATATTCTGCTTTTGTTATTATTATTATTTTTGTTTTATTTTACAAAAATCACTTTTTTGTGTTTTTTATCTGAACAAGCTCTTTTCATTCATCCGCAGAAAGTTCGGAGCAAAATACACTCATTTAATTAATTATGCATTAGTTAGCGATGGGGTATACCACAGGTTGTCGTCCCGTGACAGCACAATGTGATACATCATTACTCGATAACAGACATGTTCTCGTGTTCGCGACATACCTTTTACGAGAAATAAATTTGATCGAACGCCTTATTAAAAAACAAAAGCGTGATAATTTTATGAATGATCAAGATCGATATTGCGTAGGTCGATGAGTTTTAGAAAAACACAAATATAACAATCTATTATTTATTTTCTCAAATGAAACTAGGAGTAATTGATCATCTGTAGCAAACATTTGTGTATCAAACTTATTTCTGTATTTGTTTAAATTCATTTGTATTTAGCATATATAATTTATAATTTATTTTACTGAAGTTTGTCGTAACCTATGAGATTTTACTATTCAATTTTTTGTCGGATATTTTAGAATCAAAATACAAATTTGTAACTGTTACGAGAACATACACCTACCTAGAATATCGTTGAATGATAATTATATCAGTATGCATTATCATCTACTAAATCATCTATGTTTTACAACCGATTTAAAAGATGAATAATGAGTTACATGACAGGAGAGATAATCTGTGAGGATAATCTGTCGCCCCTACGTCTACGTTAGGTACCGGTGAATATTCATAGAAGGCGTTACGGAGAAGGAACAGAAAGGGGGTTGTTTTATATAATCTTACATCACAGAAATCGTGCTGTGTACAGTGATGATTACGTCTGGGAGATTCTCCTCCAATCGATCATATCCGTTTGTTATTTCTTAATAAATTAATATGTATCAGTACATGAGTGATTTGTTTCCTATATCTACTGGGAGAATCAATACTGGCATTGTATTTGAGTCGCCTACCAGTTAATCTATTACTGTGGGCGTTTGTGTAATGACACATATTTAGTACAACATGTACTAATTTGCCTTAATGGATAAAATGGTCACACGGTACATAAAATTCATGTTCCTTTCGCATTAAACACCCCCTCCTTACTACACATTATCAAAGCAAGAGTAAAGAACATATCAATTGATGAATTTCTTTACCTTATCATGTTTACACTTCAAATTAACTTTTTAATGCATCGAGTAAATTAGAAAAAAATATATATTTCTTACTTAACTTATATTTTTCATGAGTAAAGGTTTCGATTGGTTTATGTCTGTACACAATGTATTGACTAATGTTAATGTCAGGTACAATACAAATTATCGGATACCACAAGTTTGTATCTCCCAAAGTCAAAACCAGTACCAGCTATCGGGTACCACAAGTTTGTATCTCCCAAAGTCAAAACCAGTACCAGCTATCGGATACCACAAGTTTGTGTCTCCCAAAGTCAAAACCAGTACCAGCTATCGGGTACCACAAGTTTGTATCTCCCAAAGTCAAAACCAGTACCAGCTATCGGATACCACAAGTTTGTGTCTCCCAAAGTCAAAACCAGTACCAGCTATCGGATACCACAAGTGTGTATCTCCCAAAGTCAAAACCAGTACAAATTATCGGATACCACAAGTTTGTATCTCCCAAAGTCAAAACCAGTACCAGCTATCGGGTACCACAAGTTTGTGTCTCCCAAAGTCAAAACCAGTACCAGCTATCGGGTACCACAAGTTTGTATCTCCCAAAGTCAAAACCAGTACCAGCTATCGGGTACCACAAGTTGTATCTCCCAAAGTCAAAACCAGTACCAGCTATCGGATACAACAAGTTTGTGTCTCCCAAAGTCAAAACCAGTACCAGCTATCGGATACCACAAGTTTGTGTCTCCCAAAGTCAAAACCAGTACCAGCTATCGGATACCACAAGTTGTATCTCCCAAAGTCAAAACCAGTACCAGCTATCGGGTACCACAAGTTGTATCTCCCAAAGTCAAAACCAGTACCAGCTATCGGATACCACAAGTTTGTGTCTCCCAAAGTCAAAACCAGTACCAGCTATCGGGTACCACATGTTTGTATCTCCCAAAGTCAAAACCAGTACCAGCTATCGGGTACCACAAGTTGTATCTCCCAAAGTCAAAACCAGTACCAGCTATCGGATACCACAAGTTTGTATCTCCCAAAATCAAAACCAATACCAGCTATCGGGTACCACAAGTTGTATCTCCCAAAGTCAAAACCAGTACCAGCTATCGGATACCACAAGTTTGTATCTCCAAAAGTCAAAACCAGTACCAGCTACCGGATACCACAAGTTTGTCTCTACCAAAGTCAAAACCAGTACAAACCACCGGATACCACAAGTTTGTATCTCCCAAAATCAAAACCAGTACCAGCTATCGGAAACCACAAGTTTGTGTCTCCCAAAGTCAAAACCAGTACCAGCTATCGGATACCACAAGTTTGTCTCTACCAAAGTCAAAACCAGTACCAGCTATCGGATACCACAAGTTTGTATCTCCCAAAGTCAAAACCAGTACCAGCTATCGGATACCACAAGTTTGTCTCTACCAAAGTCAAAACCAGTACCAGCTATCGGATACCACAAGTTTGTCTCTACCAAAGTCAAAACCAGTACCAGCTATCGGATACCACAAGTTTGTATCTCCCAAAGTCAAAATCAGTACCAGCTATCGGATACCACAGGTTTGTGTCTCCCAAAGTCAAAACCAGTACCAGCTATCGGATACCACAAGTTTGTATCTCCCAAAATCAAAACCAGTACCAGCTATCGGATACCACAAGTTTGTATCTCCAAAAGTCAAAACCAGTACCAGCTACCGGATACCACAAGTTTGTCTCTACCAAAGTCAAAACCAGTACAAACCACCGGATACCACAAGTTTGTATCTCCAAAAATCAAAACCAGTACCAGCTATCGGATACCACAAGTTTGTGTCTCCCAAAGTCAAAACCAGAACCAGCTATCGGATACCACAAATTTGTGTCTCCCAAAATCAAAACCAGTACCAGCTATCGGATACCACAAGTTGTATCTCCCAAAGTCAAAACCAGAACAAACTATCGGATACCACAAGTTTGTGTCTCCCAAAGTCAAAACAAGTACCAGCTATCGGGTACCACAAGTTGTATCTCTCAAAATCAAAATCAGTACAAAACATGAACTTACTGTCTACTCTAGATAAAGCTAGGTACCTTACGATATAAGCGTACTAGCGATTAGTACCTTCCGAGGGTCAAGCTCTCCTAGGATACACGTCACACATGTTAACGCAATTACATCTACTGATACAGTTTTTTCAAAAGTAATAAAAAAAAACACGGCACCAGGTGGCTACATTCCGGCCTTTTAGGAAATTAATGGACCAAAAGCGAAAGTTACAAATATGCATTGATTATCCTAGATACAAAACTGGTCATGCTTAATTTTTGCATTTGTTATTGTGGAAAAATACCCCGGAACAAAAAACATCAAGTTTATTTTATTATTTAACCACTTGCTTGTCTAAATGATGTCAAAAGGTATTAAATTCTTCCTATGACTTGTTTTAATTAAGTGGATTTTTTTTGTTTATACCTAGTATACCAAATTACTATCGTAGGTAGTTATATAATGAAAAGTCTGTCACATCAACTAAGATCAATATACATTTTTAATCGAAATGAAAAGAGTCTGCGTCCTATCTATCATATATCCATATCACCTATGTAAGTGACAAGTATGGCCCTGGTTCACTGATATATTGAACATTCCAGCAATACCGTAGTTTGTCGCATTTGATTTGTTATTCTAGGGCTTGCTCTGAATATCGAGATTTTCGTGATAGATGTCAACTCCAGACGAACAAACTTACGGCACAGGGATTCCAGAGATGAAGGTTGATGAAGACTATGGGCAAGTTTTATGGTCGTCATCTTGATCTTATCGAGAAATATTTTGTACTTTTATGATGGTCTCCAGGTAAATCTCTTATTTGTCCATATGCTACCTCTGGTTTAATTGATTTTGAGCTCGGATTATGGTTTCTTGACGCTTTGGTATTATCTGATTTTTGCTATGATCGTCATTTTTCTCTCCTTGAGATATAGTTTGTATCTTTGTGCAATATGAAGATGGGCGTTTTTTAAGTAAGCTTATCAATGTGCTCACTTGTTGTGATTGACAATGATGACGCGGTTTTCACTTTAAGGACTTGCTGCTGACCTGGATGTGACCAAGATTTACATGGCATTTAATCGATGTTGAGTTCGGATTATGGTTTTGTTGACGCTTCGATATTCTCTGATTTTTTAAGCCTAGCATTGGACTCTCCTTTAAAGCAGTTGAATTCGTTGGCCTGTATAATATTTTTGTTTATCTTAAGATGAAGGTTTAAGCTTTATACTGGCAAAATTGTAATAAAACGTGCAATAAACCCACAAAAAATGGAGGAAATGTTGTTATTTTTATCAATAACGAGTACGTCATTCATATCATAAATCGTATCATTACGCAAAGGCAAATCTGTCGAAGGATGACGTCACACATATTCTTAAAACAATGGTCTACTGTTTGTTTCACTGTTTACCAGAGTATTGGTCACAAGGACACGCTCTAACTAGGTCAATGACATAAAGGTAGCACTTGGTTTTCCCTACTTTCTATTCATATCCAATTAAACGTTTTACATGCCATGGTCAAAGGATCAAGGGGTACACAACAATAGTCTGATTGTAGAACACAGTACTAAAATGTCCAAACATCTCACAGGGCGGATTGTTTATATCCATTGTTTGTGTGGGCGGTTGTTTCAAACGTCGTTATATTGTGATGGGTCTGAAATGATCACGTCAATCATCACTCTTCCTCATTACGAGGAAATCAAATTAACTGAAGAGTCCTAGGAGGACGAAACAGCGTTATGGTGCAATTGAATTCACTTTTTCAGCATACTGTATCTATAACAAAATTTAAAAGGTGCAGCACATGTGTGTGTTACGTCATCTCTCATACAACAATACAGGGTGAATATGATAAACACACTGATAGTGTCCAGTTGTGTGTGTAAAACTGACAGTGTATGTTGTGTGTGTAACACTGACAATGTATGTTGTGTGTGTGACACTGACAGTACCTGTTGTGTGTGTAACACTGAAAATATATGTTGTGTATGTATCACTGACAGTGTATGCTGTGTGTGTAACACTGACGTGTGTATGTTGTGTGTGTAACACTGACATGTGTATGTTGTGTGTGTAACACTGACAGTGTCTGTTGTGTGTGTAACACTAACAGTGTCTGTTGTGTGTGTAACACTGACAGTGCCTGTTGTGTGTGTAACACTGACAGTGTCTGTTGTGTTTGAAACACTGACAGTGTCTGTTGTGTGTGTAACACTAACAGTGCCTGTTGTGTGTGTAACACTAACAGTGTCTGTTGTGTGTGTAACACTGACAATGTATGTTGTGTGTGTAACACTGACAGTACCTGTTTTGTGTGTAACACTGACAGTGTCTGTTGTGTGTGTAACACTGACTGTGTATGTTGTGTATGTAACACTGACAGTGTCTGTTGTGTGTGTAATGCTGACTGTGTATGTTGTGTATGTAACACTGACAGTGCCTGTTGTCTGTGTAACACTGACTGTGTATGTTGTGTGTGTAACACTGACAGTGTCTGTTGTGTGTGTAACACTGACAGTGTCTGTTGTGTGTGTAACACTGACAGTTCCTGTCGTGTGTGTAACACTGACAGTGTCTGTTGTGTGTGTAACACTGAGAGTGTGTGTTGTGTGTGTAGAGTGTGACGTAAAGGCTGAACACACTGACTGTATCCAGTGTAGTCTATTGTTGAAAAGGAATAGATAATATAGACTAACCGTGTTCAGTCTTCTGGTTTTTACTAGGCAATTAGCTTCAGTTGCCTTTGTTGAAGAAGTCTTTAAATTTAAACACAAAAAAACGAACAATAGCCAATAACGATGTTAAGCTTACATCATATCAAGACAAAAACAGGAGCGCGGATATGAGATATAAAGCATCTATGATGGCTACGGTATAAGATTTAACGTCTATAATGGTTACGATATAAGATTTAACGTCTATGATAGCTACGATATAAGATTTAACGTCTATGATGGCTACGATATAAGATTTAACGTCTATGATGGCTACGATATAAGATGTAACGTCTATGATGGTTACGATATAAGATTTTACGTCTATGATGGCTACGATATAAGATTTAACGTCTATGATGGCTACGATATAAGATTTAACGTCTATGATGGCTACGATATAAGATGTAACGTCTATGATGGTTACGATATAAGATTTTACGTCTATGATGGCTACGATATAAGATTTAACGTCTATGATGGCTACGATATAAGATTTAACGTCTATGATGGCTACGATATAAGATTTAACGTCTATGATGGCTACGATATAAGATTTAACGTCTATGATGGTTACGATATAAGATTTAACGTCTATGATGGCTACGATATAAGATTTAACGTCTATGATGGTTACGATATAAGATTTAACGTCTATGATGGCTACGATATAAGATTTTACGTCTAAGATGGCTACGCACATGTCCTTTCCGCTTCTACATTAGTTAAGACATTTTGGATTCCTCCCTTTGGCCCTTAGCATGACTAAAGAGTCCTAGGAGGACGAAACAGCTGTATGATGCAGTTTAATTCATTTTTCGTCATACTGTATCAATTACTAAATTCAAGAGGTGCAGCATATGTATGTGTTACGTCATCTCATAAATCTGTAGGGATGCGACGTGATTTGGATTACATGGATCTGTATCTGTGGTGTACGTGTTACTTAAATGTACATAAATCATAAATAGCTGTATCCGTTACAACTACTATAGGAACACGCTTAGATGTCAGTCTAACGTAAATTCCTCTGGTGTTATGAGCAACCTACAGAATATCAAACATCAGCCGCCAATCACTCATTTTACCTACATAACCTTGATTTAATTTCCTCTTTTTTCTGTTTCAGATTTATTTAATTCTAGCTTATGATTGTATTTCCTGGTATAATTCGACGTTTGAGGAAAATTAAACCCACTACGTTGTATAACACCAGGAACATCGTGTAAACGTCGATCTTCACAATCCACTGTCATCTTTCTCTCCTTGATCGCTCTGTCACGCAATCCATATGAGCTCATCATACTTGTGATTGGAATGTGACAGTGCTGAATCAACAAGTTGGTCTAGCGTTGATACGTGTGATTCCTGTTGTATTCGATTAGTCGCATCACTTCTGCTTAACGTTTACTTTAAAAGATGACGTAACACACACACATGCTGCACCTTTTGAATTTAGTAATAGATAGAGTATGCCGAAAACAATTAATTTACCTGCAGCACACAGCTATCCCGTTCTTCTATGACTCGTCAATGATGCTAGGGGTCATAAGGTGGGAATCGCAACCTTCTAAACTAATGTAGAATACGTGACGTGAAGGTCTGGCCAGTTCATTAAACCTGTCTTTGTCTCATTTTTAAGTTTTCAATTGTTTCCATGTTAATCTGTTTTTTTCGTCCAGTTGTTGTCTTAGATTTATCGAATTCGAGTACGCGTTCTGGCTTAGATAATATTTTGATATCTTTTCTTGGTGTTTTTGGTTTTTGGTTAATCAAAATAAATACTAAAGCGTCAACAAAACCATAATCAAAAATCGAAATCATTTAAACTAAAGGCAAACAATGAACAAAGGAAAGATTGCCATGGCGACCATCGAAAAAGTACAATGGAATAAGACAAGGTGTTCCGGAGGGGTAAGCGTCTTGTTCTTCATCGACGACACCCGCCATGCAAATCTTGGTCACATCCAAGTAAGCATCAATCCTCAAAATATTAACCGAGTCATCATTGTCAATCACAACAAGTAAGCACACTAATAACAAACTCTAAAACGTCCATCTTCATATCACACAAAGACAGATAGAATACCATTTAAAGACGTTTTCTTAGCTCACTATTGCGAAAATAAAACTTTATAATACTTAGTGTGTATTGCGGTGTATGTTTGCCATTAAGACAGCTCTGGTACCACAAGAGGGGCCGCGGTGGCCGAGTGGTTAAAGTGTCTCAAATTCTACCTCTAGCCCTCCACCTCTGCGTTGCAAGTTCGAAACTTACGTCGGGAAGTTGCAAGGTACTGACCGTAAGTCGGTGGTTTTTCTCCGGGTACTCCGGCTTTCCTCAACCTCCAAACCCTGACAGTCCTTAAATGAACCTGGCTGTTAAAAGGACGTTAAAACAAACCAAAACCAAGCCAAACTAAACCAAACAAAAGGTACCCCAAGAAAGTATTTAGTAACAGCTGTCGTATTGTACCAGTACCTAATAAGGATATCTAATATGAGTTGTTTATGGACTAGTAACATATTAATAGGAAACCAAACCGTCTTTCCAATCAATACAATAACATAAACTTATAGCCTTCGAATCCACGGCTCATCACGATCACAGCCTGTTTAGCATCGTATTATTGCACGCCTCGTGATGTCACTTGTCAAATCGAGATAAGTGATTCACTCACGAAATATTTTACTTAAATTGGGCTCTTTGATCTCTTTTACTTCGGTTTTATCTAATATTAAACGCACAATCTGCGCTCTGATGTTAATCAGAGAATATCGAAGCGTAAACAAAGCATAATCCTTAAACTACGGACAAACATGATCAAGGGGAAATATTTATGAGGGGACCCTTGAATAGTTTTAAGAAAATAAAACCAGGTGTTCCGGAAGACTTTTATATTAGGAAGAGATCGATGTTGGTTGTGTTCGTCAACTAGGATATTACCTCGAGTGTTGTGATCCCCAAATCTTACAACAAAGGTAAATGGTACCTATTCTCCCACCCGACTGGTTTTAATCGAGAGATGCAGGCTGATCAGTACAATTAGCAGTTTTACATGTATGAACGCAATCTTTGTTCCATTTTGAAATATTTTGTATCTTTGTGTGATACGATGAAGGGCGATTTTGAGTGTTTCATTTATATGCTTACTTGTTGTGATTGAGAATGATGACTCGGTTCTCTCTTTGAGGACTTGATGTTTACTTGGATATGACAAAGATTTACATGGCGGGGGTCGTCGATGAAGCAGAAGACGTTTACTCTACAGAACACCTGGTTTTATTCTCTTGTACTTTTGCAAGGGTCTCCATGTGAATCTTTCCTTTGTTGATATTTTGCCCCTGGTTTAATCGATTTTGGGTTTGGATTATGGTTTTGTTGACGCTTTGGTATTCTCTTATTTATTTACACCTGTAGTAGAATATCTTACTCACGTAGTAGAATATTTTACAGTTGTAGTAGAATATGTTTCACATACAGTAGAATAGTTTTCACCTGTAGTAGAATATTGTACACATGTAGTAGACTATTTTACACCCGTAGTTGAATATGGTACACCAGTAGTAGAATATTTCACACCTGTAGTAGAATTATCATCATGTCACGCTGATATTCTCTCGAACCCCATACTTTTTATCACAAAGTAATGTAATGCTCGTCAAAGGTTACAGCTACAGCATTATCTTTATTGTTAGAACACTTACATGTGAGGAGCAAACGTATGTCGAACTCAGTTGTCTTACAGTAGGGCAGATATGACCAAAGTAAAGAAAAAACATGACTTTTTTCCTCGCGTAAATATATCACTTCTAAACACACATAATTGCCACTAAAACTTTTTAGAAAGAACAAGAGCAATTAATTAAATGTTATGTGTCACTTGTGTTTTGGGAAGAAAGTATTAAGACGTTACATACTATGTATATCGAATTGCGTTTTAGAACGACGGCTGATGCAATGTGAGGTTTGGAACATTTTAAACATCGTTTTGTTTTTGTGCAATTTGTGGTCTTCAACCATAAACAACCAAAAATGGGGGTCACCGGCTCCGTATAGGTGCGTTAATGGTAAATCGACTTCAATGATTCACTTTAGAAATCGACATCGCAATCTTATCTTGATATTCTGCACGTAATAAGGACACATGGGATCCGCTAATACGACAAAGCTCACACGTCACGTGTGCTAGCTGTTAACGACACGTGATGTGTGTGCTGCGTTCACAGAGGTGTGGAGGTGACGTTGCTTCGTTCACAGAGGTGGGGGAGATGACGTTGCTGTGTTCACAGATGTGGGGGTGGTGACGTTGATGCGTTCACAGAGGTGGGGTGGTGACATTGATGCGTTCACAGAGGTGGGGGTGGTGACATTGATGCGTTCACAGAGGTGGGGGTGGTGACATTGATGTGTTCACAGAGGTGAGGGTGGTGATGTTGCTGTGTTCACAGAGGTGGGGGAGGTAACGTTGCTGCGTTCACAGAGGTGGGGGATGTAACGTTGCTGTGTTCACAGAGGTGGGAGTGGTAACGTTGCTGTGTTCACAGAGGTTGGTTTGATTCGGACATAGGAAATCACTACAGCTAAAGTCATAAAGAAACAGAGAAAATATCCATATCTCACTGGGGTGGTTTATCAGAGAGGTCAGGAAATATATATATACCTTACTGGAGTAAGATCATCAGTAAAGATCTTTTGACAAACATTCCATTACCAAATTTGTTAAAACTGAAACCGAAGATTTGTGTCAACTCGGTATGACAAAGCACATATTTTACATATGTGAGCTAATAAAGACCCATCAGTTAATGAATATTCATGTGGTATTCCAAATTCCCCATTAATACTGTCTGATATATCATATTTATTTGTTTGATAGGACAGCCTTTAGACATTCCAGAAGGAAAACTGTTATTCCATTACGACTTATATAACACAGTGCTTCATTATAAACAATCCTCGTCTAGGAACATCACAGCGAGAATAGAAACTCATGAATATTCAAATGTGTTGTTTTTTTTATCACTATAGGTGCTTGTGTTTCCTTACCTGTAAACATTATACGTCATAAATACGTCAACGCTAACAATTCTTTTTTCAATTTACAGAAGGCCAAAGAAAATTACAATTGAGCGGTATATCTCTGTCATTCCATCCACTCCGTTTTGGTATGGTTAGGATTGTTTGACGTCTTATTAAACAGCCAGGTTCATTAAAGGACCTGCCAGGTTTTCGAGGTGGAGGCAAGCCGGAGTACCCGGAGAAAAACCATCGACCTACGGTCAGTAATTGGCAACTGCCGTATGTCGGATTCGCACTTGCATCCCAGAGGTGATGATAGAATGTCGGTACACCTTAACCACTCGGCCACCGCGGCCCAGAGGTGGAGGCTAGTGGTAGAATGTCGGGACACCTTAACCACTCGGCCACCACGGCCTAGAGGTGGAGGGATAGTGGTAGAATGTCGGGACACCTTAACCACTCGGCCACCACGGCCCAGAGGTGCAGGGTTAATGATAGAATGTCGGGACACCTTAACCACTCGACCACCACGGCCCAGAGGTGCAGGGCTAATGATAGAATGCCGGGACACATTAACCACTCGGCCACCGCGGCCCAGAGGTGGAGGGCTAGTGGTAGAAAGTCGGGACACCTTAAGCACTCGGCCACAGCGCCCCAGAGGTGGAGGGCTAGTGGTAGAAAGTCGGGACACCTTAACCACTCGGCCACAGCGCCCCAGAGGTGGAGGGATAGTGGTAGAATGTCGGGACACCTTAACCACTCGGCCACAGCGGCTCAGAGGTGGAGGGATAGTGGTAGAATGTCGGGACACCTTAACCACTCGGCCACCGCGGCCCAGAGGTGGAGGGCTAGTGGTAGAAAGTTGGGACACCTTAACCACTCGGCCACCGCGGCCCAGAGGTGGAGGGCTAGTGGTAGAAAGTTGGGACACCTTAACCACTCGGCCACAGCGCCCCAGAGGTGGAGGGATAATGATAGAATGTCAACTCAGCATTTAAAACAACCTGTGTCGGCTGACGTTTCAAGTTTCAAGAAATGACGTCATCTCAATGCGATATTTAATTATGTGACTTTATTAATGCTTTTTAGTGACTTTTGACTGTACATTATTTCTTGATGCAACAATTTCTATCGATTTAATTTAGTTGTTTGTATTAAACATAAACTAGTTATACAGTGTAGTTATTAGTTAAATATAAAAAAAAATATTTGAGAATTAAATATTTCACTTTAAAGTTGCACCATTGAGCAATTATGCTTATTTCTTGATCCCAATTAGTGCGAAAAAAAGTGATTTTCCAAAGTTAGATTTGGTAGACTTTTTTCTGTGACAGTATAGGTATCCGCCATTCCAAAAATATGAAAATAAATTCTGTTGCAATTTTGTCCCGGTTAGGCCTATATTTTGGCTAATTTGATTGGACTATAAATTTCAACTGCCATTTCACATTGATAATGACTACCAGATCCTGGACACGCCCTTTGAACTGTTGTGACGTTCTTACTAGACTGTTTTTTGTATTAAATTTATTTTGATACATTTTTGTAATTGATAATTTCTCAAGAAAATCTTCTTTACTATAAACTGTTGCATCGTCAGTATCAAATTGTAAAATTATCATTATTGATAGCATTTTTATTGCAGATATCTATATATTCAGAGAAACCTACCTCGGCCCTTATTATGTTGTAAACATCGATCGTCAAGTTATCTCAGATAAAACAATGCCATCAAAGTCCAGACACGAAAACAGGACAAAGAAAAAACAAAATGTTCAATCTGAGAAAAAACACCGACCAACGGCCAGTACTTACATGTGGAAAAAACATCCAAATATGACACTATTCTGAGATGTAAATATCTAATTAAAAACACAAATTGACAACTTAGGGAATGAGAAACTACAGTTACACCTATTTTCATTTATAATAACGTAAAAAGGATATATAATAGCCACTTGTCGTTTTTATTACGTGGATGTGCATATAAGGATCATAAACGCCACAGCTGTGAGTGTGAGTGAGTAATCCGCTGATCCCTCCTACAGACACCTTCTGCATTCCTTATAGACATAACATATCCTGGCAGGTATAGCGCATCACTGTCGGATTCCGTTAGACCGATATAACTGAGGTTCCATTTAAAGGTGACTCTGATAAATAAAATGTCCCTTTAGGTCGCTTAAGTACATTAATATCGTCTATATATCTCGTCAAACTATACACTTCACTTATTTGGTATTTTAGTCATAGCCGCTGATTGACAATTTTAATAAAAAAAAATGTTTCTGATATTGATACGGCCTATTTACATATACGGCTATTTATACATGTATATATAATATTGTACGAACACAGAAATAGCCCAACTAGAGTGTTTGTGAGTCAGAGCCTATTTACCGTTCCGGGTCACCTGGTTCTGATTCTGGCCTTGATGGAGGTTCATAATGTCATTTGTTTTTATTATGGCGTCCGCTTGGTTAGTGTTTTTCTAACATGTCGGAAATCTAACTGTGTCATAGTGTAATGAAGCTTTGTTACTCGCTACCTGACAGTGTACACAAGTTAAATAATCTTGACGGATGTGTTTAACAGTAGCTGTATAAGCCAGCAAAACTTTCACCGTATGAAAACCGAAACGTCAACAAAACCATAATCCACCCTAACAATTGATTAAACAAGAAGCAAAATATAAACAAAGGAATCATTTACAAGGAGACAAAAGTACAAGATAATACGAGCAGGTTGTCCGAAAGATAAGCGTGAGTGTAAATCTAGGTCCAAGAAAATAGCAAGTCCTCCAAGTGAGAATTCGGGCATCATCTCCAATCACAACAGTAGCAATATTAAGCATATTACGGTCACTTTCATAACCGTACAGGGATGTTTCTTAATGCTACAAAGATTGCGACCATAAAACTTGCTCGTAGTCATCACCCTGCATCTCACGAATCCATGTTTCGTAAGTTTGTTCGACATCTATCACGAAATCTCGATAGTCAAAGCAAGCCCTAGAATAACGAAACATGCTGTGACATGTTATCAACATAGGTTGGAAAACCAGGGAACTAGTAAGCTCTCCGTGTTGGCCATAGTTTGAGTAAAGGTCGAGGCAAGCAGCTGATATAGAAGAGTCTGTTATGTCCTTGATTTCAAGTTCAGAAAGGTACATATACATTGTACGATCGACTAGGTCAGCAAACTTCTTACAGAAGATCAAAAAACTACAAACTTTTAAGGTATATCATACAAACACATCAAAGAGATTGTCGACTAGGATTTCAATCATTCGTACCACTAGTATATCTTCTGCCGATTTCACCAGAGATTCTGTTGTGCTTTCCACGAGAAATTTTCTGTATCTTTGTGTAATATGAAGATTGACGTTTTTGAGTTTATGGTTTTGTTGATGCTTTGGTATTCTCTGATTTTTTTGCTTATTAGTATGCTTACTTGTTGTGATTGATAATGATGACTCGGTTCTCATTTTGAGGATTCATGCTTATCTGGATGTGACCAAGATTTACATGGCGGGTGTCGTTGATGAAGCAGAAAACAATTACTCTTCCGGAACACCTGGTCTTCTTCGCTTGTGCTTTTACGAAAATCTCCATGTAAATATTTCCTTTGTTCCAATTTGCCTCAAGTTTAATCGATTTTGAGTTCGGATTATGGTTTTGTTGACGCTTTGGTATTCTCTGATTTTTTATAGACAACACATCGTCGATAAACCTGTATTTGTAATCTGCCTTGAAAAGCTCCTCAACAAATTTAGCCTCGCATGGAAACAAAAACAAGTCAGCTAAGGGTGGGATTATACAGAACTAGTTTAAATTTACTTCTAAATTCATAAATTAAAGGCGTTTTACACACCTGACACTTACTTTTACATTAGTTTAGAAATTTTGGATTCTCACCTTTTAGTCTCTAGCATTACTGAAAAGTCCTTGAAGGACGAAACAGCTGTATGGTGCAGTTCAATTAGTTTTTTCGGCATACTGTATCTATTACTAAGTTTTAAAATTGCAGCATATGTGTGTGTTACATCATCTCCCATGGGAATTGCAACAGTCTGCTGGAAAACATTTCCTCCAAACGATGACGTAACAGACACACATGCTGAACGTTTTAGATTTAGTTATAGATATAGTATGCCGAAAAAATGAATAAACTACATCATATAAACACATCAAAGAGATTGTCGACCAGGATTTCAATCATTCGTACCACTAGTATATCTTCCTACGATTTCATCTGAGCTTCTGTTGTGTTTTCCACGAATGATGTACCAAGATAACTCACAACCACATCTTTGTATCGCCGTCCACTTTACTTGGGAACTAAAGCTCTCGCAATGAGACACCATGAAGCCTAAGTTCATATCTTTATTGTGTTTTCTACTTCAGAAACAAAATCATATTATTTCAATATATAAACATGGAAATGCATGTCTGTCTTTTATCAAAACCAACACCAATCGAATGGTAGTCAGCATTATCGCTCAGTTCTGCTCGATATATATGCAGCCTCCTGTTTAACCTATCATACCTGAGATTATCGCCCAGTTCTGGTAAATATATATTCAGTGTCCTGATTAACCTATCATATCTGAGATTATCGGCCAGTTCTGGTCGATACATATTCAGCGCCTTGATTAACTTATCATACCTGAGATTATCGCCCGGTTCTGGTCGATACATATGCAGTGTCTTGTTTAACCTATCATACCTGAGATTATTGCTCAGTACTGGTAGATATATATTTAGTGTCCTGATTAACCTGTCATACCCGAGATTATCGCTCAGTTCTGGTCGATATATATTCAGTGCCTTGTTTAACCTATCATACCTGAGATTATTGCTCAGTACTGGTAGATATATATTCAGTGTCTTGATTAACCTATCGTACATGAGATTATCGCCCGGTTCTGTTCGATACATATTCAGTGTTTTGATTAACCTATCGTACATGAGATTATCGCCCAGTTCTGTTCGATACATATTCAGTGTCTTGATTAACCTATCATACATGAGATTATCGCCCAGTTCTGTTCGATACATATTCAGTGTTTTGATTAACCTATCATACATGAGATTATCGCCCGGTTCTGTTCGATACATATTCAGCCTCCTGATTAACCTATCATACCTGAGATACTCACACGTTTTGAATCCCTGAAATGTGTTATAGCAAAAACAGCGGTTAGATTGGTCTCGTGAAAACGAACTTTGATGATTAAAATGGAGCGACATCTTACTTTAAAGCCTGTCGGTTTGTTTATTTTGTTTTTCGTTATATGACTGCGATTTTCTTTTGGTGTACCTCAAAGAACCGAGCTAGCCTGCCTCTCTCGTCGCCAAGCACAGCCTTCAAGGTCGCAATAACAAATCCCAGAGGTCTTGAGAACTAAGGTAAGTGTAACGTCCTCGTAGATCGAATCTAGGCTAGTGGATAATTTTGTATAATTGCATTATCATTCCCATGTCACGTTCCATTGTGTCGCTGCAATATTTTGTCTTTGTCAAGGCTTACCTTATTTCATTTTATTCATTGTCACTTAAAGGTGTTATATTTTTGTATTTTAATTTATTCTGGTCAGGTTATAAATACTCATATTTCACTTCCTTTACTGTTTCAACATGGTGCAATACGTTTGAATGTTTTGACCCAAGTTCTTCAGACGAAGCAAATATGGACGCTTTCTCTCGCTTCTTTAAATTATAATATTATAATATCGGAAATATGTAAATGATTGTTATTATACAAATGGCAATGTTATGCTGAGCAAAGGAAATTGGAAAACAAAAGCCGGACTATTTTTTATGAACATTTCTTTATTACAATAAACACATTAACTTGTAAATCAATGTACATTTTATTTTTCAAGATGTCGACAATCTGAAACAATGAACATTCTATAAATAAAGACTGTTCTTCTAATAACCTTAACGTAATCAGTATTATCTGGTAACAAGTAATTGTGCGTTAACAAGTAATACGAGTGATGAATACATCCATTGCTAGATCGCCAGCTAACACTGGCATCCATTTGCTACCTAGCGGTCGCACTGGCGTCAGTTAGATACCTAGCTGTCGAATTGGCATCGGTTCGCTACCTAGCTGTCGTTATAGCGCCAGCTAACACTGGCATCGGTTCGCTACCTAGCTGTCGTTATAGCGCCAGCTAACACTGGCATCAGTTCGCTACCTAGCTGTCGTTATAGCGCCAGCTAACACTGGTATCGGTTCGCTACCTAGCTGTCGTTATAGCGCCAGCTAACACTGGCATCGGTTCGCTACCTAGCTGTCGTTATAGCGCCAGCTAACACTGGCATCGGTTCGCTACCTAGCTGTCGTTATAGCGCCAGCTAACACTGGCATCGGTTCGCTACCTAGCGGTCGTAATAGCGCCAGCTAACACTGGCATCGGTTCGCTACCTAGCGGTCGTAATAGCGCCAGCTAACACTGGCATCAGTTCGCTACCTAGCGGTCGTAATAGCGCCAGCTAACACTGGCATCGGTTCGCTACCTAGCGGTAGTAATAGCGCCAGCTAACACTGGTGTCAGTTAGCTACCTAGCTGTCGAACTGGCATCAGTTCGCTTACTAGCGGTCGTTATAGCGTCAGCTAACACTGGCATCGGTTCGCTACCTAGCGGTCGTAATAGCGCCAGCTAACACTGGCATCAGTTCGCTACCTAGCGGTCGTAATAGCGCCAGCTAACACTGGCATCGGTTCGCTACCTAGCGGTCGTAATAGCGCCAGCTAACACTGGTGTCAGTTAGCTACCTAGCTGTCGAACTGGCATCAGTTCGCTTACTAGCGGTCGTTATAGCGTCACCTAAAACTAGCATCAGTTCGCTACCTAGCGGTCGTTATAGCGCCAGCTAACACTGGCATCAGTTCGCTACCTAGCGGTCGTTATAGCGCTAGCTAACACTAGCATCAGTTCGCTACCTAGCGGTGGTTATAGCGCAAGCTAACACTAGCATCAGTTCGCTTGCTAGCGGTCGTTATAGCGCCAGCTTACACTAGCATCAGTTCGCTACCTAGCGCCATCTAGCACTACATCATGGGACCCACTCGCCTTACCTGCCCATCATGTATATTACACGACGTTTACATATCACTGTATTTACTTACTGGTAACAACTTACTACATTCACACTTTCTATAACTAGGAACTTTTAATCACTAAACTTTTTTCTGATTCCAAAAATATATTTTAATCAATGTTAAGCAATTAACTGAATAGTGTAGGTTACACCTCAATCAGGATTAACGCTTATAATATGTGGTACATATGATAGCTATGACATATTTACAAATGCTCAGTAAATAATCTTGTATGTTCACAATCAAATCACATTAACTATAATATAGTTTGTTAATGATACGATACCTCGTACCTGTAAAGTGAGATTTTTTCTAGCTGGATGATTACTGCTCATTCTTACTCAGAATGTATATAACAACTTCCTCATTCAACAGTGATAAACTTTGTAGAAATACATAACACATGTTAAATCAATAGATATAACAAATAAAACATGAAGTGACAGTATATGTTGATGTTGTTGTTGTTTATTGTTTTGTTTTTTGTTGTTTCTTTTTTTTTGTTTTTTAGTATTATTTTTTTTTACTTTAATATTGCAATTCATTTTTATTTTCATTTTTTTTTAATTTATTTTTCTTTTTTTGTAATATTTATGCGGGGGGTTGTTGTTGTAAAAATGCATAAACAAAATGTTCTTATTTATAATATGTGAAAAAAACAAACATATATCATAATAGATCGGATACAGGTAAAATTAAATATTAATAATACTCTTAAGTAAAGGAAAACTAAAACAAATAGTTATAGATAAGATATACATTCACTATAGCAGATAAAGTAGATATTTCTTAATGAAATATATAAACTCTGAAGCGTATTTGTCTTAAAAGAATAGTTATACACTTAACGAGAATACATGGTGCATTTTTTTAAAATTCTTTTCGATTTTTCAGATATTTTCAAAATGTGTTTTGATATTGTTGCAGATACATCTTAAAGAGAAATATCTTTGAACATCACTCTAATAGAAACCACCCCATGTGGAATACAGCACGATGCCAGAAAGCTTACAAGAGCATCGAATAATGTCACATTATAACGACACTTCTGGATAAAAATATATTTCAAAAGCAAAAGGAGATTTCGTGTTTTTTTTATCAGCGTACAGCATTGACGCCCAGATCAAGCTTGCTTAATGAGAAAATGTCGTGAAAAGGGTGAAAATTAATTAACTATTTTGACAGCGTTGTTCAATCCTTTCGCTCACGAAATAACCTTAACGTAATCAGTATTATCTGGTAACAAGTAATTGTGCGTTAACAAGTAATACGAGTGATGAATACATCCATTGCTAGATCGCCAGCTAACACTGGCATCCATTTGCTACCTAGCGGTCGCACTGGCGTCAGTTAGATACCTAGCTGTCGAATTGGCATCGGTTCGCTACCTAGCTGTCGTTATAGCGCCAGCTAACACTGGCATCGGTTCGCTACCTAGCTGTCGTTATAGCGCCAGCTAACACTGGCATCAGTTCGCTACCTAGCTGTCGTTATAGCGCCAGCTAACACTGGTATCGGTTCGCTACCTAGCTGTCGTTATAGCGCCAGCTAACACTGGCATCGGTTCGCTACCTAGCTGTCGTTATAGCGCCAGCTAACACTGGCATCGGTTCGCTACCTAGCTGTCGTTATAGCGCCAGCTAACACTGGCATCGGTTCGCTACCTAGCGGTCGTAATAGCGCCAGCTAACACTGGCATCGGTTCGCTACCTAGCGGTCGTAATAGCGCCAGCTAACACTGGCATCAGTTCGCTACCTAGCGGTCGTAATAGCGCCAGCTAACACTGGCATCGGTTCGCTACCTAGCGGTAGTAATAGCGCCAGCTAACACTGGTGTCAGTTAGCTACCTAGCTGTCGAACTGGCATCAGTTCGCTTACTAGCGGTCGTTATAGCGTCAGCTAACACTGGCATCGGTTCGCTACCTAGCGGTCGTAATAGCGCCAGCTAACACTGGCATCAGTTCGCTACCTAGCGGTCGTAATAGCGCCAGCTAACACTGGCATCGGTTCGCTACCTAGCGGTCGTAATAGCGCCAGCTAACACTGGTGTCAGTTAGCTACCTAGCTGTCGAACTGGCATCAGTTCGCTTACTAGCGGTCGTTATAGCGTCACCTAAAACTAGCATCAGTTCGCTACCTAGCGGTCGTTATAGCGCCAGCTAACACTGGCATCAGTTCGCTACCTAGCGGTCGTTATAGCGCTAGCTAACACTAGCATCAGTTCGCTACCTAGCGGTGGTTATAGCGCAAGCTAACACTAGCATCAGTTCGCTTGCTAGCGGTCGTTATAGCGCCAGCTTACACTAGCATCAGTTCGCTACCTAGCGCCATCTAGCACTACATCATGGGACCCACTCGCCTTACCTGCCCATCATGTATATTACACGACGTTTACATATCACTGTATTTACTTACTGGTAACAACTTACTACATTCACACTTTCTATAACTAGGAACTTTTAATCACTAAACTTTTTTCTGATTCCAAAAATATATTTTAATCAATGTTAAGCAATTAACTGAATAGTGTAGGTTACACCTCAATCAGGATTAACGCTTATAATATGTGGTACATATGATAGCTATGACATATTTACAAATGCTCAGTAAATAATCTTGTATGTTCACAATCAAATCACATTAACTATAATATAGTTTGTTAATGATACGATACCTCGTACCTGTAAAGTGAGATCTTTTTCTAGCTGGATGATTACTGCTCATTCTTACTCAGAATGTATATAACAACTTCCTCATTCAACAGTGATAAACTTTGTAGAAATACATAACACATGTTAAATCAATAGATATAACAAATAAAACATGAAGTGACAGTATATGTTGATGTTGTTGTTGTTTATTGTTTTGTTTTTTGTTGTTTCTTTTTTTTTGTTTTTTAGTATTATTTTTTTTTACTTTAATATTGCAATTCATTTTTATTTTCATTTTTTTTTAATTTATTTTTCTTTTTTTGTAATATTTATGCGGGGGGTTGTTGTTGTAAAAATGCATAAACAAAATGTTCTTATTTATAATATGTGAAAAAAACAAACATATATCATAATAGATCGGATACAGGTAAAATTAAATATTAATAATACTCTTAAGTAAAGGAAAACTAAAACAAATAGTTATAGATAAGATATACATTCACTATAGCAGATAAAGTAGATATTTCTTAATGAAATATATAAACTCTGAAGCGTATTTGTCTTAAAAGAATAGTTCTACACTTAACGAGAATACATGGTGCATTTTTTTAAATTTCTTTTCGATTTTTCAGATATTTTCAAAATGTGTTTTGATATTGTTGCAGATACATCTTAAAGAGAAATATCTTTGAACATCACTCTAATAGAAACCACCCCATGTGGAATACAGCACGATGCCAGAAAGCTTACAAGAGCATCGAATAATGTCACATTATAACGACACTTCTGGATAAAAATATATTTCAAAAACAAAAGGAGATTTCGTGTTTTTTTTATCAGCGTACAGCATTGACGCCCAGATCAAGCTTGCTTAATGAGAAAATGTCGTGAAAAGGGTGAAAATTAATTAACTATTTTGACAGCGTTGTTCAATCCTTTCGCTCACGAAAACCAGGCTGATAAAGCAGTCTGTATGGTTTTGTACGAAATCATATATTTAATAGAAAATCAGCGGAAGCAGTAAGGACAAGAGAGACAGCGTTTACTGTAAACCAGCTTATTTTCGCGGCGACTTAATTTCGCGTTTTGTGTAAAACGACTATTTTGCGATAAATTCCGTCTAGTCGTAAGTTCTATGTACAGTACAGTACAATATTCCTACATTTGGCATATCGCTGATGGAAACTCTTTTTTAATCACCTGCGAAACACGCGAAAATTAATCGCACGCGAAAATAAGTTGGATTACAGTATGGAGATATTTCTACCATAGTGAAATGTAAGATAGATACATCGTCTACATTGAAGTATGCACTCTAAAAGAAAAGCATTTTCATTCCATCACAGCTACAGTTTTTTTTATCACTGGATGACCATGGCAATTCAGAATTATATACAAATGTATGTCAAATATTAAAATCAGAACAATATTGACAGTACACATTTGTCAATATAAAAACAAATATCTTTTGGAATGACAGGACGCATTCTTCACTTTCACGTCTCTTACATGTACATACACAACAAATCAGAATTTCAAATAATAAACCCCACCCTCAATTCAGCTATATATAACTGTCTTATTATATTAATTGTTACAACACCGCCATCCTACCCTCTTTTACATGTGCTTTTGTGGTGTATCGACCGACAACACGGGGCTCCTGTGAGCAACACAAATTCATCATTACATCTTGTAAACAGATGCCCATATTTCATTGCCAGCACTACATCAGCTTTACCACTGATACATACCTGCATCTTCTCACCTCAGTCTACATGGTGAGTACGAAGGAGAAGTACCATGAGTATACAGTAGTACACTACTGATGTCCCAGTCGGAAACTGTTTGACTTTTTTCTGTAACAGTTTGAGTGACCGAGAATCAATCTAAATATGACGTCAAACTTGGCTTAATTCCAAAACGAATCGAACAGTTCTTGGTTAACGTTATTAGTCTGACAAAAATATTTGTATCCCTTCGACTCGTTTTCCATTCGGTATCATGGTATGTTTTAAATGAATCTTGAATCAAGAGAAATCATCTAAACTCTTTGATATTTTGAAATTTGAAACATCCCTGATACACCTGTCTCTCTTTAACAGCGACGATGGCACATCTCTGTAAGAATCGTTTTAGAATCCAGAAAGAAATTCCTCGCATTGTTATAAAAGTTTATCGATCAAAAGACTTTAAAATGTTATTTAATAGCATATGGGGTCTCCTATTAAAACCCTGAATCTAGTAAGAAAATATACCTTTGTTTGCAAGTCAATGTCTCTCTCAGAATGCACGTTGATTAACCGTCCTCATGCCTTAGCTGCGCCCTTAGGTGCACCATTTTCTTTCTCTTCCTTTTTTTCTGTGTTTACCTTTCCTGTTTCCACGCTCTCCACTTCTGGAACAAATGCAGCGTTCTGGTGTCCTTGACCTGAAATAACGTTAACCTGAGGGACAGGGATACTTCCGGCTCCGTTGCTTGGTAACACGCCGTTAGGGATATAGACAGGCTGCACCACATGGTTTGCATTCTGTGTCGCCATGTTGACGAGAGCGCCGACCAGATCCTTTACAAGGTCGCCATGATTAATTGAAGTTGTCGGCGTGGGTTGCATTTGTATGCCTCCTTGGCAGTCGCTCAAATTGGTCGCACAACTGGTCACACTGCTTTGGCTGGCGGTGCGACCAGCCACATGGCGACTTAACGTCGAGGTTGGCGTCTTCTCTGGTGGACAACAAACAATAAAGCATGGAGCCTTTTCTGCCAGCGCAGCCCGGAAGCGGGGATGACTGAGTGCATACACTAACGGATTATGCATGGCAGATGTTTTGGCCAAAAGGACAGGCAGTTCACTCATGAGGGGTGTGACGAATTCGGGAGATCCATATTGTGCTATCAATGCAATGGTGGCATACGGACTCCAAGAAAGAATGAAGAGTGATATCAACATCAAAGCTATTTTAGCAATTTTCATCTCTGCCTTAGCTTTTTTGTTTTTGTCCGCGTCTTCTGCGTTTAGTTTGTCGGCCATACGCTTCATTTCTTTACCATGAGCCTTGATAGCCTTCAGAATCATGACGTAACAGCCGATGATAATTACAAAAGGCGTTAAAAACCCAAACACGTACATTCCGATGATGAAATATCGGTTGCTGGTGCTTTTGGTAATGTAATCAAAAGTACAGGACGTTTGGAATCCCTCTGGAATGTACGCTCCGAAACCAAATAGAGGTGGAATAGACCATAATACTGACCAGACCCAAACCACCACAATCATGATAAAGGCCTTTTTACGTGTCATGATCCTTGCGGCCTGTAAGGGTTTCGTTATGCAGATGAAGCGGTCGATTGAAATTGCTGCCAACGTGTTGATGGACATAAAACCAAATATTCCGCCTATAAGGCCATACAGTTCACAGGCAACCATTCCAAACACCCACTTTTTGCTAAAGGCGGATATAGATTTTAGGGGAAACCCATTGACGGCCGAAAACGTTAGATCACTCAGTGCCAGGTTCACTATCAACATGTTTGATGGTGTTTTCAACTTTTTGTTTGTTGTAAACATCCAGATGACTAAAATGTTTCCGATGACGCCAGTAATTCCAACAAGTCCGATATATATACCAACGAAGTAATGCCACGAGTCGGACACGGGTGGGAACTGTTTCCAGTGTGGATGGATGAAGTAGTCGTACGTATCATAGAGATGTGTAGTGTTGGTCACTATCTCTGTCACGTGTTCTGGGGACACTGTTACCATGGTAATTCCTCACTAACAGATGTCTATGTTATAATGGTGCGTCGTTTAGGCAACGCTGGCGTCTTGGTCGAGACAGAAAACTCGGTAAATACGTAAAATGTCGTTTCATCAATCAGAGGACAACAGGACGTTTTTACAAAGGCCCTGGACACGCAAGTACTTTATAAGTGTAAAAAAACAGTCATTCGGCAAGCGATGCAATAAAAAACGATAATGCAATGTTTGTCTTGAAGTTTTATGACAGATACAATTCTTTGGTAACAAAAGAAAATCTTAATTGAAATCCAACGGGGAAGAATTGATACACATTCTTGAGATCCTTCCAAGATACCAACGTCTTCAGCGAACTGAAAGTTGAATGTGAAAAAAGACGAAATGTCATGAAGTCCTTCTTGTCTGGTTTGAATTCAACAAGAGAACTGAGATTGGTGTGAAGATGTGTTCGCACTAGACCCGCGGAGATGGGTTTGATGTGGTGATGGTGTCGGTAAGGAGGTGTCTCAATTTATACCCAGACTTCGCGTGCTCAGTCATAAGAGGATCACGACAAGACGGCAAGCTCCCCGACGATCTTTGTCATAACAAATTAATCACTTTTTTCTATCAGGTATCGAAGATGAGGTACGCTCTGCCCATAAACATGGATTACTTGTTCATTTATCAAGTTATATACCTGTGTCCTGACTTTTATCCTCCGTACGTAGGATTCAATTACTCTCTGAATATATCCCAATAGTAATCGGTTGGTCTGTTAGCATTACAGAATATATTTCAATGGTGATCTACGACAAAAATTACCTGTGGAAGGATTGCATCTAATAATTTTGTACTTTTGTAATTAAATGTTAACATATAACAATTAATTAGTAACTATTGCAATCGAAGTTGCGGATTTATTTCCAGATTAATAACCAAAAGTAGGCCTAACCCTTAACAGAAAACAGATTTGGTCGACTTCTCACCGGTGTCCGTGCTAGTTCGGGATAGACTAGGGTAACCAGCACACGCCCACGTCGATTCTGAGTTACTTAGCTTTCAATAAGTTTTCATTTCACGTATCGTAAAGCTATTCGTATCACTACAGCTCTCCTTTCTAGAAAGAAAGCGTCTTATTATTTATCTTCTAATTCTTAAATGCGGCTTATTGCACGTGACTACGAGACACGTTTACGGTGAGGGTTTATATTCTCAATGAAATATTGCGTAATTGCATGTGAGGCTTACACGACTATACGTAATCAATACGAGCTAATTATCATACCAACTCCTGTTTCCTACTAATTAATCTGCAACAGCATATAAACATTTGTCAGATCATTCTCTCGTTAACACTGAAAGCGAACCGGCTCGTACACGGTCGCTTTTCATTTCATAGATATCGAAGAGCTTGTGATATTATGTTAAAGCGCTTCAAAAATATATGTTTCAAAAGTGTGCGAATATTTTAAGAAAAACAGATGGGGAGTCTTGAAACATCTAAATACAACCAAATAACGTGACCAGGACTCCCGGAGATATTTTTAAAGAGACACGTTCGTGTGTGCCGTTGTTCCGGACTACAACTGACATACCTGGAGATTTGATTCCATATAATTTAGAAGATTGTATTTTTAAGTGCGGTGTATTTTGAAGTGCGGTGTATCTTGAAGCGCGGTGTATTTTGAAGGGTGGTGTAAAGCGTTATGGCGAGGGAAGCAGGGACCGTTATATTGTCGGTGGTGGAGGAGGTTACCACCATCAACACTTCCGCCCCTCACCCCTTTGATTCGTACGACTACTATATCCACCCCCACTGGAGACAGTACCCTCCCGTGTCCGACAACTGGCACTACTTCATCGGCCTCTTCATCACTGTGGTGGGCATCAGCGGTGTCATCGGGAACATTGTGGTCATATGGATGTTCAGTTCCACAAAGACCCTGAAAACGCCGTCAAACATGCTGATAGTGAACCTTGCTCTTAGTGATCTTACGTTCTCGGCTGTTAACGGCTTTCCGTTGTTAACTATCTCGGCCTTCAACAAGCGTTGGGTTTTTGGTGACGCAGCGTGCGAGTTTTATGGTCTGATTGGCGGCATCTTTGGTCTCATGTCTATCAACACTTTGGCTATGATTTCTATAGACCGCTATATCTGTATAACTAAACCACTACAGGCAGCCCGACTGATGACTCGCAAAAAGGCGTTCTTCATGATCGTGATTGTATGGTCCTGGGCAGTCGGATGGTCCCTTCTGCCACTCTTCGGTTTAGGAGCATACATTCCCGAAGGTTTTCAAACTTCCTGTACGTTTGACTACCTCACCAAAACAACATCGAATAGAATCTACATCATCGGAATGTATCTCTTCGCTTTTGCATTACCCCTTGTCATCATCATCGCTTGTTATATTGCGATTTTGAAAGCCATCAGAAAACACGCCAAAGAAATGGCAAGCATGGCAGACAAAATGAACGCAGAAGAAGCAGATAAAAAAGAAAAATCGAAAACAGAAATTAAAATAGCAAAAATTGCGATGATGCTTATATCACTGTTCATTTTGTCGTGGAGTCCGTATGCCACCATAGCCTTAATGGCTCAGTTCGGAGACCCGTCATTTGTTACTCCCTTCATGTCGGAGTTACCTGTTATGTTGGCCAAGGCGTCCGCCATGCACAACCCTATAGTGTATGCACTCAGCCATCCTAAGTTTCGTGAAGCTCTTATGAAGAAGGCACCCTGTTTCTTATCATGTTGTGCTCCGTCAGAGAAACCTAAAAAGGAAACCAAACCACCTGTGCCACAAAGACCAGTCATGCATCGTCAGTTAACGCAGACTTTAAGTGACGCGAGTATGTCTAGTGTTCAGACAAATCTCAGTGAATGCTACGAAATGAAAACGGCTAGAGAGCAATGGATTGATTCGGCCGAAATGGTTCGGCAGCTTGTTGGGGTTATTGTAGGCATGGCAACCAAGAAAAGTGCTGATCTTCCACAAAATGGCAAAGTCCCTATGACTGAGGCCGGTCCTTCCACGGAGACAACACAACAACCGGAAGAAGGTGTGTTCACGGTAAACGACGGTAACCTTGACCTTGTGGCTGCTGCAGGTGCCTTGATTGATGCCCTCGGATCTGAGCGCGAGTCTGAGAAATCAATTGATGAGGGGGAGGTAACCACGGATGGTAAGGACAACCCTGCATTTGAGGCCAAGGAGGATGATACACAGGTTTGAAAAAAAGACGGAGACTTTTATTTTGTGGTAAACACATACACGTGTTCATGACATAGTCATCAATGAAAGCTCTCGGATCGGTAGATGAAGTAAGGTTGACAAGTTAGTGACAACCCTGGTACGTAACAGATGTGTTGTTTGTGTGTTATATATTGTATATGATGCTTCACAAGTATACATTCCGAATGACAAGTCAAAACCATATTGGTGTTGACAAGGAATGTTTCAAAACAGCAATGGACAATATCCCCATAGATTAGTGTTAATACAAACAAGTTTTGGTCTGAAAAGTGCCCATCATCACATGCATACTGTCGCGTTACTGGAAATACTCATTACGACCAGGGATAATAGTTATTATCATCTTCCTAATCATGTACGTACGTTTTATATTAAGAATGTATTAAATATGCCCTAGCATTGTAACAGGATATCCGGATGGTTGTGTCGAGAGTCTTGATGATTTCTGTCTCACTGCGGCGTGGGTTTCCAACGTACACAGTAACGTCCCTTGAAACTTGTTTTACTTCTATTTGACAATTAGCTCAATCAGTTCGTGCGACGATGTCGCAATCAAGGACCAGTTGTTTAAAGAGTGATTAGCCAAATAAATTAGCAAAAAGGTTTAATTTACATGTAAAAACGTGGGATTTTACCTATTATAAAAAATTGACAAATGTTGTGAAATTGTGATTTAGCTTACTTTTTTTAACAACTGAGCCCTGGTGTCAAGTTTTTAAATTACAATCTATTCCAGGTCAATTTTTTATTTAGAGCCCTTTAGTTGATAATATTTTGATATATTCCGCAAGGTTAGGTTAATAATATCAAAGCTATAGACATACCAGGTAAACAATCTCCAATACATGGTTTTGTTTCTGTTCGTCGTGTGTCCATCATCTTTGTGAGAAGATCAGTATTACATGTATCTCTATACCGCTACATCTTATGCTGTATATAGTTTAGATATTAGAAAGCATGTTTATCGATTGAAGACGTCATATAATATAGTGTGTTCATAACTCGTACATTATCCTTTCAATATATCTACGGAGTTTACTTTTCCTTAATAAATTATCATGATAATGTAATTTGTGTTTTATTTTGAATTATTACTTCACGAAGCCATTGTGATTTTGGGCCACGATTAACATAACTGATTGTAGATTAATGACATCATTTAATGAAGTATGAAAAATGACGTCAAAAATGATTTGTTATGCTATAAGTTGTAGGCATATAAGTAAAATCAAAACTAATTTACTGTTTGCATGCCTCGAATGTTCCATTTATTTCAAAGCATTCAGTTAGCTTCTTATTTATCAAAATGTAGATTTTAGCGGAGCCTTATTGGTACACAGATAATACTCACTAGATTCTAAACTATACTACCCATGACATGTATATTGAAATTGAACATGTTAATGAAGTGTTAATATATAACATGTACAGGTCTCATCTCTATACAAAAAATGATGACAATTAATAGATTGATGGGGATAAAAAAACTGATTGTAGAGAGAGGAGAGAGTTTGATAGCATGAGTCAGTGATTCGCGAGTAATAAGTCTGTAGTGCGTTTTCAGTTTGTAACGGGCATGTCATTCAACCTGCATTACAGAATATGACAGATCTAGTCGATACTACAATTAATTATGTTAATTAATGTGAAACGTTTTCGTATCAATTTAATAAATGTCCGATTAACGCAAAAACTCAATTAACTGCTACAATTATAAAATTCCGACAGTGGTTCGAGGAAATTCGTATAGTAAATACATGTTGTCAGCTTATCAAGTCGTGACCTTATCGATTTAAAGGTTATACCTCTTTCAAAATATTTGATGATCAATATTAATCATTTTAAAACAAAAGTTAGAATGACAACAAATGATCAGAACGTTGAATAGTTTACAAAGCTAATAAAGGCTTTCTCTCTGTCAAATTTAATCTCGGTTGATTTTTTATCCACTTAACTATAACAAATATTACTAAGCGTAAGAAGGTGGCATCTTACAGACATTGGTTTTACCATATAAGGACTAGATTGAACGATTATGGCATTCCCCTTCGTACATACATATGTATTTACTATACGAGACACGCAGAAGGCGTGACGTCATAATCAAAGTTTTTAAATTACGTCAGTACATGTACTAACAAATAGATGACGGCATAAACTAGCCGATGGCGCTTTATCTAAAAAAGAGGGCGCTATATGTTAATGGAAATATTAATTTCAGGAATGGAAATAACTAAAATAAAAAATATTCCTCACTTCAACAGTAAGAGTAATGGTGGGCAAAAGATAATCCTCGTTTCTACACTGACTTGTACATTTATAAATACAAATTAACTTGATCGTACCAAAAGAAGACAAAAACAATTAGTGGCTGGATCTTATTGGGGTATTTTTCTTGTTCGTGACTTTAGCTGTCGTTGTGACGTCATACCACGTGTGTTTATTTATAGAGCGTACCTGTTTGACGTTTTAACACATAACGTTACTATATTGAGTTAGATTCACGCCTTATAATTTCTTTATGCATTACTAATACATTAAAAGTAGCTTCAGATGATAATCAAATGGTGTATCGAACAAATAAGTATATTTCATTTGGTTTACAAAATTTTATTTCCTGGATATTGCTTGTAACAAAATGTTGCACAATGTGTACCATTCATTTGAAGGATGTTTTACCTGAACCTCTAGATGACTTTGTTCAGTTGAGGTAAGTTTTACCTGAACATCTAGGTGACTTCGGTCTTCCTATACACTTGTCTATTTTCCCACGTGTGTGTGAAACACATGGCCTAAGTATCGATCACGTGACTTCTGATACCCCCGTAACGATACGCCGTTAATCCGTTGCATGTGAAGAGAGATTGCTTTTATTAAATGAACCCGTACAATCGGATATCACGCATATCGATCTGAAATCAATATTACAAAGGCGTGTCCGTGAGCGGGGCTCAGTCCGGATGAATCAGATAATGTATTATAGGTCACTCCCTGGATGAGCTGGTCACAATGAGTTTTATTAATATAAGTTTGTCATTTTTTTTCTTAATACAAACAAGGAAAACACCCTACTTCTAATCCTTGATTATACCTTCATGTACAAATTATATCTTCGTCCCGACACTTGATCGAGAGAAAGTGACACTCCTGAATTTAGACTGACTCATTGATTGGTTTATTTGTATCTGATGCCTGGAATAGAGGATTACCTCCCTTGATAAGATAGGAAAGATTCAATACCACACAAATCTTCTTATGCCTGTGTACAGGAGAAGACTGGGAAGGCATGCTGTCATTAATCAGCAAGCCTATCATAAGAAATAAAAAATGTATTCTTCAATCAGTTCACTGAGTGTGTGTTGTGAAAATTTAAATGTTATAATGATAAGTAAGTGTATGAGTACCATTAGACGGTATAGTGATAGTAAGTGTACGGTTAGACGGTATAGTGATAGTAAGTGTTTGGGTACAATTAGACGGTATAGTGCTAGTAAGTGTACGGTTAGACGGTATAGTGCTAGTAGGTGTATGGGTACCATTACACGGTATAGTGCTAGTAAGTGTATGGGTACAATTAGACGGTATAGTGCTAGTAAGTGTTTGGGTACAATTAGACGGTACAGTGATAGTAAGTGTATGGGTACCATTACACGGTATAGTGCTAGTAAGTGTAAGGGTACAATTAGACGGTATAGTGCTAGTAAGTGTATGGGTACAATTAGACGGTATAGTGCCAGTAAGTGTATGGGTACAATTAGACGGTATAGTGCTAGTAAGTGTATGGGTACAATTATACGGTATAGTGCTAGTAAGTGTATGGGTACAATTAGACGGTATAGTGCTAGTAAGTGTATGGGTACAATTAGACGGTATAGTGATAGTAAGTGTATGGGTACAATTAGACGGTATAGTGCTAGTAAGTGTATGTGTACAATTAGACGGTATAGTGTTAGTAAGTGTATGGGTACCATTAGACGGTATAGTGCTAGTAAGTGTATGTGTACAATTAGACGGTATAGTGATAGTAAGTGTATGGGTACAATTAGACGGTATAGTGCTAGTAAGTGTATGTGTACAATTAGACGGTATAGCGATACTAAGTGTATGGGTACAATTAGACGGTATAGTGCTGGTACGTGTACGGGTACAATAAAACGGCATAGTGCTAGTAAGTGTATGAGTACAATTAGACGGTATAGTGCTAGTAAGTGTATGGGTACCATTAGAAGGTATAGTGCTAGTAAGTGTATGGGTACAATTAGATGGTATAGTGCTAGTAAGTGTATGGGTACCATTAGACGGTATAGTGCTAGTAAGTGTATGGGTACCATTAGACGGTATAGTGCTAGTAAGTGTATGGGTACAATTAGACGATATAGTGCTAGTAAGTGTATGGGTACAATTAGACGGTATAGTGCTAGTAAGTGTATGGGTACAATTAGACGGTATAGTGATAGTAAGTGTATGGGTACAATTAGACGGTATAGTGCTAGTAAGTGTATGTGTACAATTAGACGGTATAGTGCTAGTAAGTGTATGGGTACCATTATACGGTATAGTGCTAGTAAGTGTATGGTAACAATTAAACGGTATAGTGCTAGTAAGTGTATGAGTACAATTAGACGGTATAGTGCTAGTAAGTGTTTGGGTACAACTAGACGGTATAGTGCTAGTAAGTGTATGGGAACCATTAGACGGTATAGTGCTAGTAAGTGTATGGTAACAATTAGACGGTATAGTGCTAGTAAGTGTATGAGTACAATTAGACGGTATAGTGCTGGTAAGTGTATGGTAACAATTAGACGGTATAGTGCTAGTAAGTGTATGGTAACAATTAGACGGTATAGTGCTAGTAAGTGTATGGTAACAATTAGACGGTATAGTGCTAGTAAGTGTATGGTAACAATTAGAAGGTATAGTGCTAGTAAGTGTATGGGTACCATTAGACGGTATAGTGCTAGTACCTGTATGGGTACAATTAGACGGTATAGTGCTAGTAAGTGTATGGTAACAATTAGAAGGTATAGTGCTAGTAAATGTTCGGGTACAATTAGACGGTATAGTGCTAGTACCTGTATGGGTACAATTAGACGGTATAGTGCTAGTAAGTGTATGGTAACAATTAGAAGGTATAGTGCTAGTAAGTGTATGGTAACAATTAGACGGTATAGTGCTAGTAAGTGTATGGGTACCATTAGACGGTATAGTGCTAGTAAGTGTATGTGTACAATTAGACGGTATAGTGTTAGTAAGTGTATGGGAACCATTACACGGTATAGTGCTAGTAAGTGTATGTGTACAATTAGACGGTATAGTTCTAGTAAGTGTATGGGTACAATTAGACGGTATAGTGCTAGTAAGTGTATGTGTACAATTAGACGGTATAGCGATAGTAAGTGTATGGGTACAATTAGACGGTATAGTGCTAGTAAGTGTATGGGTACAATTAGACGGTATAGTGCTAGTAAGTGTATGGGTACCATTAGAAGGTATAGTGCTAGTAAGTGTATGGGTACAATTAGATGGTATAGTGCTAGTAAGTGTATGGGTACCATTAGACGGTATAGTGCTAGTAAGTGTATGGGTACAATTAGACGGTATAGTGCTAGTAAGTGTATGGGTACAATTAGACGATATAGTGCTAGTAAGTGTATGGGTACAATTAGACGGTATAGTGCTAGTAAGTGTATGGTAACAATTAGACGGTATAGTGATAGTAAGTGTATGGGTACAATTAGACGGTATAGTGATAGTAAGTGTATAGGTACAATTAGACGGTACAGTGCTAGTAAATGTATGGGTACCATTAGACGGTATAGTGCTAGTAAGTGTATGGGTACCATTAGACGGTATAGTGCTAGTAAGTGTATGGGAACCATTACACGGTATAGTGCTAGTAGGTGTATGGGTACCATTAGACGGTACAGTGCTAGTAAGTGTATGGGTACCATTAGACGGTACAGTGCTAGTAAGTGTATGGGTACCATTAGACGGTACAGTGCTAGTAAGTGTATGAGTACCATTAGACGGTATAGTGCTAGTAAGTGTATGGGTACCATTAGACGGTATAGTGATAGTATGTGTATGGGTACAATTAGACGGTACAGTGCTAGTAAGTGTATGGGTACTATTAGACGGTATAGTGCTAGTAAGTGTATGGGTACCATTAGACGGTATAGTGATAGTAAGTGTATGGGTACAATTAGACGGTACAGTGCTAGTAAGTGTATGGGTACAATTAGACGGTATAGTGCTAGTAAGTGTATGGGTACCATTAGACGGTATAGTGATAGTAAGTGTATGGGTACAATTAGACGGTATAGTGCTAGTAAGTGTATGGGTACAATTAGACGGTATAGTGCTAGTAAGTGTATGGGTACCATTAGACGGTATAGTGATAGTAAGTGTACGGGTACCATTACACGGTATAGTGTTAGTAAGTGTATGGGTACAATTAGACGGTATAGTGCTAGTAAGTGTATGTGTAGAATTAGACGGTATAGTGCTAGTAAGTGTATGGGTACAATTAGACGGTATAGTGCTAGTAAGTGTATGGTAACAATTAGACGGCATAGTGTTAGTAAGTGTATGGGTACAATTAGACGGTATAGTGCTAGTAAGTGTATGGGTACAATTAGACGGTATAGATCTAGTACCTGTATGGGTACCATTACAAGGTACAGTGCTAGTAAGTGTATGGGTACAATTAGACGGTACAGTGCTAGTAAGTGTATGGGTACCATTAGAAGGTATAGTGCTAGTAAGTGTATGGGTACAATTAGACGGTATAGTGCTAGTAAGTGTATGGTAACAATTAGACGGCATAGTGTTAGTAAGTGTATGGGTACAATTAGACGGTACAGTGCTAGTAAGTGTATGGGTACAATTAGACGGTATAGTGCTAGTAAGTGTATGGGTACCATTAGACGGTATAGTGCTAGTAAGTGTATGGTAACAATTAGACGGTACAGTGCTAGTAAGTGTATGGGTACCATTAGACGGTATAGTGCTAGTAAGTGTATGGGTACAATTAGACGGTACAGTGCTAGTAAGTGTATGGGTACCATTAGACGGTATAGTGATAGTAAGTGTATGGGTACAATTAGACGGTATAGTGATAGTAAGTGTACGGGTACCATTACACGGTATAGTGTTAGTAAGTGTATGGGTACAATTAGACGGTATAGTGCTAGTAAGTGTATGTGTACAATTAGACGGTATAGTGCTAGTAAGTGTATGGTAACAATTAGACGGCATAGTGTTAGTAAGTGTATGGGTACAATAAGACGGTATAGTGCTAGTAAGTGTATGGGTACAATTAGACGGTATAGATCTAGTACCTGTATGGGTACCATTACAAGGTATAGTGCTAGTAAGTGTATGGGTACAATTAGACGGTACAGTGCTAGTAAGTGTATGGGTACCATTAGAAGGTATAGTGCTAGTAAGTGTATGGGTACAATTAGACGGTATAGTGCTAGTAAGTGTATGGTAACAATTAGACGGCATAGTGTTAGCAAGTCTATGAGTACAATTAGACGGTACAGTGCTAGTAAGTGTATGGGTACAATTAGACGGTACAGTGCTAGTAAGTGTATGGGTACAATTAGACGGTATAGTGCTAGTAAGTGTATGGGTACCATTAGACGGTATAGTGCTAGTAAGTGTATGGTAACAATTAGACGGTACAGTGCTAGTAAGTGTATGGGTACCATTAGACGGTATAGTGCTAGTAAGTGTATGGGTACAATTAGACGGTACAGTGCTAGTAAGTGTATGGGTACAATTAGACGGTATAGTGATAGTAAGTGTATGGTAACAATAAGACGGTATAGTGCTAGTAAGTGTATGGGTACAATTAGACGGTATAGGGATAGTAAGTGTATGGGTACAATTAGACGGTATAGTGCTGGTACGTGTACGGGAAATTACAAGGTATAGTGCTAGTAAGTATACAGGTTCAAATAGGTACATTCGCAAGATAGAAAATATGAACGTTTCCAGTATCTTAAAAGTGTTTACACGCGCATTTACGCATTAACCCAAGAAAGACAACTCCAGCCAGTTTGAGGATTTTTTTGGGTGCTTGATAAAAGTATATAACCACTGTAAAATGTCGACGTTACTGTCTTTGTTTGTTTAACGACCTCCCACATTTCAATATCGCTAATTACCTATCGTTACCTTGGTAATATCGCTAACCAAATATCGTTACCTTTGTAACATCACTACATGTAACTACATATCGTTTCTTTGAAAATATCGCTAACCACCTATCGTTACCTTGGCAACATCGCTAGCTACCTTTCGTTACCTTGGTAACATCGCTAACTACCTTTTATAACATTGGTAATATCTTTAACTATCTATCATTACCTTGGTAATATCGCTAGCTACCTACCGTTAACTTGGTAATATCACTAGCTACCTACCGTTAACTTGGTAATATCACTAGCTAACTATCGCTACCTTGGTAATATCGCTGACTTCCTATCGTAACCTTGGTAACATTGCTTACCACCTATCGTTACATTGGTGGTTTCGCTAGTTATATGTCGTTACCTAGGTAATATCGATAGTAAACCTGTCGTTACTTTGCTAACATCGCTAACATCCTATCGTTACCTTGATAACATGACTAGCTACCTACCGTTACCTTGATAGCATGACTAGCTACCTACCCTTACCTTGATAGCATGACTAGCTACCTACCGTTATCTTGATAGCATGACTAGCTACCTACCGTTACCTTGATAGCATGACTAGCTACCTACCGTTACCTTGATAGCATGACTAGCTACCTACCGTTATCTTGATAGCATGACTAGCTACCTATCGTTACCTTGATAGCATGACTAGCTACCTACCGTTACCTTGATAGCATGACTAGTTACATATCGTTACCTTGATAGCATGACTAGCTACCTATCGTTACCTTGATAGCATGACTAGCTACCTACCGTTACCTTGATAGCATGACTAGCTAACTACCGTTACCTTGATAACATGACTAGCTACCTACCGTTATCTTGATAACATGACTAGCTACCTACCGTTATCTTGATAGCATGACTAGTTACCTACCGTTACCTTGATAACATGACTAGCTACCTATCGTTACCTTGATAACATGACTAGCTACCTACCGTTACCTTGATAGCATGACTAGCTACCTATCGTTACCTTGATAACATGACTAGTTACCTACCGTTACCTTGATAGCATGACTAGCTACCTACCGTTACCTTGATAGCATGACTAGCTACCTACCGTTACCTTGATAGCATAACTAGTTACCTACCGTTACCTTGATAGCATGACTAGCTACCTACCGTTACCTTGATAACATGACTAGCTACCTATCGTTACCTTGATAACATGACTAGCTACCTACCGTTACCTTGATAACATGACTAGCTACATACCGTTACCTTGATAACATGACTAGCTACCTACCGTTACCTTGATAACATGACTAGCTACCTACCGTTACCTTGATAACATGACTAGCTACCTATCGTTACCTTGATAGCATGACTAGCTACCTATCGTTACCTTGATAACATGACGAGCTACCTACCGTTACCTTGATAACATGACTAGCTACCTACCGTTACCTTGATAACATGACTAGCTAACTACCGTTACCTTGATAACATGACTAGCTACCTATCGTTACCTTGATAGCATGACTAGCTACCTACCGTTACCTTGATAGCATGACTAGCTACCTATCGTTATCTTGATAACATGACTAGCTACCTATCGTTATCCTGATAGCATGACTAGCTACCTATCGTTACCTTGATAGCATGACTAGCTACCTACCGTTACCTTGATAACATGACTAGCTACCTACCGTTACCTTGATAACATGACTAGCTACCTACCGTTACCTTGATAGCATGACTAGCTACCTACCGTTACCTTGATAGCATGACTAGCTACCTACCGTTACCTTGATAGCATGACTAGTTACCTACCGTTACCTTGATAGCATGACTAGCTACCTATCGTTACCTTGATAGCATGACTAGCTACCTATCGTTACCTTGATAACATGACAAGTTACCTACCGTTACCTTGATAGCATGATTAGCTACCTACCGTTACCCTGATAACATGACTAGCTACCTACCGTTACCTTGATAGCATGACTAGCTACCTATCGTTATCTTGATAACATGACTAGTTACCTACCGTTACCTTGATAGCATGACTAGCTACCTATCGTTACCTTGATAGCATGACTAGCTACCTATCGTTACCTTGATAGCATGACTAGCTACCTACCGTTACCTTGATAGCATGACTAGCTACCTACCGTTACCTTGATAGCATGACTAGCTACCTACCGTTACCTTGATAGCATGACTAGCTACCTACCGTTACCTTGATAGCATGACTAGCTACCTATCGTTACCTTGATAGCATGACTAGCTACCTATCGTTACCTTGATAGCATGACTAGCTACCTATCGTTATCTTGATAGCATGACTAGCTACCTACCGTTACCTTGATAACATGACTAGCTACCTACCGTTACCTTGATAGCATGACTAGCTACCTACCGTTACCTTGATAGCATGACTAGCTAACTACCGTTACCTTGATAGCATGACTAGCTACCTACCGTTACCTTGATAACATGACTAGCTACCTATCGTTACCTTGATAACATGACTAGCTACCTATCGTTACCTTGATAACATAACAAGCTACCTATCGTTATCTTGATAACATGACTAGCTACCTATCGTTACCTTGATAGCATGACTAGCTACCTACCGTTACCTTGATAACATGACTAGCTACCTACCGTTACCTTGATAACATGACTAGCTACCTACCGTTACCTTGATAGCATGACTAGCTACCTACCGTTACCTTGATAGCATGACTAGCTACCTACCGTTACCTTGATAGCATGACTAGTTACCTACCGTTACCTTGATAGCATGACTAGCTACCTATCGTTACCTTGATAGCATGACTAGCTACCTATCGTTACCTTGATAACATGACAAGTTACCTACCGTTACCTTGATAGCATGATTAGCTACCTACCGTTACCCTGATAACATGACTAGCTACCTACCGTTACCTTGATAGCATGACTAGCTACCTATCGTTATCTTGATAACATGACTAGTTACCTACCGTTACCTTGATAGCATGACTAGCTACCTACCGTTACCTTGATAGCATGACTAGCTACCTATCGTTATCTTGATAGCATGACTAGCTACCTACCGTTACCTTGATAACATGACTAGCTACCTACCGTTACCTTGATAGCATGACTAGCTACCTACCGTTACCTTGATAGCATGACTAGCTAACTACCGTTACCTTGATAGCATGACTAGCTACCTACCGTTACCTTGATAACATGACTAGCTACCTATCGTTACCTTGATAACATGACTAGCTACCTATCGTTACCTTGATAACATGACTAGCTACCTATCGTTACCTTGATAACATGACTAGCTACCTATCGTTACCTTGATAACATGACTAGCTACCTATCGTTACCTTGATAACACGACTAGCTACCTATCGTTACCTTGATAGCATGACTAGCTACCTATCGTTACCTTGATCGCATGACTAGCTACCTATCGTTACCTTGATCGCATGACTAGCTACCTACCGCTACCTAGGCAACATCGCTAACTACCTATCCTTATCTAGGTAACATCGCTTACTACCTATCGTTATCTAGGTAACATCGCTAACTGCCTATCTTTACCTTGGTATAACAATAACCCCATATTGTTACATAGGCTCTATGCCACCTGTCGTTACCTAGGTTAAATCGCTAACCACCAATCGTTACCTTGGTAATGTCTCTATCTACCTATCGTTACCTTGGTAACATGACTAGCTACCTACCGTTACCTATGTAATATCGCTACCCACCTATCTATACCTTGGTAATTTCACTAGTTGCATACCGTTACCTTGGTAATTTCACTAGCTGCATACCGTTACCTTGGTAATTTCACTAGCTGCATACCGTTACCTTGGTAACTTAACTAGCTATCAACCGTTACCTTGGTAATTTCACTAGCTGCATACCGTTACCTTGGTAATTTCACTAGCTGCATACCGTTACCTTGGTAATTTCACTAGCTGCATACCGTTACCTTGGTAATTTCACTAGCTGCATACCGTTACCTTGGTAATTTCACTTGCTGCATACCGTTACCTTGGTAATTTAACTAGCTATCAACCGTTACCTTGGTAATTTCACTAGCTGCATACCGTTACCTTGGTAATTTAACTAGCTGCATACCGTTACATTGGTAATTTCACTTGCTGCATACCGTTACCTTGGTAACTTAACTAGCTATCAACCGTTACCTTGGTAATTTCGCTAGCTTACTATCGTTAGGTGTGGACGCAGGAAAAGTAATTACCTATATATCCATATCTAAGATATTGTGTATGAAATTGATTATTGTTCCTGAAAACTGTTAATACATTTCCTAGATATAAGTATTCGTTTATGTTGATTAGGACTAAATTATTTGACATCGCCGGTTTTGAAAGAGGCACAATTTTCCTGTGCAATGACGGGTCTCGAACGCGGTTGATACATGCCCCTGTGTCTTCGCATTCCTCCATGTTGGTTTCTTCGTATACCTTCTTCTCTCTCTCTCTCTCTCTTTCGCATTTGGTAAGGTCATTTCTAATTTGTACTTTCGAGAATTTGATATTGTTCTTAAGCATTTTGATATCTTTAAAGATCGTTTTCTTCGGACCACAGCTATCGAAGCAAACCCGTAATGGCCGGTCCTTTTCATTGTTTGTCCCTGGTTTCTTCCCTAATCGGATTAAATACATACGTGGGTTTATTATTTTAAATATTAACTACAACTGAAGTACATAAATTAGCTGACGTCAGGCACCCATTTGTCCAGGAACAAATATAACCTGGCGAAGCCATGCGAGGCGAGTTTGGTCGTAACACCACAAGAAGCATGCCGGGGTATACCACCTAAATAGTTATAGCTTGTGGTTGTATATAAATTACATTGAATGATATTGTGTTGTTTTATCTTCGATTTGATATGGGCAATCGATATACGAAGACATTTTTATTCATCTCCGATAAATTAGAAAGGGTTAAAATCCGTAAGAAAGTGAAAACAGCGTTTAACGTCTCTTTGTTTACATACATCCCAGAAAACGACGTCTGTTTTCTGGGATGTTTGTAAACAAAGAGACCTTAGACGTTGTTTTCTGGGATGTATGTAAAGAAAGAGACCTTAGACGTTGTTTTCTGGGATGGATGTAAACAAACATCGCTAGCGTAAATTGTTGCCATCGTAAACATGTGTGGCAGTTGAGGCACATGGGTATCAAAATACATTTCTCAAACTTAATTAGTAATTAGGTAACCGTATCGTAAATGTAAATTACGTTATGTCGGTGTAATTATTTTAATTTTATACATTTATTTGGCACGAAACTTACATTTACATGACAAATGACCCATGTAATATAAAATAATGCCCCTATATTGCCTCCATGAGATACAGGTAACTACTTTTACCTGAACTGAAAACAGCATGAAATGAACGACATTTTTTAGAGGGGGTACCTGTGTATTTCTCCCTGATACTCTGATTTACAGAATATCCTGTTTATTTTTTTTCCTAGGTACAGATATTTTTAATTTTGGGGGCTTAACTGCATTTTATATCAATATGTATTGGAAGGAAACAAAAATTTTCAATATTACCATTTTCATCCAGGTAACAACCAATATGGCTGTACCTAGTCCGTAATAGGATTTTGTATTTGTTTTGTTTATCAGGTATTGGACCGACGTCAGGTCTTTCCTCCCTGTGTATGAATTATATTTAATTTTTTTATTTTGACAGTTTTACAATGTATGTACGTTCATGGCTTAACGGCCTTTCGATGGACGAGAAAAGATAGGAACGAGACTGGACGGGATAAAGGATGTAGGAGGAAAGACAGGGGATATGATACAGTGAGAGTTGAGTAGGCTAAGGGAGGTAACTCGAAGATCACGTTGTCTGCTCTTTTAGGCCTGGTTTGGTACATGTTACAGAACTGAGTAACAATTTCATCATTTTCGTGTTTGGAGAAACCATGAACTCTACAAGATGCCAAGAGGGCTTTTGACAGTAAATATGACACTAATTATTAATGTGTAAGTTTAAATAACACACATTTTTGCAGTGCGAGATCTGCCACAACAGTACGTTACCATACAGTAATGTAATTAATGATAACATAGCTTTCTGATTCTAAAGAAGATTTAAAGGAAAATTATTTGAAATTGGTTTATTTAAATATAGCTGAATTTGCCAGGTTTTGCCCCCCCCCCCCCCCCCCACCTTACCTCTTGGGGGGTCAGCCCCATCAATTGTATACATTTGAATCCCAGCCACCACTGACATATCAATTTTGAACATTCCTTTGATCCAGAGAATAAGTCGTTGATATGAATATTGCCAAATGGACTAATTTCGGCCCCGCCCCTCATGTCCCTGGGGGTCATACCCAGCATTTGTATAAATTTGAATCCCATCCACATAGGTCTTGGTTTTTTGGACTATGTGAGCTAATAATTATTGCAAATAAAACAATGATACAAGTTATATTCAGGTATTTCATTTATTTTTATGCAATTGATAAAGATAAATAATTATATATTTTAACTATTTTAGATATATAGGTGAGCCTCGTCACAATAAGAATATCGGCTCAATACACATTTACTCTCTACAGCAAGCATCGACTAAATTCTGCTACTCTCGGGGTCCACGAGCTAGTCTTAGCACAATGAGTCCAACTCTTGGGGTCCATTGACCTTGACTCAGCACGAGGAGCCCCGCGATTGACGTGGTAGGTTGTACAGACATCGTGTAATTAAGATTTCATGGAAGTGAGATCTCGAGACACTAGGAAAGACAGCTGAAAAACATCCACACAATGTCAAAAAAGGGGTACATAAGGTATACTATTTATCACATTAATCATTAGAGACGTCATGTGACGTGTCACATGATAGTTACTTACAGTTTATGAAATATACTACCATTTGCACACAGCTAGGCTGTGTTACCAAGACAACAACATTTAGATATATATCTCCATACAACCAATGACGGAGCGAGGAGTGAATCGTATTATAGTTCACAAAAACGTTCATTCTAACCATTAACAATTACATTGTCTTGCAAGTACTCATGATTAAACAAAGCTACAGAACATACAAATGTTTATGATGCTTAAACAACCTCACCATCAACTATCACATGTGTTCATAATTCAACAATAGTATCGACCATACAAAATATTTAAGGGGCTTCGACAATTTCACCATTAATAATCACAAATGTTTTTGATTGAAAATTCTAACGGGAAATAAAACTGTTAAAGATGGACCGATCGCATCATTACAAAGCACATGGTTTGTACAATAGATCTATACTCGGAGAACAAATATTGATACAATAATGAAATTAATCAATAAAAAACGCTTAGATAAATAAGAATCCTGGCTTTGTCATTAAACTTAACCTGTGTTCTTTCATTTTATTTTCAGAATGACGTTTAGCAAAATTGTAGACAATAAAAGTTAATCGAGCCACTTGTACCGTTTGCCTGTTTCCAACACTAACACAGCAGACGTTTATATCAGACTGTCCATTCTCACAGATTTGGTTAAAGGGCTACAAGAGACATCTGTCTGGGGAGAAACAACCAACGAGATCGTACTATACAAAGCCAAGGCCATCCTACTGAACACAGCCTTTTATGTTTAAAGTTAACTTTGGCATGCCGTCTGCTATCTACATCCAGAAAGGTCCTTGTTTTAGTTTGATTTTGTTATTCAGAAAACTTTGGTTACAGCGAAGAAGATGAACTCCTTTATACGAAATCACAAAGTCTGTCTCTCTGCCTCACAAAGTTGTGAATTTATCACCGGTTCTGTTAGCGTATCACAGCTCACCTCCAAACCTTGACTAGGAAACGGTTACCATGACGATTTTTGAGCAGTTCATAAACTAAAGATATCTTCATATACATATTCAGTTTATCATAAGTTAACGATCTAAGGAATATCAACGAAAAGTAACCAGAAAATGTATATTTTAATATTTTAATGCGTCTCTCTCGGGCAAAAGTCAATGTAGATTGTGTTCGGAGAACTTGAAAAAGTTTATTACACTCGAACAGAAGTACATTATTGATAGCAAAGGGACCTGAGATTTTGGTCTTGTGGCCATTGAGGGGGGGGGGGGGCATTTTTATCGACAACTGATCTACCCCCACCCCCTCCCATACACACACACAAAGGTGTAAATCACATTTAACTATTTATAACTATTGGGCCCATAGATAGTAGAAAACGTCAGTGTTGTTTACGTGTTATACATTAACTTTAAATCAATAAACATTTTCTTAAATTCTTAATTTTATGTGTGTTATTGCTATCAATAAAAACATACAACATGGAGTTACAAGGTTTAAATTTGCAACTATTGCACTAAGGAGAAATAATATTTACAATTGAAAGTGAATAAGAATGAAAACAACCACCCGAAATGGTGATGTGGGAGGATAAAACCTACTTTACCAGGGCTAATACGTAAAGTGTATGGAACAGGGGCGATAACTCTCGATAGAGCAGGTACTTGGCCAGCGGCAACACCATCCTACTTATTCAGCGGTTACTCCCCCCCCCCCCCCCCCTCCCCCCCCCCCCCCCCACTGTAGAGACCGTAGGTGAGCGTAACCAATGGATATCGAGGATGATTCAGTGGTTACTCCCCCCCCCCCACTGTAGAGACCGTAGGCGAGCGTAACCTCTGGATATCGAGGATGATTCAGCGATTACCCCCCCCCCCCCTGTAGAGACCGTAGGCGAGCGTAACCTCTGGATATCGAGGATGATTCAGCAGTTACCCCCCCCCCCCTGTAGAGACCGTAGGCGAGCGTAACCTCTGGATATCGAGGATGATTCAGCAGTTACCCCCCCCCCCCCTGTAGAGACCGTAGGCGAGCGTAACCTCCGGATATCGAGGATGATTCAGCGATTACCCCCCCCACCCCCACCCCCCCCACCCCCCCTGTAGAGACCGTAGGTGATATCGAGGATGAATTAACACCACACCCACGTCCGCCACACAGGGAATTAACAAATGACAAACGTAATGAGTAAGGCCAATGGTAATTCAAACTTGTCGATTTACTTTCATTGGTGGTATTTTCGCCGAGACTTCAGATACAGTGCTCACACACAAAATTTTCAAAAATTATTCCTACATGCCTGTTATGTTTCCTTTTCCTTTAATTTTATCCTTTCAGTGCAATCAAGCAATCGAGCAACATCTAAATCAAGTAATCAAAGATACGCGACTTTCAAAGTGAATTTTAGTTTCAATAATTTAAATATCCATACATACCATTATTTCTTTCATTCTAAAATCATTATTTTTCTTAACAAACAGCATTCTTTAAACAAATTGTAATTCTGACACTTTATACAATGAAGACTCTGTCCTGTAGTCGACAGAAATGATGTGTCGTGATTATGACAGCCTATGACGTGATCTAATCACAAAATGTGACAATGAAGACAATCCACATTTACGCTTATACACTAGTAAACACGTACTTACTCTACCTCACGCTATACCCTACAATAAATAACAATCTGACGGCCGCAGTCTACACATTTATCCCAGTACACATGTTTACCATATTATGCTAGTCCCATTTCCACCTGAAGTTCCACTAGATCCATCAGACAAAGCCGGCCTCTCTTCTCGCCGCGTATGATCTCGTGGATGTGATTATTTCGTGCCTTAAATGGCTTATCCTCACTCTCCATCAATGTTTTTGATATCAAATAATCAAGGGATGTCATTGGATTGGCATGGGTTACTTCCTCCTCCTTTTTTTCTATAACAGGTGGCGCTTTGTTTTCATCTTCCGCTTTTATTTGTTCTTTTGTTTTCATGAAAGATTCAAATAGTTTCTTCCTGAATGTCTGCACATCTTCATCGTCGTCTTTCTGGCTGTCGATCTCACGTATCATGTCCGCCTTGATGGACTTTGCGTCGTACTTTGGGGGCTTAGCCGCGGGTTCTGCGGCAGATGGAGGACACGAGACGGCTGCCGTAGGGGAGGGAGATGACCTAGCCGCCACCGGAAGTAAAAGAGAATCAGTTTTTGGCTTCATTGGGGGAGACGTCTGCCGCATCAAATACTTTCTGTTATTTCCATGGCGGTGTTGCGAGGAGGTTGAACTCTGCTCAAGTCTGGGATCAGGTGAGTACCGTTTTATACCCCTCTTCTTCGGAACCACCGGTAACAGAGTGGCGCTGTTACTTCGTGCTCGCTGACATGGTCCCACATCTAAGTGTTGCGCGCCATTTTGGCCATTAGCAGTGCCACCTATAGAGGGCACCCTTGAGTCTAACAAAGTTTTATGGTCAGTGTAACCAGCCTTACCGTTGCCCATGTTATTAAGAGGGCCACTATCCACGGCGTGCTGAGTATAAGTACTGTAAAACGGACTAGTAGTTTGGTCGTATCTGCTTCTGTCACAGGAAGTTGCGCCGTTTTCCGGTATATTTGAATTACTGGCGCCACAAACAACTGCATTTTGACCATTTTCATCATTATACATGTTCACGCGCCGACGTTTTGGATTGAAGAATTCGGGTGAGGTATTTGCGCGCTGGTTGTATTGACTGGAGGAGATGAAATGATTGTAGAACGGATATTGTACATGGTCCGGAAGATGCTGATGTTGTTGTTGATGATGTTCGCTGTCTTGACCAGCCTTTGAGGTGGTCCTATTCTGACTGTCCAATTGTATTATGTGTTTGAGAGGACAATTACAATTTTCCACCTGACAGATGGGCTCGTCACGGCTTGGGAAGTCCTCCATTTTGTTCCCCTGTCCGTCCGCCTCGTCCTCGCGTTGACTTAGGTCTAGCGGTTTCTCCATTCACACAGTCGTATGTACAAAGTTAGACGGGACTGTAACAGACAAAATGACAATTCTGAAATATTTGTTTGAATAATAATGTTAACTAAAGTGTTTAAACGGTCTTATTTTTTCTAATTTCTTAAAATACAGATAATTTTTAGGACATTCAGTTTCCAGGTTCTATATTACACAACAAAAACTGACAGAGTAACAAGGTGGGCGGGATCTGTATACGTGTTGACCCATTTTGGAAGGGTCAATCAACAAGCACGCGACGGAAGGGTCAATCAACAAGCACGTGACGGACTTGGTCACACCGTTTATCATGAAATGTTGACTTGACTTAGCTATCATGAAATGTTGAATTGACTTAGCTATCATGAAATGTTGAATTGACTTAGCTATCATGAAATGTTGAATTGTTAGCTAAGAAATATTCTTAACCAAAATTGGTCAAAACCGAATCAGTCTAGTAGATTGTAACGAACGCACCGATCGTAACTCCAGATATATGTTTTAGACTATAAATATCTATAGGAATATATTAGGATATAGGAATATATTAGGATATAAAACTCTTCCCAGAATATATAATAACTGAATTAAAATTAGACTAAGGAATTATTTACAGGAGAACAGTTAAAACATATGTCCACTCTTTAATTAATTTACAGATAACCGATTCAAACTTTTGAAATAGTACTAATTAAGACCGTAATACATATTTCTGAACGAAATACAACAGAAAAATACCGAGGCGAAGCAATACCCTTACACATGTAAATGTAGAGTGGGAGTTAGCGGAGTCTATGGACAGTGATGTAACAGTGTTAACCGACATAAATGAAATGGATTCTTCTCGGACATATAGGTCATATACACAAACAACAGATCGGTTCTGACCGTTACAGCGTAAACTTAATATATAAATATATAACAAATTACTTACCTTTAAAGCAATATTGGAAAGGAAAGACTTTCTCCGACACAGAAAACGTTCTGTTGTATTTTACAGCCCACCTGTAAGAAAAAGAAGCAGATGTTTAGATCATCTCCTCGCTACCTTAAACACAATACTTGTAACGTAACAAAACGATATATGCAGTATTAAACTTTTCACCCCGACAGGCCCGGTTGGTGTGGAGCATGCGCAGTGTAGACTACGTCCATTGATTAGGTAGGTGAATGTACGGAGGAGTTGTGAGGCTGCCCCTGGCCGCTGTCCTCGTGTGACCTGCCAGAGACCTCGTGTGGTCTGTATACACCAGCAAACCCTACCTTACCGTTGTCGATAAACTAGCCTGTGTTTATTTACACTGGCATTCCCCTGGCCGACGGTCAGACAATGCCTCTGACCACTTAAAGCTTTACAAGTCTTGTTTATCCTCAGGTTGACCGGAGACGGACGGCCAGATTTATTAACCGTTTTTTTTTTGTGATCTGGATTATTAATTACATGACGACATACAGTTACGCACTTTGTTGTTTCAGAATTAAATGTATTTATAGCAGCCAGTTCTAGACCCATAGAAAGCACTGATGGATTACTATAAAAAAATAGGTATATAAATATATATGTTTTGTCGAATAGCGATAATTAACTATCAGGTCCTGATAAACATCTACCCAGGCCCCTTTCTTCCTTTTTTTTCTCTGAACAACTAATTCTTTCTCTATTTTTTCAGACGAGAAGATGTTCCGATATCGACAATGAGAAATAAAAACGAACAATATATTTAATAGAACAGTTATGAGGGATCTGACTTCAGAATTTAGTGACTGGTTTGACTAAATGTGACTCAAACGTCACCTGTACTAATGCCTGCTCCGATTTGAGTGTCAATGGTTTTCCACTCCCCGTTCAGAAATGTTTAAAGAATTAAATCACTTGAATATAGAAATTAATTTAAATTTGTTACTTTTTGGTAATGAAGACTTGGCTTTGGATATAAATAATTATGTGTTTGAACATGTGCAGGCCTTCATCAAATCCAGCAAAAGATTTAAAGCATGCAATTTATGTCTATCTCTATTATATATGTATATATCACTTATTATGTAAAATTGACTTATTTCAACTTTGAATTTGTAAATGTCTATGTCGTCACTTGTGTAAATTGTTTGTTGATAGGAGATGGCTTCATAAGTTGTTAATACTTGTGCCTAATCCTTTGGCCTATTTTGGACAAAAAAATATTTTTAAAGTCAAAGTTAAAAAAAAAAACCTGCTCCGACCAACTGATCGCCGTACACACCTGTAAACGTGTGATAGGCACTGGCTAATGATGGAATAGACAAATGTTGCAGTCTGGAGAACTATTTTCGTAAACTGATAATTAACTTGTTTTCGTAAACTGATAATTAACTTGTTTTCGTTAACTGATAATTAACTTGTTTTCGTTAACTGATAATTAACTTGTTTTCGTTAACTCGTCATTAATCAAATTGTTTTGATGAACTGGTTATTTTTAGGATGATGTTTAATATAAAATGTCAATTCCGGAAAAAAACATGAACTTTATCGGCGAGGAACCTTTTTTGTCATCTGAAACAATAGCATGATCACGGTATCAGACTAAGCTGAAGTCATCAAACACACAGGGACCTGATAATTTGTTACAGCTAGTTTTGGACATAAACCATAATACATTTAAAGGCTAGCCTTTGTGACCATTAAAGGGTGTTTTTTTATCGAAAATTTATTTAAACACCCAAAAAGTGTAAAATTACTCAAAACACCTAAGTTTAGGTCCAAGCCTAGCTGTAACAAATTCTCAGGTCCCTGTGATCAAACACGTGCGCTTCTGACCTCTCGCCAGACATGTTTCAATAAATAATTTCTAAAATTGAAATATCAATTTGGCTGAAATATGGTTCAATATTTAGCGGAAAGAGCAACTGGTTTTTATCTATGAATTCGGTAACGAATTCCATTATCAGTCTAACTATACCTGTCTAGTCATACCTACAGGAAGAACAACATAAGAAGCATGTAGGGCCTGCATCGCTCACCTGAACCACAGTTGCTGGAGTTTCTGTCAGTAAATAATAAATATATGTGTGAAATGAGCCTCCCATTACAGTAATGTAATGGGCCTCGGCTCCATATACATAAACATTTTTTGTATTTACTGACAGAAACTCAAGCAACTGTGCCTGAACCTCAGTGGCCCTATATGCCGATGATATGTACACATATATACAGAGTTGGTTCCCCTTTACAAAAGTTACATCTATGACTAAATTTCTTTCATCCAGACAGAAGAAAAAGGAATTTAAAGCTATAGCCATTTTTCCTTTTCTCTATTGGGCCTACAACTCTTGCCTCGACGGGGTCAGACCCACCATTTACACAAAACGAAGTCGCCTTCACCCAAGGATGTTTCAGATGAAACTTGGAAGTTATCTTGTTTCTCCTTTACAAGACGATTCTAAAGAGTAACAGATCAGCAGTATGAACCAGCTCCACATAGGTTGTTAAACAGTATGAACCAGCTCCACATAGGTTGTTAAACAGTATGAACCAGCTCCACATAGGTTGTTAAACAGTATGAACCAGCTCCACATAGGTTGTTAAACAGTATGAACCAGCTCCACATAGGTTGTTAAACAGTATGAACCAGCTCCACATAGGTTGTTAAACAGTATGAACCAGCTCCACATAGGTTGTTAAACAGTATGAACCAGCTCCACATAGGTTGTTAAACAGTATGAACCAGCTCCACATAGGTTGTTAAACAGTATGAACCAGCTCCACATAGGTTGTAAACAGTATGAACCAGCTCCACATAGGTTGTTAAACAGTGAAGGCTTAACAAATATCAACTTCAAAATAATTAATAATATCTATTTGATCCTATTGGGCCCTGCCCGTTTGACTAAATGGGGGTCAGACCAATAGATTCCCTCATGTAAGGATACCATATTCTCCTGTCATTTGTACAAAAGAACATTTCACTTATAGGGCCCCGCTATTCTGGCAACCCGGCTCTCCGTTTATACATGTTTTTTTTCAGTTCTCAGTAATGGCTCATTTTGCCTATCCGCTTTGTATAAACATTATTTTTATTTTTTGAGATTTTTGAGATTCTTTATTTTTATTATTGTATAGAGTTATATTTCAGCAATCACGGCAAGTTTTTCTCCAAAATATCACAGGGACAGACCACATGACAATAGAGCATATTTGAATACAATTTATGATAATAAGATATCTAACACGATGGCTACATCCGTCTCTATAACGGTAACACCCGTCACCCCTGATAATATCTAACACAATGACTACATCCGTCTCTATAACGGTAACACCCGTCACCCCTGATAATATCTAACACGATGACTACATCCGTCTCTATAACGGTAACACCCGTCACTCCTGATAATATATAACACGATGACTACATCCGTCTCTATAACGGTAACACCCGTCACCCCTGATAATATCTAACACGATGACTACATCCGTCTCTATAACGGTAACACCCGTCACCCCTGATAATATCTAACACGATCACTACATCCGTCTCTATAACGGTAACACCCGTCATCCCTGATAATATCTAACACGATCACTACATCCGTCTCTATAACGGTAACACCCGTCACCCCTGATAATATCTAACACGATAACTACATCTGTTTCTATAACGGTAACACCCGTCACCCCTGATGATATCTAACACGATGACTACATCCGTCTCTATAACAGTAACATCCGTCACCCCTGATAATATAATATCTAACACAATGACTACATCCGTCTCTATAACGGTAACACCCGTCACCCCTGATACTATCTAACACGATGGCTTCATCCGTCTCTATAACGGTAACACCCGTCACCCCTGATAATATCTAACACGATGGCTACATCCGTCTCTATAACGGTAACACCCGTCACCCCTGATAATATCTAACACGATGACTACATCCATCTCTATAACGGTAACACCCGTCACCCCTGATAATATCTAACACAATGACTACATCCGTCTCTAACGGTAACATCCGTCACCCCTGATAATAAAATATCTAACACGATGGCTACATCCGTCTCTATAACGGTAACACCCGTCACCCCTGATAATATCTAACACGATGACTACATCCGTCTCTATAACGGTAACACCCGTCACCCCTGATAATATCTAACACGATGACTACATCCGTCTCTATAACGGTAACACCCTTCACCCCTGATAATATCTAACACGACAACTACATCCGTCTCTATAACGGTAACACCCGTCATCCCTGATAATATCTAACACGACAACTACATCCGTCTCTATAACGGTAACACCCGTCACCCCTGATACTATCTAACACGATGACTACATCCGTCTCTATAACGGTAACACCTGTCACCCCTGATAATATAATATCTAACATGATGACTACATCCGTCTCTATAACGGTAACACCCGTCACCCCTGATAATATCTAACACGATGACTACATCCGTCTCTATAACGGTAACACCCGTCACCCCTGATAATATCTAACACGATGACTACATCCGTCTCTATAACGGTAACACCCGTCACCCCTGATAATATCTAACACGATGACTACATCCGTCTCTATAACGGTAACACCCGTCACCCCTGATAATATCTAACACGATGACTACATCCGTCTCTACAACGGTAACACCCGTCACCCCTGATAATATCTAACACGATGACTACATCCGTCTCTATAACGGTAACACCCGTCACCCCTGATAATATCTAACACGATGACTACATCCGTCTCTATAACGGTAACACCCTTCACCCCTGATAATATAATATCTAACACGATGACTACATCCGTCTCTATAACGGTAACACCCGTCACCCCTGATAATATCTAACACGATGACTACATCCGTCTCTACAACGGTAACACCCGTCACCCCTGATAATATCTAACACAATGACTACATCCGTCTCTATAACGGTAACACCCTTCACCCCTGATAATATAATATCTAACACGATGGCTACATCCGTCTCTATAACGGTAACACCCGTCACCCCTGATAATATAATATCTAACACGATGACTACATCCGTCTCTATAACGGTAACACCCGTCACCCCTGATAATATCTAACACGATGACTACATCCGTCTCTATAACGGTAACACCCGTCACCCCTGATAATATCTAACACGATGAATACATCCGTCTCTATAACGGTAACACCCGTCACCCCTGATAATATCTAACACGATGACTACATCCGTCTCTATAACGGTAACACCCGTCACCCCTGATAATATCTAACACGATTGCTACATCCGTCTCTATAACGGTAACACCCTTCACCCCTGATAATATCTAACACGATAACTACATCCGTCTCTATAACGGTAACACCCGTCACCCTTGATAATATCTAACACGATGACTACATCCGTCTCTATAACGGTAACACCCGTCACCCTTGATAATATCTAACACGATAACTACATCCGTCTCTATAACGGTAACACCCGTCACCCTTGATAATATCTAACACGATAACTACATCCGTCTCTATAACGGTAACACCCGTCACCCCTGATACTATCTAACACGATGACTACATCCATCTCTATAACGGTAACACGCGTCACCCCTGATAATATCTAACACGATAACTACATCCGTCTCTATAACGGTAACACCCGTCACCCCTGATAATATCTAACACGATGACTACATCCGTCTCTATAACGGTAACACCCGTCACCCCTGATAATATCTAACACGATGGCTACATCCGTCTCTATAACGGTAACACCCGTCACTCCTGATAATATCTAACACGATGACTACATCCGTCTCTATAACGGTAACACCCGTCACCCCTGATAATATCTAACACGATGACTACATCCGTCTCTATAACGGTAACACCCGTCACCCCTGATAATATCTAACACGATGACTACATCCGTCTCTATAACGGTAACACCCGTCACCCCTGATAATATCTAACACGATGACTACATCCGTCTCTATAACGGTAACACCCGTCACCCCTGATAATATCTAACACGATGACTACATCCGTCTCTATAACGGTAACACCCGTCACCCCTGATAATATCTAACACGATGACTACATCCGTCTCTATAACGGTAACACCCGTCACCCCTGATAATATCTAACACGATGACTACATCCGTCTCTATAACGGTAACACCCGTCACCCCTGATAATATCTAACACGATGACTACATCCGTCTCTATAACGGTAACACCCGTCACTCCTGATAATATCTAACACGATGACTACATCCGTCTCTATAACGGTAACACCCGTCACTCCTGATAATATCTAACACGATGACTACATCCGTCTCTATAACGGTAACACCCGTCACCCCTGATAATATCTAACACGATGACTACATCCGTCTCTATAACGGTAACACCCGTCACCCCTGATAATATCTAACACGATGACTACATCCGTCTCTATAACGGTAACACCCGTCACTCCTGATAATATCTAACACGATGACTACATCCGTCTCTATAACGGTAACACCCGTCACCCCTGATAATATCTAACACGATGACTACATCCGTCTCTATAACGGTAACACCCGTCACCCCTGATAATATCTAACACGATGACTACATCCGTCTCTATAACGGTAACACCCGTCACCCCTGATAATATCTAACACGATGGCTACATCCGTCTCTATAACGGTAACACCCGTCACTCCTGATAATATCTAACACGATGACTACATCCGTCTCTATAACGGTAACACCCGTCACCCCTGATAATATCTAACACGATGGCTTCATTCGTCTCTATAACAGTAACACCCGTCACCCCTGATAATATCTAACACGATGACTACATCCGTCTCTATAACGGTAACACCCGTCATCCCTGATAATATCTAACACGATCACTACATCCGTCTCTATAACGGTAACACCCGTCACCCCTGATAATATCTAACACGATAACTACATCTGTTTCTATAACGGTAACACCCGTCACCCCTGATAATATCTAACACGATGACTACATCCGTCTCTATAACAGTAACATCCGTCACCCCTGATAATATAATATCTAACACAATGACTACATCCGTCTCTATAACGGTAACACCCGTCACCCCTGATACTATCTAACACGATGGCTTCATCCGTCTCTATAACGGTAACACCCGTCACCCCTGATAATATCTAACACGATGGCTACATCCGTCTCTATAACGGTAACACCCGTCACCCCTGATAATATCTAACACGATGACTACATCCATCTCTATAACGGTAACACCCGTCACCCCTGATAATATCTAACACAATGACTACATCCGTCTCTATAACGGTAACATCCGTCACCCCTGATAATAAAATATCTAACACGATGGCTACATCCGTCTCTATAACGGTAACACCCGTCACCCCTGATAATATCTAACACGATGACTACATCCGTCTCTATAACGGTAACACCCGTCACCCCTGATAATATCTAACACGATGACTACATCCGTCTCTATAACGGTAACACCCTTCACCCCTGATAATATCTAACACGACAACTACATCCGTCTCTATAACGGTAACACCCGTCATCCCTGATAATATCTAACACGACAACTACATCCGTCTCTATAACGGTAACACCCGTCACCCCTGATAATATCTAACACGATGACTACATCCGTCTCTATAACGGTAACACCCGTCACCCCTGATAATATCTAACACGATGACTACATCCGTCTCTATAACGGTAACACCCGTCACTCCTGATAATATCTAACACGATGACTACATCCGTCTCTATAACGGTAACACCCGTCACTCCTGATAATATCTAACACGATGACTACATCCGTCTCTATAACGGTAACACCCGTCACCCCTGATAATATCTAACACGATGACTACATCCGTCTCTATAACGGTAACACCCGTCACCCCTGATAATATCTAACACGATGACTACATCCGTCTCTATAACGGTAACACCCGTCACTCCTGATAATATCTAACACGATGACTACATCCGTCTCTATAACGGTAACACCCGTCACCCCTGATAATATCTAACACGATGACTACATCCGTCTCTATAACGGTAACACCCGTCACCCCTGATAATATCTAACACGATGACTACATCCGTCTCTATAACGGTAACACCCGTCACCCCTGATAATATCTAACACGATGGCTACATCCGTCTCTATAACGGTAACACCCGTCACTCCTGATAATATCTAACACGATGACTACATCCGTCTCTATAACGGTAACACCCGTCACCCCTGATAATATCTAACACGATGGCTTCATTCGTCTCTATAACAGTAACACCCGTCACCCCTGATAATATCTAACACGATGACTACATCCGTCTCTATAACGGTAACACCCGTCATCCCTGATAATATCTAACACGATCACTACATCCGTCTCTATAACGGTAACACCCGTCACCCCTGATAATATCTAACACGATAACTACATCTGTTTCTATAACGGTAACACCCGTCACCCCTGATAATATCTAACACGATGACTACATCCGTCTCTATAACAGTAACATCCGTCACCCCTGATAATATAATATCTAACACAATGACTACATCCGTCTCTATAACGGTAACACCCGTCACCCCTGATACTATCTAACACGATGGCTTCATCCGTCTCTATAACGGTAACACCCGTCACCCCTGATAATATCTAACACGATGGCTACATCCGTCTCTATAACGGTAACACCCGTCACCCCTGATAATATCTAACACGATGACTACATCCATCTCTATAACGGTAACACCCGTCACCCCTGATAATATCTAACACAATGACTACATCCGTCTCTATAACGGTAACATCCGTCACCCCTGATAATAAAATATCTAACACGATGGCTACATCCGTCTCTATAACGGTAACACCCGTCACCCCTGATAATATCTAACACGATGACTACATCCGTCTCTATAACGGTAACACCCGTCACCCCTGATAATATCTAACACGATGACTACATCCGTCTCTATAACGGTAACACCCTTCACCCCTGATAATATCTAACACGACAACTACATCCGTCTCTATAACGGTAACACCCGTCATCCCTGATAATATCTAACACGACAACTACATCCGTCTCTATAACGGTAACACCCGTCACCCCTGATACTATCTAACACGATGACTACATCCGTCTCTATAACGGTAACACCTGTCACCCCTGATAATATAATATCTAACATGATGACTACATCCGTCTCTATAACGGTAACACCCGTCACCCCTGATAATATCTAACACGATGACTACATCCGTCTCTATAACGGTAACACCCGTCACCCCTGATAATATCTAACACGATGACTACATCCGTCTCTATAACGGTAACACCCGTCACCCCTGATAATATCTAACACGATGACTACATCCGTCTCTATAACGGTAACACCCGTCACCCCTGATAATATCTAACACGATGACTACATCCGTCTCTATAACGGTAACACCCGTCACCCCTGATAATATCTAACACGATGACTACATCCGTCTCTATAACGGTAACACCCGTCACCCCTGATAATATCTAACACGATGGCTACATCCGTCTCTATAACGGTAACACCCGTCACCCCTGATAATATCTAACACGATGACTACATCCGTCTCTATAACGGTAACACCCGTCACCCCTGATAATATCTAACACGATGACTACATCCGTCTCTATAACGGTAACACCCGTCAACCCTGATACTATCTAACACGATGACTACATCCGTCTCTATAACGGTAACACCCGTCACCCCTGATAATATCTAACACGATGACTACATCCGTCTCTACAACGGTAACACCCGTCATCCCTGATAATATCTAACACGATGACTACATCCGTCTCTATAACGGTAACACCCGTCACCCCTGATAATATCTAACACGATGACTACATCCGTCTCTATAACGGTAACACCCGTCACCCCTGATAATATCTAACACGATGACTACATCCGTCTCTATAACGGTAACACCCGTCACCCCTGATAATATCTAACACGATGACTACATCCGTCTCTATAACGGTAACACCCGTCACCCCTGATAATATCTAACACGATGACTACATCCGTCTCTACAACGGTAACACCCGTCACCCCTGATAATATCTAACACGATGACTACATCCGTCTCTATAACGGTAACACCCGTCACCCCTGATAATATCTAACACGATGACTACATCCGTCTCTATAACGGTAACACCCGTCACCCCTGATAATATCTAACACGATGACTACATCCGTCTCTATAACGGTAACACCCGTCACCCCTGATAATATCTAACACGATGACTACATCCGTCTCTATAACGGTAACACCCGTCACCCCTGATAATATCTAACACGATGACTACATCCGTCTCTATAACGGTAACACCCGTCACCCCTGATAATATATAACACGATGACTACATCCGTCTCTATAACGGTAACACCCGTCACCCCTGATAATATCTAACACGATGGCTTCATCCGTCTCTATAACAGTAACACCCGTCACCCCTGATAATATCTAACACGATGACTACATCCGTCTATATAATGGTAACACCCGTCACCCCTGATAATATATAACACGATGGCTACATCCATCTCTATAACGGTAACACCCGTCACCCCTGATAATATATAACACGATGACTACATCCGTCTCTATAACAGTAACACCCGTCACCCCTGATAATATCTAACACGATGACTACATCCGTCTCTATAACGGTAACACCCGTCACCCCTGGTAATATATAACACGATGGCTACATCCGTCTCTATAACGGTAACACCCGTCACCCCTGGTAATATCTAACACGATGACTACATCCGTCTCTATAACGGTAACACCCGTCACCCCTGATAATATATAACACGATGGCTACATCCGTCTCTATAACGGTAACACCCGTCACCCCTGATAATATCTAACACAATGACTACATCCGTCTCTATAACGGTAACACCCGTCACCCCTGATAATATATAACACGATGACTACATCCGTCTCTATAACAGTAACACCCGTCACCCCTGATAATATCTAACACGATGAATACATCCGTCTCTATAACGGTAACACCCGTCACCCCTGATAATATCTAACACGATGACTACATCCGTCTCTATAACGGTAACACCCGTCACCCCTGATACTATCTAACACGATGGCTACATCCGTCTCTATAACGGTAACACCCGTCACCCCTGATAATATCTAACACGATGACTACATCCGTCTCTATAACGGTAACACCCGTCACCCCTGATAATATCTAACACGATGGCTACATCCGTCTCTATAACGGTAACACCCGTCACCCCTGATAATATCTAACACGATGACTACATCCGTCTATATAATGGTAACACCCGTCACCCCTGATAATATATAACACGATGGCTACATCCATCTCTATAACGGTAACACCCGTCACCCCTGATAATATATAACACGATGACTACATCCGTCTCTATAACAGTAACACCCGTCACCCCTGATAATATCTAACACGATGACTACATCCGTCTCTATAACGGTAACACCCGTCACCCCTGGTAATATATAACACGATGGCTACATCCGTCTCTATAACGGTAACACCCGTCACCCCTGGTAATATCTAACACGATGACTACATCCGTCTCTATAACGGTAACACCCGTCACCCCTGATAATATATAACACGATGGCTACATCCGTCTCTATAACGGTAACACCCGTCACCCCTGATAATATCTAACACAATGACTACATCCGTCTCTATAACGGTAACACCCGTCACCCCTGATAATATATAACACGATGACTACATCCGTCTCTATAACAGTAACACCCGTCACCCCTGATAATATCTAACACGATGAATACATCCGTCTCTATAACGGTAACACCCGTCACCCCTGATAATATCTAACACGATGACTACATCCGTCTCTATAACGGTAACACCCGTCACCCCTGATACTATCTAACACGATGGCTACATCCGTCTCTATAACGGTAACACCCGTCACCCCTGATAATATCTAACACGATGACTACATCCGTCTCTATAACGGTAACACCCGTCACCCCTGATAATATCTAACACGATGGCTACATCCGTCTCTATAACGGTAACACCCGTCACCCCTGATAATATCTAACACGATGACTACATCCGTCTCTATAACGGTAACACCCGTCACCCCTGATAATATCTTACACGATGGCTACATCCGTCTCTATAACGGTAACACCCGTCACCCCTGCTAATATAATATCTAACACGATGGCTTCATCCGTCTCTATAACGGTAACACCCGTCACCCCTGATAATATATAACACGATGGCTACATCCGTCTCTATAACGGTAACACCCGTCATCCCTGATAATATATAACACGATGGCTACATCCGTCTCTATAACGGTAACACCCGTCATCCCTGATAATATAATATCTAACACGATGACTACATCCGTCTCTATAACGATAACACCCGTCACCCTGATAATATCTAACACAATGACTACGTCCGTCTCTATAACGGTAACACCCGTCATCCCTGATAATATATAACACGATGGCTACATCCGTCTCTATAACGGTAACACCCGTCATCCCTGATAATATATAACACGATGGCTACATCCGTCTCTATAACGGTAACACCCGTCATCCCTGATAATATAATATCTAACACGATGACTACATCCGTCTCTATAACGGTAACACCCGTCACTCCTGATAATATAATATATAACACGATGACTACATCCGTCTCTATAACGGTAACACCCGTCACCCCTGATAATATCTAACACAATGACTACATCCGTCTCTATAACGGTAACACCCGTCACCCCTGATAATATCTAACACGATGACTACATCCGTCTCTATAACGGTAACACCCGTCACCCCTGATAATATCTAACACGATGACTACATCCGTCTCTATAACGGTAACACCCGTCACCCCTGATAATATCTAACACGATGACTACATCCGTCTCTATAACGGTAACACCCGTCACCCCTGATAATATCTAACACGATGACTACATCCGTCTCTATAACGGTAACACCCGTCATCCCTGATAATATATAACACGATGACTACATCCTTCTCTATAACGGTAACACCCGTCACCCCTGATAATATCTAACACAATGACTACATCCGTCTCTATAACGGTAACACCCGTCACCCCTGATAATATCTAACACGATGACTACATCCGTCTCTATAACGGTAACACCCGTCACACCTGATAATATCTAACACGATGACTACATCTGTCTCTATAACGGTAACACCCGTCACCCCTGATAATATCTAATACGATGACTACATCCGTCTCTATAACGGTAACACCCGTCACCCCTGATAATATCTAACACAATGACTACATCCGTCTCTATAACGGTAACACCCGCCACCCCTGATAATATCTAACACAATGACTACATCCGTCTCTATAACGGTAACACCCGTCACCCCTGATAATATCTAACACAATGACTACATCCGTCTCTATAACGGTAACACCCGTCACCCCTGATAATATCTAACACAATGACTACATCCGTCTCTATAACGGTAACACCCGCCACCCCTGATAATATCTAACACAATGACTACATCCGTCTCTATAACGGTAACACCCGCCACCCCTGATAATATCTAACACAATGACTACATCCGTCTCTATAACGGTAACACCCGTCACCCCTGATAATATCTAACACAATGACTACATCCGTCTCTATAACGGTAACACCCGCCACCCCTGATAATATCTAACACAATGACTACATCTGTCTCTATAACGGTAACACCCGTCACCCCTGATAATATCTAACACGATGACTACATCCGTCTCTATAACGGTAACACCCGTCACCCCTGATAATATCTAACACAATGACTACATCCGTCTCTATAACGGTAACACCCGTCACCCCTGATAATATCTAACACGATGACTACATCCGTCTCTATAACGGTAACACCCGTCACCCCTGATAATATCTAACACGATGACTACATCCGTCTCTATAACGGTAACACCCGCCACCCCTGATAATATAATATCTAACACAATGACTACATCCGTCTCTATAACGGTAACACCCTTCACCCCTGATAATATAATAACTAACACAATGACTACATCCGTCTCTATAACGGTAACACCCGCCACCCCTGATAATATAATATCTAACACAATGACTACATCCGTCTCTATAACGGTAACACCCTTCACCCCTGATAATATAATATCTAACACAATGACTACATCCGTCTCTATAACGGTAACACCCTTCACCCCTGATAATATAATATCTAACACAATGACTACATCCGTCTCTATAACGGTAACACCCTTCACCCCTGATAATATAATATCTAACACAATGACTACATCCGTCTCTATAACGGTAACACCCGCCACCCCTGATAATATAATATCTAACACGATGGCTACATCCGTCTCTATAACGGTAACACCCGTCACCCCTGATAATATCTAACACGATGACTACATCCGTCTCTATAACGGTAACACCCGTCACACCTGATAATATAATATCTAACACAATGACTACATCCGTCTCTATAACGGTAACACCCTTCACCCCTGATAATATAATATCTAACACAATGACTACATCCGTCTCTATAACGGTAACACCCGCCACCCCTGATAATATAATATCTAACACGATGGCTACATCCGTCTCTATAACGGTAACACCCGTCACCCCTGATAATATCTAACACGATGACTACATCCGTCTCTATAACGGTAACACCCGTCACCCCTGATAATATAATATCTAACACGATGGCTACATCCGTCTCTATAACGGTAACACCCGTCACCCCTGATAATATCTAACACGATGACTACATCCGTCTCTATAACGGTAACACTCGTCACCCCCGATAATATCTAACACGATGACTACATCCGTCTCTATAACGGTAACACCCGTCACCCCTGATAATATCTAACACGATGACTACATCCGTCTCTATAACGGTAACACCCGTCACCCCTGATAATATCTAACACGATGACTACATCCGTCTCTATAACGGTAACACCCGTCACCCCTGATAATATAATATCTAACACGATGACTACATCCGTCTCTATAACGGTAACACCCTTCACCCCTGATAATATAATATCTAACACGATGACTACATCCGTCTCTATAACGGTAACACCCGTCACCCCTGATAATATCTAACACGATGACTACATCCGTCTCTATAACGGTAACACCCGTCACCCCTGATAATATCTAACACGATGACTACATCCGTCTCTATAACGGTAACACCCGTCACCCCTGATAATATAATATCTAACACGATGACTACATCCGTCTCTATAACGGTAACACCCTTCACCCCTGATAATATAATATCTAACACAATGACTACATCCGTCTCTATAACGGTAACACCCGTCAACCCTGATAATATCTAACACGATGACTACATCCGTCTCTATAACGGTAACACCCTTCACCCCTGATAATATCTAACACGATGACTACATCCGTCTCTATAACGGTAACACCCGTCAACCCTGATAATATCTAACACAATGACTACATCCGTCTCTATAACGGTAACACCCTTCACCCCTGATAATATCTAACACGATGACTACATCCGTCTCTATAACGGTAACACCCGTCACTCTTGATAATATAATATCTAACACGATGACTACATCCGTCTCTATAACGGTAACACCCGTCACCCCTGATAATATATAACACGATGACTACATCCGTCTCTACAACGGTAACACCAGTCACCCCTGATAATATAATATCTAACACAATGACTACATCCGTCTCTATAACGGTAACACCCGTCACCCCTGATAATATCTAACACGATGACTACATCCGTCTCTATAACGGTAACACCCGTCACCCCTGATAATATATAACACGATGACTACATCCGTCTCTATAACGGTAACACCCGTCACCCCTGATAATATCTAACACAATGACTACATCCGTCTCTATAACGGTAACACCCGTCACCCCTGATAATATCTAACACGATGACTACATCCGTCTCTATAACGGTAACACCCGTCACCCCTGATAATATAATATCTAACACGATGACTACATCCGTCTCTATAACGGTAACACCCGTCACCCCTGATAATATAATATCTAACACAATGACTACATCCGTCTCTATAACGGTAACACCCGTCACCCCTGATAATATAATATCTAACACGATTGCTACATCCGTTTCTATAACGGTAACACCCGTCACCCCTGATAATATAATATCTAACACAATGACTACATCCGTCTCTATAACGGTAACACCCTTCACCCCTGATAATATAATATCTAACACAATGACTACATCCGTCTCTATAACGGTAACACCCGTCACCCCTGATAATATAATATCTAACACAATGACTACATCCGTCTCTATAACGGTAACACCCGTCACCCCTGATAATATAATATCTAACACGATGACTACATCCGTCTCTATAACGGTAACACCCGTCACCCCTGATAATATAATATCTAACACGATTGCTACATCCGTCTCTATAACGGTAACACCCGTCACCCCTGATAATATAATATCTAACACGACGACTACATCCGTTTCTATAACGGTAACACCCGTCACCCCTGATAATATCTAACACGATGACTACATCCGTCTCTACAACGGTAACACCCGTCACCCCTGATAATATCTAACACGATGACTACATCCGTCTCTACAACGGTAACACCCGTCACCCCTGATAATATAATATCTAACACGATTGCTACATCCGTCTCTATAACGGTAACACCCGTCACCCCTGATAATATAATATATAACACGACGACTACATCCGTTTCTATAACGGTAACACCCGTCACCCCTGATAATATCTAACACGATGACTACATCCGTCTCTACAACGGTAACACCCGTCACCCCTGATAATATAATATCTAACACGATGACTACATCTGTTTCTATAACGGTAACACCCGTCACCCCTGATAATATAATATATAACACGATGGCTACATCCGTTTCTATAACGGTAACACCCGCCACCCCTGATAATATAATATATAACACGAAGGCTACATCCGTCTCTATAACGGTAACACCCGTCACCCCTGATAATATCTAACACAATGACTACATCCGTTTCTATAACGGTAACACCCGTCACCCCTGATAATATAATATCTAACACAATGACTACATCCGTTTCTATAACGGTAACACCCGTCACCCCTGATAATATAATATATAACACGATGGCTACATCCGTTTCTATAACGGTAACACCCGTCACCCCTGATAATATCTAACACGATGACTACATCTGTTTCTATAACGGTAACACCCGCCACCCCTGATAATATCTAACACGATGACTACATCCGTCTCTATAACGGTAACACCCGTCATCCCTGATAATATCTAACACGATGACTACATCCGTCTCTATAACGGTAACACCCGTCATCCCTGATAATATCTAACACGATGACTACATCCGTCTCTATAACGGTAACACCCGCCACCCCTGATAATATCTAACACGATGACTACATCCGTCTCTATAACGGTAACACCCGTCATCCCTGATAATATCTAACACGATGACTACATCCGTCTCTATAACGGTAACACCCGCCACCCCTGATAATATAATATCTAACACGATGACTACATCCGTCTCTATATGCCTATAGGAACAAGTTATCAATTATACAATTATCACATAACTAACCTGTTCAGTCAAGGCATACGGGCAAGTCTGTTAGTATAGATAATAACACTATTGTGACGTCATGGTAGTCTCGAAAGTGAAAATTGTACCGTCAAGTAGAAAGCCTTCCTGATGAAGAAAGAAATTTGGTGTATTTTTTCTCATGAAAAAAAGTTAAACGATAAATAGAATTTTTCACTCGTGTCAATGAAAAATTTAATTTATTAAACTCGTTAAATTATTTGATATATCAGTTGTTTAAATGCTCGTGACTTATCAGATTATTGAACTCGTTTTATAAATTCCATATTACATCGCCACTAATGTTAGATATATTACTATGGGTATATTACTATGGGTTGTGGATTTCAACTGTTGTGACCAGCCCCGGGAATTAAGTCTCCTATAGGTAGGGTATCCTGGTATATTATATACATAAAGTGCGTGTGCACTTGTCTCTGTCTACTCAACCATTGTATATATATGGTGGAGATCGTTACTGCTCCCAAGTTGTGACTCAGATTCTAGGTCCCGAGGGGTGAGGCCACAACCCGAGGTCAATGCTCATATCATGATTGTGGTCGCTTCTTTATATCAAGCAATTATATACTGTATATTATAGTGTCGGGATGAGGACCTTAACCGTTTCAAATGTATGACCTATGAGTTTAATTTACACGAGTGGGGAGACCCCAGGATTAATGCCGTAACCCTAGACTGTGGTTAGCTCTATTTACATTAAATGTTAGCCGGGCATGTTTTTTTTTGTTTCAGCTCTCCCAGTTTACGTAATCTCATTCCGTTATTATGTAGAAGCCGCGCGAGAGGTGTGATCGCTGGGGTCCACGGCCGGTGATCGCTGGGCGATGAACTCGCGCCTGACCATTTGAACCCTGTGTATAAACACAGTGTATATATATATGTCCTCGCTGAGTATCGATCGGGCTACATCAGTCTCCCACAGCACACGATCACGTGGTCCACACAGGAACTCTTATTTCAGCGTTATCCTGTTTCACATTAGAAGTAACGACAGGATTGGACAAATGTTTGCAACACTCAGCGCTTCCCCAATAATAAAATCACACAAATCTTTGCATACAAAATGTGTATTACATAATTTATTCGTATATAATACTAACATGAACGACCATTAAAGTTAAGGGGAAAGTTAGACTGAAGGAAATTAATTTTCTGAATCACAAGAAACTTCTATAGTAGCATACGTACTTACACCTGTGAATGAAGTATTTGCGACAGTGATAATCAATGATTTGTATTCTAGTCATGGTATTTTTTCCCGATTTATTAAAACCATACGCTGGTGTGTTACTGGGCGAAGGTTATTTGGGAAATTATGATAGGTTGGTTTATGACCCACCCCATGGGTGCTAACATATATATAGCAAATGTTTAGTAAAAAATCTACAGTAGCAGCGAAATAATCGCGACCAACGATTTTCCATAACGATATAGATCTTTAAACAATGAAGTGGTTTTCGAGTCAATTTATACTTTCAGTTCAATTAAATTTTTACTGCATTTGACATCCAAATAACAGTTTGTGGGTATTATAATCAAAACATTTGTATTAATCAAAATGTAGATGTCAACTTCGCGAGTTACAATTCCTTCTTTTCCTTTATTTACTGACATGGTAATTAGTTAGCTTTCCTCGCTTTGAGAATACAAACAAATTACAGTAAAATACATTTACTAGAGATCGTGGAGGCATGCAGGTCCACACTATCGTCAGATCTCCCGAGATGTGCCTCATACCTAATCTTTTCCGCAGGAATTGTCACTAGTAAGGCATCTTTGGTAACTTTTTTATGAAAGTTCATACAGCGGGATTTGAACCTTCCTCCAAACGAGAGTTTCCATCCTTAGCTACCTGTTAACTGTCGTGTAACGTAGAGAACTGGGGAGTATTTCCTTTTCTGTTTTATTTACTATATACATGCGTCTTGGACATCTCAATTCGTCTTGTCAAAGATCAAAGACGGACCAGGTGGAACCAGATTAAGAAAATACATGTTTGTCGAAAAAATATCATGACGAAAGCGACTTATAAGATCAACTTTCAAACATAACTGGCTAAGAGCAACATTTTTTTTTCAGTCGTTCCAAAATACATGAAAATCATGTACAACTCAGTAAAATACAGGAACATACACTTGTTTTTTTTAATGACGTGATGCGTTCTTCTTGTGAAATTACAATTAGAGAACTGTGATTATTTTAACCGCTATGTTTATCGTTCCAACTTTACCTAATATTGGCTAAGTTCATTACATACACTTTTATAGAATAGCAATGTAAAAATAAAGTTTAAGGTCTTTGTTGGCGAAAGCTGAGAAAAAAAGACTATCTTTAAACCTAAATTCATTTTTACGAACGAGTCTGTTAAGCCCATTGACACCCATGATTTTGGTCCCTGTCATGTGTGCCCCCGAGTGTGACTTGAGTCCCTGCCTTGTGCCCCGAGTGTGATTTTGGTCCCTGCCATGTGCCCCGAGTGTGATTTTGGCCCCTGCCATGTGCCCCCGAGTGTGACTTTGCTCCCTCCCATGTGCCCCCGAGTGTGACTTTGGCCCCTGCCATGTGCCCTCGAGTGTGATTTTGGTCCCTGCCATGTGCCCCCGAGTGTGACTTTGGTCCCTGCCTTGTGCCCCCGAGTGTGACTTTGGCCCCTGCCTTGTGCCCCCTAGTGTGACTTTGGTCCCTGCCATGTGCCCCCGAGTGTGACTTTGGCCCCTGCCTTGTGCCCCCGAGTGTGACTTTGGTCCCTGCCATGTGCCCCCGAGTGTGACTTTGGCCCTGCCTTGTGCCCCCGAGTGTGACTTTGGCCCCTGCCATGTGCCCCCAAGTGTGATTTTGGTCCCTGCCATGTGCCCCGAGTGTGATTTTGGTCCCTGCCATGTGCCCCCGAGTGTGACTTTGGCCCCTGCCATGTGCCCCCGAGTGTGACTTTGGTCCCTGCAATGTGCCCCCGAGTGTGATTTTGGTCCTTGCCATGTGCCCCCGAGTGTGACTTTGGTCCCTGCAATGTGCCCCCGAGTGTGACTTTGGCCCCTGCTATGTGCCCCTGAATATGGTACGAAAATGTTGACTATAGCAGTGATGACTATTTATGCAACACACAAGGCTTTGGTGGTCTGAACAACAATAGGTCCTCCACTTGGAATTTAATGAAAGGAGTTTGTCATATAAATATAAGTCTATACATTTGAACAGCTAACTTACATAGCTTCCTTTGCTGTGACATTTTATTTCAATCTAATCCTCTTCGCTCCAATTCAATTTTCCACTATATAATCATTTCCTTCTCGTGATATTTTATTTTACTATAAATACGTGAGTAAAGTGATTTTAATTTGATATTTTTTATGGGTCAATTATAATAAAAAGTTCTTCAACATAATAATTATATGAAATAAACATGTACGTACTAATATTTTCTTTTCTTTTGTGCTTCTAAAAGCGGCATACCAAAGTGTTTACATTTCACGTGCAGCGAAAACGTTTGTACATACTGTGAGCGAAGCGAATTTATATTTACGAGTTGCCTCCCTTATGACACTATTAGCTGGCACGGTCGCAACGAAAGGGGTATTTTGAGAAAATGAGGTTTTGTCCTTCACCACTATTTATAGTTAGGTAAACAACTGACATGAGTGTATTTCGTTAGACGTGTAAATATTGTATATTATATTCAAGGGTAGGTAAGTCCATAAGGTATGTCGATATCATAATTTGGACGACATTATCAAGGAATGTGTTGATGATGCGTTTTTTGTGCTCCCGTACACAGGGACCTGAGAATTTGTTGCAGCTAGCGTTATTTATTACCGAAAATTGATCTAACCCCCCCCCCCCCCCCTAAAGCTAGCTGTAACAAATTATCAGGTCTCTGTGCTTTCGTACAACAAAATAAACAACTTTAAAATAAAAAAAATGTATTCTTAATAGAACTGGTTCAAGAATATCGTTCCCATTTGGGTTTTGTGACGTTTCTATCTAGATTTATCCTTAAAACTCTACATAAAGCCACAGTTCTAAAGAAAATATATAGAAGTACATGAAGTTTTTATTTGCATATATATTAATTACGATGAATTTCGCACATTTCAGCCCACCGGCAAACGTCACGTGTATCATCTACAAAAGTCGAATTCTAACGCAGTTCTCATATCTGTTTAACCAGAAATACGGAAAAAATGAAAGCATCAAGAGGAGTTACTTGCTTGTTTGAAAAATTGTGTTTCACAACCCTCCAAGATGGCGACTGAACATCTGATAGGCCTGATGTAAAAATTATGGTCTTACTTGTCAGCGGCTGTGAATTTCCAAAAAAATAACCAAGTTTGTACATATATTAATTATCAAAAATAATGTTCGCTGTTTTTCAGCTATCTGTCATCTTTATACTACATTGTTGGTCGGGACGAAGGTCATTAAACGGAAGTTAAAGTCAAGCCAGAACAGAATGATATCGGAGTAAGTGTTCTTCCTCGTTATTTTAAACAACTAAAATATTTACATTATTCATAACGATGAGCGAGTGGAAATATTCCTTGTGCCATCAATGAGGCATTTCTTATAAATTTATAATCTCCACTAAAACCTTTTAACTTACTTATGAATTGTTGAACAGCATCAACAATATTTAAAATATATTTATCTGGCCACAGTTGCTTGAGTTTCTGTCAGTATATAAAAAAAATGTTTAATTATATGGAGCCGCGGCCCATTACATTACTGTAATCGGAGGCTCATTTCACACATATATATTTATTATTTACTGACAGAAACTCAAGCAACTGTGATCTGGCATATCATCATTCCCCTACAGCTGTATGTTAACATTATACTCCGAAGATTTCGTAAACATTAAAATCTGAATTGGTGGAAATTAGGACAGAAAATGTAAAAAATGTTGGGTAGATTCAGCAGACTGTTACAACTGTAAACGTGACTACCAACTGGCTAGGTGACTACCAACTGGCTAGGTTACATCACAATTACTGGAGTTCTGCCAGTATCTAAAAAAATGTTTACATATGTATGGAGCCGCGGCCCATTACAGAATGTATTCGAGGCTCATTTCACATATATTTTTGGTTGATGAGCAGCGTACTTAAAAAGGACAAAAAGTCCCAGAAAATCCAATTAGGGGAAAGTGTTTTTTTTGGCCTTCTAAAGGATCAGGAAATTAAGAAAATCACACGTATAACCATATTTGAGGTTTAATATCTACCTCAATTGTAATTATCATTTACTGACAGAAACTCCAGCAACTGTGGTTACATGATGTACAGGAGAACTACTGACCTCAGTCCAACATTTACAGTTATTGTAATAGGATGGACAACATGATACTGGTAATTTACATCCAACACTTCTGGAGGTTATTGGTTGATGGATTGTCTTAAACGTCGCCAGGAAGTGCAATCAACAAGTCTACATAGGAGTGCAAAAACCAATCTTTATGTAGATCAGTATGACGTATTGCGTTTATTATGATTTAATTTCAGTATCAAATTTACATTATGTTTGAAGGATTGTGTAATATTTGTATGTATACATTTGACTTGTAAATGTTCATTGTGTTGTATAACATACATGATTAATGTAGATTTTTTTTAAGTATCCAATTATTCTGGCTGGGTGTTAATGCGGTTTTACACGGATTTGTAAAATGTTTTTCTTTTTACAATGTATGTATGCATCAACATGTGGCGCACTTGTCAAATATTATTTTTAATTGATTGATTGAATATATGTTTTTAAAAGGCTGCAAAATCAATTTTGAGAGTTATGCCCTTTCCCTTCTCTGAGATCGCAGCGTATTACTTTTTCTGAGGAGCAGTATCTAGTTGAGAGTGGGATGTTAAAAGACCGTAGATTTTCCAGAAAATTGCATCGACATAAAAATATTTATTAATCAATTTGGCTTAGGGTATTAAGGACCTTCCCACCAGGATAAAACATTTTTTGGGCAAATTATTTTGATAAATTCCATACCACACTACTACCTGTTCTTATTGCTTATTTGTTATTTGTTTAATAAATTCATGAATATTTGATTTCCAATTAGTTGTCTACTTAGTATATGTCTTTTTTTTAGCCTTTTACGTTGAATGTTTTTTATACTATGTATTTATATTTTGTCGTCAATTTTGACTAGTCAACTTTATATCTTCCTTGAATTTAATTTTTTTTCTTAATTCCCCATAACTCTGCTATTTTGAAACACGCTGTATTAGTGTATACTTCAATCAATTTATTTTTTTTTGCAATATATTGAGCATATATATATATATATATGTAAATTACACTTTTCCCGATAGTTTTTAACCTTGTCAGTAGTAACAAATACTATTGCTTATATTAAACTAACAAATCTTACCTTTCAGTTGCTATGATTTTACATGAATTGTTTATTTACAATGGATACTATATCATATTTGTGCCACCATTCTAGCCAATATCATACACCCTGTTTACCTTCAGTAATCAACATTACTGGGGTAAATTGATGCCTCTATATAAGTTGTACGCAGGGTAAACAATAATAATGACCCGATATCATTTAGAGTGTTTCTGTGACAGATAAGTGAAATTCACAAATTTAAATGTCCAAATTAAGGAAAAGAAAAGAGGAACGAGAGAAAGGGGAGGGGTTGTGTGAGGAGACCGCGGTCAGCTGTTAATGTCCATCCTGCAGTGTTACGTACACCACTTGTCGATTTAGTGATTGTTCCAATATGACCACTGTTGATGCAGGTCAGTGCTGTTCATGACAAGTTTTACACAAATGTGTTATATATACATGTTAACGAATTAGCTGACCGGGTCCCGAACACGGTGTTCAGTTATAAGAGATCATTACGTAAATAAGTTGTGGACTTTATCAGAGACGTATCGATATTTATGTAAAAAAATAACTACACAAAGAAGCAGCACCAAACTACACACAGACAAGCTCGTTGGTTATTAACACAAGTATAAGTGTAATTAAATGAAGACTTACCTGACCGTTGACGAGTTCGGACCCCTGATTAAAGTGAAACCATGCCCTACTCTCAGTCGATACCGTGCCTTTGACTGGCCTAGATTTCCATTCTGTTTACAAAAATAAACATATAGCGCATGCGCAGTACGCGTTGACTGGGTAGGTCAATGCCCGTTCACGAACTCTGAGCGAACGGCCTTGAATGACCTGTACAGGTCGCTTATACGTAAGCAGAGCGCAAAATTTAAATCTGTAGTAAATTTCATATTAGCGAGCGGCAGATATATAAGACCTTATGAGTTATTTCAATATTGTCTTGTACGTTGATGCCAGAGCAGTCTCATGGTTTGTGCTAGGTACAAGTCACCGTTATATATATGCTGGTCATGCACCCACTCCGTAAGCTAGGCCTACTCAGAGACGTATAATCGTCGGATACCCACGTTTGATTGCGCTACGCTACGCTCCACTACGTGATAAGTGGAGCGTATCTCTAAGTGATGAGTTTAAATATAAAAAAAATATTTGAGAATTAAATATTTCACTTTAAAGTTGCACCATTGAGCAATTATGCTTATTTCTTGATCCCAATTAGTGCGAAAAAAGTGATTTTCCAAAGGTAGATTTTGGTAGACTTTTTTTCTGTTACAATATAGGTATCCGCCATTCCAAAAATATGAAAATAAATTCTGTTGCAATTTTGTCCCGGTTAGGCCTATATTTTGGCTAATTTGACTGGACTATTAGTGATAAGTGGAGCGTAGCGTAGTGCAATCAAACGTGGGTATCCGACGATGGGCCTACTATGTTATATGTACTTCTTTTTGATTTAAAACAGAACTTGCACTGAATAAGCGTTATTCTCCCAACACATTATAAAGTTTATTCTTCTATTAATAAAAAATGTAGTGTATATTCATTGTGCCATTCTAGAGCCATGTGCAGCAGCATAGTGGCACATCAATACTATTAGCAAACCGTATTGTACTTGGAATTGTGGTCACCCAGATCTTTGGTTTGGTTTTATTTTAACTCACATCCTATTAACAGTCAAAGTCATTTATTATTTTAGCCCCTGGTGTATGTGGTATACGTGTATATATGTGTCAAGTGCACATGTGTGTCTTGAAGGGTGCAGTAAAGTAAAACTATGGGCGGATTGGTCGAGAGGTTAACACTACGGCCCTCCATGCAGGCGGCAGGGGTTCGATTTCCGTGCGGTCCGGGTTCGATCCTCGTTATCGTCATACGCATGGAACATTAAGGAAACGTGTTTTTCTCCTGCCCACACTTTGATACTTTTTTATTCCCACACGGTAGATACTTTACTATTCTCTCACAGTAAAAAGATTTATTATTCTTTCACAGTAAATAGATTATTATTCTTTCACTTTACATAGTCTATTATTCTTTCACCATAAATAGTTTATTATTCTTTCATAGTAAATAGTTTTTTGGGTTTTTTTTCACGGTAAATATTTTTTTTTTACGGTAAATAGTTTATTATTTTAGCCCCTGGTGTATGTGGTATACGTGTGTATATGTGTCAAGTGCACATGTGTGTCTGGAAGGGTGCAGTAAAGTAAAACTATGGGCGGATTGGTCGAGAGGTTAACACTACGGCCCTCCATGCAGGCGGCCGGGGTTCGATTCCCGTGCAGTCCGGGTTCGATCCTCGTTATCGTCATACGCATGGAACATTATGGAAACGTGTTTTTCTCCTGCCCACACTTTGATACTTTTTTATTCTCACACGGTAGATACTTTACTATTCTCTCACAGTAAAAAGGTTTTTTTATTCTTTCACAGTAAATAGATTATTATTCTTTCACTTAACATAGTCTATTATTCTTTCACGATAAATAGTTTATTATTCTTTCATAGTAAACAGTTTATTATTTTTTTCACGGTAAACAGTTTATATTTTTTTTTTCACGGTAAATATTTTATATTTTTTACGGTAAATAGTTTATTCTTCTCTCACAGTAAGTAGTTCTCTCACGATAAATAGTTTATTATTCTTTCATCGTATCATTAGTAACAATTTTAAAAAGTGAAATTCCAAATATTACACTCCTTTGTTACTACAGCCGTCGTCCGAGCATTGTGAACAAGCTCTTACTTTTCCAGCTTCTTACAGTCTGCTGTGTGTCGATTTGGGCTACACCTTCGTGTCTACACGTTTCTACATGTTTTCAGCATATATTGACTTACTACATGTTTTTTAGCATGTATTGACTTACTACATGTTTTCAGCATATATTGACTTACTACATGTTTTCAGCATATATTGACTTACTACATGTTTTCAGCATGTATTGACTTACTACATGTTTTCAGCATATATTGACTTACTACATGGTTTCAGCATATATTGACTTACTACATGGTTTCAGCATATATTGACTTACTACATGGTTTCAGCATATATTGACTTACTACATGGTTTCAGCATATATTGACTTACTACATGGTTTCAGCATATATTGACTTACTACATGTTTTCAGTATATAATTGGCATTCTTTGTGCTCCTTTTATTTATATTTATATATATATATCTTTATTGGTGTTCTGCTACATTGAAGTTCTACATGCTTTCAGCATATATTGATGCTGTGCATATTTTGAGTATATATTGACGTTTTACCTGTTTACAGCATATAATGATATTTTTCATGTTTTGAGCATATATTGACGTCATCAATGTTTTCAGTTTACCCAGGGTATATTGACGTTCTGCATGTTTTCAGCATATATTGACATTCTGAATGTTTTCAGCATATATTGACGTTCTGCATGTTTTTAGTATATATTGACAGTCTACATGTTTTCAGTATATATTGACGAAATCAATGTTTTCAGCATATATTGACGTAATCAATGTTTTCAGCATATATTGACGTTCTGAATGTTTTCAGCATATATTGACGTTCTGCATGTTTTCAGCATATATTGACGTTCTGAATGTTTTCAGCATAAATTGACATTCTGCATGTTTTCAGTATATATTGACACTCTATATGTTTTCAGTATATACTGACATTCTACATGTTTTTAGCATATATTTACTTTCTGCATGTTTTCATCATAATAGTATATTAATGTTCTACATGTTTTCATCATAATAGTATATTGATGTTCTACATGTTTTCAGTATATATTTACTTTTGACATGTATGTTTACCTACCATAATGTATATGCTTACACTTCATGGTAAGGTCAGCGCTTATGTTACTTTGATTGACCAAACTCCAACCTCAATTAAACAGATTGTTCTTACTTTGTGTTAGATGACACCAGATCAAGTGTTTTGAAGCACTAGTAGATGTTTCCTGGTAAGCCCTCCGTAACAATGGAACAGTTGTGACTGAGAGCGGGGCCCATCTGTCACTGCAAACCAGAGCGAAACGAGAAGTTTGATTTTCTGAATTTAAGTGAATCTCTACGTTGAGCGAGACAGACACATCCTTCCGAAGATTGTGAAAAACTATGGGTCTTTGTTATCACAGGAATTTTAAAAGTAACGTTTGTGATCTAAAAAAGCACAATTCAGTCCGAAAAAGAAGATTGTAGATTTTATATTTACATTTTGCACTTAATATTATGTAAGTCAATAAATTTTAATATGAAACTGCTTCTCCAATGAGAAATATCATAATTTTGGAAATATACACACAAATCCTACTGAGATGTAATATTTCCCCGTTCTGGGATCATGAAGTAAAGTCATTCATGTTTGACGAACGTTCAATTGCATTTCCAAATTATTATGTAAAATTAGATATTGTCAAGTATATACGCATGTCTGTTACACTGTATCTTGATTTGTCAATTTAAAAAAAAGTACATGAGAATAATACAAACTGTTCCGAAGACGTGAGTGTCTTTTACTTCATCAACGACACCCGCCAGGCACATTAAAGCCACGTCAAAGCAAATGTCACGTCCCCAAAAGAGAACTGAGAAATCAATCACAACAAGTAGGCATTCTGGAGAGCATATTACAAAAACCGTCCACCTTCATAGCATACAAGGATACAGAATATCTCTCACCAAGATGGCGACCATAAAAATTGTTCACAGTCTTCATCAACCTACATCTCCCAAATCCCTGTGTCGTACGTTAGTTTGTCAACAGTCGGCATCTATCACGAACATCTCAATATCTAGAGCAAGTCATAGAAAAGCGAATTAACTGTGACAGGTAAACATCATAGGTTGGAGAAGTAGGGATGCCCCTAAACTATATTTATTATTTTCAAACATGACAAATGTGTTCGTGCATTTTAAAATGCAATTCCTTTTGTTGTAGGCGTCAATCGTAAGAAATATCAGCAACTCATTTCCTCCTCTCACTAAGAAATGTTCTACATCCTTGTTCGATAAGAAGATGGACTTTTTTAAATGTGCGCATTAGTATGTCTGCTTGTTTTGATTGAAAACTATGCCTCAGTTCTCACTTTGAGGACATAACACTTACTTGGATTTCACCTAGATTTGCATGGTGGGTGTCGTCGATGAAGCAGAAGACGCTTACTCTTCCTGAACACCTGGTCTTATTCTCTTGTACTTTTCCAAGTGTTTTCATGTAAATCTTTCCTTTGAGTTTGCATTATTGTTTTGTTGATGCATTGGAATTCTCTCGGTTTTTTTCCATTGCTTACCATACACATTAGCTATGGCCTTATGCATTTTCCGTACTTACATAATGCATAAATCAACCATGAATGCTATTTCAAGTAAAGCATTGTCCGTACATAAACAAAACTAACTTAAATGTCATAATGCCAGCTATTGGCTAGTGATGTAAGAGAATATCGTACAATTAAAGTAATACATGTACCACACGTTTTCACCCATTTCTCAATCCTATTCGTCTATAACGATGAACTGTACAAACGTGCACGAAAAAAGATTTGTGTTAATTTCACTCCTGAATGACTTGTTAAGAGATATATATTCCATTCCTATTACAAAACATGAAACTAGCTTACCTGTAGGATTATGCCATGCATGTAAAATAAATTGACATGTCGGGTGATCGTTGGATTTAAACTTGAAATAGAATTAAAATCAAATAACCTGTGTGTAGGATTTATTATACAGGAGAACACAATTAATGCTTTAATGAATTTGTAATTAACTGATAACGCTATTGAAATTAAATATAAAATGTTAATCATTTCTTGCTGTGTATCTTCTGTGAAAAGATACAATTGACTCTATGTAGTCCAAGTATTACAATCGTTTAATATACAGAGACGTTCAGAAAAAAACTTCAAAGTTGACGAAATATATATTCTTGATTTTCTTGATCACAGACGAGATAAAAACTGTTTTTTTAATATCGGTTTGTGTATTGTATAAGGTATGATAACATATGAAATATACAATGAACAAATGGCTGTTATTATTGCACGTATGATAATTACGTGCTAAATTTAAAAACAAATTAACAAATGGTAAGTATTAGTATAATTGTCATTTCAAAATGTATATTATGCTTGTTATATAATTATTTTATTTGTAGTAAGATTTAGAACACATGACACCATGTCCAGTAACTGGACTCATTTAAGATGTTTCAGTTATCACGATTTTTCAGTTGAAAATGAGCAAAAGAGCTATAGAGAAATGATAATGAGATATGACACGAACTGTGCTAAGTGTTTACTAGCGAATCCTATGTAAACTAACCTCGCCCTGAACTGTGGCGGAAGCGACGGCTGCTTGTTATAGAATATTTATATCTGGCCATCGGTCACGCCGGTAACCAGTACTATACCGGGGTGAGGTGTTGGCCAGTGGCTCGATAGATTCTTTCTTAAAAGCATTATTTTGCTGACAGATATACGAGATGTTTCCGAGATAGGATTCTTATTTACGTCCAACGAGAGTTAAATTAGATAAGATTGCCAGTGAGGTTATTATGTGTGTCAAGTTCTCGTAGCTACAGAACAAATAAGAATCGAAAATACAAAAACAAAATAAACCATACTTCGTCTTCATTTTGTTTTGTTTCCATTTATTGTTTTTCTCCAGAATATCTTATTACAATATTTATATACATAAAAATGAATAAAAAAATCCATAGGTAGTTGTGTACAGTAGACCTAGAGATTTATGGAAAAAAAGACCAATGCCTGAGAATTGTCAACACAGAGATTTAACCGTACACTGCATAGATGTAAATGTACACAGTTTTGTAAATTATATATCATTTCCAATTCATAAAAAAAATGAAGTGTATACACTGATGTATCCTATGTATGGCACTTGTGTGGAAACCATGGTTACCACATCAAAAATTACCGAAAAATGCGAAATATCACTGTTATTTACACAAAATTTGACCTATGCAGATAGATTTTTTTTCTTAAGTTCTATCAAAATAAGGCTTACTAACTTGGTTGCAGAATTATATCTGTCCCAGCATAGGTCGTACGCTTAGATTTTTCGCTATTTTCCCTCATGTGCTGTTGTCGAAATTTCACTTCCTGTAAAGCTAGCTTTTCATTTGTAGACACCCATTTCGGAAGGGTCAAAATTTTAATCTCTAACCAATTTTTTTTTCTCTTTTTACAAATGTGAAGTCCACTTTATCATGCTTAAGCCAATTTTACTCCTTATTTTTTTTTAGATTTTCATAGGCATGCTTTTATAGGGTTTATTCATTGTACAAAAATAGCACATGGCCACAAAAGCCTTCTGTACACTGCCACCATAGCTAGATAGCGATAACATCACGACACTCCAACGTTCTATATGTCTCTTGTCTACAAATACATCGTGTAAACAGGAACATGTTTCGTTATTTAGGGTCTCATTCACAAAAAGGCTAGCAACTTCTACAGTAGCCGCCACAAATAAATCATTTAATAAACATCCCTGAGATCAAAGACAGTATAAATTGTTTAAGAAGACGAGCAATGGTTATTCTTTTGTGTGCATAAAACACCCAATTAAGAAATGATATTGTTTAATAAGCACTTGAATAATTAGCTATTCGCTGTGAACTCTCTAGAGAACATTTCGTTCAGAGATGATTTACAGGGTATACATATCTCTTGCTGTATTCCTAATCTAATTTAGTTGCTTGTCATTTTACCCTGATGTTACCTGTTGCAGTAACTAAAATGTGCAAATACAGACTTTTGATTGAATTAAAAGAAAAAGACAGAATATTTGCAACATTTATTCTTAATTTAAAATGACAGTTAAAACCCCTAGACCTGCATTTACAGCTAACAAGATAAAATTATGATGTACAGGGAGACCACCATTGACCATATAGTTACATAGAAACCAGATATCAACTACAATGAGCTACTTCATCATTAGCTACGCCTCGTCTTACAGATAAATCTCTGAATTTATCCCCATTCACTTATTCAAGTCACTTTTAAAAGCTAGTTGATAGTTTGTTGGCAATGTAGTGAATAGAGGCACAGTTTAACCTATGTAAATAACACTGTCAAAAACATATTATTGAATAGTCTTTTCAAGATGGCCGACCAGTACGTACGAAAAAGTACAGTCCTCACTTCAAGCTACCAGATAAGTTATTTGTAAACACATGAGAACCATGATAGGTGCCATGCGGAACTAAGAAAGATGTCAACTTCGTATTACATTATTGGTTGTTTGTTTTTTAGTTCCAAAATACTTTAAAATCCATCTTAAAGTTGGAATCGTAATCGAAGCGGAATCTTCAGTGCTAAATTGCCGATTTCGAATTATTTTAATGGTCTAATGTCTTCCAACCTAGTCATAAATACTCCCCAGTGAGATTCGATAACATTCCATATTTTGTTTACCTCCACATTCCTTTAATATTTAAATAACAAATACTCATTACTAACATCTTACCCCTTACTCACACCTTACCCATAACTTACTCCTTACTCATAACTAATCGTAGTGTTTATTCAGAAATAAAATGCCTTTTGAACAATAGGAGCTGATCATGTGCTCAGGATTACATTGGGTTAGTTGTGTGCTGTTAATAGATGTCCTATATTACTCGTGTCGATCATTATCATGTTTATAAAATCATGTAAGTTAATTTACGACTTAAAAAAACTTGATTGAACATTTTAGCAAAATGATATATTTCTCTCCTATACTTTCACACTTTGGAAAGACAGTCAAGTCTAGAAATAGTTTGATCTCTAAAAATGTGAATTAATCTTATTGTCTGACAAACGTGATATTCCGGTCCCTGGCTACTATATGAAGCAGATACCAATAGAAAGTTTGACATGCACACATACAAATGTAGTAGTGAAAATAAACAGCAGGCTCTTACAAGTATTATTGTATATTCACGTTTGACTGTCTGTACAAACAAATTGAGGACATCATTGTAAACCAACAAAACTATTCAGTCAGTCACAAAATATCTTTACTTGAAATCCCTTTCAACAGATAATTGCAGCTCGCGCACGTGTGAAGCATTCTGACGTGTGCCGTTCGTGTGTCGACCTGGCCCCTGACCGGTCGGTCAGTGACCCCCGAGTCCGTCCGGATGGGGACCAGATATGTTTTGTTGTGTGAGTAACTTATAGGCTTTATGGGACAAAATCAATACCCCAACTTTTGCACTGATAAGATTGAAGAGACAAACACCTATTGTGAATTAAATAGACCTAGAAAAGTAGGATCATGGCCGGGATCTACTACGATCTGTTTTCCCCTCATATTTATCACAGCTTCTCCAAATCCCATCCGAATAATAAGTCATGAATCCAGGCTTTGCAATTTGTATATTTTGAAATTAAAGATTTTTAAATTTATGACGTAAACTGGTCAAAGTATTGTAGATGATATACAATTTCGTTTTCTTTACAATTAATTTAGTTTTGTGGTAAACACTGTGTATTTATTAAGGTGAATATGTTTATAATATATCTTATTACATTTATTTGTTCTAATCACACATATTTACAGACATTGAATATGGTACCTTGCTGTGATTTTCGTGTTGAGTTTCTATATTTAAAGTAGGTATGCCTCTCCACAATTAAAAGGCGTATGGCTTATGTTTATGTTTTTAAAACAATGCAGAAAAAGTGTCTCAAAATACGTATATTCAGGTCAAAAAATGCAGATATGTTATCGTTCCGGTGGACTATTTTACCAAGACACCAGATTAGATTACAAACACCGATCAAGTCTTTCATCATACGAAATATTTGATCGGAAGAGTCACTATTTTGTTAAGATTACAACACTTTCAGTATCTGATAAAGGATACATGATTTGCCTCAATCTATTATACAGTTGGTAACGGCATGATAAACTGTCTGACATTTGTGGACAGTGCACCAACATTGAAGTTTTAGTTTCTTATAACATAAGCAACGTTTTATCGCTGGCTCTGCTAATTGCTCGACCAAGCCATTATTAAAGCTTCTTACTACCATTCTTAGTACTATAAAATCAGGGCTTCAACCTTATTGTGATACTGTATACTCCAGAAGTGGAATTAATAGGATGTGGATTTTGAAAAAACGCGAATTCCTTAAATATGTCTTTTCTGTTAAAACATTTGATTTTTCCACCCTGCTGTACACTACCATACCTCATACAAAATTGAAGGAACGTCTTCAATGTCTTGTTATGAGAGCTTTCTTTTCCAAGAAAGGCAAACGGCAATACAAATATATGGTAATTAGCTATCTTGGAAATACTTTTTGAAAAACACGACAAAAGCTAAAATAATCAATATTGAAGAAGATATAGTAAAGGTGATGTGTTCCGGAAGAGTGAGCGTCTTTCTGCTTCATCGACGACACTCGCCATGTAAACCTTTGTCACATCCAATCAAACATCAAGTTCTCAAAATGAGAACCGAGTATCATTGTCAATCACAACAAGTAAACACACCAATGAGCATACTCAAAAACGTCCATCTTCATATCACTTAAAGATACAGAATATTTCCCTTTGAGACAAAGATGGCGACCATAAAACTTTCCCATAGTTCTGATCAACCTGCATCTCTGGAATCATTGTGTTGTTAGATTGTTTGTCAGCAGTCGACATCGATCACGATATTGAGAGCAAGCCCTAGAGTATAGTACCAACTGCCACAAGTAAATACCATAGGTTTGAGAAGCAGGGATGTTACTATCAAGAAACGGAAAGTACACGATCGGAAAATTGAAATCATCACATTTATCGTATAGCTTAGTAGTAAGCTGTCCAAGTTGGTCGTAGCTAAAGTAGAGAACGAGGTAAGCAGCTGATGTTGTGTTCTTTATTTCAAGTTCAGAAGGGTACATACGATCGACGTGGTCAGCAAACTTCTTGTTGTTTATAGACAACACATCGTCGATATATCTGAAAGTGAAATTAAAAGACTTTTCAAGGTTTCTGTTACCTGTCATGATAAGCTCTTTCACAAATTCAGCTTCGTGTGAAAACAAAAACAAGTCAGCTAAAAATGAGGCATAGTTTGTTCCTATGGGAATGCCAACAGTCTGCTTAACAAACTTTCCTCCGACCTCAACATAATATTGTCGAACAGGAATTCAATCATCATTACTAAATCTTCTTCAGTATATTTCCTCTTAGCTTTTGTAGTGTTTTTAACAAAGTATGTTGCAAAATAGCTCACTACCATATATTTGTGTCGTCGTCCGCCTTTCTTTGGTTAGATATACATATAACCTTAGTCAAGGAACGTTCCAACGTCAGGGTAAATCCAGAGAGAGAACAGCTGCCACCAGTTGACAGTGGAGTAGTAAAATCTGCAACGCTACAATTATTACGTCATAAGTATGATGACGTCACAATGTCCCAATGTATATTATTGGGAAATAACATTCGTTGGGCACAGTAGGTTCAGCTAGTCTCTGTGCAGAGGAAATGCAAATATAAACTATAAATTTATTTTTTTGTTTGTATCAATTAATTGAATGTTAAAATACTCCTCCAATGTAATATCGTTACGACGGAGATGGTTTTATATATATAAGATTTAAAATCATGTTTCCAGCGTTTACTCGGGTTATACTGTTGTAATAAGTTATTTAAAGGCCCAATATACGTAACTTTCGACAAAACTTGAAGCAAAAATCAAGCCTAATAACTTATTATATTTATAGATTTAGCGAAGATTAACTAATATCAGCAATATTCAAGATGAATTCTTTCGCGGTTACCGATACAACAGCAGTTGAAACACGCTGTTTGTAAACACGCGCCCATTTCGAACCGTCTTCTACCTTCGGTTTGTTATTGAAGTGGGCCCCACCTGAATTATTTTCAGTTCTTTGGATTTTTTTCCCCAGAGTTTCTTGTTAGTTACCGCTCAGGTTTACTTCGTTTTAGGCTAATTTTTGCATGGTTTTCAACTGGATTTTTTTTCAGAATTTTTCAGAATCACGAAAATTTCCCTGAAGTTACGTATATTGGGCCTTTAAGCATTGATGACATTTTTTTTAATTTCATCGGGGTATGAAAAAAAATTGTTTGCAAACTGGATAATTAGTTTTCATAACCCTATGAAACTAAAAAAAAATTGTTCGCGCCATTTTCGGATTTTTTTTTCGTAGAGGTGTGAAAAGAAAATCTCAACCAATCAGAAAGCCGCAATCTGCATACAATCAATGGAAAAACAATTATTCAGTTACATTATAGATAAAACGTATATCTAACTGCACGTTATTTTGTAACAGAGAATAAGTAAGTTATTATTTCACACATAATTGAAATGCTTCACCCACTGATGTAGCCAATGCAGAGGTTTTAGTATCTATGATTACTAAATCGAGTAAGAGTTCTTGTTGATTAAGACATTGTGAGGTAACGACGCGTCGAAATGTCGGGATAAACAGATATCCTGATAAAGTGTCGTGTCACTCAGTCCGAGGTTAGGGTACCAGTGAACCGTGATCTGTAATATAAACAGGGTAGCATGTCACTCAGTCCTAGATTAGGGTACCAGTGAACTGTGATCTGTAATATAAACAGGGTAACATGTCACTCAGTCCTAGAATAGGGTACCAGTGAACTGTGATCTGTAATATAAACAGGGTAGCATGTCACTCAGTCCTAGGTTAGGGTACCAGTGAACCGTGATCTGTAATATAAACAGGGTAGCATGTCACTCAGTCTTAGGTTAGGGTACCAGTGCACTGTGATCTGTAATATAAACAGGGTAGCATGTCACTCAGTCCTAGATTAGGGTACCAGTGAACTGTGATCTGTAATATAAACAGGGTAGCATGTCACTCAGTCCTAGGTTAGGGTACCGGTGAACTGTGATCTGTAATATAAACAGGGTAACATGTCACTCAGTCCTAGGTTAGGGTACCAGTGAACTGTGATCTGTAATATAAACAGGGTAGCATGTCACTCAGTCCTAGAATAGGGTACCAGTGAACTGTGATCTGTAATATAAACAGGGTAGCATGTCACTCAGTCCTAGGTTAGGGTACCAGTGAACCGTGATCTGTAATATAAACAGGGTAGCATGTCACTCAGTCTTAGGTTAGGGTACCAGTGCACTGTGATCTGTAATATAAACAGGGTAGCATGTCACTCAGTCCTGGGTTAGGGTACCAGTGAACTGTGATCTGTAATATAAACAGGGTAGCATGCCAGTCACTCAGTCCTAGGTTAGGGTACCAGTGAACTGTGATCTGTAATATAAACAGAGTAGCATGTCATTCAGTCCTATGTTAAGGTACCAGTGAACTGTGATCTGTAATATAAACAGGGTAGCATGTCACTCAGTCCTATGTTAGGGTACCGGTGAACTATGATCTGTAATATAAACAGGGTAGCATGTCACTCAGTCCTGGGTTAGGGTACCGGTGAACTGTGATCTGTAATATAAACAGGGTAGCATGTCACTCAGTCCTAGGTTAGGGTAACGGTAAACTGTGATATGTAATATAAACAGGGTAGCATGTCACTCAGTCCTAGGTTAGGGTACCAGTGAACTGTGATCTGTAATATAAACAGGGTAGCATGTCACTCAGTCCTAGGTTTGGGTACAAGTGAACTGTGATCTGTAATATAAAAGGGTAGCACGTCACTCAGTCCTAGGTTAGGGTACCAGTGAACTGTGATCTGTAATATAAACAGGGTAACACGTCACTCAGTCCTAGGTTAGGGTACCAGTGAACTGTGAGCTGTAATATAAACAGGGTAGCACGTCACTAAGTCCTAGGTTAGGGTACCAGTGAACTGTGATCTGTAATATAAACAGGGTAGCATGTCACTCAGTCCTAGGTCACACTAGGGATTATAAAAAGTTTGATATCCTCGCCCCACTCTTAATCATTAATAGAAAACCAGCACATCAATATAATTTCTGGTGGATTAATATATGTACTGGTGGATTAATATATGTGCTGTTACATTACCAGAAAATTTTGACATTAAGACATGCACAGTAAAATCAATAGAAATGTCTGTAATATCAATAGAAATTGTCACATGACTGGAAACCCAGCAGGGCCTCTGTACCTGTGGGCACTGAGCCAAGTTATAGCTCGCAGGTACCTTTGGGCACTGGCTACCTTATCGCTGGGGACAAGTAATTAGAGGCTCCATGCTGTGATGGGGTGTATCTCTGAACGCCAACATTTTTAATTTGCCTACAGGGTAGTTTGTTGTGATAGGGGTTATAGTCTTTTTCCTTAAAGTAGTCTCAGTTCCAACAGGTAAATTTACCTGTAAAAGTTACCTGTTGGTACTCAGGCACAAGTACTACAAAAAAAATTATCATAAAATTATCTTCATGAGACTATTTTTAATCGGAAATATTAAACTGTGTAAGTAATAAATAATGTAACTATTATAAGATTTGTGATTATTGATTAAAATTCAATGCTTAAGATAATTTTCTAGAAAAAAAAATAAAACTTTGTAATTCACCATTGAATTGTTTTATGACTGTAATTCTTACATTGAAAAGATACTGTTGTAAAAACATTTTTGTATATAATAGGTGATTAATTTAATAGGTTTTTATGATTGATTTTTTAAGGTCTTGATGCCAATTAAAATTTAATTACTTCATTTTAATTAGTACATTTTTGCTTGGATATGTATGACTTATTAAATTCCAACTTACTCAATAATTCAATACCCATAGAAAGTGAGGTTTATTTAATCTAAGGTACTGTTTTCATTAGGTCAGCTCATTAACCATTCAATTCATTTATTACCTTAAACCTTACGGTTTATCCGTATAAGATATATACATACAGGTGCATATATACAATGCAAAATACAAATAGATATGTACAACCCAATATAGTTCGGACACGCACAGACCACAATTTAAGACACAACCATAGCGATAGTGTAGAGAGGTATTTCACTCAATTAAAATGTATTCAATCGTCTTTTGTTACAGAGGACAATAAAGTTACCTAAATTTGAAAGACCCTGGTTTTAAAAATTTGTACATTTTTGCCGTATTAGGTTTTCTATGGTAATACAGTTTGATGAAACGTTTTTCATAATGACTGTGTTTTATTACAAAACGGTACAATCCACTGTCGCAATACGTACAAATCCTATTAATTTGATCTTTTAAGATTAAACTGTCCAATTTCAATATTCAGTTTATGAGACGACAATCTGATTTTTGCTATTTCTTTAAACAAATAGGTTTTGTTAAATTCGGTTTAAAGACAAAATTACCACTAATGAATTTTCGAAGTGAACATTTTGATGACACATTTAAATAGTCAATATATTATTGAAAAAATATCTGTCATTCTATATTAAATAGTGATTAATGTTTTACCTTCATTCTCTGTATTTTCTGTTTGCTACACATATCCCAAACCTATTCTTAACAGATTGTTTCTTATACTTTCTGTCCACTCAGTGCCCTTTTCAACCATTTCATCATAACATACAATTGTCCGAGTTTTTAACTTTGATAAACTTTCGAATCATAATAAATGAAAGTCTTCCTAATTCATGACTGATCATGATATTTGGCGTACTTGTATGTCTTATCCCCTAAATTCTCTTACAAAATTTAGATGTATTTTTTTTCAATATTAGGTGCTAAATGAAACCCCCGCACTTCAGATACATAACTTAAAATGCTAAAGCTTTTCAACTTTGTTCAGCTAATTTCTCTTGTGTTGTCAAGAATTTTCTGTTATATATCAACAGAATTCCTAGATAACTAACTGTATTGAATACTTTTCTATATTTCTCTTTATTTCTCCAATATATGATTATCTCTGGGTTGGATTTTATTTACAATTAAGTGCTAATTACTCATTTGATAATTTTCTTTTTATTTCTTTATATATGTATCCTTGTATTTTTGAAAAAAAATGTATGATTTAGTGCAATTGTGGTGCTGCCTGTCCACAGTTAAATCTCAGGTTGGGTGAGTTCACAGGTAAATCACAGGTAAGGTGAAAAGGGCAGTTTATATGAAACAGTATATAATTGACTTCCTATTGTTCTCAAAAACAACACCTACCTATTGTTAAAAAAAATGTTGGCGTTCGGAGAACACACCCTGTGATGACCAGGGGAATGCTTCATGCATGACTGGTTAAATTTACCTGTGTTTGACCAGAAGCCCAAAACAATAAATGACTTTTTATAATTAGGCATTGCCCCCTCCCTATGCAATGTTTTGTCTGTATCAGATCTGATCACAAAAGGTGTGTGAAGATTTAGACAGGCTTACACTTGGCCATCTAATTAGATAATGTCCCCCTCAGGCCTCAACCCTTCCTGGTCAAAGTTTACCTGTATCAGGTCTGATATATCAGAAACTGCAGAAGGATTACAAGAAATGCTTAACTCCCTAGAGAAGTATACCACTAAATGGGGCCTTACGGTCAATACAGATAAAACTAAAATTATTGTGTTTAGAAATGGTGGGAAAACTAGAGATAATGAAATGTGGATGTATGATGGTTGTCAATTAGAGGTGGTAGATAAGTTTAATTATTTAGGAGTATTATTGAACTATAATGGTAAATTCAGAGAGACACAAAAACATGTAGCTGATCAAGGCAGAAAGGCTCTTTTCGCACTTTTAAATGTATGTAATTCAAATTATTTCAATTTTGAAACTAGCTTAGCGGTTTTTGATACCTACGTAAATAGTATTTTGAGCTATGGTGCAGAGATTTGGGGTTTTCATACTGCTCCTGATATCGAAAAAATTCATTTAAATTTTTGCAAACGTTTACTTGGCGTGCGAAAAAATTCTATGAACAAAATGATATATTACGAACTTGGAAGATACCCGTTGTGTTTAATTCGTAAATTTAGAATATTCAAATACTGGATAAAACTTTTAAATACAGATAATTGTATATTAAAGTCATGTTATTGTGATATGTTGAAGAATAATGATGTATGGTTAATGAACGTTAAGATGGAATTAAGTAGAATTGGTCTTGGTCATTTATGGGAAAATCCAAATATATATACTGACATGCTTCCTATTATTAAGGAGAGATTAAGTGATATTTTTAAGCAAGACTGTTTTGAAAAGATACGCACATCTTCTCGGGGTCTTTTATACCAACATATATGTAACTTTGGACAGCAATTTTATTTATCCAAACCTATGAGCATGAATTTTAGAAAAGAGATCACAAAACTAAGACTGTCCGCCCACAAGCTTAATGTAGAAAATGGTAGGTATAAAAATGTTGAACGTAAAAATAGATTTTGTACTGTATGTAAATCACGTGACGTAGAAGATGAATTTCACTTCGTTTTAACATGCCCATATTATAATGAAATTCGTATAAAATATATAAAGAAATATTATGTAAAGAACCCGAGTATGTTTAAACTAATTCTACTTCTTAATACCAAAAATGTAATAGAAATCAGAAACTTAGGGAAATTTTTGTTCCATGCCAACAAATTAAGATGCAAATTATTTAAGTGTGTTGTTACATATATGTACTCTCCTTTGTTAATTGATGTGCTTCGTGTTGTTGTATTGTTCTATTGGGTGATTATTTGTATATATTTGTATCCAATGAGTCGAATGACTTAAGGAATAAAGAACTTGAACTTGAACTTGATATAAGGTGTGAAGATCCCATCAACCTGCGATTCTTACCTGTACTTCACTTCACCTGTGTTGTCTGTTAGTACTTAGAAGCTGGCTTTATCATTAGTTCATATTTATAATTTTAATATATTAATATATATATATGAATCTTATGTAGTTATTTTCTCAAACAACCTTCTTTCTTTCATTTCAAAACTAGAAATTATGAAATCATGATAATTACTGTTAGAGTTGTTCCCAAAACTTTCTAGCATGTACAGGACATAAATAAAATAAAAAATTATTATTTACCTAACAGTTCTGATGTCTTATATTTCATTTAATATACACTATTCACGTTGTTTTGGTATTCATATACCAATTTACATTCAAGTATATTGAAAAATTTAAGGAATATCTATTGATAATTATTTGTTGATATTTTAAAATATTGTAAGAACTACTTGTGAAACTAACACATAAATATTCTTTCATTACTTAATGAAACTAAATACATATTTTGATTAAATACATTCATCCCTCAGATCTATATATTTATGAACGCGCTATAGAGTTTTGATAATCTTTATTTTTAAATTTTCTATATTAAGATCTGTATGTTTATATATATAACTACATACAACAGTGTTGATATAAATATAAGAATTTGAAAGTGAAAAGAAAAGGAATACAACAATAAATTAAAATTTAGTCTGATTGTTCAGTATGGGACAGATGTTTTGATTAACCCTCAGGCCTCAAGCAATTATCTGACCTGTCTAAAACTTGTCTAGGAACACCTTCTTACAGAAACCTGTCAGTGACATATAATTGAGGTGTGAATTTCTCATCTGACTACACTGGTCATATTTGAAACCTATTTGATTAATAAAAGGTTAAGCTGGGGATGACCAAGATCATATGATAATACATATTTTAACTTTTACTCAGGTCTATCATGTTTATATGAAATTAAAAATCATTGAGAATACAGATATTTAAATATTTCCCTCTAAATAGTGAATATTCTGAGGACTTTAATCTATTTTTTGTTTCATTCAAAACATTTAATTATACAATAAAATATTATTAGTACATAAAATAACATTGAAATAAACAATAATTAATTTACCAGTTTCTGGTTTTCTTATATATTAACTTAAAATAACAAGTATCTTATGACACTTGATTGAATAAAATCGAATGACGCATTTTGATTTCTAAATATTTACATATATATACTTGTTAAATGAATTAATGATGAAAAATTGTCTAGTTTTTATTGGATGTTATATATATATGTCTCTGGCTTAGTTGCTTCAGTTTGATAATAAAATACTAAAATTCATTATACCAGGGACGTCTCACATATATGTTCCGGCCAGCTCTTTACCTCAAAGAGGTCAAGATAGGGGACACCCCTATGCTGGCTGTGTAGTAATTAGCCAGGTGTGAATTTCTCACCTCCCACTCCCCAATGACCAGGCCTGAGGGCCCTGTTAATTGATTTATGATGGTATAATGATATGAAGAAAGAAATGGATTTAAATGTTTTGGTTAAAATAATCTTATCTTAATTAGTACTTGATGTTTATAATAACCTTTGTATGCATTGTACATGAGTGTATATGTAATGAAACCAATTAGCAACGCCGGCCCTTGTAGGTTTTATTCCACAGCTAGCTTCTTAATGTCAAATATTAAAGTAATTTGTGATTGAAACTACTATTATAATACTGAGTACAATATCTGTTCTTCTAATATCTGATTGTTTATATTACAATCTGTTGTTTTTATTTTCTGTATATATTTTTATTAGGATTAACTTAATAATTTCAACATAATACAAGCATTATATCATTTTTTTTATTAACACATACCTTTCAATTTAATTGTTGATTGAAAATATTTAAATGAAAAAGAATAATTGTTACTTCTTTAAAAAGAATTACAAGTTAGTATATTTTAATCATAATTACATTTAAAATTTTGACATGCAGTGAATTAATTTAAGTTAAGTTTTTATGATGAATATCATCTGGCATGAACTCAGAATTTTTCACTCAACTGTATTCGTCATTGTTATCATTATTTTATTACATGTGTCATTTTAATTGGTTTTTTCAATTAATCACATTTATTAACAATCAGATCTCTTCACACGCTGACCAAGAACGTGTTGAATAAAACTTAGTTACGTTGATGCACGGATGAATTTTTACTGAAACGGGAACAAGGACTTTGGGATCACATTTGTCGTCCACATGCTCATACTTGATAATACTAACATATCTGACATTGATCATCAATATCAAGCATACAACTATACCACAATAGTGATCAACATACTCGTATATAAACCGGCAGACAGTTTACAAGTAGTATACACATAAATATGCAAGCGACCAGGTATTTAACAGACATTTTTTGGGTGTTGACATGTGTATAATAGTTGATGAAAAAAACAAGACAAATTTTCAGTCAAGTGAATCAACTATTTTACATTTACTTCATTACGGTAATTCAAATTTATAGAGTGTGTTTAAGTTGTGATGTTATCACAATACATGCGACCTACAGTAAAATCAATCCTATATTTTTATTGCTCACCAATAGCGGTCAACATACAAGTATATTGACACGTTTTACACACAGAAATAACGTATTCAACGGCCATTTTTTTTAAAAACAATCTTTTTGCTGATCATCAATATCAAACATACAAGGAAACCACAATAGAGATCAAAATACACGTATATAAACCGGCAGTACAAGTTTTATACACGGAAATACGCAAGCGACCAAGAATTAAACCAATTTATATATTCAAGAAAGTACACAAGCCATAACGTATGGTATTATAATCTTTATCCTAAATATGACAGTGTTACGTTGGACTAGATAAGATTTTATGCATATATCAATACTATTTTATGATTGAAATAATTATTAATTTGTTATAGTGTCATGTAAGTCTGTTTATAACCTTAGACATTTTAATGTAATTTTATTATGTATTTTATATGCTTGAAATAGATGACACTTTAATAAAATATAAATATAAGATGACCTGTTCCAAACTAAACAATCAGGGGCCCCAGGGTTATTATCTCCAGATCTTCACACCTCATATCAGACCTGATACAGGTAAAATTTGACCAGGAAGGGTTGAGGCCTGAGGGGGTCATTATCTATCTAGATGGCCAAGTGTAAGCCTGTCCAAAACTTCACACATCTTTTGTGATCGGATCTGAAACAGACAAACCATTGTATATATAGGGGCAATGACTAATTATAAACAGCCATTGTTTTGGGTTTTTGGTCAAACACAGGTAAGTTTAACCAGTCATGCATGAAGCATTCCCCTGGTCATCACAGCATGGAGCCTCTAATTACTTGCCCTCCAGCGATATGGTAGCCAGTGCCCAAAGGTAGCTGCCAGCTATAACTTGGCTCAATTCAATTCAATAAATGTGACTTAATATAACTGCATATTATTTACTTGTGTATACTTAGAATATAGAATTAATTGAAATGATTCCATTAACTGACCTTGCTTTTTTTTTTTAAATTATTACATATATGCATAAACCTTCAAGTCATATTTAAATAAACCTTCAATATTTAGGCCTAAATATGGGAAATGCATCATTTTATAATACTATTATACTGATTATTATATAATTAGGAACATATATGTGTGACGTCTTTGGTATTATGAATTTAAGTATTATCAAACTGAAGCAACTAAGCCAGAGACATATATATATAACATCCAATATAAACTAGACAATTTTTCATCATTAATTCATGTAACAAGTATATGAATGTAAATATTTAAAAATCAAAATGCGTCATTGGATTTTATTCAATCAAGTGTCATAAGATACTTGTTATTTTAAGTTAATATTTAAGAAAACCAGAAACTGGTATATTGATTATTGCTTATTTCAATGTTATTTTATGTCCTAATAATATATCATTGTATAATTAAATGCTTTGAATGAAACAAAAAATAAATTAAAGTCCTCAGAATATTCACTACTTAAAGGGAAATATTTAAATATCTATATATATTCTCAATGATTTTTAATTTCATATAAACATGATAAACAGTTAAAATATCTATTATTGGGAGCCATATTATCATATGATCTTGTTCATCCCCAGCTGAGCCTTTTATTAATCAAATAGGTTTCAAATATGACCAGTGATAGTCAGGTGAGAAATTCACACCTCAATTATATGTCACTGACAGGCTGCTGTAAGAAAGTGTTCCTAGGCAAGGTTTAGACAGGTCAGGTAATTGCCTGAGGCCTGAGGGTTAAATCAAAAATCTGTCCCATACTGAACAATCAGACTAAATTCTAATTCATTGTTGTATTACTTTTTTTCAACTTCAAATTCTTATATTTATATCAACACTGTTGTATGTGGTTATATATATATATATATACACATACAGATCTTAATATAGAAAATTTAAAAATAAAGATTATCAAAACTCTATAGCGCGTTCATAAATATATAGATCTGAGGGATGAATGTATTTAATCAAAATATGTATTTAGTTTCATTAAGTAATGAAAGAATATTTATGTGTTAGTTTCACAAGTAGTTCTTACAATATTTTAAAATATCAACAAATAATTATCAATAGATATTCCTTAAATTTTTCAATATACTTGAATGTAAATTGGTATATGAATACCAAAACAACGTGAATAGTGTATATTAAATGAAATATAAGACATCAGAACTGTTAGGTAAATAATAATTTTTTATTTTATTTATGACCTGTACATGCTAGAAAGTTTTGGGAACAACTCTAACAGTAATTATCATGATTTCATAATTTCTAGTTTTGAAATGAAAGAAAGAAGGTTGTTTGAGAAAATAACTACATAAGATTCATATATATATATTAATATATTAAAATTATAAATATGAACTAATGATAAAGCCAGCTTCTAAGTACTAACAGACAACACAGGTGAAGTGAAGTACAGGTAAGAATTGCAGGTAGATGGGATCTTCACACCTTATATCAGACCTGATACAGGTAAACTTTGACCTGGAAGGGTTGAGGCCTGAGGGGGTCATTATCTAATTAGATGACCAAGTGTAAGCCTGTCCAAATCTTTTGTGATCAGATCTGATACAGACAAAACATTGCATAGGGAGGGGCAATGCCTAATTACAAAAAGCCATTCATTGTTTTGGGCTTCTGGTCAAACACAGGTAAATTTAACCAGTCATGCATGAAGCATTCCCCTGGTCATCACAGCATGGAGCCTCTAATTACTTGTCCCCCAGCGATAAGGTAGCCAGTGCCCAAAGGTACCTGCGAGCTATAACTTGGCTCAGTGCCCACAGGTACAGAGGCCCTGCTGGGTTTCCAGTCATGTGACAATTTCTATTGATATTACAGACATTTCTATTGATTTTACTGTGCATGTCTTAATGTCAAAATTTTCTGGTAATGTAACAGCACATATATTAATCCACCAGTACATATATTAATCCACCAGAAATTATATTGATGTGCTGGTTTTCTATTAATGATTAAGAGTGGGGCGAGGATATCAAACTTTTTATAATCCCTAGTGTCAGGGTACCAGTGAACTGTGATCTGTAATATAAACAGGGTAGCATGTCACTCAGTCCTAGGTTAGGGTACCGGTGAACTGTGATCTGTAATATAAAAGGGTGGCACGTCACTCAGTCCTAGGTTAGGGTACCAGTGAACTGTGATCTGTAATATAAACAGGGTAGCACGTCACTCAGTCCTAGGTTAGGGTACCAGTGAACTGTGATCTGTAATATAAACAGGGTAGCACGTCACTAAGTCCTAGGTTAGGGTACCAGTGAACTGTGATATGTAATATAAACAGGGTAGCATGTCACTCAGTCCTAGGTTAGGGTACCGGTGAACTGTGATCTGTAATATAAACAGGGTAGCATGTCACTCAGTCCTAGGTTAGGGTACCAGTGAACTGTGATCTGTAATATAAACAGGGTAGCATGTCACTCAGTCCTAGGTTAGGGTACCAGTGAACTGTGATCTGTAATATAAACAGGGTAGCATGTCACTCAGTCCTAGGTTAGGGTACCAGTGAACTGTGATCTGTAATATAATCAGGGTAGCATGTCACTCAGTCCTAGGTTAGGGTACCAGTGAACTGTGATCTGTAATATAATCAGGGTATCATGTCAATCAGTCCTAGGTTAGGGTACCAGTGAACTGTGATATGTAATATAAACAGGGTAGCATGTCACTCAGTCCTAGGTTAGGGTACCAGTGAAATGTGCTCTGTAATATAAACAGGATAACACGTCACTCAGTCCTATGTTAGGGTACCAGTGAACTGTAATCTGTAATATAAACAGGGTAGCACGTCCCTCAGTCCTAGGTTAGGGTACCAGTGAACTGTGATATGTAATATAAACAGGGTAGCATGTCACTCAGTCCTAGGTTAGGGTACCAGTGAACTGTGATCTGTAATATAAACAGGGTAGCATGTCACTCAGTCCTAGGTTAGGGTACCAGTGAACTGTGATCTGTAATATAATCAGGGTAGCATATCACTCAGTCCTAGGTTAGAGTACCAGTGAACTGTGATCTGTAATATAAACAGGGTAGCATGTCACTCAGTCCTAGGTTAGGGTACCGGTGAACTGTGATCTGTAATATAAACAGGGTAGCATGTCACTCAGTCCTAGGTTAGGGTACCGGTGAACTGTGATCTGTAATATAAACAGGGTAGCATGTCACTCAGTCCTAGGTTAGGGTACCGGTGAACTGTGATCTGTAATATAAACAGGGTAGCATGTCACTCAGTCCTAGGTTAGGGTACCGGTGAACTGTGATCTGTAATATAAACAGGGTAGCATGTCACTCAGTCCTAGGTTAGGGTACCGGTGAACTGTGATCTGTAATATAAACAGGGTAGCATGTCACTCAGTCCTAGGTTAGGGTACCAGTGAACTGTGATCTGTAATATAAACAGGGTAGCATGTCACTCAGTCCTAGGTTAGGATACCGGTGAACTGTGATCTGTAATATAAACAGGGTAGCATGTCACTCAGTCCTAGGTTAGGGTACCGGTGAACTGTGATCTGTAATATAAACAGGGTAGCATGTCACTCAGCCCTAGGTTAGGGTACCGGTGAACTGTGATCTGTAATATAAACAGGGTAGCATGTCACTCAGTCCTAGGTTAGGGTACCGGTGAACTGTGATCTGTAATATAAACAGGGTAGCATGTCATTCAGTCCTAGGTTAGGGTACCAGTGAACTGTGATCTGTAATATAAACAGGGTAGCATGTCACTCAGTCCTAGGTTAGGGTACCAGTGAACTGTGATCTGTAATATAAACAGGGTAGCATGTCGGCCAGTCGTTATTTGTAATATAGGGTAAAAGTATTTGGCAATGTCGTAGCACACCGAAATATGCGTAATTATCCTAACCCATATCAGCTGACAGCAAATTCACGTTCGATAAAATTTCGGAAAAAGCAGTTTTTTTCTTGAATTAATTATTCCGAACCGAAATTAGGCTGATCGGTTACTGACATGTGTCACTACCCTCCTGATAGAGTTAGAGTCGTGCGGTCAGGAGCAGTCGTTACTCAGTCTGACGTGGCGTGTATTCCACGGGTTCAGCATTTTTTACATGCATTAATTCAATATTTCAGGTAAGAAGTCACATAAAGAAATAATTGAACAGAGGTATTAAAATTCCATTTGTCCCATTGATCCTGTTCAGTGACAAAAAGTTGTGCGACTCAATATTTCGATCATATATCACCTACTCGGCTTCCAAACTACACATCTCGTTATCAGTTATTAAATGGCAGTAGCCATTTGATGCCGTAGTATTAATTACAATAGATCAATACTCGAGATTCTATCCGAAGTACTGCCAAAGGACTCAATGATAAAAAGGGGTTGCGTGGCAGATGGCTTGTGTTCGACTGTGGCGTTCGTCGCGTGATACAGGACTACCTTGTTTTCTCCCTCACAGTCAAGTAGTCTAAGGACAATGACCCTCCAACGAAACATGTAATTATTGTCTCGTAAAGCCATATACCATTGATGTTTGATGTTCATTAATTGTTCAAGTCTTATTTTGTATCACAAATATGTTCAAGTCTTATTTTGTATCACAAATATATTCAATAAATTGCTTTTATAATTACGGAGACAATACATAGAGATCAGGATCAACTCAGTAACAACTATAGAGGATTAGCTAGCTGTGTAGTTTACATGCTGATAACATAACAATGTTAAAGGGAGACATGCATGTACCTACTAGGACGACTAAACCACTGTAAATCTACAAATCGTTTCATCAAAAAATATTTTGTACCTTTTGTGATATGAAGATGGATATTTTTGAGTATGCTCATTAGTGTGCTTACTTGTTGTGATTGACAATGACTCGGTTCTCATTTCGACGACTTGATATTTACTTGAATGTGACGAAGATTTACATGATGGGTGTCGTCGATGAAGCAGAAGCCGCTTACTCTTCCGGAACACCTGGCCTTATTCTCGTGTACTTTTACAAGTGTGCCCATGTAAATCCTTCCTTTGCTCATATTTTGCCCCTGGTATAATCGATTTTGAGTGCGGATTATGGTTTTGTTAACGCTTCGGTATTCTCTATATTTTTACGCTAGTGTTTGAATAGATTACTGATTATTAAGTAAGGTAACGGAACTTTAAAGACATTGTAAGTTTTGGTTTGTTTACAACGTCAATAAAGGGGTATCATTATAAGGCCATAGGCCAAACAAATCAACACGGAATGGACGTGGGCATACCCAATCAATCAATATCAATCAGTAACCAATTTAGGTATACATGTACGTATTTTACAAACGCAAATGCCAATATACATTCTACTCGAAGTTACAGTGGGAATTCCTTTTAATATTTAACAGATATATGCACAGCTACACCCCGAGGGGGTATTCCTCTGTACTCGTTCTATACCGAATTACGACTGTTTCGCCAGGGTACACATGTACTTTCACTTAGTTATATTGATATGTATCGCACTGGTAGCCAGAGGCAGTGATATGGTCTATTTTTACCGCCAACAGTTCATACATGTAGTAACGACCTTAAGCGGCAGATCTTTTGTAAATAAACATAAAACATATGCCTATATCATATGAATACTTATCTATCTATCTAATGAATACTTACATGTATGTATGCATGAGATAGTGATTCCTGTTTTTTTAATTAGACAAAAATGTGTTTTAATATAATTTGAATATGATTTAAAACTAAGGTTTTGGATTTATATAACATAATATAACATATTTATGTAACTCTATATTACTGTTTGTGTTTGACACCTCATGTCTTACTTCAAGATAAGGTAATTACTAGTAATTACTCAAGGTGTAAAAAAACCTTATTTTGTAACGATGATGTTTATTTTTATAATACAAGATAACTTTAAAGCATACCTCATTAAAAATGATATGTACCTGAATACTCCCTTTACTTTGTTAAGAGTTTCCATGTTTATATTTTCGTTGCTCATTTGTCGATGTAATTTTATGACTTTTGAGTTCTGATTCTTGTTTTGAAGACAATTAGTATTCCGTTGTTGTTGGTATAAGTAAAGCTAGGTTATAGAATCGAAGTTATATAACACAACCAAAAGGTTCAGCTTAGCATTTCTTGCCCTAATGGCCGTGTTGTATAACTTATGTTCTGTTGTAATTACAAACCTGAAGAAAATGTTTCGTAATAAAGCTAGGTTTTAAGCTATAAGTCAATTTCTTCTAAAATTGCATTTCGAACCCAATCGTTTATAACGGGAACAATACAGTAGGCGAAGGTTCATATAAGTACATTTTCACTCAGAGAGTAATATACCTTTACAATTGACAATGATGACTCGGTTCTCATTTTGAGGACTTGCTGCTAACTTGCACGTGAACAAAATTTACATGGCGGGTGTCGTCGATGAAGAAGAAGACGCTTACTCTTCCGGAACACCTGATCTTATTCTCTTGTGTTTTTACGAGAGTCTCTATGTAAATCCTTCTTTTGTTTTCGATTTGGAGTTCGGATTATGATTTGTTGACGCTATGGTGTTCTTTTTATAGACATTTTTATGTTGTTTTTTCTTTTAAGTATATCTTAGACCTTTATAGGGTGAGATCCCCTATTTACTACACATCTTGTCGATTGCGTTTTTATAACACAATTTGCAGTTGATAACAGCAGTTTATTGTTTTCTACGTCATACGTGACTAATGGTTTACTAATAAACAGACAATACTATTTTACTAAAACGGATAACGATTGAAATACCATTGTAGTAATCATGACACCTTCCACCCCAACAAAACCACATACCGAAATCCATATCGATTAAACTAGAGGCAAAATATGAAGAAAGGAAAGATGTACATGGAGACTCTTGTAATAGTACAAGAGAATAAGACACATATTCTGTGTGGAGTAGGACCTGGATTTAATTGTTTTTATATTGACCAAATCAATCATGAAACAGCTATAAACCTAGGAAGTGCATGTACAAAAGGGTGTGGGGAGCAAAATATCGTGACAGCTATTACACGTACCAGTCTGTCCTTAACCTACACGTGTGTTTGTATTGCTCATTAAATATTTAATATAAAAAAACATTTGTAGAACAACAAGGTGATACTTACATTTTAAAATAACCAATCATACATAGAACATAAATGGTACGCATGATAAGTTCAGAGTCATTGGAAATGAAGCTGGAAAATTAGCAGGATTAGCTACCACGTACGTTTTAGGTTTTCTTTGAATTGACTGGGGGAATTGTTTTAAGTCATACACTCAGTGAACGCTGTGTTGCAATAGCATCCCAGATGAGATATAGAATGATGAAACAACTGTAAACATAATGGTTTATAGCTTCTATAAGACTTATCGATAATTGTGATATACTTCTACGAACACTCCCTGTAAGAAACTGTGTATACATTCAGACATTATAAAGAACGTTGTATGTGACGTTTTCTGTGTTCTATTTATACATGACCCGCCGGCAGGTCACTGTGATACCGAGGCGTCCTGACCCAGCCGGGGTGATTGACCGAACAAGCAAACTGTACCGGGTTCAACAAACGCGTTCCTGCTCTCCTCCGCCGTCTCAAGTGTGGACCCGTCCATATATACAAACGGATCATAGGACTGTCGCTAAAGGGGGATTCTTATTCTTGGGTTTCGTGTAATTGATATTAAAGCTTCCACACAACACATGCTATACGGCTGTGTCCCGTAGCTTCTCCCTCACAGCAGATTTTCATTTTAAATGCCAGTAGTATGTGTTGCTTCACATATTGATTAAAAGAAACACCATTTAGAAACATGCACAATGGCAAATGGTAAAAATATTAGTTTAGGTTTATTAGTAAAGTCGTAGACCTAAACTTATTACATTCTAGAACCCGAGCACCTGAGGTAAATATTACATTATAGAACCCGAGCACCTGAGGTAAATATTACATAACATTGTAATATATTCATTCATTTTTTCTTTATTTCACAACCTGGGCCCAGTTGTTCAAAGTGTGATCAGCTTAATCACTATAAAGCAACATTTTTCAACTTTTAATAATTCTGTCAGTGTACAAGGTAAAATCTTAAAATTTTACATATACATTGGCACTATTAGATATTTGATATCTCCGAAGTTATAACTGAATCCATAGTTTCATTTTAAAGTTACAGGATAATTAAAATTTGCGCTAACCAATAATTAAGCTAATCATCTTTTGAACGATTGGGCCCTGTCGATTAAAAAGTTCTTAACTAAGATTAAGTACATCGTAAAACTATTTAATTAATATTTGTTATTGAATTACATTATTGCATTGCGTGTTTTGAGGGCTGAGACCACAGGTGCTTTATGGACATGAATACGATTTTGTCATTAAAAATAATTTCATAATGTCAACCCGATGTAGTTATAAGGCTACCGGGATTGTAGTTATACACTTTTGAAATGAATCATTCCATTGTTATTAGATACTGTATTGGTCTGTTATTAACTATTTTAAATATTTTTAGTAAAAAAAGAAATCGCATTCATGTCCACAAGCACCTCTGTGGTTGAGCAAGGAAACGGAGGAAGCAGTTGTTCTCGACTCTTTTCACACATTGTGCATCATCACCTAGCAACGTCGGGTATGGACGACAACTGTAGGTCTACCTAAGATATCTTATACAATATATTTGATATCTCAAATGCTATTTGGGATACCTTATATATATAAGATATATAAGATATCTTATATAATTATATAAGATATCTCATATAATTCGATAAAATACAGAATCGACATTGCTCCTTGAATAAATGTTTCGGTCGCCCTGAAACATCATCTGCCCCAGTGCTAGCAATCTTACAAAATTAATTCAGGTAAACAATTCACCAATAAGCAAATGACCATGAAATAAGAGATTTTAATGAACACAATGACGGAAAATGTAGACAAAGAAATGCAAATGAAACTTTAACTCCAAACAGTAAATCACTTATACACTGGCATATTGATGATAGTTTCAATCCTTTATTATTTTTGCAAGCAGAAATTGGCATTATGTATGGTGTGCATTACCACAACTTGCAAAAACTATACATCTTTGTTTGATCTCTTTGATAGAAATATAAAATGTCTGTGAGCATCTATAACAGCTCTGTGCAGTCACTCGCCAAGCGAGGTCAGTGACCTAGCTATGTAGGGGGCTATTCGGGACGCTTTGTTATAACGACTCGTTTTCAAAAAGATCTAGAATAGTTTTTATAGTGTAAGTGATTAAGGAAATAGACGACTTCAAACAACGTCAAATTGGGCCTTATAATGCCATACCACGGGTATGCATGGTGTATCGTAGCACTGTCGACGTTCACATGTACTTTTCTTGCGAGACAAGAGCAAACTCATGTAAGAGCAGGATATACCTCGCTTATTATCTATCTACTTTTACTGTGAATTTTTTCGCATGTTACTGCATTTAACGTTAGAGTGTACTTTATTCTGACGGCGTATACGGTAGTATACCCGCAGTTGGCAATGAGCGTATTAATAACAGCATAGGATACTAAATTGAATATCAGATATTATTTCAACACTGTATCAGTACCATGCCAAATCTTTCAATTTCACTTTCAGATATATTGACGATGGGTTGTCTATAAATAACGAGAAGTTTGCTGTCCTAGTCGATAGTTTTTACCCTTCTGAACTTGAAATCAAGGACTAGATAGATTATTTTACGTTAGTTGCTTACCTCGATCTTACAGCATGGGTTGCTTACAACCAACTAAGCTATACCCTAACGTGACGATTTCGATCTTTTCCTTTCTTGGAAGTATCATCTCTGCTCTCCGACACAAAACATCTGGCGTCAGGGCCACATGAACTTCTGCATAGAATGTAACTTTGCTTTATCATTGATTCTTGCAAAAATGTACAAAAAGACAATACACCACGGGTGATAAGTATAACCGCTCAGCAAGTATGAAATTGCTCTCGAATCACCAAATATATGAAATACCTATCATTGAAAAATGAAATAACAAAAACATCGCTTTTAGCTCTTTATTCGAACCCTTTCTATAACCTTGTAGAACGTGATGGGTAAAACAAGCATTAAGTGTAAGTCTGTGACGTGTTGATGAATAGTGCAGTACAGTCCTCTGTCACCATCAGGTAAACGACCAGTGAACCGTAGGTGGGAAATGTAACACGAGCAAATGACCAGTGTAGCGTAGGTGTGAAGTATAGCACGAGTGAGCAACATAAAATAGAGCGCGAGCCTTAATACACTGTTAAGTAATGCGTTCTGTAGAAGTAATTGAAATGCAAAATTACTTACCTGTTTGTGCTACATGCCCCCCCCCCCCCCAACACGTAATGTTCGTCGGTACTTTCTTTTTTTTTTTACAATCGTTTTGCAGTATAAACATTCGTGGATATCCTAAATAAGTAAACGTAGACACATACAGGAATCTACTATAATTTAGATTTACATTCGAATATTCAGTATCTCGGTACATTATTGTTGTCATACTACCGGATCAAAATATAATAAGCTCATGACAAGGTTTGCTACACGGAAATCAGAGAAATATTTTCTTTAATTGAAATTGAATATTCATCCTCTCTACAGTTTATTTACGTCCTGATGAAATAAATGAATTAAAAACAATTCGTCACTACAATAAATCAGTCAAGAAGGAAATAGTAACAGCCTTTCGCTCGTTAATTGTGGTGTCCCTTTAAAGGGGATATCAACCAGCACAGATTAATGTTGTTAACTCAGGTCAGTACATGAGAATCGTTGTATTTCCTACACTGGTATTTTCACACCATTGTTATATTCTACGGTCCAACACTTCTCGATATGATAACTTCTGATGAAGATTGATTTCATTAGCAACATGAAAAGTCATGCTTTGGTAGTCAATAGTAATATGGCCGTATGTTATCGGATGTGGGGGTCAGTGACCTCGTAAAGCCTATAATGGTAGTCAATAAGTCAGATCAATAGAAACAATCCTGTATCCGTGTGACACACTAACCGTCAACTCTATAATACAAAGGATCTACCTCATCAGGACAAACGGCACCGAGCTTACACCACGCTAACTGTTGAAACAAAGAGATGGAATAACAACAAATGATAGGGAAAACAATTTATTTCAAAAAACAATTCCAGAAGTATTCAACACGGAAATTGGTCAATGTTACAAACACTTGTATAAAGTTTTTTTCGGATTTTCATTCTTTTAGAATATTAATTTAAAATATTCACATAATTAGAGCATTTCAACCTTTTCAATCCCTTGCTAGCAAACGCATGTAAAAAGTTTGTAAACATTTTCTCTATGTCTGACATAATTTGTAAAAAGTTACTCCTGAACAATTTTCACAAATAAGGTTATGTTCGGGTAACAAAACCAAAACACAAGAAATTAAAATTAAAATAAAATGCCCCTCCATTATTTCATCCGCTATACAGTTATAACAAATCAGAGATTATCAAAGCGTTAATAGAACCATAATCTTAACTCTAAATCGATTAAACTAGGCTGAATAGGGCAAAAAATCCTCAAAGTGACAACTGCACAAAGTAGAAATGTGTGTACACAAGAAAGTGGCATTGAATACTTACCCATTATAATATCATTTTCATTTCTGAACCAGTTATTATTTCATTGTTAAAACTGGCATTAAATAAAAACTGATAGAGAATGAATCTTACAAAAGATAATCTCAACTCATAACAATTATATTTATAGCATATTAATGAAACAATGGATCCTAATCATTTCAATCTGGTAGAAAATGAAGACCATTGCTATAACTTCTCTTATAATTTTAGCGTTGGTATTAACTCTATTATCTTAATGTAATTTAGTTTGATATGTTCAAAACAAAAAGACACAAGAACGAATACATGGGTAGACGTTACAAATTAATGCCAATTTTCACCATGATTTACAATATTTTTTTAGTATTGACTTTTGTAAATTCTTGCATAGAATTGATGATTCCAATCTCCTTTAAAATATAAATACATAATAACTGTTTTTTTCTAAACTTATTTATAATTGATACAAAATAAAAATAAACATGTTTCCGTACATTATTACAACTTGATGCAGTGCTTCTTTAAACTTATGGTAGAAACAATGGATGCTGAGTATAATTGGATATGAGGGCCTGCATGCTGAATCCTCTAACGATATCTGGGTGATGGCGCGCTAAGAAGTATTTACCTTTAAAGGTTAAGTAGAGTAAGATCTATAACTCATTATCGGCTCACGAATGACGTCAGCTTCACCCACCTGTATACGTAGTCAGATCAGCAATCAAAAGAACATAAAACCATTGTTGATGCATAGTATCATAACGGTTCCGAGAATTCTCCTGACAGGTCCCACTTACACTTGTAAAAAGTAATTACCAAAATAAAATGCAACATTTTACTTTCACTGTAATACTAGAAGTATGAACATGTTATTTAAGATTAATTTGTGGCGTTCTATCCGTTTTGGTTTTGTATCATTATGAGGGTACTGAATCATATATATATATATATATATATAAAATAATAAAATTGAAATGTCCTTGCGGAAGAAAATATATGTAAAAATAAAAAACGACACGGACACATTACTAATGTGTCCGTGTCGTTTTTTTATTTCTACATATATATATACAGCTGAAAATGAAAAACAGCATTTTTTACAGAAATTTATTTTGACGAAAAACAATTGCATCCTTTACCTCTTTTCTGTATAGCTACTCCCAAACGTCTGAATCAGGGCTTGGATGGTTTTCACCTTAACACCTTACAGATGAGGCGTATATTGATGGAATAACTACAATGAAAACGATATATTTACTCACATAATTTTAAATAGCCACTACTTTTCTGTGATATTATATCTAGAATTGATGGCGTCAAGTTAAGACGATTATATACGTGTAATACGTTAGATACTGATTCTGTATAAATATGACTTGTAACTAGTTCTTGGTCAATAAAAAATAAGAATCTGTAAAATATGTGGTGTTTTTGATCATGAAATGTACTTTTTCTACAAGTGTCCTTTATATGATAATATTTAAGTGATGTATCTCAATTAAAGGGGGAAATATGTCAGAAGACGTAAGTTTTATTATTGTTTTGCCTCTAGTTTAATCGAGTTTAAGTTTGGATTATGGCTTTTCTTGACGCTTTGGTATTATCTGATTTTTTTTCAACTTATAACTCCGAGTTGATACAAAGTACTTGTCTATTGATAAAACGTTCAGTAGAACAGAGGAGAATGGCTTTCCATCAAGTATACTATTCTACTCTCTGTTTTGTTGATTTGTTTGTTGGGTTTTTTTTTAACTGTTAAGTATTTTTGTATATCCATTGCCATAAAATTCAATGTGTTATATTAGAATTGTACAATAGATATTTGAATTGTTCAATATTTTTGAACACTGAAAATACGCTATTTTCTTTTCTTTATTTTTATTATTTATTCTGAAATTCAGTGACACTTAATGAGTCTTATCGACTTGAAAACTAAAAACACGCGCGTCTTTACTTTGTGTTTGGTTGTTCTTTGCTTTGGCCTCAAACTTTTCTTAAGCACGAATACGTTCGGTCAATTTCAAGATTGGTTTTCTGCGTTCATGCAATAATGGCTTCCCTGTAAAAGTTCAAGATAAATTCCATGCTAGACTGTTTATATCTTATAATTAAACAAATGATATTTTGATGGGTAAGTATTTAATGCCACTTTCTTCTATCACTTTGAGTATTTTTTTTTTGTCCTTTTTTGTCCTAGTTTAATCGATTTAGCCAGGGACGTATATGTCCCTGATTTAGCGTTCGGATTATGGTTCTGTTCACGCTTTGGTATTCTTAGATTTGTTTTATTACGGTATAGTTCATACTACTATACTATAATATTAATGTTGTTTTAACGTACCAAACTCTCGTATTTGCCCCGACCTATATGTGTAGAATCACCTGATACAATATGTAATTCCGTGATTCGTCCGTCAACGTCACTTAGCCAGGTGGCGGGGGGAGGTGAACGACCTCCAGCTGTGAACTGCGAGTAGGCCCTATTGATGTCACACCGTGTGTAAAGATGGGCAGCGTGTAGGTCACACTGACACACTGGCTACAAAAGTCACTTATAAGTTATTTATACAGTGGTGGCAGATGCGGATAGTGACCTCCCGTCCTAACCGCTAGATTTATTGTGTATATACACTGATAGGGCACTGTGGTGAAGTGTAGGTATCACATACTAGTCCTCGTGTCATTGGGGAAACTTTAAGGACAGAATGAAGTAATCAAGAAGAAATTCCATGTGAAAGGGTTGTTTCTCAAGCATAATACGTGAAAACTGAGTTCTTTGGTATTCTATGATTTTTCCCGTAAGTCAGCATGTCTGTTATAATAAAAATATCACAGAATTATAAGAACTCAGATACTTTTGATTGACCATTTAAGTAAACATAACACAATTGATTTCATGTGAATTAGTCGATGGTATAATAATCTAGAATAATAACTTTAAGTGAGAAAATCCACATGGGCCTGAGAATGTGCTACAACTAATTTTGGACCTTAACTACCAGGTAATATGTTCAATGTAATTTTACACTTTTGGGGGGATTACATCAATTTTCGAAACAAAATGCCCCCCCCCCCCCTCAATGGCTATAAAGGTTTTAATCATGACCATAAGGGGCAATTTAATCGAAATTGACCCCCCCCCTCCCCCACATCAGTTTAGGTTCAAAACTAGCTGTAACGATGAACGTTGTATAAAACAGAAATCAATTACTTATCAAAGTTGGTGATTAATCAATTTCCTTTATAGCATCTATAAATAAATGTTTCAGTGGGGAAAAACGAGTTCTACATTCCAAGAGTTCGAGATCCATTTAAAGAATTCTACTAGTTCCAATCATCTAAACATTGCGGTAGACTTCCTTAACGTATAATCGATTCCAATCCTGTTGGGACCCCTGGCACATGGACCCAGACTTCACTACAAGTAGGCTGGAACCTATACAACGTAGATGGGTGGGAATCGGCCGTATGGCAGACATATTTATCATTACGCCAGTAAGTTCACCAGGTTATCCATCAAACGACAAACCTAAATAAGTTACGTGTAAAATCCTAAAATCGCCATGCCTCTGTGTATGACACAAATCACATATATAGTTTTGCATGTAATAATACAAACATATATTCCTTCGGTCATTCTGTACTTATTATTTGGAAAAAAAGGTGCCCCACTTTTGGCTGACTTTGTTTTTGTTTTCATACGAGGCGGAGTTTGTCGAGTGGCTTATCAGGACGGGTAGCAAAAATCTTTCAATTTCCTTTCAGGTATATCGACTATAAACAACAAGATGTTCTCTGACCTATTCGATCGTATATACCCTACTGAACTTGCGATTAAGGACACAGCAGACTCTTCCTAAAACACCTACCTTGATTTTTACTTAAACTATTACCACCACGGACAGCTTACTACTAAGCTGTGTGATAAACCTGACGATTTCGATTTTCCAATCGCGAACTTACCGTTTCTTGATTGTAACCCCACTTTTCTATCATGTGGTGTCTATATGTCGCAGTTGATTCGTTTTTCTAGGGCTTGCTCTGAATATCGAGATTTTCGTGATATTCTGTATATTTGTGTGATATGAAGATGAACGTTTTTGAGTATACTCATTAGTGTGCACCCTTGTTGTGTTTGACAATGATGACTCAGTTCTCATTTTGAGAACTTGATGTTTACTTGGATGTGACCAAGATTTACATGGTGGGTGTCATCGATGAAGCAAAAGACGCTTACTCTTCCGGAACACCTGCTCTTATTCTTTTGTACTTTTACGAGGGTCTCCATGTAAATGTTTCCTTTGTTCATATTTTGCCTCTAGTGTAATCGATTTTGAGTTCGGAAAAGGTTTTGCTGACAGTTTGGTATCATCTGATTTTTTTCAAATATAAGAAAACGGTGCAGCAAAAAATATAGATGACCTTAGAATGACTCCTCCTTCAGCATGTTCATGTTCTTCATCTCAATATGGACCAGCTGGACACATGGTAACTGGTAATCTGAAGATCATCCCCAACACAAAGCTACGGAAGCTTTTCCTGAAAGGTCCTCCAGAGTCTCCGTCTATCAAAAGGAATGTGAATTTCAAGATAAATATGGATCATGTGGAAAATTATGCCAGAAATTGGGCTAAACGTAAACTTGACGGATTGGATTCTTTTTCAGAGTGGGTAAAGTCTATCAGGTCCTCCATCCGGAAAGGAATAAAACACAAAATGAAAACTTTACACAAATCAATATTTCTTGATCCCGATGTGGCTGTGTCTGCAGGCAATGCATCTCATAACAAGACCTAATTATACGCTATTACAGTTATTGTTTTCAAAAAGAACTATACCTGCTTGATAATTAAGGTAACACTACTTACATATTTTTACTTACATAATATATGTGACGTTTTTTTCGAAAAACAAAAAAAAACAAATAAAAAATTAATATCTAACCATGCATCAGTATTACATGTAAAATCTTTCAAGACACCTGTTCATTAGCAAATCGTTACATGACCTACCTACCAGGTATTCTATATTAGATACTGAAATAGCACAAGGCTCCTTATAAGCAACGTTTTATTTCGCTGGCTCTGCTAATTGCTCAACCAAGCCTTATCAAAAAGCCTCACTATCATTCTTAGTACCATTAAATCAGAGCTTCAATCTTATTGTGAACCTGTATACTCCAGAGGTGGAACTAACGGATATGGAATGTGAAAAAACTCGAAGTTCAGTCTTGAATACCCTCTCAAAACCTTTCATTTTCCACCTTGTACACTACCATACCTCTTACACAACGGTAAGGACATCTTTTATCTCTCCTTATGAGAGTTTTTTTCCCAAAGGGTGGACCACGAAAGAAAATAGAAAAACATGGTTGTGAGCTATGTTGGAGCATACTTTGTGAAAAACACAACAAAAGCTAGGATGAAATATACTGAGGAATTGAATTCCCGGTTGACAATATTTTTGTTAAGTTTTGGAGGAAATGTTTCACAGCAGATTGGCATTCCTATAGGAACAAATTGTTCCCCACTCTTCGTTGACTTGTTTTGTTCATAAGAGGCTGAATTTGTCGAGAAGCTTATCAGGTAACAAAACCTTTGCCAAATCGTTTAATTTCACTTTCAGATATATCGACGATGTGCTATACATAAATAACAAAACATGTGCTATACATAAACATTTACAGGCCTAGTCGGTCGTAAATACCCTACTGAACTTGAAATCAGACCACTACAGGCTCTTCTCCGTTTACTTAGACTATGACCAACATGGACAGCTCACTCCCATGATATACGATATACTTTCAAATTCAAATTTCCTATCGTGAACTTTCCTCTTCTTGGTAGCAATATCCCTACTTATTATGTTTACCAATGTGTACCTGTTCTGTTTTTTAAGGGTCTAGCTCCGTACAAATCTTTCCTTTAGTCATATTTTGTCCCAAGTTTAAGGATGTACTCTTGTGTTGTTTCAGTCACGTTCATGTCTCGTTTATGTCTCATTTAAAGATTTTATGTTATTGAAGAAAATATGATCAATTTTAATAGCATATATGCATCTGAAAATTGTATCAAAAATATAAGTGTTTGTTGCTTGTAGAACTTTTTTTACAGGAATTTTAAAAAATTTCCAATTTGGCGGCCATTTTGAATATGCGTATTTCTGTCCATTTTATGCACTTCCCGAATGGGCAAAATCTCACCATTTTGATGCTAGATTGATCTTTTAAAAACATCAGTGTTTAGCCATTTTTAATTATAGCAAGCTAATTTTTGCTGTACAACTTTATAATGTTCACTTTTATAGAAATATTATGCTACAAAGTAGATAATTATACAACTTTTATATTTTTTTCATATGTTTAGTGTTACTGAAGCAGTTTTTAGTTTTGAAGCTGAAACTGTGAAAAATAACACAAATAATAAAGGGACAAAAAGTTAAGCACACTAACCCCCCATTTTTTAGATTTTAGAAAGAGAAACCCATTTTCGTTTCATCCCTCAAATATTAAAAAAAGTTTGATATCAGAACTTTTTTTATTAAGCGTTAAATCTGCAAAAAATGGTGAAAAAGTGAGGATTTTCTCATTAAAAAATAAGGGTAGGGGTAACTCAAATTGCTTTCCTGAGTAAAAATATAAAGTTAGAGAAATTTTACCTCCATAACTTAAAGAAAACAATATTTTTGTCATTTCTGCAAACATTCAAACATTTCAAATCACAAATTCGGAAGATATTGTATGAAAATGTCCCGCAATCGGTTGAAACTACAAAATTGACTTAAAATCCCTTATTACGTCATATTGGTATCTTTGACCGATCATAACACAAAAACGAGCACACTGACATATCATTATTTTTGCATTTTCTGGCATGCCTTGATCTCCCTTATCCAAAAATGTATATTAGAAAAAAAGTTTGATACAGGAAAATTTTGACTTCTCAGGAGTTTACATCCTTAATTGATTTTGAGTTCGGATTATGGTTTTGTTGATGCTTTGGTATTCTTTGATTTGTTCTTTGAAAATACATACAACACACATATTTTTTACATTTCGGTAATTGCAGAAATCTTTTTATGTTTGGACTGTCAGCACCTGCTAACTTGAAGCTGGTCAATGTCATATTGATTTTATTCGCAAAATTCTTTCGGATCTTTCAAAGGAAGCTATGCCAGTCATTTAACATTATGATGTCTCCAGGCATTCCGGTATTTCAGAGGTCGTTTGAAGTTGTGACATTATATGACTATTAAGTAACATTGAAGTTACTTTTTTCCACGAACTTTTTCGGGCTCCATCTAAGAACGCTACTACCAGTAACATTACTCTACAGTTTTTCGATTCTTCTTTAGGAGCAGGGTCCGCGATGGCCGAGTGGTTAAGGTGTTCCGACATTCTTCCACTAGCCCTCCACATCAGAGGTTAGAGTTCGAATCCTATATGGGGCAGTTGCCAGGTGCTGGTCGTAGGTTGGTGGTTCTTCTCCAGGTAGGCCTACTCTCCTTCACCTCCAAAATCTGGCACGTCCTTAAATGACCCTGGCTGTTAAAAACTTATAACTTTATATGATGATACAAGTTATTCCTGTAGATGCTAAATATTTCCCCAACACCAAAACACTATGATGACTGGATGCAGAAGAAATAAGTTATATATACTGTAGTTTATCCTATTACAGTTGATTGAGTTTATGTCAGTAAATATATAGGCCTACGCGAAATGAGCCTCCCATTACAGTATATAAACATTTTTTTTTTATATATACTGACAGACACTCATGCAACTGTGGAAGACGTATTTGAATATGCTATTTAAGACAGATTTCCTAAACATAGATACATAGATTTATTCTGACAGCATACAAAAAGAAAATATATATGTATAGGATTTACATCCTTTGATTGTCAGCTCGTAATTAAGTTACTGAAATAATAAATAATGATTTAGTTCACAGCTTGATTTTCTCTTTAAAACAGTACTTTTGTGGTTGATTTTTCCAATGTTCATCCAATTTATATTCGAATTGTTTTATTGTTACAGCATAAACGTAGCGTTATTAACGTTAGTTTGTTGACAATGAAGAATTACGTAAAAGCACGGACTAAGACTAATCTAAGTCCGTGGATTGATAACATAAAAAGAAAATTTGAATTTTTTTTTTTATTTTTCATATAACTTCGCTACATTTATATTTCTGCCTGTGTTTTTGTGGCTGTTCTATCAGATATCTGCTTCAAAGTTTGCCAGGATGCCAAATTAAAATATGCAACATAACTTTTCTTCTCGTATCTAAGAATTAGGCCTATAGGTAAATCCCTACTCCATCTACTTTCAACAGTTAGAAAAAAATGACCATTTTCCGCATAATCAGAACGCGCAGCTTCACATGGGTAATCTCCCTTCTTTCAATCACATCACTTCCGTTCTGGGGATGAAATGGATCTTGACTGTTGACAGACAACAACGAAAACGTAACTCCTGGGAAAGGTAATTTTGGTTTTCAGTGTAAAGTTTATTCATTCTTACAGTCGTGTGGGGTTACAAATTTGCGACTGAATCGGCACTTTCAGTATCAGATTAAGATAAGCAGCTCATCGTCAGCTGATTAGACGATACATGCAGAAGAGACTACTGCACAGTACAGTATTTACTTGATGTTATTTTGGGACTGTGCAATCTTTCTCGTATTTAGTTGTTGTATTATACTTTTTTGTCTGTGAAATAGAGAGTCTTTAGAAAATTATCAGTCTGATAGTGATAAAACTTACATTTTCACTGTATATGAGCAGTGAAAATATAAGGTTTTGCAATATCAGGTTTTGTAGAGAAAGTATAAGGTTTTACAATGAAAATAACCATATAAGGTTTTGCAGTGAAAATATGAGGTTTTATCGAAACTATTTTCAGCTGTCGCTGACCCGATCGATTATGATTTCGACTGCTACGCAGTTCTGAAAATATGAAAAAAAACTGCCATAGTCGTCAAATATTATATTTAATGGCAAACCATTGAATATCCTCATGACCTCTGTATACACAACCAAATATTAGTTTACGGTTGTTGATAAAAAAAAAACTGTATCTAATGTACAGACTAAGGTGACAGTACCCAAATCGGATCAGTACCCAAATCGGATCACTTTTTTCAAAAATACTTCTAAATCAACAACAGTGTCAACAGATTGATTATAACAATAATATAGTCTTAGAATAGATAGTCACACACCATTTTATGTCCACATATCATTAGTTTTTTAGTTTAAATATGCCATAAAAATTGTTGAATCTCAAACTTTGTGTTTTGTTACGTTTCTGAAAAAAATGGCGCGTGCACCGATTATGCGTTCTGTTTTGAACTATAAAAATAAATCCTCCCGATAAAAATACTTGTTTTCATATAAATTCTAAAGGACATCATTAAATGTTGATATGCTACAACAAAAATATTAGTTTGAAATGTAAAATACTGCAAAATTCATGTCTTGATCCGATTTGGGTCCTCAAATTCCCAAAATCTTGAACCGCTGATTGGTGACGTCAGAGCGTTCTATAAATATCCAACGTGAATCTCGAGTGCTAATTTATTTTGTAAGAACATCCATCGATGTCCATCGATGTTCTTCTTTTACTGCAACTATTAATGGCTATAATTCATCTTCAGATTTTTTAATGAATGAATAAAATGATGGTTTGGTGATCCGATTTGGGTACTGTCACCTTACTAGTAAAAATTCTGAAAGACTAGTAAATATTCTTTGTTTATTAGTCCTGTGGACTAGTAGAGTTTTCTATTTTGTTTTTTAATTCTTATCTATAACTTTCTCAAGAAGAGGAAATTAAATTTACAAAGTTAGCAATCACTTGACTCAGGATACACCAAAACTCATATCAGAGCGTTTAGATATTGATTTTTGTTTCTGGGAGAGACCCCCATACCCCTGTCCCCATTCTGCATTAGCCCGCCGTCTCATCGCTTCAAGATTTGTTGTCCGTCACTTAGTATTTCAGCTGAGGCATCATGCATTCAATAGCCCTCAGGACCAGTCACAATACCACAGGACTAGTACCTTGAAAATTTTACTAGTCCTTTGGACTAATATATTGAAAAAGTTACTTTCTAACCCTGCTGTCTATAGATACATTTAGTTATTTGTTTTTTTATTTTGGTTTTTGCAGAGTTCTATTCATGATGGATGTGGAGCACAGCTTAATCAAAAAACGTTCCTGATATCTGGACACTGATGATCCCAGACAGGCATGGATATCCCGTTGATTTTGTCGGGATGTTATTTCCTTCCATTAGGAATTTGGTGGCTTTTTCAATCAACAAAGAAATTCTTTTACTGCAAGCAGAGGAGAATAGAGTTTGTCAGTGCTATTTCCTACCCTTGTTGCCAATCCTGCCAGAAGTGGCCACTAGAGGGCACTCTAAAGTTGATCAGTTGTCTTGTCATTATGATCTACTGCTTCGCATCATCAACTAACTTTGGCAGAGCCGGTAAAATCACGAGCTACAGTGACTTGAGTCATGGTACAGTTTTTGCATTTTTAGTTATTTGTAGCGCCATAGATCTGACAAAATCGGTGTGTGGGAAATTGTTTGTGGAAGATTTAGACTACGCAGCTCTAGCCTTGACCTTTGGCGTTCAAGGTATACTGTACGGGTTCCACGTCCCCGACCTCCACGCCGAGGAATGGACCGTCAACACTCTGATGATGATGTCTGCGTTCAGCTGCTGCCTCACAGTCATTGTAGAAATGAAGATGCGTACCCAGATTTTTTGTCCAGTCATGCGTGGATTCGGCCTGATGGTGCTAGGCACATGGTTCCTGCATTCCTCTCTCGTATTGATGGATCCTCTCACCATGAAAGGCGAGGATGAAACACATGACATGGTTATCTCCCTTTCCATGTTTTACTCCTGGCACGTGGCGATCAACTTCATCCTGGTGGTGTGTGGCTGGATCATTACATACAAGCTGATGACGCTCAACAAGTGCTGCTGCGTTCCTGTCGGGATGGAGTCTGGGGGCGACGCCATATTCCTCGAGAACCGTATCCGTTTTGACTACCATGTGCTTGACCGACTAGATTCAGACATGGACTAAGACAATTTTCCTGGTTGCCAAGATTGTCACATATTTTTCAAAGAAATCTTTACACTCATTGGGTCAAAAATGTTATCATCACCAAAGGTAGTTTTCTAGAAAAAGAACTTTGTGGATTAAAGTGTTGATGGTTTATTTTTTCAAACTTAGGCCAGTATCGTAATTTTTTATAATTCTACACTTTGTCTAAGGGTTGAAGAGACAATGATGTGCTTGGTTATATTAATCATTACAGATTCCTGCACTTTTCACCATGCAATGCTTTCCCTTATTTAATACATTTTCTTGACAATCATTCATAGTATCGTATATAATTAAAGCTGTGACAGATCACATGCCTTAAATCTTTGGACCATATCTTAATTTAAATTCTTGAATGAAAATTGTATACTAGAGTTAATTTGAGTTTGATGAAGGCTCATGAAAAAAGAACGGTTTACATAAGTTTCAAATCTTTTGATATTGGGAGCACCTTTAATGTCTCAAAGTATCGATTTGGATTATTTTACATGTACATGTATTGTATTTTGTTTGATTTGTACACCTATGTTTGTACAGGTAGATGTCTTTCAGTAATTAGTATTCATTCTGTGTGTATATTACATAACTGTGTTTTAAAGCTCTTGTTGTATACCAGGACCCAAGATCATGAAACAAGATTTTGTGACATTATTATGATAGGCTAAGTTTAAACTTAAGACAAATTTAGACTTAAGTCTGTTTCATGATCCTGGGGCCAGGTAACTTTTATATTTTATCTATTAATATACAGTGAATATACATGTATACACATTGTACTATCAGGATAAACAAAGTAATGGAGGAAGCCGTGTAAGGGAGATAATCCATATACTGTTGTTGCATGTGTTGATGATGAAGGACCCAGTTCCTTGTAGTGAAATATTAACATCTGATAAAACAGTTATGAAATCCTTTTGATATCAAGTACGGCTACAGATTTTCCAGATCGGAGACTGTGTGCATGCACCAACTTCTGTCCGGGGCCTGGGCTACACAGTGGCCGAGGTCTGGTGCTGGAACACATCTGGATTCCAGTTGTTGTACAAATTTAAATTTAAATTCTTGCACTAATTTTCATCTCAGTTCAGTTTTTGTTCTTTTCTAACTTTCTTTTTTAGATTTTAAATGTAAGATATATAATTTTTTTTGGGGGGTTTAAGATGTTTAAAATAATTTGATAATCTCAGTTTTACCAGGACCAATATCTTGAACTTAACTATATCATACCACACAATGATCATAGTTTTATGTATAATGGATTTACTGTGAGTTTTCGTGTTTATTTGTATGCATGAAAACGTGCTTGTCAATTTTGTTGTATATAATCTTACCATTTAAAAGTTTAGCTGCATGCTTGTCATTTTGATTTTATTGTAATGAGATTTGCATAATAATATTTGTTGATAGGTTGTACATTTATACAACCCATTATTTTGTTTATATACAGCAAGTAAATGTTTGTTTTGATAAAATTTAAAATGAAAGTTACCTGCATAATTTTGAATTTGCCAGAGTCACAAGTAATGGTGTGGTAGGAACTTTAAAGTTGTCAAGTCCCAAACAAAAATAGAGTTGTCCCAGACTAAGAACTGTTTTATGGCTGATGGACTCACTGAAGACCTGTGATATATTTTACAGAGATTTAATACACTTGAAGGGACTTTTAATTCCCATTATCCTTACCATGTTCTGATGAAATCCAAGTACTTCCGTCGAGTATTAAATTGAGCATACTTTTATAATAAAACATCTTCCATACCCTTTAACACAAACTCTTTTTAGCTTGTTAGCTTAGTCAAAGCTACATGTAAGTTTTTTTATGCTTTCAATTTGTTATTTTATCAGCATTCTAATATATGATACCGAAAAACTGCCCTGTTCTTGTGAAAGCTATTAATTGAATCTCAATTCTAGTCACATAGTTTCTTCAATGTTCAGTATTACATTTTCATTGAAATATTTAAGCTTGTTGCGATTTTTATTCATCTAAATTGATTTCAGTACATATATAATAGGGCTAAAATTGACATAGCAGGGTTTTTCTATTGAATCTCTGGAGCATGTGGACTTCCCTATACTTGATGTGCAATTATATTTTATGCTTGTTAATAAATTCTCCAAGTAACCAAGTCAACTTTTTTCGATTTTACATAGAAAGAACCATGCATTGATATTAAAGATTATGTATTGCTTACTTAGGTAATGTATGCTAACCTTACAAATTTATTTCTCGTCATTCAGCCAAAATAGGTGTATCCGAAGTATAAAGAAATCCTAGATAAATATGTTTAATACATACCAGGTAGAACAACAAGGTTACAATATTTATTTTGCCTGGTGAATGCCAAAAACAATCATTTACTTCTTTGACTTGTACATTATATGTCTATTTGATCTCGGACAATTATTATTTCATACATATGTTTTTCTGGAATATTAGAAATGCTAAAAATTGCAGTTACTGGTATGTCTTTGGAGTCCAACCCACAAAGTCTAAGGTTTTACTTATATTCATGATTTAGGGATCGAAATTCGTTTTCTTTAACATACATGTACAAGATGGAAAGTAATTTGTAAGAAGTTTATATGTACCCACCCTGAAGAACTTTGTTTTTTGGTGTTTTTTTGTTCTATTCAATGTATAAGTCAACTTGGGAATGAAGATTTTTTTTTCAAATTATTGTGCAAAGTATTTAGTCCGAAGGCTTCTGACTCAGTCGTCCAAATGTTTAGTGGGTCAAAGAGTCAGAACCCTTTGGTCTAACAAAGTAGTATGGTAAAAGATATTAAAACAGTTTTGTAGTAAAACTTCATATATATGTATATATGTGGATTGTAAAGAAGTGTACAACTCCGTATATTCTATAAAGTACACGGATGTTTGTACTAGTTCAAGGGAGGTAATTCAAAAGTACACGTTTTTAAAATTGTTAAAATATGCTATCTTGCCAGAATGCCATAAATAAAAGATAACTGATTTTTTGAATTTGCATAACTTGTATACGGTACTGTAACCTTCTGTTAAACAGATGTTTAAGGCCCAATATACGTAACTTTCGTCAAAACTTGAAGCGAAAATCAAGCCTAATAACTTATTATATTTATAGATTTAGTTAAGATTAACTGATATCAGCAATATTCAAGATGAATTCTTTCGCGGTTACCGGTACAGCAGCAGTTGAAACGCGCTATTTGTAAACATGCGTCCATTTCGAACCGTTTTCTACCTTCGGTTTGTTATTGAAGTGGGCCCCACCTGAATTATTATCATTTCTTTGGATTTTTCCATCAAGAGTTTCTTGTTAGTTACCGCTCAGGTTTACTTCGTTTTAGGCTTATTTTTGCATGGTTATCAACTGGATTTTTTTTTAGAATTTTTCAGAATCACGAAAAATTTCCCTGAAGTTATGTATATTGGGCCTTTAAGGCATGCATTTTATATGTATGTTATAGAGTAAACATGTTATAAAGAAGTCAAAACTTGCATAAAATGTATTATAATTGTTACTGAAGATTTAGAATATGTTGCTGTTGAAACTATAGTGCCAATGTTTGTATGAGATTATTTCAAAAGACACTGACAAGTATTTGTTACTGGAGAAAGTCTACAGGTAACAAAGCTTAGGGTCTATAGAAACTTGACAGATTACTGTAGAAAGTTATTTTGGTTCATACATATTTTTTTAACCTGTTTAATTTGGAATATTTTTATATGTATTAAGTTAACCTAACTTTAACTTAGTTTATTCTGAACACAGGCATTAATTGTCTCTCAGATCATCGTCCATAAAATATTTCGACAAAAAATATAACAAAGTTTATGTTGTGACGTTACTCCAAAATTTGTCAAATGGTTTTCAAAACTGACTATGTTTGGTGCTTTAACTTCATTTTCTGGAAGAGAGTTCCAACTGTCTACAATTCTTTGAGTAAACAAATATTTTCTCATGTCCAACCTGCTTCTTGATTTATCTAGGCTGAGTGAATGTCCTCTTTCTTTATTGGCAGAAGTTGGTGTAATGCTGTTGCATTATAGCCTCCTCTCAAGATTTTAAAAACTTCAATCATGTCGCTTGTATTTCGTCTATGTAGTAACGACGGGAGTTTAAGGCAACACAATCGTTCTTCGTACGAAAGATCCTTCATTCCTGGTAGTTATTCTGTAGCTTGCCGTTGAACGCTTTCTTACAGATCAATGTCCTGTTGTTTGTATGGTTTCCATATGCATGCTCAGTACTCTAAATGGGGTTGAACTAATGCCTTATACAGTAAGCAGAACAATTTGTTATCAAAGTATTTATATGCTCTTCTGATGACTCCAAGTATTCGATTTGCTTTGTTTACGGCTGCTTGTAAATGATGTCTAAAGTTTAATTTATTATCGATAATTATTCCAAGGTCTTTCTCTTCTATGTCCTCTGATAGCATTACTGGTTTTTGTACCATCAACATCCTGATATAAATGCAAATTTTTGGAACTGCTATACTTCTTTCCCAATTCATTGTTTAGCATTTGTTCGGGTGGAATTTATGCAGCCATGTATCCGACCATTTTTGTAAATTGTCCAGGTCCCGCTGATTATATTTCAGTTCATACAATGGATCCTGAAAATTTCTGTTTGTACAATGGATCCTGAAACTGTTAATGACGTAAGCAAGTATATGTTTGTTACTTTACATTGTTGATAATACATTATTACCTATAACTCACATATCTCTAACGAGTTCCTGTTAGTAATCTGGTCCCAATGTCACATTAATGGTGTATAAACACAGACAGGGAGAATTAGTTCACACACAGCTTTGTTTACATGTTGTTATGTATAATCAATGAGAATGATTTTACAGAAACTTTCACTATATATACATTTAAAATAACAAGTCAATTATGTTCAATTCAGGCATATCTCTGATAAAGATATGAAATTTAAAACTTCAGCATTAATTTTTATTGAAACTGTATCATTTACAATTGAGGTCATTTAATGGAATTGGTAATTGGTGTCCCAGGTAACCTTAACAACACCCTCCATATCATGACAACTATACCCAGCTAGGACATTTACCGGTACAGGTAATAATTTGTACCGGTAGTATACGTATATGATAAAGTTACCCAGCTAAGACATTTACAGGTAATAATTTGTACCGGTAGTATACGTATATGATACAGGTACCCAGCTAAGACATTTACAGGTAATAATTTGTACCGGTAGTATACGTATATGATACAGGTACCCAGCTAAGACATTTACAGGTAATAATTTGTACCGGTAGTATACGTATATGATACAGGTACCCAGCTAAGACATTTACAGGTAATAATTTGTACCGGTAGTATACGTATACGATACATTTATACCCAGCTAAGACATTTACAGGTAATAATTTGTACCAGTAGTATACGTATACAATACAGTTACCCAGCTAAGACATTTACAGGTAATTTTTTGTACCGGTAGTATATGTATGACAACTATACCCAGCTAAGACATTTACAGGTAATTTTTTGTACCGGTAGTTAATATACATATATGATACAGTTACCCAGCTAAGACATTTACAGGTAATTTTTTGTACTAAGTCTGGTAGTTGATATATGATACAGTGGCATTGCCAGTTTGCCATGCTCTGTTACAAAGTCATAATTGATATATATGTCCTTGTTTTGCTTTACAAAATGTACTTTGTATGAATGTTATATGTTATATATTTCAAGCCCAGAATAAATATATTGTTTGAATTGCTTATGCTGTTGTTTTTAGCCCACCATCATCCAATCCCCCTGCGTCCGTGGTCCGTCTGTCCGTCCATCCTTACACTATCTTGTTTTTCGCTATTTCTTAGGTCCCTTTTACTTCCAGATAACGAGGTTTGACTGTAGCTTATACCATATTACAACATCTTTCGACCGTGAATAATTTCTACGACTGCTAATAATTTCTAAAAACAACTGGATTGCTTGTTCTGAATGGAATTTGTCTTAAAGATTTTGCAGTTGTTTCAAGTATCCTGCCTGTAGGTTGTAGATTCAGTAGTGTACAAGTGAATGATACTGCTAATGTTTCCATGGTTCTGCTGTTTCCATGGTTCTGCTGATGTTTCCATGGTTATCGACCATATGAAGTGGCATCCCTAGGCAATGAGGTTTCTAAATTGAACCTACGATAGGGTTGAATCCACACACAACCTTCAGGGTTGGAGTAGGTAACAACCAGAATCACGCTACCGTAATATTGATACAGGTCCTTGGTGACGAGATCTCTTCCTCACAACCACATATACATTGGAGGTGTATAAACCATTGAACCAGGGTTGTGTTCTATCTCTGGGAATTGAACCAAGTCTCTGGGTCAATGCATCATTCAGATCACAAACCCATCAACAGTCCTCAGCATGATGTGATGGACTCAGAATCAGACTCATAACTTAGGGTCATATATTATCCCACAACCGGGTTTGCTATTCTGAACTCTCCTCAGTTCTTTGTATTACTGTTTGAAGATCATGTTTAGCTAAAGGTCAGGGGCAAAAGGAATGTTATATACAGTTAAATGTCTTTTCCTCCAAAACGGATCATCACATTTCAATCAATTTTGTGATGATGCATCCATGGGACCAGAGAGTCAAATGTTTGATAGGAAAAGGGGTCTGTTCGTATGATTCTTAACAAAATGGACAAATATTGATATTCCCATTAATACCAATCAAATCGGTTTATTTTGTCACGAAATCTAGCAGGTCATTTAGTGCTTCTGAAGACTGCAAAGACAGTGGTGCTAAAACAAATAAGGAAAATGCTTCTATTTATTCTGAAACATCATTTATTTTCTTTCACTTCATGCATCCATTATTGCATTTTACACAACATTCAACTCGTAATATAATATCACAGAATCACATTCGCACCTATCTTTTATTAAAACCACTTATATGTACAATGTGATAACGTAACAAGTTGGGTGTGGGAGATACTTTTTATTAACTAGTCTGTTTCACGGGTTTCACAGAAATAACAACAAGGTAATGCCTAATAAGTTACTCTCAATCCTACCCAACTTACAGTACTGTAATCTGTCAGAGAAAGAAGGGCAGTCTAATGCTGGAAACATCAAGGCACGCCTCTACAACCGATACTTAAAGCAATATATATATAACCATCCATTTTAGTCATAACATTTAACAAAATATCTTCATAAAGCTAACTTAGAAGTAGTTTACTATCAGCAGTATATCTAGAGATGGTGTTACGTTACATCGTACAAACATGTATACCTATATGCCTATCTTTTCAGTACAGATTCACAATCTAACAAAGTTCACTCGTGGTCTTGTAAAAATGTTTCCTCAGCATCTTGTAAAACAGCATCAGAATTGGCTAGTTCAACCTGTAAAATAGTAAACAAAGGTTTGTTGAGACAGCTAGAATATTATTGTAACATCTTAATAACTCTAATATTAGTGTAACATCTTAATAATTCTAATGTTAGTGTAACATCTTAATAACTCTAATATAAGTGTAACATCTTAATAATTTCAATATTAGTGTAACATCTTCATAACTCTAATATTAGTGTAACATCTTAATAACTCTAACAGGTAAATATTAGTGTAACATCTTAATAACTCTAATATTAGTGTAACATCTTAATAACTCTAATATTAGTGTAACATCTTAATAACTTCAATATTAGTGTAACATCTTAACAAGAGGCCCATGGGCCTTAACGGTCACCTGATGTTTGATATGAAAGAGAAAAATGGGAATGTTGAGATGAATATTTATAACAATACATTGTAGCATATCTGGGAGTGGAAAAAATGAATTTTTGAAATTATGTCAATTTGACCCTTTTAGGCCCCACCCCTCAGGCACCTGGGGGTCAGTCAGTGTCAATATGTGCGTACTACTCAAAAGTCATGTCATATTGATAATTTCAACCAGATTTGCATCATTTCTTATGGCAATTAAACAAATAATGCAAAAAAATGTTTTTTTCTGCCAATATACTATAGTAAACTTAACCCCCTCCACAGCGGGAGATGCAAGACCCCAGAGTCATGAAATTCACAATTTTGGTAAAGAACCTTAAAACCAATCCATCTATGAAGAGTATTTGATTCCAGCATATCTGGGAGAAGAGAAGAAGATTTTTGAAATTTTTGTAAATTTTACCCTTTTTGGCCCTGCCCCGCAAGCCCCTGGGGGTCAACTAGGGCCAACATGTACATACCATAAAAGTGTCATCCCATGCTGATAATTTGATACAAGTAAGAATGAATTCCAATACAAATCCAACAAATAATAGTAAAAAATGTGATTTCCCTATATAAACTATAGTAAAGTTTACCCCCTCCCCAGGGGCAAACATGAGACCCCAGGGTCATAAAATTCACAATTTTGGTAAAGCACCTTAAGACCCTTCCATCTATGAAGAGTATTTGATTCTACCATATCTAAGAGTAGAGAAGAAGATTTTTGAAATTTTTGTAAATTTTACCCTTTTTGGCCCTGCCCCGCAAGCCCCTGGGGGTCAACTAGGGCCAACATGTACATACCATAAAAGTGTCATCCCATGCTGATAATTTGATACAAGTAAGAATGAATTCCAATACAAATCCAACAAATAATAGTAAAAAATGTGATTTCCCTATATAAACTATAGTAAAGTTTACCCCCTCCCCAGGGGCAAACATGAGACCCCAGGGTCATGAAATTCACAATTTTGGTAAAGCACCTTAAGACCCTTCCATCTATGAAGAGTATTTGATTCTACCATATCTGAGAGTAGAGAAGAAGATTTTTGAAATTTTTGTCATTTTTACCCTTTTTGGCCCCGCCCTCCAGCCCCTGGGGGTCAACTAGGGCCAACATGCACATACCATCACAGTGTCATCCCATGCTGATAATTTGATACAAGTTAGAATGAATTCCAATACAAATCCAACAAAAAATAGTCAAAAATGTGAGTTCCCTATATACACTATAGTAAAGTTTACCCCCTTCCCAGGGGCAAACATGAGACCCCAGGGTCATGAAATTCACAATTTTGGTAAAGCACCTTAAGACCCTTCCATCTATGAAGAGTATTTGATTCTGCCATATCTAAGAGTAGAGAAGAAGATTTTTGAAATTTTTGTCAATTTGACCCTTTTTGGCCCCGCCCACCAGCCCCTGGGGGTCAACTAGGGCCAACATGCACATACCATCAAAGTGTCATCCCATGCTGATAATTTTATACGAGTTAGAATGAATTCCAATACAAATCCAACAAATAATTGTCAAAAATGTGATTTCCCTATATACACTATAGTAAAGTTTACCCCCTTCCCAGGGGCAAACATGAGACCCCAGGGTCATAAAATTCACAATTTTGGTAAAGCACCTTAAGACCCTTCCATCTATGAAGAGTATTTGATTCTACCATATCTAAGAGTAGAGAAGAAGATTTTTGAAATTTTTGTAAATTTTACCCTTTTTGGCCCTGCCCCGCAAGCCCCTGGGGGTCAACTAGGGCCAACATGTACATACCATAAAAGTGTCATCCCATGCTGATAATTTGATACAAGTAAGAATGAATTCCAATACAAATCCAACAAATAATAGTAAAAAATGTGATTTCCCTATATAAACTATAGTAAAGTTTACCCCCTCCCCAGGGGCAAACATGAGACCCCAGGGTCATGAAATTCACAATTTTGGTAAAGCACCTTAAGACCCTTCCATCTATGAAGAGTATTTGATTCTACCATATCTGAGAGTAGAGAAGAAGATTTTTGAAATTTTTGTCATTTTTACCCTTTTTGGCCCCGCCCTCCAGCCCCTGGGGGTCAACTAGGGCCAACATGCACATACCATCACAGTGTCATCCCATGCTGATAATTTGATACAAGTTAGAATGAATTCCAATACAAATCCAACAAAAAATAGTCAAAAATGTGAGTGCATTCCCTATATACACTATAGTAAAGTTTACCCCCTTCCCAGGGGCAAACATGAGACCCCAGGGTCATGAAATTCACAATTTTGGTAAAGCACCTTAAGACCCTTCCATCTATGAAGAGTATTTGATTCTGCCATATCTAAGAGTAGAGAAGAAGATTTTTGAAATTTTTGTCAATTTGACCCTTTTTGGCCCCGCCCACCAGCCCCTGGGGGTCAACTAGGGCAAACATGCACATACCATCAAAGTGTCATCCCATGCTGATAATTTTATACGAGTTAGAATGAATTCCAATACAAATCCAACAAATAATTGTCAAAAATGTGATTTCCCTATATATACACTATAGTAAAGTTTACCCCCTTCCCAGGGGCAAACATGAGACCCCAGGGTCATGAAATTCACAATTTTGGTGAAGCACCTTAAGACCCTTCCATCTATGAAGAGTATTTGATTCTACCATATCTGAGAGTAGAGAAGAAGATTTTTGAAATTTTTGTAAATTTGACCCTTTTTGGCCCTGCCCCGCAGGCCCCTGGGGGTCAACTAGGGCCAACATGCACATACCATCAAAGTGTCATCCCATGCTGATAATTTGATACAAGTAAGAATGAATTCCAATACAAATCCAACAAATAATAGTAAAAAATGTGATTTCCCTATATAAACTATAGTAAAGTTTACCCCCTCCCCAGGGGCAAACATGAGACCCCAGGGTCATGAAATTCACAATTTTGGTAAAGCACCTTAAGACCCTTCCATCTATGAAAGTATTTGATTCTATCATATCTGAGAGTAGAGGAGAAGATTTTTGAAGTTTTAGTCAATTTTACCCTTTTTGGCCCCGCCCCGCATGCCCCTGGGGGGGTGGGGACCATATAATTCACAATTTTGGTTCACCCTCAGCCATGGAAGCTTCCTGTAAAATTTCATTGAATTTGGTTCAGCGGTTTTGGAGAAGAAGTCGAAAATGTAAAAAGTTTACAAACGCACGACGACAGACAAAAGGCGATTAGAATAAGTCACTTGAGACTTCGTCTCAGGTGACCTAATAACTCTAATATTAGTGTAACATCTTAATAACTTCAATATTAGTGTAACATCTTAATAACTTCAATATTAGTGTAACATCTTAATAACTTCAATATTAGTGTAACATCTTAATAACTTCAATATTAGTGTAACATCTTAATAACTCTAACAGGTTAATGTTAGTGTAACATCTTAATAACTCTAACAGGTTAATGTTAGTGTAACATCTTAATAACTCTAATATTAGTGTAACAGCTTAATAACTCTAATATTAGTGTAACATCTTAATAACTTCAATATTAGTGTAACATCTTAATAACTCTAACAGGTTAATGTTAGTGTAACATCTTAATAACTCTAACAGGTTAATGTTAGTGTATCATCTTAATAACTCTAGGTAAATATAAGTAATTACATCTTAATAACTCTAATATTAGTGTAACATCTTAATAACTTAAATATTAGTGTAACATCTTAATAACTCTAATAGGTAAATATTAGTGTAACATCTTAATAACTCTAATATTAGTGTAGCATCTTAATAACTCTAATATTAGTGTAACATCTTAATAACTCTAATATTAGTGTAACATCTTAATAACTCTAATATTAGTGTAACATCTTCATAACTTCAATATTAGTGTAACATCTTCATAACTCTAATATTAGTGTAACATCTTAATAACTCTAATATTAGTGTAGCATCTTAATAACTCTAATATTAGTGTAACATCTTAATAACTCTAACAGGTAAATATTAGTGTAACATCTTAATAACTCTAATATTAGTGTAACATCTTAATAACTCTAATATTAGTGTAACATCTTAATAACTTCAATATTAGTGTAACATCTTAATAACTCTAACAGGTAAATATGAGGGTAACATCTTAATAACTCTAATATTAGTGTAACATCTTAATAACTCTAATAGGTAAATATTAGTGTAACATCTTAATAACTCTAATATTAGTGTAGCATCTTAATAACTCTAATATTAGTGTAACATCTTAATAACTCTAATATTAGTGTAACATCTTAATAACTCTAATATTAGTGTAACATCTTAATAACTCTAATAGGTAAATATTAGTGTAACATCTTAATAACTCTAATATTAGTGTAGCATCTTAATAACTCTAATATTAGGGTAACATCTTAATAACTCTAACAGGTAAATATTAGTGTAACATCTTAATTATTTGATGAGGTGAAATCTCAGAAACATTGTACAGGACCTACAACAGTTCACTCTTCTGAAGGAGGCCTCTCCAAGCTTAATGCTCCACTCTGGTATTTTTTACCGTGAGAGTTTAGTTCCCATTCCAGTTGATTTCTTACACCTTATACTGTGTCTCAGAAGGGTACACTCACCTTCAGTACTTCATACTGTGTGATTTCAAGTGCTTACTCCCTTTAGCTTTACACTGTGTTGGTTAGGAACATATCCAAAGTGACACTCACCCTAGGTATTTTATTCTGTGTAGGTTTTGGTGCCTGTCTCAAGTGAACACTCATCTTCAGCATTTTAAGTTGTATAAGTTTTGGTGCCTATATATATCCGAGTTGTACACTCACCTTGGGTATTTTATACTGAGTGGGTTCGGGTGCCCCCTCTCGGCCGAAGTCCTTCATAGTGCCACACTTGGCTATGTCATCGTTCCAGACACCCTCGTACACCTGTCCTGTGGTCAGGTAGAAAAACTTCCCTGGGCCGTTCTTCTTATCATTTCGCCAAGAACCTTCATAACGATTCTCATTGGCTGAAAAGATGGTATAAATAGAGGTTAAACAACGGGTGGTTGTTGGATATGGTATTTATTTCACTTGAGTTAGTTCATTTAATTTCCAAAAATTAAAAAGGACACTTGCTTTAACCATGAGTCATAAGACCTGTTTCTACCACAATTTCAGCCTAAAACAGAAGTATTTCATTGAATTAAATATAAATAACAATGGACAATATGGGCGTATTATAACATATTGGATCAAATTTTCCCGCCATATGATGATGACATCGACAATCAGCAGATTACAGTATTATATCCACCTAGACTTACTTAGTCGGACCATGCCCTGCCCGTTGCGCTGGTCATCGTACCACTCCCCTTCGTAAATTGTGCCATCCTTAAAGTACATACGACCCCAGCCACTTCGTTTATCTGCATACCACTCTCCCTCATAGTACTCAGCGTCTGTGTAAAACTGTGTCCCGTACGCCTACAAAGAGTCCATAATGGGTCGTATCAATTGATGTATACAGTTGTAACTATACACCGAATTCTTAACATGACATCACAACAAAGCAGATGACATATTATCACCTTTTCCTTACTCTGTATATGAACACGATTACACGATTTGTGTATGTAAGGACATGTGGAGCTATTATCAAGTCAAGACTTCTGAAACATTGCAGTTTACTGTGTAATGTTAGTTTTACTACATTGTTTTACCACTGGAGAAAGTACCACATTATTTATCATACAACTGATTAATCAATACATTGTTTATAATTAAGAGGTGACTTAAGTGAAGTAAACATATCTATACTGTAATTACCTGCACAATGAGAACTACATTATTTACTATGTATCCATGCTAGTTAATATAATGTAAAGTTATAAAGCCTCAGAGTGGCTTCCTTGATTACACTCACCTAAGCTAACTACAACCCTTGAATATATCATGGCAAAACTGAAGGATCTGTATTTGCCATCTTGTTGATGAGGCAAGAAAAATGGTTTGATCCTTTGATCATTTGAAGAATCTTGTGGTCAAATAATGGCAACAATTTCAAGTGATGTAACCCCTGGATATCGAGGATGATGTAACCTCTGGATATCGAGGATGATGTAACCCCTGGATATCGAGGATGATGTAACCCCTGGATATCGAGGAGGATGTAACCCCTGGATACCAAACATGACGTAATTCCTGCATATTGAGGATGATGTAACCCTTGGATATCTAGGATGATGTAACCCCTGGATATCGAGTATGATACAACTCCTAGATATCAAGGATGACATAACCCCTAGATATCAAGGATGACATAACCCCTGGATATCAAGGATGACATAACCCCTGGATATCAAGGATGACGTAACCCCTGGATATAAAGGATGACATAACCCCTGGATATCAAGGATGACATAACCCCTGGATATCAAGGATGACATAACCACTGGATATCGAGGATGACATAACCCCTGGATATCGAGGATGACGTAACGCCTGGATATCGAGGATGACGTAACCCCTGGATATCGAGGATGACGTAACGCCTGGATATCGAGGATGACATAACCCCTGGATATCGAGGATGACATAACCCCTGGATATCGAGGATGACATAACCCCTGGATATAAAGGATGACATAACCCCTGGATATCAAGGATGACATAACCCCTGGATATCAAGGATGACATAACCACTGGATATCGAGGATGACATAACCCCTGGATATCGAGGATGACGTAACGCCTGGATATCGAGGATGACGTAACCCCTGGATATCGAGGATGACGTAACGCCTGGATATCGAGGATGACATAACCCCTGGATATCGAGGATGACATAACCCCTGGATATCGAGGATGACGTAACCCCTGGATATCGAGGATGAGGTAACGCCTGGATATCGAGGATGACGTAACCCCTGGATATCGAGGATGACATAACGCCTGGATATCGAGGATGACGTAACGCCTGGATATCGAGGATGACGTAACGCCTGGATATCGAGGATGACGTAACGCCTGGATATCGAGGATGACGTTACCCCTGGATATCGAGGATGAGGTAACCCCTGAATATCGAGGGTGACGTAACCCCTGGATATCGAGAATGTACAGTGGTAATACCTAGGTAAGGTACTGAAACAGTGACTTGTAGATGTGATACAATCAATTAAGATAATGTGCAGTTGGATTGGAGGGGAGACAAAAAGGAGATCGAAGGACACCAAAAGGAGATCGGGGGGAAGACAAAAAGGAGATCAGGGGGGGGGGAGACAAAAAGGAGATATAGAACATACCAAAACATTTGAAGTACACGTATGGTTTAGAAATTGTGGTAACAAGGGAAATTAACTAATGTGTGATTGTGATAAATTGTACACAGTGGTATTAAACAATCATGCAAGTACTCCTTATGAGACTTTTATTCCAGCTTATAATTAGGGTAAATATAAACACAGTTTTGTTTTACATTTGTATAATTCATTTTTTCATACACTGGCAACTTTCTGCAAAATCATAAAGGTGAATCTGCTTTTACTAGTAATACATTTATCTTGTGAAAACTTTTAGATTAAATTCATCATGCTCAGAAATCAAACCTGTCCATGTTGTCCTCACGACTGAGCCTGCACGCACAAAGACATATTCACCTTGACTAATTACATATAATCATTATATAGGGAAAGGAGTTACACATAAGGATATGACACAGATCACGATAATTTATCAATTATATAGGCCTTTCTCAAAAGTGATGTCATCTCCCTTGTTTCCCATATCATGGCTACATTGGGAATTGTTTTTGAAACAAATTAGCACCTTATTATGATGTCATGATGGGAATTACATTTTCTGATTGTCAAATGGCGCCAAATCGTCACACAAACACTTCCTGGAAGTCCAACTTGTATACACCATTGTGGCCTATCAAGGGGATCGGATAACAACACTTTTGGAAAAGGCCTTTTTCCAATTAATGAGTGCAAATTAATATGGATATTGAAACTACTTTCTTGGTGAAGTTAATCTGTTCAGAAGATTTTTAACATTCCTACCTCTTTTTAACCACATCTTAATTTGCAAGTTCATTCAAAATTACAAATCAGTGTCCACAAGCAAAAAGCTACATGTATATTCTTATATATATATATGGCAAAAAATAAACTAATTAAAATGCAATAAGGACCAATAAAAATAACTTCCAACTAAGAGACTGTTTTATAGCTGTAAACAAAAGAACTATTCCAAAATAATAATTCAAATGACTGTAACCGGGATTATATTTTGATATAATGTATATGTTATTTTAATTATTATTCAAGTATGCATAGGGTTGTGAGATTTGGTATTTGTTCTGTTTTGCCAATGTCCTGTGTATGTCAGTGTATCTGAATTAGCAAAGCCCTTTTGTATGTCAGCGTACCTGTATACGTAATGTCCATGTCGCGTGATGTATGTTACCTGTGTTATGTATGTACGGGTAGGTGTAAGGTAAGAGTGAGTGCAAGTGTCTCGTTTTGGTTTTATATGGTCAGTGTCTTTGTGTGAAATTGGCGCGTAATTCATTAGGAGCGGACATTTCACAGTGGACACATTGGAGTTTGATTAGACGTGACATACGGGGAATTTTAAATAATTGGTATGTACTATTTAATGTATTTTAATAATTTAAATATAAGCATTATTATTCTTACTTGAATATCTATATATATGCAAGTTAGAATAATATCGATTTGGATGAAATCTGTTCATTGCCATTTTTGATTAATATCTATCTCCAATCGTTTTGATGATTAAACTATTTGTAGATCGTTTTCTTTAGTATCTTTAGTATATAAATATTTTATTATATTTCAGTTGTTACCATACTAGTCCACAAAATGAACATGTATTGAAGAACAGATAGACTACTTTGTCTTTAGACCCTTGACCCATTGTTGGGGTAGGTACATACGTACTTGATGTATTTCGTGTATAATTCTATATTGAACACGTATATAATTTATGATTCTATATGTATTGAATAAAGGTAATGTATATTGGTATTTGTATAATGAAAATCTATATTTCATTATAAAGTAATTGAGTGTAAAGTAATAGTAAAGCGATATTTACAACTCTCGTGTAATTTGGATAAATGTAAAACATATGTATTGTCCATATATGTTGCAACACTTTTAACTAGGTTTTAATTAGTTTGTATTGTCTTTGTAGGGTCGTCATCGTGATCTTAAGTGATCGATTGACTGATTGTGATTTGATGACCATGATACAATAAATGATGAAGTATCGAAACCGTGTTTGTTACATGACCATCTTAGTGTTATCAGATGATTTAACAATTTGTGTGAAATTTTCCTGTAGGTAAAATTTTGAAGATCTTGTTGAATTATGCAGGACATGTAGGATACTGAAGTATGCCTTGTTGTGTTTTGTTATCCGGTGGAATTGGTTATATTGCTTTGTATGTCCATGGAATTAGTATGCTATCTAAGTCTGTGGTATGTCCCTCTACTTACATGTCGCATATCATTTTTCCAGCCTCCTGAGTACTCCTTTTTGTATCCTCCCTTTCCGTCGGGCACACTGTATGTCCCAAACCCATTCCTCTTGCCTTTCTTCCAATCTCCATCATACAGGGCCCCATTTGATTTCCACTTGTATGTACCCTTACCTGAAATCAAAGTTTATACACGGTTTTGATTTTATCAAGATGTACCGTTGGAACCTATTTAGTGATATTATAGTATAGCCCTTGTCTGAACGGTACTTATCATCTGATCCACTAATTATTGGTGTCTAGCCTGTGTCTCCTCTTGCTTTATCTGAAGAGCTCGGACTATCTGATCCACTAAATATTAGTATCGGAACCCTTTGGACTATCTAGTGAAGCTGAGCTCGAGTTTCCTCTAGCTTAGTTTGAAGGGTTCAAACTATCTGATCCGCCAAATATTGGTGTCAGGGCCAGAGGAAACACAAGCTTTTATAAGTCCAGTAACATTTTATCCTTAAAATGCAGTTACAATATCAAGACAAGTAAAGATATAATACATAGTACTGCATTTCGTACGTATCTTTGGTAACCTGGTACTGGTATTCTTTTTACTTATTATAGACCATATATATTAATAAAAGCATCAGTCACATCTAAAAAAAAAATTACAGCAAGCTTAAGTAGTATAGACACAACTATAAGAATATCGTGATAAATAATTAATGAGTTCATACTGCATTGCAACATATTTATCATAATACATTTTCAAAATTTAACATTAGGCCTACTGCAATCAAGACCACCCAAATGCAATTTATTCACAGGATCTACAACACAGTCTGACAATTAAGAACAACAACGTTTAAAACACATGTTAAAACTAGAACACAAGATAAAGATATAGTACAAAGACCTGCAGTTGACCATCATTCATATAATGTAATATATATACGCATCTATCGTCAGTATCGATTTGCAGCGTTATGTTTGGTGCACGTAAAAGAAAGGTACAACAGGACAAGAAACCCGTCACTTACCATCCTTTTTGTTATCCAGCCATTCGCCCGTGTATTGGTCCCCGTTGACAGAATAAACTGTATGTCGGACACCTTTCTTTTGAGCAAGATAATCCCAGTCTTTCCACAACGGCTGCTTTTCTTTTGCTTCCTTTAAATGAGGCATACTGATGTACCTTGTTTTCCAAATTCTTTTTCCTTATTATTGTTCCTTGAATGATCCTTGTATTAAATTACCATACAGATAACTAATATGTCATCGCTTCATACGTAATAGATTTGTGTCAAAGTTTACTTCATTATTTCTGCTGTTTACACTAACTGCGGAAGTCGACAGTTTGTTCGGGAGTTTGTACACGTTGTCATGGCGCCAACGGAAGAGCGCATATCAAGAAAGATAACTCTGCTCCGCGTAGTTTCAGTTACTTCCCTTCCATTGGTGTGGGTTGGTCTCAACTCTCTCGGCAATATTTTAAACATGCAAGTCACTTTATTACACTTTATTGAAATTCATTCTGAAATTAGAATGATATAAACATCTTGCCTAACACGGTTGCATTAATTTCAGAAAAAAAAATACGAAAAGTGGGTTTTTTTTCTTCATAGAATTTATTAACATCATTAGCAATAGAGAATGTTAAAAATGTGTATGGCATAATAATCAAAATTCAACAATAAATAACACTACTTATAAGATGGACTTACATTTAAACATATACATACTGTACCAAAACACCATGGGACATATATATCTTTAAGAATAATACAACCTATAGACATCAAAGTGACAAAATAAATGTTCCACATAAAAACATTAAAACAGAAGGGTACATTCTTGAAAACTTAACAAACACTTGACATAGATCTCTGATAGAGAAAAATCATTTCTTCACTTCAGTTCTCGCAGGTGAAGATTTTTTTTTCAAATTATAGATAAATTTAAATATATTTATTAAATTTTCTAAATCATATTAGATTAAATGAGGAGATTTTCATTATCTTGTAGAATTATTGCATATTTATTATATTTCTCTATATCAAAAGATTCATAAAGAAATGCTTCTTCAGATTTTATAATAACGACTTTTTTGCATAAATGCATAAAGGTAATCACATCTGACACATAAATCTCTAATCTTTTCAACTTTTAAACAATTTTTTTAAATTAAATATACAATGTATTAACAATCATCTATAATGCTTATAAGATCAATTATGGTTCAATTGCAAATGATATAGCATAGCCATATGATATTTCTATATTTCAATTATGTACAAAAGTATTTTTCTCATTTCCTTTCAACACCTTTTCAAATAAGCTTTAACAATACAACATACTGGAAAGAATTTTCATAAACAAATGTTTGTGAAATATCAAAACATGAAGATATCATATAAGTAACAAGATTTAAATCCAATACATCATGGTTCTGAATTTTAACCCGAATTGCCTAGTACATAAAATTAAAGCTTTGTACATTAAGATATACATACTGTAACAATAATATTTATATAAATTACTTCCAGCACCAATATACAAACGACAAGTAGATATCAAAATAATTCATACTCTACTAAGGTATTGCTTACACAATATAAATGGTTTGTATGTGGTTCATGTCCTATTAACCATGATCGTCATTTAATGACATACCAGGTTTTGTTAATGGAGGGAAGCCAAAGTTCCTGTAGAAAAGTCCCCACAGTCAATACCTGGCCCCTCATAGGCCATGAACCAGCAGCGACCCAGAGGAGGCTAGTAGAATGTCGGACAATAACTAGGCCAGTGTGGCTCCCTACTAACACAATGAGTTAAGTGTCTCTTATGAACATTGATATTGAAAAATTGACAAAAAACTTCCCCTGACATCTAGATCTATAAACATTCTCTGATCTCCAACATTCCCCCGACATCTAGATCTATAAACATTCTCTGATCTACAACAGAGTCCCAAGTATATTCAAGCATGATTACCACAGGTTCCATAAATATAAAAGTATGTACATATGTTGACTGACAATAAGTGATTACTTAGACTGTACATTTAGGTTTGCTCCTACCAATATTAATTTGTTACCAATTATATAACACTGACACTGTACAATGGGTGAATGTAGAGTTCTTTCAATACAGACCTGTAACGGTATACAAACCAATACCTGTTACAAGTTACAGTAAACACTGGTTTAAGAACTGCCACAGGCAAAAGTGTAAGAAACAGATGGCAAATAAAAAGAACAAGATAAAAAGGACCAAAAGTAGAATTCCTACATGTGAATTGTGTAAGAGTTATGTCCCTTAATTCCTTCAGGATCTGTCCAATTACAAGATTTCACAATCACATTTCTTATCGAATGGATGTTTTACCTTATCAGGTGAAAGATTAGGTAAATGAAGATGGAAAAGCAAAATATTACTATACATATGTGCGACATTTTTTTTGTGATCAAGCTACAGCTGTAACTTGAAGAATACAGGTTACAGGTTTCTTAACAGGTAGTGGTTGGTTATCATGCTTTCTTAAATTGAATAGATGATCCCAAATTGTATAAAGCCAGTGTTTTGATATATATGTATCTAGAAACCCATCTTACTCTTCATTATTATTGTTTCCAATCTAAGAAACAATGGTTAAAAACTATTGTCAAAAAGCATTGCTTCTTGACAAATAGAATAAAAAATTGACTAATGAGATCATATGAGATTTTGTTCCTAGACAGATTTTCCAGTGAGTTAGGATGATGAAACATATAACCGATGAAATAGAATAGAAAACACAGATCTCCATAACTTCTTAATATAAATACCAGGAATATTTATACTTGCATTACCAGTAATACATGAACAGTCTGGATAGAATTCAGAACAAAATTTTATTACAAGATCCTTGCTAGATGTTAAACTGGCTAATTAAGCAGTATCTACACAGTCTTCCAATAAACTGTTGTGCACAGTATTGGATATGCTGCATAACGTTTGTTAGATATCCATGATACTCCCAATAAAGGATTGCCAAACGATGGCTTTCTCCCAGGCTTCACCACACACACTTGTATTTTTTATAGAATCATTTATCATAAATAGATACCAAACTCTGGCAGAAACAAACTGTCAATTCAGTATATCACTGAATTAATTTTTATAATTATACTGTATATGAATTAATTACATATCACTTAACACAGCATGGGTCTACTTGTTCAGTGGCTCTTCCTGCTGAAGGAATAAAAATAAAGCTGTATTAAATTGCCAAAATTTTTCTTAAAACGATTTATCAAAACAGATTTTTTTCACTTTAAAACAGGATGAAAATGTATCTAGAACAATTCAACATCATCAAACAGATCATGTAGAAGAAAAGTTCAATTCTCGGAACATCAACGACAGTTGGTTAAAGATACAGGAGTGTGGCACACTGACACCCAACCACGCAGTCAACACTAGTGAAAATGATACCACACATATATACTGTTGGATTGTGGGTATATATATCTTTCAATAGAAACGTATGTAATTATAAAATCGGCACTAGATTATGTTTTTGCTATAAATAGTAATAGTGGAGTACACTGTAATCACTCCCTAGAAACTTTTTATGCAAGAGTTTTTACTCATGCAATAAGATCAACTTATCAAGAGTCATTTTGATTAAGAAAATATGCATGATGTCACAACACTGTACATTACTAAATACAAAAGAAAACAATTTTCAATGTTACAAATGTTTTGCAAATGTTCTAACTAGGAAGTCTGACTGAAATACAACATATATAAATTTGTCTCAGTTTACTTTGCAAGGATTCTGGAAAACATTTTATAAACAAAACTCAGCTGAATTGAAACTGAAATAGAAACCTATTTACTATTTCTATATAGTGAACCTGACTGTGTGACTATCTGACAGAATATGTTGGATATGTTTGAGATCCTTCATAAGTAAGAGTGGCAAGCAAACAGGCAGGTCTGTCAAGGCAAAGCTCTCTGACAAATTAGCAATAGATAATTTTGAAGCACCATTCATGCAGTTTAAACCGAGCAATGGTTATTTATCGTCATGATCAGTACCTTAACATCACATTGGTTCCCTCGGCCATCAATCACAAGCTCACACATAACCTGAACAATGTCGCTGGCTCTCAAAATATATGTACATTTATGACTTAGATAATCTCTTAAAATTAAACTTTACACATTTTCTAAATCGTTAAAATCATTTTCCTGGTTGCCAAGTTCTGTAACCATTTTGTCCAAATCTTGTAGCCCCATGTTTGTTTGTTGGAACTTATGAGCTATGAGTCTCCTATAGAAATGAAAGGCGAACACTAAGAATAAGATCCCGACAGGAATGACGACCGCGGTGGCGGCCCAGGCGGCCGCCACGTTGTTGTTTACTATCTTTACATTAAACTTGATCCAACAGATAAGAACTAACTCTGTCAGAAACAACAGGATTCCAAACCCTGTGGAAAATGTCCAGGACATCTGAATGAAGACCTGCATGCGTTCGTGTGGAGATTCATGGACCGAGTTGAGGTTGTGTACATTGCTGACAGCCTCGATGTTGGGGAGAATACAGGTACTGATCATGACCGCTAGTAGATGTATTGACACAAGTAGCGTTGTGTTTATACAGAATACCACCATCAACCAACTAGGTACGTCTGGCTCTATACCGATCTCCACCAATGCAACCTAAAACAGAAATATACATTTAAAACATTAGATTCTCTGACAACACACAATATACACCTGTTTTCACAGCCTTAAGTTATGCTTGGAAATTGTTTGATATATATTGAAGTATTAACATTTTTTTGTGAAATGAACCTTTTGATACCCCGACACTTGCTATACAGTGTAAGCTTGCTACATCATTTTTGAAATTTTACTTATAAATTTCCATTACACAGAAACAACCACATTTCTAAAGTGTACAAATTGCAAAATTACATTTTCTATAATGTCATATATCATACACTAGTCTGGTTTCAGATGATATATATACAGGTGTAAAAGATGTGCATTGATTAGAATGCCTAACAAGCGGGAGCTGTAGGGAATTTCCCTTAAGCTCAGTCGGTAGAGCATCGGGCCAGAGAGCCAAGGGTCACGGGTTCCAGCCCCGACGAAGGCACTATCTTTATCACTTTTCCTCTTCCTATTACACAGGCTAATTCCTATTTATGGTTTCCCATTTAATATCAAATATATTTCATAGATATTTAATGGCAAACCTTTGAATTTGCTTTTTATTACATTTTTTCGAGATCCATATTAATATTTAATATTTTTATATAATTCTTAAAAATTGCAGTCACAGCTGATTGGGATGAAGTGCAAAGTTAACTGAACACTGATACACCTCAGGATAAAGTTTTGTTTTAAAAGGAATATTTGTAAAATCTATATAATACAAAAAAAACATATTTATAAATATCATTGAATATTTAGTTTCCAAAATACTATAGAGGTTTTCAGGGTTTGCATTGAAGCCGTCCTTATATCTTTTTCAAGCATAGAAACTAAAACTAAAAGGACCTCATTAATTTCCATGATCCCATTAAACTATGAAAAATTACCCAATTTATTTAAGGATTAACCTTTGATTTTGTTTAGTTTATTAGATCACAAATCCAATGAAGCATGAGGTAAATTGCGTAAACGCAAACGTTATTTACGTAAACGTAAAAGTATATTTACAGTATTTTCCTGTAAATGGTTCATAACTTTTCTGCTCAATTTAACCCCATCTGCAGACATATATTTCATTTCCAAACTTACAAACGTGAAAACAGTTCAATAAATGTAACAGCATGAAGTTTGCACAAGCCATTAAATAGCTCCGCCTATATCAATTGTTAATGACGTCATACAATTGTGATTTGGACGGGCTAATTTGCATAGCTCCGCCCACATGTTTTGTTGTCGACGTCATAGAAATTTTGCACGTTCTAAGTATAGTTATTGGAAAATAACTCTAGTTTGCAGTACAATGGTTATCGAGTGAATATCAGTGTAGACTGTAAATATATAGGAAAGGACCCCTTTTATAAAATATCATGCAGGAACCCTTGTGTTAAAATTAATTGCATCATAAAATTTGAACACTGAACTGATGACAGCTAACCTATAGTGAAACAGGTCAACTACTACGCTCTCCATTAAACATCGGAAAACTGAAAGAACCTGTGTTGGGCTCACTATTAGTACACATTAAGAGAAAATATGATCCCTTTAGCTCAATGGCAGAGCATTCAACTAAGACCCCTAAATGCGAGTTTAATTCCAAACTTTTGACTTTTTTCTACTTTTTTTTTTGCATTAAATATTTACCACTTTGGTATATATAGATATCAATGGACAGGAAAACCATGTCCTATAAATTCCTTTTCCAACCATTTTCATGATGTGTGACATTTCCTGTTTAGTGTTTATCTGTCAATTAGCTTTTTAACGTTTTATTTCCTCGATTTGAATGGGTCCTGCAAGCAATCGTTTTTTCTATTTGTTTCAGACTTCTTAAATATTTTTTATTATAAATTGAACACAGAAAATTCTTTATCATTAAATACAAATATTGTCTTCGGTTTTGGAACCATAATGTCAGTAATATCATTGAAATAAGATTGCTATCAGTCTGTGATAGCACCAAGAAAAATGTGACATCATATTACACTGGAATTAGTGACCTTGGACTTCAGGAGGCTTCATGACAAGATAAATTTCTTGTGACTTTTTAAATGAGGGGTAATAAAATGTCACAGTGCACTTCTCAAACATTTAACAAGCAGACACTCAAAACCACTTCAGAATAAATTCACTTGGCTAAAGTAATAAGTCGATATTTAAGAATAAAAGTGTCCTTTATCAAAATTAGCAATACACATATGTAATTTACAAATTATGTAAGGACCAACAAAGAACTTCTGTGCTCTGCCGATTACTGATGAGACACCAAAACCGAAAGAAATCTACTCCACAATAACAGATTTAATATACCACCAACCACGTCAAATGACAACTGATGATAATCGTACCAGGGGCACATATACGTCCCTGTCGTACCACACCAAAAAAGTTATGTAAAATTACCATTGCAAATCCCGACAACAATGCTGACGTGTTGCCGGTTGCTTTCAACTTTGCACGACTAAGAAACAGTTTTCTCCAAGAAATGGCATTCCTCGAATGTTGAACCTCCATCTGTTTACTGTAGTACGCGTGCAGTACCCAATCGTCATATGCATAAGCACCGTTAGCCGCTGTATTTGCACCGTGCATGTGCCTTGATCGGATTTACTCTGATCAGGAAACAGCGGAAGCTGACATACAGCCAGAACTTCCGCTTTGATATACCGCCTTTTCTACGGCTAAGAGAACAGTAAAGATGATATCCTGCACGTTCGAATGTGCAATGGATACCAGCTTGTATCGCGCGATGTACAATGAATTATGTTATATATATATATATAAACACAAACTCCTTTCTGCGAGGATGACACACGGACATAACAAGACGAGCATGACGATCAGATTCTAGTTTACATGGTTGACTACAAATTCAGTATGTTCGTACAGAAACGAAACGAAACGTTCTACAAACGGCTTTAATTGGTTTTTCATGCGTTTACTTTATTATTATTTTGGTCAAATATACAAAATATCAAATTTTTACTTAAAGTTTGCAACATTTTTTAAACTGTTCGATATATATCAAAATATAGGAACATATATTTAGTCGTATTCATATATTTTGCAAGATTGATTGACCAAAAGTATATGTCACGTGATATTTTGTTTTATTTGGGGCGAATTTGTGACGTCACATTCACAAAGTTACCGCTTGGAGGAATAAATATTTCATTGTCCAGACTTAAAAAATGGATTGTTACGTGATATGAAAATTAACTACAACCCCAACTATGGCAGACAGCAACGAAGCTGGAAGAAAATTGGTATGTTCTGTTATTGTTATAAAATTATTGACATCGTAAACGTAGCAAGTACTTGTCAATGGGAGCAGCCATTTTGTAGTACATTCATATAAAGGCTTCTAGAAATATAACGAGTTTTCAATTTCATATATTTAGTTAACATATTTTTGACATATTGAATTATTGGATATTGTTCTTCAATAAATGTGTTAACTTTTGATATACGATTGAACTACTTATCGTAAATAGAAATAGCTGTTATTACGTCTTTTTTCAGTGTACCCCACGTGGTTTACCTTACAGATGCTCTTTTCAGATGAAAGGGCGATCTTAATTTGAAGAATTTTATATCTTATAGGATACTGATTTAAAATATTTTTCATGGAAAAGTTCACGTAACTACAATACAAAGTTTTCATGGCAAAACTAGTAATATACCATGCTTATTTTAAAAATAGTATTAAAAACTTAGATCGCATATAGAGGCTTTGTAGGGCCAATACACACCGCGAAAATAGAAGATTTTGCGTGTATATTTGACATAAGTCCGTACATATTGACAAATTGACAGTTCCTGTTCATGTCACAAGTACCGATGTTGTTTGTAGAAAGGGTTCAGATAAATTCAGTAAAATATCTCATTCGTAATTAGGCACAATTTAAATGATAAATTGTTGTTTTTGAGTCGTGACCGATGGAGCTTACGTGCAGGAGTGGAGCTTGGGAATGTCTTCCGTCTAATGTAAAATGATTGTATCTCAATGCAAAACGTGCCCTTTTTCATGTTTATTTTGTTTTTGTTGACATAGTTAATATTTTTTCGTTGATATACATCTTGTCCACAAATGTTACAAAACGACTATGACTTAATGTGTACACGTATTATTTATACACTATGCCCGACGGCCTTTCGGCAATATAAATATCCGTTATAACACATTGATAGAAAAACATTTAGGATTTGATTTAAAACACGCTTAAAACAAACGATTCAGTATAAAAAGAAGTATGAAGTTAATATCAATGCCTTATGTAATGTCATAAACCTTACTGTGAAATTTCTTGCAAATACTGCATATAAGCCAACGATGTTGGAGACACGATTTTCCATTTTTTTTTCGGTCAGATTGGCTGAGAATTTTCAACGGATTTTAAAATGCCAGATTGCATAACATTTTTGTTCGTATTTTTTCATTGTCTTTTCAATTATTTTATTCATTACATCTTAATTTAATTTCTAATTATCGTACCCCAGACGAAAATGTATGTTACTCAGCGTTTCCCGCCCTTTTCAATAAACGATTACGTAATCATGCCAACATCCTACAAACGTTTTGATAACTTGATATTCTTCCGGATTTATATAGCATCTAATTCCCTGATATTGTTTATTATTTATATATTCATTTATCCAATTACAACAGTTGATGAGTTGTCTTGTTGGAGGTGGTTAAATTAGATTATATAAGGCATGATTATACATTGTAAAAACGACATCCATGAGCTCAGTCCTTTCGTAAAGGTACGGAGCAGTGATCCTAATGCTGTCTGCACATAGCAGACCAAACCATTATTCCTTTACATTAAAGGCCCAATATACTTAACTTTCGGTAAAACTTGAAGCGAAAATTAAGTCTAATAAACTTATTATATTTAAAGATTTAGTTAAGATTAACTGATATTGGCAATATTCAAGATGAATTCTCACGCGGTTACCGGTACAGCAGCAGTTGAAACACGCTATTTGTAAACATGCGTCCATTTCGAACCGTCTTCTACCTTCGGTTTGTTGTTGAAGTGGGCCCCACCTGAATAATTTTCAATTCTTTGGATTTATTTGTCAAGAGTTTCTTGTTAGTTACCGCTCAGGTTTACTTCGTTTTAGGCTTATTTATGCTTGGTTATCAACTGGATTTTTTTCAGAATTTTTCAGAATGATGAAAATTTCCCTGAAGTTACGTATATTGGGCCTTTAATAACGAACGAAATTAAAACCAAAGAGCAATCATCTGATTCATGATCAACATTTGGTCAACATAATTCCTTAGTAAAACCCAACAAAATTATTGTGTCTATGGCAGGGAAAATTAGTTCTTTTTCCATATTCATGTATCCTGAAATTGAGATCAAGACTTTTACCCCAATGTCTGTAATTCCATGGTATGTTTTCATTCAATTTGTATTCGTATGAGTATTTAGCCTCCTTCCAAACGTTCGTTCGTTTTCGTAATTGTTATTAAACCAAAACATCTTAATTGACTCATTAAAACCCTGTTAAGAATATATATATATTTAGTTGAAGTGACAATGGTCATAAATTTAAATGTTTGATAAATAACGTCTAACTCCGGTTTTAGTCTACCTGGCATATGATTCCGAATTTTGACAATTGGTGGGTTTTTCATGTCCATACTTCTGTTACATTGTAGTTTAGTAAAGTTGTTTATGGGGGGGGGGGGGGGGGAATATAAATACAAATATTTGTCACGCGCGTGTGTGATATTTCAGTGTGTACCGTCTGACTATTGACTGGCGCGTCCTAAATTAATATATTTGTGAAGTTACCCTTTCGTACTTATATCATCCCTTAAGAACAATCTATATGCTGAACTTTGATTAAAAAACGATGTTTTCTTGGTATTGTCTCATAGCGCCTGATGCCATTTACGGTGTGTATACCTGTACGTTCCCGGGATGTGCTGACCACAACACAGGGACACGTTACAATAGTAATATTATTATATATACACGTATAAAATATATGAAATGTATGGGGTCGATATAAACATAACATAGATATTACTATTGTAACGTGTCCCTGTGTTCTGAATGTTTACTGGTCACTGGACGTCTACGTCCCGTCTTCCTGTAGATGTTACACTAGATTAATGACCGATCAGGGTTCTGACCACTGTGATATACTGAACACAGAACTATCCGTACGTAAGGCCGATATAACCTTCAAAAAGTGCTATATTCATTTAGAATAAGCTTATTCCTTACTCAAAGTAAACAATTAAATATTTCACTGTAACTTTTCTTATCAATGAATAATCGTTTCTCAATAAACTATTCTTGATACTACATACGTGTGTGTGTTTAAAACGTAAGTTATCAATAGTAAAACATTTGTCGCTATTATATGGATTGCAAAAAAGATATCGTAACTCTTAGCGTTATTAGCACACTTTGGCATTATTAACGGTATATAAAACCTCTTCCTGGTGTCAAAATGTCTCCAGTCTGGTTTCCGGTCAATCGCACTCCATTTAGTGTATTAATTAATAATAATAATAATAAAAATAATAAAATTATTTCATTAAAGTGTCACATATTGATCTACATAAAATACATATGAATCATCATAAGGGATCAATATCCAGCCAAAGATAAATTGACGTATGAGACACTATATAATACAGATTAAACCTTAGTTATACACAAAAGGTCTATAAAATATCAGTATACTTTCACAATATTATCATGTATATATACATATAAACTTTCGTTTTAACCGACTAGCTAGGTTTCATGATAGATATAAGGTGGTAACTTTTCAGATTTCCTTCATGTGCACTGTTAGCACATCTTATTTTACATTTACTGAACTTGTCTTTTAAAATACGTACGTATAAAAACAGTTATTATAAACCTAGACTACAGTGTACATCTACCAGTTTCTTGTTGTCTTAAAGCGTACCATTACATGAACAGTGTTGCGCAACGGTTCTTTAAACGGCAGAGAAGTGTATCGTGGGTTTCCGACGATGTGTTTCTTTGGACATACTGAAATACGATAAAATGTGAGAAAAAGTATATTTGCATAATGTGTGCGACTGTGCGTGTGAGTACATAACATAAGCAACAGCCATATTTATGTATTGCTAATTACTCATGTTTGCTCAAGTTTTTTTTTTTAATTTTACATGTAAATAAGTTAAGCTTGACGGCCCATCAATACAACTACAATGACGCATTTTTCAGGAGAATCCTCCATCTGGTTACAGTATCATCTGCATATTTTTTCTTCGGTGTTACGAAATTCCTCCGTAATCTGTTATATTTATCGTGCTACGTATGCTAGAGCATGACGAAATAGTGTCACTTATGTAGATCACGTAATCGTTTGGATTATACAGGTACCGTGTATATAATATATATATATGAATATGTTTTCTTTCTTTGTTCAGATACTCTCTTTAAGGTGTGTGTGGGAGGGAGGGGGGTAACTGTCTGATTTCATTTGTGTACATATGAAAGAGCAAACAAAAAAAGAAGGGTATAAATGATCTTAGGCGCAATTTATCAAAAAAATGACGGCGTACCAGACAAAATAATGAGACAGGTGATATGTTTCTTTATTTTCAACCAACCTTGATTCATCGACACTGATTCGTCAGTAAGATCAAAAACATAATAATATACCACATTATTATGTCTCTGGTAAGATGCAGTATACCAGAATATTGGCTGTCCGGCCATTGACAACTGCTGTGTCGTTCATGTGTACATGTATGTACTCCCCATCAGAACAGCATGCTTTGGGACATTGACGTGTGCTGTCCTCATTACACGAGATCTCTTCTGTCATTTGCACTCTTGTCTATACCTGTAGCAAGACTCCCTGTTATATTTTGGTCTACATCCATTCGATCGTACCTGTAGCTAGACTCCCTGTTACATTTTGGTTTACATCCATTCGATCGTACCTGTAGCTTGACTCCCTGTTACATTTTGGTTTACATCCATTCGATCGTACCTGTCGTTAGACTCCCTGTTATATTTTGGTTTACATCCATTCGATCGTACCTGTAGCAAGACTCCCTGTTACATTTTGGTTTACATCCATTCGATCGTACCTGTAGCTTGACTCCCTGTTACATTTTGGTTTACATCCATTCGATCGTACCTGTAGCTAGACTCCCTGTTACATTTTGGTTTACATCCATTTGATCGTACCTGTAGCTTGACTCCCTGTTACATTTTGGCATTAGATCCATTCGATCGTACCTGTCGTTAGACTCCCTGTTATATTTTGGTTTACATCCATTCGATCGTACCTGTAGCTTGACTCCCTGTTACATTTTGGTTTACATCCATTCGATCGTACCTGTAGCTAGACTCCCTGTTACATTTTGGTTTACATCCATTCGATCGTACCTGTAGCTTGACTCCCTGTTACATTTTGGTTTACATCCATTCGATCGTACCTGTCGTTAGACTCCCTGTTACATTTTGGTTTACATCCATTCGATCGTACCTGTAGCTAGACTCCCTGTTACATTTTGATTTACATCAATTCGATCGTACCTGTAGCTTGACTCCCTGTTACATTTTGGTTTACATCCATTCGAACGTACCTGTAGCTAGACTCACTGTTACATTTTGGTTTACATCCATTCGATCGTACCTGTAGCTAGACTCCCTGTTACATTGTGGTTTAAATCCATTCGATCGTACCTGTCGTTAGACTCCCTGTTACATTTTGGTTTACATCCATTCGATCGTACCTGTAGCTTGACTCCCTGTTACATTTTGGTTTACATCCATTCGATCGTACCTGTAGCTTGACTCCCTGTTACATTTTGGTTTAAATCCATTCGATCGTACCTGAAGCTTGACTCCCTGTTACATTTTGGTTTACATCCATTCGATCGTACCTGTAGCTTGACTCCCTGTTACATTTTGGTTTACATCCATTCGATCATACCTGTCGTTAGACTCCCTGTTATATTTTGGTTTACATCCATTCGAACGTACCTGTAGCTAGACTCCCTGTTACATTTTGGTTTACATCCATTCGATCGTACCTGTAGCTAGACTCCCTGTTACATTGTGGTTTAAATCCATTCGATCGTACCTGTCGTTAGAGTCCCTGTTACATTTTGGTTTACATCCATTCGATCGTACCTGTCGTTAGACTCCCTGTTACATTTTGGTTTACATCCATTCGATCGTACCTGTAGCTTGACTCCCTGTTACATTTTGGTTTACATCCATTCGATCGTACCTGTAGCTTGACTCCCTGTTACATTTTGGTTTGTACATCCATTCGATCGTACCTGTCGTTAGACTCCCTGTTACATTTTGATTTACATCCATTCGATCATACCTGTCGTTAGACTCCCTGTTACATTTTGGTTTACATCCATTCGATCGTAACTGTAGCTTGACTCCCTGTTACATTTTGGTTTACATCCATTAGATCGTACCTGTAGCTAGACTCCCTGTTACACTTTGGTTTACATCAATTCGATCGTACCTGTCGTTAGACTCCCTGTTACATTTTGGTTTACATCCATTCGATCATACCTGTCGCTAGACTCCCTGTTACACTTTGGTTTACATCAATTCGATCGTACCTGTCGTTAGACTCCCTGTTACATTTTGGTTTACATCCATTCGATCATACCTGTCGCTAGACTCCCTGTTACATTTTGGTTTACATCCATTCGATCATACCTGTCGTTAGACTCCCTGTTACATTTTGGTTTACATCCATTCGATCATACCTGTAGCTTGACTCCCTGTTACAGTTTGGTTTACATCCATTTGATCATACCTGTCGTTAGACTCCCTGTTACATTTTGGTTTACATCCATTCGATCGTACCTGTAGCTTGACTCCCTGTTACATTTTGGTTTACATCCATTCGATCGTACCTGTAGCTTGACTCCCTGTTACATTTTGGTTTACATCCATTCGATCGTACCTGTCGTTAGACTCCCTGTTACATTTTTGTTTACATCCATTTGATCGTACCTGTCGTTAGACTCCCTGTTACATTTTGGTTTATACGGTATTATACCCATTCGATCATTTTGCTTTTATTGTTTCTCTAGACATTAGAGCTGGGTGCCACAAAATCAAAAGTACCTTGGTATACCACGGTATTTAGGCAAATACTGCGGTACGTACCACGGTATATGATTGAATGTTTGAGGTCTCACTCTCTGACTGTTTTCGTTCTGAAGTCAAGCAACAAGAGGCCTGTCATAGGTTTCTCTTTGTGCTATCCTCTATAATATTGTTTGAGTGAAGCTATGTCCTACTTGATCAGCAAACTTATAGGAAATTATAATTAAACCATATTGGAATTCCACTTGATCTATGTAACAAATAGTTGTTTGGTAAGTTAAATGAAAGTCCCCCCAAAAACGGGTACATGACTGATGTACAACTGCTGTTGGGGGTTGTAGTAGACGGTCAAACTTCATTTTGTCGCCAGGACTTACGTCATTGCAGCTAGGAAAATCTCCAACTAAACTTGATGGTTTGAGATCGAACTAGAGGATCATTCAAATGTGAGAAAACTTATTATGATGCAATTAAATGCAATATGTGAGGAGATCTAGTCCGAATTCATTTTCAATATAAAATGGGGGGGGGGCATGAAAAATACTCTGCTCCGAATTTTTTAACGTTAAAGAAACTTAAGATAGAAAAAGAGAGAAAAGAACAGCGGTCGCTACAGAACAGCGGTCGCTACAGAACAGCGGTCGCTACGTACGTGTACAAGCGATTGAGATACGTTTGGTCGCCGATCCAACAGTATTTGGTGCTACCTGATGATCATGTCTTTCCGTTTTGCTTCGATTTCTCGCCAAACAGCAGTCTGCCATATTTGGATACTGAGCCCGACTGCCCCTGTCCTCTAGTTCTGACGTCATAAGATAAAGTCACATATCCAGTGATCAATCTACGTGCGAGTCCCGAGTCAGGTACTTGAAAAATTATGAAAGGACTCATTGAAGTATTTGACCCATAGTTTTCGGCAATGTACAAAAAGGACCCTGGAAATAACTTGTAATTTGATCGCTGCATATTGGGCACTGGGACACGTATAGTCTTATACAATTTACCGATAAATATTAATTGTAATACACTACATGATGTGGGTAATACTGGTTATACGTAGTAAATACGTACTAATCACTAATTCTGTAACTTTATTTATGACTATACGTGTCCCTGTGCAACAGATACGGTTACTACGACAATTAAATGACATTGAGAAATGTTGACGGTTGGAATCTGATCTTTGAAGTTAGTGGTTGGCTTTATTGTGTGGCCAAGGACACTGCATTCTGTGACAATTACCGACAATAAGGGATTTCACTCTGAAGTGTATACGAAGATGTGTGACATATCAGCCAAGTACAGGTATGTGCAACGTCAATCAGGAAAAATCAGTCATGTCCTTTACTTTGGTAAAATATACAGTGATAAAGGATATGTCTTTTACTTTGGTAAAATATACAGTGATACAGGTTAATATAGAAATGTTATATTAGTAATATACGGTAAAATATACAGTGATACAGGTTAATATAGAAATGTTATATTAGTAATATACGGTAAAATATACAGTGATACACGATAACTTAGTTCACATTTAGTGTTTTACGTAATATAGATGTGTTAGTTATATACGGTAAAATATACAGTGATACAGGTTAATATAGAAATGTTAAATTAGTAATATACGGTAAAATATACAGTGATACAGGATAACTTAGTTCACATTTAGTGTTTTACGTAATATAGATGTGTTAGTTATATACGGTAAAATATACAGTGATACAGACTAATATAGAAATGTTATATTAGTAATATACGGTAAAATATACAGTGATACAGGATAACTTAGTTCACATTTAGTGTTTTACGTAATATAGATGTGTTAGTTATATACGGTAAAATATACAGTGATACAGACTAATATAGAAATGTTATATTAGTAATATACGGTAAAATATACAGTGATACAGGATAACTTAGTTCACATTTAGTGTTTTACGTAAGATAGATATGTTAGTTATATACGGTAAAATATACAGTGATACAGGTTAATATAGAAATGTTATATTAGTAGTATACAGTAAAATATACAGTGATACAGGATAACTTAGTTCACATTTAGTGTTTTACGTAATATAGATGTGTTAGTTATATACGGTAAAATATACAGTGATACAGGATAATACAGAAATGTTATATTAGTAATATACGGTAAAATATACAGTGATACAGGATAATACAGAAATGTTATATTAGTAATATACGGTAAAATATACAGTGATACAGGATAACTTAGTTAACACTTAGTGTTTTACGTAATATAGATATGTTAGTTATATACGGTAAAATATACAGTGATACAGGTTAATATAGAAATGTTATATTAGTAATATACGGTAAAATATACAGTGATACAGGTTAATATAGAAATGTTATATTAGTAATATACGGTAAAATATACAGTGATACAGGATAACTTTGTTCACATTTAGTGTTTTACGTAATATAGATGTGTAAGTTATATACGGTAAAATATACAGTGATACAGACTAATATAGAAATGTTATATTAGTAATATACGGTAAAATATACAGTGATACAGGATAACTTAGTTCACATTTAGTGTTTTACGTAAGATAGATATGTTAGTTATATACGGTAAAATATACAGTGATACAGGTTAATATAGAAATGTTATATTAGTAATATACAGTAAAATATACAGTGATACAGGATAACTTAGTTCACATTTAGTGTTTTACGTAATATAGATGTGTTAGTTATATACGGTAAAATATACAGTGATACAGGATAATACAGAAATGTTATATTAGTAATATACGGTAAAATATACAGTGATACAGGATAATACAGAAATGTTATATTAGTAATATACGGTAAAATATACAGTGATACAGGATAATACAGAAATGTTATATTAGTAATATACGGTAAAATATACAGTGATACAGGATAATATAGAAATGTTATATTAGTAATATACGGTAAAATATACAGTGATACAGGATAATACAGAAATGTTATATTAGTAATATACGGTAAAATATACAGTGATACAGGATAATACAGAAATGTTATATTAGTAATATACGGTAAAATATACAGTGATACAGGATAACTTAGTTAACACTTAGTGTTTTACGTAATATAGATATGTTAGTTATATACGGTAAAATATACAGTGATACAGGTTAATATAGAAATGTTATATTAGTAATATACGGTAAAATATACAGTGATACAGGTTAATATAGAAATGTTATATTAGTAATATACGGTAAAATATACAGTGATACAGGATAACTTTGTTCACATTTAGTGTTTTACGTAATATAGATATGTTAGTTATATACGGTAAAATATACAGTGATACAGGTTAATATAGAAATGTTATATTAGTAATATACGGTAAAATATACAGTGATACAGGATAACTTAGTTCACATTTAGTGTTTTACGTAATATAGATATGTTAGTTATATACGGTAAAATATACAGTGATACAGGATAACTTAGTTCACATTTAGTGTTTTACGTAATATAGATGTGTTAGTCATATACAGTAAAATATACAGTGATACAGGATAACTTAGTTAACACTTAGTGTTTTACGTATTATATAGATATGTTAGTTATATAAGGTAAAATACACAGTGATACAGGATAACTTAGTTCACACTTAGCAGGGATAATTCGGACTCTTAAAACCTATGGGATAATTAGAGGGATTTTATGCGATCAGCAAAATATCTTCTTTTTTGTTGTTTTTTTTTTTTTAGATTTTTCTGTATAAAGTAATACAATTTTGAAGTTTAATGAGATTTTCAGAAAAAATATGGGTAAAAATCCCCAAATCTCACCCCAAAGTGATCCCTGCTGCTTAGTGTTTTACATAATATAGACACATGTTAGTTATAAACCATGATTCTGCTTACATAGTTTAACACCTAATACTTAATTATTATAGGTAGGTTTGTTAAATATCATACCTGATACAGGATGCTTAGTTTACAGTGTTGACGAATGCTTTACATATTATAGGTAGATAATATTAGTAATTAATACCATTACAGGGTTACATAGTTTACACTTCAATTATGATATATTAAAGGTAATTTAGTTATATAATACTCTACAGGGTGTCAAATATAGTTTATACTTCGTGCTTAAATAGTACATTGTATAGGTAATTTAGTTATAGTACACCGTGATACAGAATATATAAAGTTTACACTTCAAGCTTTGAAGAGTGCTTAGCCATCTTTCGTGTATGAAAAGATTGGTAAATAATTAGTGAAGAAATTCTCACAAAAATTACGTAGTTTTGATCATTTTATTAAATTTCACACCTGAACACAAGTAGAAAGTCTCTGATTTCACCACTTTACCGGAGATGACGTCACAATGGTACTCTTACTGATAAACTCGACGCGAGTAAACCGTATCACTTCTTGTTATTTGTAAGGAGTCTTTCAGTTAATTGCAAGGTGGTATTATGCCCCAGGGGATGTACTTATAATTAGTGGGGGAGGGGGTCGGAGAACAAGCCCACAGGTGTCCGGCACACCTGGTCACTCGAGCATAAATCAATTACCACCTGATTCTCTAACATGATGAACAGGTTATTAATTTATGGAAACAACACTTGATATTATAGTCTATATAGGTAAGTTAGTTATATAAATACTGTTAGTCCGGTAAAATATACCGTGACACAGTATACATACTCCACACTTAGTGAATGTAGAAATTAAATACGGAATATGGTGACGTACAGAAAAAGAACACTTGCTATTCACGTCATTTTACGTTTACACAATATATCAGACATAGTCACATTATTGGTGTGAGTGTACTAATTCAGACGCTTGCGCTCTAGCACATATATACTTATATACCTACTATAACTAACTTGATATCGATCAAATACGTACCTGTAAACGTATATATATGCCACGGACTAAGATTAGAAGTCCGTGATATATATATATATATTGTTCCTCGTGTGACTATTTACCTTATGTAATCAGAAATCATGGGAAATCTTATAGTTTAGTTATTGATTATATTCGAAAGGTACGGGAGGTGATGTTCTTCTTGACTTCGATTCGCTCTTAAACCAATGTATTCCTCTGTTTCCAGCTACATATATATATTTATAATGGTGGGGTATACGAAGCTTTGTGAATTCAGTGTGCAAAAGTAGTTCATGAAGTTTATGGACAGTTCAAATTGGATAGACCCAACAAAATTTCCATAGACCGCAATTTTTCCATCATTGCTCAAAATAATAACAAACTATGATTTTCACTGTTATATGTATCTTTATTAACTGATACTAAATCAATTTCAATTTTAAAGTTTGACGTTCCATCAACCCACTGTGACTGAATATTTGTTTTGTTTTTACTAAAAATCTTTCATGCCTAACACCATGGATAATTTAATTCCGTGGTCTATCGTAACGTTACTTTCGCATACTGTCTTCAAGAGTGAATTTCTTCCTGTGTTTATATGCTATTTTAAGTTTCTCTTTCAATAGTACTATCAACTTAGCAAGATGACTTTAAACGAACTTCCGTACATTTATTACAAAACAAAAGCCGATAAAGTTTGAACTATACTGCAGACGTTATCTGGGACTAAGTAATTCCGTGCTGTTATTTATTATATATCTATAAACAGTTATACCTGGCCTCAGACCACAGTTAATTCTACTATATGTTACTACTAAAGGAAATCAAAAATTAAAATATTTTAATACTTTGCAGGGGGCCTGCATGGTTCCTATTTGACATTGTAGATCTATTCAAACTGAACCTACAGTGAGCTGGAAAGTACCTCATGACCTGCATTTAAGAAAGATAATTTAATTTGAATGTCACTACCCTTCATTTATATGGAAAAACACCAAAAATCACAAAATATTAATGCGCAAGCCTCATCGCTCTATGTGTCCTGCTGCCAAAACAAACTTGAAAACTGTGTCAAACAAAAATTAGTCACTAGAATGGACATTGGTGAACAAAGAAACTGTACATATCAGTCATAGATCAGCCAGGAAAAAAATATTTAGTAACCCACCTGAAATGTCCTTATGCACTACAACGACTCGGAAGTTTTATTGTTGTCTGAGGCTACCTACACTGTATCACGTTTTTCTTTAGCTTGTTGATAACATCTAAATATATTCGATATCCTACCCAGACCCGATATGATATTGTACCGTTACTGGGCTAGTAGGTCACTTCTGTAACTTTTAACTTACTAACCTTCCATTACAACAAACATATCACAGTTCATGTAATTCAGTTTTATTATCTTGTGTTTTATAATTATCACTCCTGTGTTTTATAATTATCATGTATATAAAGTGCAGTACGTATGTTTGTAACAAAGGATGTACCTGGATAAGAACCCTATTGTCACATAGGGTACTACAAAATGGCTTACATATATATTACATCACATCTCCTACTATTTGTATGTAAGCATGTCCATTACCTGTATCTTTTGGCTCATCTATTCTTTGTTCATATATGTTCGTACTCTTTGTTGCCCAGTGTGGGCCGGTATTCGAAATAAACTGAATGGAATTGTATACAATTTATGATATAGGTTAACGAGAAAAACATGCAACGTGAATGAAATTGACAGTCAATATACCTAATTACTCAATCCAACATGCCAATCCAAAGTCTCGCCATATATCAAACCACGATCGGCCTTATGTAGCGGGTAGCAATATAATAATATATATATCAGTATATTGTCGCTGTACGTATATTCCATGTGTATGAAGTCTACAAAGTAACTGTATACTTAACCAGACAATATTATACCTCTAGGCAAGTATTCAAATTTAATATGTTTAGCACATTTACTGCAAAAGTGATATTTCAAATCCACTTTTAAAAATAAAATAAATAAAAACTAATCTTTACACTACATGATCCTATGTGACGAATACCTTCAAAATAAATCACAACAATAATGAAGAAATAACGATCAAAAGTCTCCCAACAAACATGAGCGAGGAAATATTGGCGGGGAGCGGACTTCGCCAGCTGATGTAAATGGCCATGAGAAGTAAGTGATTCCAACAAGTTAACGTTTCCTAGGTGTTCATATTAGCCTAGTTGAAAAAAAAGAGACATTTTCCCCCTAAATTACTCTGCAACTGAATACAAAATATCTGTTTAAACGACAAGATGATCCATATATACATGTATACCAGAAAAAACCAAGAACGAAATATTCTGTTAATACTGTAGGCTTGGCCTTGACTATAGTTAGTATATGATAAGTTGTGTTGATCATAAATTTACTATCGAAAATAAGATTTAAAAGGAAAAGAGGTGTTATTCCTTCTGTATTTCAAAGTTTAAAGCCTCGCATCTAATACAAAATCGTTACCAGTTGAGAAACATTATTTAAAATCAATGATTAAAAAATGATATTTAATTATTTCATCTTTGTGGTACGATTTCAGACATCTTAACGGGCGTCAAGACAAACATCTTTAAAACGTCGAGCTCACTGTAGGATGTAGTATTTTATTGATTTATATATCGAACTACCATGTTAAATAATAATATCGGTAATTTAACAGTTCCTAGAAGCGTTATACAATGTAACGCGGAAGGGTTCTGACTATCTGATCCGCTTGTATTGCTATCGATGCGTCAGCAATACCAATATTCAGTGGATCAGATACTCAGAACCGTTTGGACTGATAAGCATACGTTAGGAATGGGATAGTTTTCCCTAATGAACTAGACACAACAGATTATATGACACCAAGAAGCCCGCATATGTACGTATATTATGTTTTATAAGATTAACAGGCAATACTTAATACTCGTGAACAATGTACATGTAAAACGGGACGAAAGACAAGTCTGTACGTGCACTAACGATTTACCAGTCATGAAAAAGGGTGTTGTATAGTTGGAACTCAAACATGACATGAATGCATGGTAACATATAGACAAATAGTAATGTCCTATTTAATTTGGATTTTGATATTTTGGCTGCTTGACCACCGGATGAGTTAGCGAATTATTCACACGTTAGTGGGTTTTTTTAGTTTAAACATATTTTATTGCTTTTAAATTGCAAAAGGATAGGGCACAAGTTATACAACTTATATCAAGCCCGTTCCTATTCATAACAGAACATATATTTTTCTAAGTATCCAAAATGGCAGTTATAGAGTTCTAAACAATCGCATGCTAGTCACTAATACATTTATCACACTTAGAGAAATAGAAGATATATGAGAAGAAATAGGAAGAGAAATAGAAGATTGGCGAGAAGAAATAGGAAGAGATGGAGAGAGAGAGAGTTGGGGGGGGGGGGGGGGGGCTTGTTATTATTGACTAGTAGCAAAGCATGACAGTAAACTTTGAATGTATTTCTGACACATTTTCGTGTGTTGCGTTCATCTTCGATGAATAGGGTAACTTCAATCGGATAACAAGTTTGTTGTTTAACTTCTCCATGACAACTTCCCCATATTCAAACACATCATCACTCACCATCACAGTAAGAGACGTACACGTTCTGGAGATGTGACATCCTCGACTTGTCGGGAACCTGTTAGTCGACGTTGTAGGAACGACATTAGTCCGAAACATGTAATTGTATAGGTCATATATTTATATTAGGTCGTGATTTGGCATCAACAATGTTGACAGTTTGTATACAATAAATATCAATTAATATATCGTAAGTCATTTCTATGTTTCGTTGAATACATTATAACCACGTACACAGATAGTGTGCAAAAATGCTCCATATGTTTATATGACAAAGATTATGTATACGAAACGTTTTTTAATAAGTCATTTTACAAACAACGAAGTTGTACTTTTAGCTTGCCAAAGGGACCATTCGGTCCTCCAAGTGTTATAACAAGGAAAGCTTATAATTATATATTTCTCTCCTTGTAAATCTGGTCACAAATCAGAAATGTACAAGATATGTGTCGTAGGAAATGTTTCGTGAAAAGAATCAAAACGCTATTGCTTATTCTCAATTCAATCTTATTGCATTTTACACCCAAATAACATTGTGGGGAGTGAGCTGCAATAATATAACCAAACCTTGAAACATACATGAAATACATATGCATATATAGTTTTGAATAACTACAGCACCTTGCAAGCCTACCTTCCTCAGTTCAAATGACTTTTTTAATTAATGGGTCAATATCGCGCAAAATTTGCGGTTTATTAGATAATAATAGCATTTTGTAGATTTTGAATATCGCAAAAACTAGTATCTATTTTATATTTTTCAAAAAACAGTTTTCTTAGGTTAGCGATGTAAGTACAGTGAAAAATAAAATACAACAGCGTATTGCATATAACAACATATCATAATAGAAATATGTATTTCATAATTGATGACAACGCATTGCAAGTCATGTGCCTACAATGTACGTCTAAGGAAAGTTTGACGAGTGTATTATGTAGCAATGCCAGAGTTTATATAGAACTTTATTATGAAATATTCTGATATGATGATAAGATAACAATGATATAGCCATAATATATTTGATGTTTGGGCCTATCTGATCACAGGGACCTGAGAATTTGTTACAGCTAGTTTTGGACCTAAAATCGAGTGTTTAGAATAATTTTACACATTTGGGGGGTTAAGATCAATTTTCGGTCCCTGTGATCTGATGGCATAGCAGGGAGACGTTTTAGGGACGGCGTGCTGGAAATATTACTCTCTTCCTATCATGATGTACATAGTATTAGATACAAACCTTTATTAACTACCAATACCATGTACAGGTATGTATTTTATTCACTTAAACCTTTACTGTCCTATTCGAATTACATAAGCAATTCAAAGGCAATACATGTACATGGTTTAAAGATATTTTATTGACATTTAATGACCAAGGGATTAGTCTGAAAGTTTTACCTATCTAGTTCATCATGCAGTAAAACGTTGAGACATAATACATGGGAACTAGTTGGATCAAAACCATTAGCTACATGTAACGTGTTCATACAGATTTAAATAGAAAGAAAATATTGAAACAGAATAAACAGCAAAGGAGGTGAAACCATGCGTACAGTGTGGCAGTACTTGGTTACAACATTAACCCACATTTACATTGTCAAACCGGTACAGCATACAAGACGTCCAAGTAACTCACGGCTCACATCACGCATAACATACAGCATTCGTGATCAGTACACACAAATCTCCAGCACTGTAATTAATATACAATAACATACAGCATTCGTGATCAGTACACACAAATCTCCAGCACTGTAATTAATATACAATAACATACAGCATTCGTGATCAGTACACACAAATCTCCAGCACTGTAATTAATATACAATAACATACAGCATTCGTGATCAGTACACACAAATCTCCAGCACTGTAATTAATATACAATAACATACAGCATTCGTGATCAGTACACACAAATCTCCAGCACTGTAATTAATATACAATAACATACAGCATTCGTGATCAGTACACACAAATCTCCAGCACTGTAATTAATATACAATAACATACAGCATTCGTGATCAGTACACACAAATCTCCAGCACTGTAATTAATATACAATAACATACAGCATTCGTGATCAGTACACACAAATCTCCAGCACTGTAATTAATATACAGCATTCGTGATCAGTACACACAAATCTCCAGCACTGTAATTAATATACAGCATTCGTGATCAGTACACACAAATCTCCAGCACTGTAATTAATATACAATAACATACAGCATTCGTGATCAGTACACACAAATCTCCAGCACTGTAATTAATATACAATAACATACAGCATTCGTGATCAGTACACACAAATCTCCAGCACTGTAATTAATATACAATAACATACAGCATTCGTGATCAGTACACACAAATCTCCAGCACTGTAATTAATATACAATAACATACAGCATTCGTGATCAGTACACACAAATCTCCAGCACTGTAATTAATATACAATAACATACAGCATTCGTGATCAGCACACACAAATCTCCAGCACTGTAATTAATATACAATAACATACAGCATTCGTGATCAGCACACACAAATCTCCAGCACTGTAATTGATATACAATAACATACAGCATTCGTGATCAGTACACACAAATCTCCAGCACTGTAATTAATATACAATAACATACAGCATTCGTGATCAGTACACACAAATCTCCAGCACTGTAATTAATATACAATAACATACAGCATTCGTGATCAGCACACACAAATCTCCAGCACTGTAATTAATATACAATAACATACAGCATTCGTGATCAGTACACACAAATCTCCAGCACTGTAATTAATATACAGCATTCGTGATCAGTACACACAAATCTCCAGCACTGTAATTAATATACAGCATTCGTGATCAGTACACACAAATCTCCAGCACTGTAATTAATATACAGCATTCGTGATCAGTACACACAAATCTCCAGCACTGTAATTAATATACAGCATTCGTGATCAGTACACACAAATCTCCAGCACTGTAATTAATATACAGCATTCGTGATCAGTACACACAAATCTCCAGCACTGTAATTAATATACAGCATTCGTGATCAGTACACACAAATCTCCAGCACTGTAATTAATATACACGTCCATGTTGTCGTCTTGTACTGCTAACTATAAGACCATTTCTTGACCAAATGTATAGTAGGTATTTGAATTTTGTTGATTTTACACCACAAGCCCGTTAAAATATAATATTATTATGTGCCAAGTAATGATTTGGAATAAAATCGAGTATTTAATGACAATTGACTGTGGAAATAAATAATAATAAATAATTTATGCAGAATTTTGTTTTGCTCATTTCCCGAATATTGCATATTATGTATCTGTTCTGGACTTTTTTCCCAATGCAAAACTGCATGCCACTTCTTTTTAAATGAATTCAACGCCGGTTAAAATTCATTTTCAATTTGCATATAAGGGCTATCTATAAAGCATATCAATATGTGCGAGTGATACTGTTACTGACTTGTATTATGAATCACTATTTCGGGCAATTTAACAACTTTATCAATTGTTGGTATGTATCATGTCCAACCATGAACCTTGCTGTAATAATTTTCGGATTGTTGATTTTGACAAAACATGTGAAAAAATGCAATCCAGAATAATACAGTTAGCTCATAATCATATAAATGTATCATATAGTTTGCACAAATGACAAATTCGTTATACTCTCTCGGTTCTATAGCATTTAACAAAGGACAAAGGAAACAAATGCTTTCGAAAGTTATTAACAAACGAGTAGTTCAGTTTACAAACTCTTTTCTTCAGTTTCTGGATATACTATGGAAATGTGTCAGAAATTCCGAAAGTCTCCTTTAAGTTTACAACCTGGAGATTTTGTTCAAAATTCCGTGTCCATTGGTTGTTTCCGCAGTCATCGGAATGAATATCTTTAATTAAGTGGTGGCCGTTATTCGGTCATGATACAATATAATGATGTCTCTGCGGTACACCTTCACGTAACCCGAGTTTCCCCGACGTCAGATACTGAGATAGAGGAAATAGCTCTATCAAGTATTTTTAAAATGGACAGTCATCTAAGTCGATGTATTAACTGCTATTTTTGTTGTCGACGAAGAAAGTAGAATTATTCCAAATGGTCACTAAAGATGTATGATGCAGTTTCGGCATACTGTATATATTGCTTAATTTAAAAGGTGCAGCATATGTGTGTCATGGCATCATTCACATTGTCGGACATCGTCGGAAACCCACGGTACACTTCTCTGACGTTTGATTACGGTATGCTGTACCGTGGGTTTCCGACGATAATTGTCGGAAGACTTTGACAGATCTATGCGAGCAACGCCAATGGGAATGAACTGTACAAACCGAAAGTGAGATTTGGAAGAGATTTAGTGTATAATTTTAGAGCGATTGTAACAAGATATTTGACAGAATGTGTATTGATGTGTTACAGAGAGCCAAGGAGAGGAAGACTTACACTGACGAGGACCTGGATGATGACGACATCGAGGGCAAGAGGGCCTTCAACTTGGAGGAGAAACTGCAGTCCAAAAAGTACAACAAAAACTTTGTCAAGGTCATGAAAGGTCATGGTATGTATTTCTGATGCAGAGTTATCTATATACTAATATGTTTCCTGTCACACTAAAAAAATATATGATCTACATTAATGTAGCTTCATTTGACTGACATGTTCACATGCAAATCTCCATTGATAAGTGTTCACTGTATGTACTACACATGTAATAGGCATGGAAAAGTGCCATACTTCTGTAACAGGACGAGGAAAAGTGATAAAGATAGTGCCGTCGCTGGGGCTCGAACCCGCGACCATTGGCTCTCCAGCCCGATGCTATACCGACTGAGCTAAAGGGAAATTCCCTACAGCTCACGCTTGTAAGGCAACCTAATCAATGCACATCTTTTACACTTCACCATAAACCTGAAATATATATCATTATTGAATAGAAAATACATAATTGTTTACATTATCATGACATATATAGGTAAGTTTTAACCTGTTTGCTTTCCACCAGAACTGAACATGGGTTACCTGCAGGCTAATGGACTGGAGACGCCGATAGTGATGTATGACAAGACGGGACTGGGAATGAGGTAAATCTATGTACACTACGCAGGAGCACCAGTAATCCCTACCTAACTACAGAAAAGATAAACCCTTCCCAACTTCAAGAAAACCATTAGACCATGCTAAGCCATTAAACCATGCTAAACCAAAGGAACACCATTAAACCATGCTAAACCGAAGGAAAACCATTAAACCATGCTAAACCAAAGGAAAACCATCAAACCATACTTAAAATATGGAAAACCATTAAACCATACTAAACCAAAGAAAAGTTATCAAACCATGCTTAACCAAAGGAAAACCATTAAACCATACTAAAAATAAGGAAAACCATTAAACCATACTAAACCAAAGAAAAATTATCAAACCATGCTAAACCAAAGGAAAACCATTAAACCATGCTTAACCAAAGAAAAACCATTAAAACATGCTAAACGAAAGGAAAACCATTAAACCATGCTAAACCAAAAGGAAAACCATTAAACTACCCACCTTCAGTAAAACCATTCAATCAAACATGCTTAAAAAAAGGAAAACCATTAAACCATAGATATGCTAAATATAAGGAAAACCATTAAACCCTGCTAAACCAAAGGAAAACCATTAAACCAAAGGAAAATCAATAAACCGTGCTTAAACAAAGGAAAAGCAATAAACCATGCTAAAACAAAGAAAAACATTAAACCATACTAAACCAAAGAAAAATTACCAAACCATGCTAAACCAAAGGAAAACCATTTAACGATGCTAAACCAAAGGAAAACCATTAAACGATGCTAAACCAAAGGAAAACCATTAAACCATGCTTAACCAAAGGAAAACCATTAAACCATGCTAAACCAAAGGAAAACCATTTAACGATGCTAAACCAAAGGAAAACCATTAAACCATGCTTAACCAAAGGAAAACCATTGAATAAACCATGCTAAACCAAAGAAAAATTATCAAACCATGCTAAACAAAAAGAAAACCATTAAACCATGCTAATCCAAAAAAATTATTAAACATGCTAAACCAAAAGGAAAAACCATTAAACCATGCTAAACCAAAGGAAAACCATTAAACCATGCTAAACCAAAGGAAAACCATTAAACCATACTTAACCAAAGGAAAACCATTAAACCATGCTAAAGTTGAGGAAAACCATTAAACCATGCTAAACCTAAGGAAAACCATTAGACCAAGCTAAACCAAAGGAAAACCATTATACCATGCTTAACCAAAGGAAAAACCATTAAACCATGCTAAACATAAGGAAAACCATTAGACCATGCTTAACCAAAGGAAAAACATTATACCATGCTTAACCAAAGGAAGAACCATTAGACCATAACTAAAGCAAAGAAAACCATTCAACCATGCTAAACCAAAGCAAAACCATTAAATCATGTTAATCCAAAGTTAAGCCATAGTAAAGCAAGGAAAAGGATTTAACTCTACCTAACTTCAGGAAACCCATCAAACCGTGCTAAACCAAATGAAAACCATTAGACCTAGCTAAACCAAAGGAAAACCATTAGACCATGCTAAACCAAAGGAAAAGTATTTAACTTAACCTAACTACAGAAAAACCAATACATCCTGCTAAACTAAGGGAAAACCATGCTTAAGCAAAGGAAAACCATTAAACCATGCTAAACGAAAAGGAATACTATTTAACCTTACATAAACCCAATGACAGGAAAAACCCATTAAACCATGTTAACATAAAAAAGAACACCATTAAACTCTGCCCATCTACTGGAAGCCATTAAACCATGCTAAACCAAAGAACTCCATTTATCCTTACCCTACAGGAAAACTATTAAACCATGTTCAGTTATATAACACATTACACCATTAAACTTTTTTTTTCGTACAAGTATAAAATTTTTACCTGTTAATGTGTAATATATACACTACACAGTTCTATGAGGTGACTTAAAGGTAATTGTCTCTAGGTGTTGTATTTAAATAGTTTAATTACGATTTTCACTGTGTGATAATTATATAAGGAAGGATATTAGTTACTTACCAGATTCTGCTTCCTTTACAGAGTTCCCAGTCAGAACTTCCGAGTCAACGACGTCAAACAGTGTGTGGGTACGTACTACATGATGGATCTAGGAAATGTTTGCCTTTGAGATTGTTTCCTTTCTCTGGTATAATCTATTCGTGTGGGTGTTAATTTTACACGTTACTGTAGGTTGCATACTTACCGGGTATTTTCAGTCCATTGTTGAATTTGATTCTTTCAAATGTGTCACTTTGTGAAGGGCAAAATAAAAAGATGAAAGTAACACTATGGCAAACTTTTGCCTAATCAAATGTACACGTTTTTCCTACTAAAATTCATGTCTGCAGAGCGTTGATTCCTCACTTCACATATAATGACTATACATTGACATATTATTACTCATTGTCGGAAATCCACAGTACACTTCTCTATCGTTTGTGTACCATGTGCTAGACCAGACAGGAAATCTTGTTTTCCTACGAAAATAGTAGCCAATCATACCGATTCTTTCATCCGTGACTACATCCAGACAGAACATTTCATGGTATTTTGTAATGGTGTTTTATGCTTTTCTCATCTCTCCGGTCTTTTTAAAGGCCAAATATACGTAACTTTATACAAAAACCAAGCCTAATAATTTTTTTATATTTATAGATTTAGTTAAGATAAACTGATATCAGCAATATTCAAGATGAATTCTTATGTGGTTACCGGTTCAGCAGAAACTCAATATTTGTAAACAAGCGTCCATTTTGAACTGCCTTCTACCTTCGGCTTGTTGTTGAAGTGGTCCACACCTGAATTATTTTCAATTCTTTGGATTTTTCTGTCAAGAGTTTCTTGTTAGTTACTGTTCAGGTTTACTTTGTTTTAGACTTATTTTTGCATGGTTATCATCTGGATTTTTTTTCAGGATTTTTCAGAATCAGGAAAAATTTCCTGAAGTTATGTATATTGGGCATTTAATGTTTGTCTATGTGCAACGTGTCAGGTATGAGACGTGTTCTGTATTTCCTAGTAGGATTTATATTCCTCTCCAAATATAGGTATGATAGGTTGTATGTCCTGAAATATACTGTGTGTATATTGCATATTTGAGTGATATTCCAGGCATATTTATACCTATGTATTTTCTTTGCTGATGTTGCAGGCAGTAGACGTGTCCTTGACGTCATGGATGTAACAACACAGAAGGGAAAGGAGATGACGATGCGTGAATGGGTCCAGTATTTTGAAAACCCGGATAGGGAACGACTCCTGAATGTGATCAGTTTGGAATTTAGTCACACGAAATTAGAGAACTACGTGGAGTCCCCAACAGTGGTATGTAACACATGTTTTAGGATAGCTGATCATTGTTTCGCATAGACTGATAGGGAACAAACCACTAAGCTGAAAATTAGGTAAAATTATTTCGCTAAAGTTTCAACTACAAAAGATCAGCCTTATAAGCATACATGCAGTCATTTTCTTTGGGAGAAAGTCGAGAATTTAACTTTTTAATCTTTTTTGAAACTACACCTGTGGAGTATTATTAAGTATTTTATAGAGGTTTTCTCTGATAGATAACCTGTCTTTTATGAGAATTGTATCTGGTGTACATGCACATTATATTTTAAACCTAAATTGTACCTGATTAGTTTACCTGGGGTGATTGTTTGTTACAGGTGCGACAGATAGACTGGGTAGACACTGTGTAGCCACAGTACCTGATTAGTTTACCTGGGGTGATTGTTACAGGTGCGACAGGTAGACTGGGTGGACACTGTGTGGCCACAGTACCTGATTAGTTTACCTGGGGTGATTGTTACAGGTGTGACAGGTAGACTGGGTGGACACAGTGTGGCCACAGTACCTGATTAGTTTACCTGGGGTGATTGTTTGTTACAGGTGCGACAGGTAGACTGTGTGGCCACAGTACCTGATTAGTTTACCTGGGGTGATTGTTTGTTACAGGTGTGACAGGTACACTGCGTGGACACTGTGTGGCCACAGTACCTGATTAGTTTACCTGGGATGATTGTTTGTTACAGGTACAACAGGTAGACTGGGTAGACACTGTGTGGACACAGTACCTAATTAGTTTACTTGGGGTGATTGTTACAGGTGCGACAGGTAGACTGGGTGGACACTGTGTGGCCACAGTACCTGATTAGTTTACCTTGGGTGATTGTTACAGGTGCGACAGGTACACTGGGTGGACACTGTGTGGCCACAGTACCTGATTAGTTTACCTTGGGTGATTGTTACAGGTGCGACAGGTACACTGGGTGGACACTGTGTGGCCACAGTACCTGATTAGTTAACCCGGGGTGATTGTTACAGGTGCGACAGGTAGACTGGGTGGACACTGTGTGGCCACAGTACCTGATTAGTTTACCCGGGATGATTGTTACAGGTGCGACAGGTAGACTGGGTGGACACTGTGTGGTCACAGTACCTGATTAGTTTAACTGGGGTGATTGTTTGTTACAGGTGCGACAGGTAGACTGGGTGGACACTGTGTGGCCACAGTACCTGATTAGTTTACCTGGGGTGATTGTTTGTTACAGGTGCGACAGGTAGACTGCGTGGACACTGTGTGGCCACAGTACCTGATTAGTTTACCTGGGATGATTGTTTGTTACAGGTACAACAGGTAGACTGGGTAGACACTGTGTGGACACAGTACCTAATTAGTTTACTTGGGGTGATTGTTACAGGTGCGACAGGTAGACTGGGTGGACACTGTGTGGCCACAGTACCTGATTAGTTTACCTTGGGTGATTGTTACAGGTGCGACAGGTACACTGGGTGGACACTGTGTGGCCACAGTACCTGATTAGTTTACCTTGGGTGATTGTTACAGGTGCGACAGGTACACTGGGTGGACACTGTGTGGCCACAGTACCTGATTAGTTAACCCGGGGTGATTGTTACAGGTGCGACAGGTAGACTGGGTGGACACTGTGTGGCCACAGTACCTGATTAGTTTACCCGGGATGATTGTTACAGGTGCGACAGGTAGACTGGGTGGACACTGTGTGGTCACAGTACCTGATTAGTTTAACTGGGGTGATTGTTTGTTACAGGTGCGACAGGTAGACTGGGTGGACACTGTGTGGCCACAGTACCTGATTAGTTTACCTGGGGTGATTGTTTGTTACAGGTGCGACAGGTAGACTGGGTGGACACTGTGTGGCCACAGTACCTGAAGGAGTGTCAGACCGAGTCCACCAACATCATAGACAAGATGAAGTATCCAAAAGTACAGAAGTGAGTCATACTGGTGTAAAGTACATTTACAATTTACATCATGATCAATGAACCTTACTTCCTTATTGCAAAAAAAGAAAGATTGTAATGTTCAATTTTATATGAATCAGAAGATGTATGTTCCCAACCTGCAGAAAATAGGTCATGGAAATAAATCTTACAGTCTAAGGGAGATAACCCACTTTCAAAAACCATTATTGGCATGTGAAGTTGGATCATTTTTCAGAGACCATTGCGATTTATTATAGTTTAAAATGACTATTTTGTTTTTGTATGAAGGTACTACCTGATGAGTGGGAGTTGGATATTTTTCAGAGATCACTGAGATTTTTCACAGTTTAAATTATAATTTTGTTTGTGTACCAAGGTACTGCCTGATGAGTGTGAAGGGCTGCTTTACTGACTTCCACATAGACTTTGGTGGTACCTCTGTGTGGTATCACATCCTACACGGTCAGAAGGTGAGCCACGGTTAATAACCTCTGGTCAGTAACTCCACTTAGTACCATGTTTACGGTTTTTTTTGTGGTACACATTTGATTGCTATAGATCAGATGAAGTATTGTGATAATCATGCTTATACCTGAGTATATAAAAATAATTTTGATATTTTTTCTCTGTATTAAAATTTAGCAATAACTTATTCCTCTATGAATCAGGAAATATACTGCATTATTGAAAGTTGGAAAATGTTGCCTTACCTTTTGTGGAAAATACATGTACTGCACTGTTTTATACAGGTAGATACCTTTTTGAGGGGTTAAAACTAAAGATAAGAAAATATGATAAATCTATACATAACTTAAGCAAGTTTAAAACTTTTGGATCTGAAATGTGAAATGAATGAAATATTAACATTGATTAGAATCCATAAGGAAGGATTGGAATTTAAGGTTTACACACCTTTCCTTCCAATGCCATCAGTAATTTCTTGGGGTTTAAAGGTTAGTTTCCTTTACTTTGATATTTGAACCTATTTTCAGCCCACTTTCATCAGATGGTGGGCTTTTCAAATTGCCATTCGTTGGTGATCCGTTGTCCTTAAACAATTCTTATTATCATGATTTCTTGAGAGAGTTAGTACACTCTCCCATTTCTGGACTTATCCAAAAACATTGTGTCCAACAGACAGTCATCTTGGAGTTTGAGAGTAATTGTTTGTATGACTATTATTGAGAAATACAAGATGTATCTTTCACAAATTTTATATCTACCGGTAGTCTATATCTCCTTGATCCCTTTTGATTTTGCGTCTGGTCTGAAAAAGAAACAGGTGGCCATCTTGGATTTTGAGTATGACTGTTTGTGATCGCAATTTCTTTAGATGCATAAGAGACAAGAAGGGTAAATATTCAACTTATAGAGAACAAATTAAGAACACCAGTGGTAGACACCAAGATGCCTCTGGGATCTCGTTTTGAAAGATATTTCAGTGTCAATTTCTGTTAACAAATTCCAGGTGTTTTGGCTGATACCCCCCACAGAGAAGAACATTGACAGCTATATTACCTGGACGTTGTCAGGGAAACAGGGAGACTTCTTCCTGGCCGACCACGTAGATGGCTGTCAGAGAATAGAACTCAACGAGGGCTACACTTTTATCATACCATCAGGTAAAATTATAGTATCTGATGAGGGTGTCACTTTCATTTATTAAAAGTAAATCTTGCGGGATTAGTCTGTAAATGAGGGATTTGTTATTCATAATCATGAATATTCACTGTCTGATAATAAGAATGTGTGATACATTGTTCATTCAACAGGTTGGATTCATGCTGTGTACACACCGAAAGACTCTTTAGTGTTTGGAGGTAATTTTCTCCATAGTTACAACATCGTGAACCAGCTGCGGGTGTCTGAGGTGGAGGATAAGACCCATGTAAGTCATCCCATACAATAGAGAACATGCAACAGCTGTCTTCAACTTGATAGCCTGTATAATATGCTAGGCCTTACCTTCCACTGTCTTTCCCCGAACCCTCTCCAGAATAGTTCTTGACAAAATTTTGTATGAAGAATTCCTAGGCAAATATGGGAAATAAAGTTAACACGATTAAATTTTGCAAAAAACAAAGGGATGTCCCCAAATAAAAATGGTGGGCCCAATAGCGAGTAAGATAATTACTCATGAATAATGAAATGCCAAAGTTCAATTAAAAATAAATTTATTGAATTGATAATAATTTTTACTTTATTTGGTATGTTTTATTACTTTAAATGAAACCTGAAATTGATAAATCGAAAGAGTTTCAAATGAAATTGTTTTTGAAAAAATTCACAAATAGAAATGCAGGAATTTCTCGGTGTACAGTAGATAAAAGACACTTGAGCTGTTGAGATCCATGGACATTTTGTTGTCTTTATCAGTGCCATTAAACGTTTGTTCTTCAGAAAATTCACCTTTACAAAACAGATACAGAGTAGGGATAGGAACTGACCTCCTTCAATCAAATATGTATTACTATACACAACAAAAAGTTAACTGTTAATTCTGTAGTAAAACGTGATTGAAATGAATTCCGTTGTTAATGTAAAACAAGACCAGTATAGACCTGACAGTCATGTGTTTGTTCTCACAGGTGCGACAGAAGTTTCGTTACCCTTTCTACGCTGAAATTGCCTGGTATGTTCTGGCCCAGTATCTTAAGTGTGTTTCTGGAAAGGAATTTCTGAACCTTCGGAAACTTCCTGAGGAGAAAGAGGCTGATGACATCACCATGGAAACCTTCTCTAATGATGATGATTCCCGTCCACCATCGAGGTGTTCTCAGGAAAACGGAAGTATCGATGTCAAACCTGTTGAATTGAAGGATGTCATAGCGCCAGGTACTCCGAAAATGGCCAAGAGTGTTACTATAGAACTGACACGAATTGACCAATCACCGATCAAACGCTCACAGAGTGACGACGAGTGTAGCACACCGGGTCGGCGACGATCACCAAGGAAATCCTCCTCAGACAGCTGCAGTTCTGCAGACACGGAAATATACGAGAGACCTGATGAAATGGTTGTGGACAATTTAAATGATGTAGAAGCGGAGAAGGATAAGAAGGCAGATAAGCCTGCCTTTAGTGGCGTGAGTAAGATGGAGGTTTCCAGTGTTGATGTGAGTGAAGTGACAGGTGGCTCCAGGTCACAGAAGTGGGTACATCTCACCAAGTGGGAGCTACAGGGACTGCGCACCTTGGTGGAATGGCTGGAGGGATTGGCACCGACAAAGAAGGGCGTTCCTAAGGAGTTACTGGACCCAGAAACTCTGCTAGAAGAAGCCAAGGTAAAAGCTGTTTCAAATAGTTATAATGTCTTATTTATTCAATGATAATCTGGTTTCTGCCTTTTCCTTTTGTGTTCTATGCCTTTGTATGCACGGGTACTTACATTTTGACATTACAACATACATAGTCAGTTTGACTTATACATTTTCTTTTATAGCAACTTTTAGCAGACCATGCTGGAGACAACCCTGCCCTGGCTGTAACTGGTGACCCTGTGCTGTTCTGGCCGCCCTCAAAAAAGGTAAAACATTTAAATGTAATATCTAGTTCTACACTATAAGATAAAGTAATTTCAAAAATCTGAACCATTATGCCTGGATATTTTCATTGAAATTTGAAACCTAAACTTCTGTTTTCTAAATTATTTTATTTCTTCAAAAATTTGAATGCAATCTACCAGGTATTTTCTTTCATCAGAAAATAAAACCGAAGGTGAAACTGACTGGTCCTAAGAAATCAGCCGGGAAGGGCAGTCCGTCATCTGGTGTGCGTCGACGCAGGACGCGGTGTAAGAAGTGTGAACCGTGTACAAGGAACGACTGTGGGGAGTGTAACTTCTGTAAGGATATGAAGAAGTACGGTGGACCGGGCAGGATGAAACAGTCATGTATCAGTAGGCAGTGTCTTGCAGTAAGTGTGTAAACAATGTCACCCAAACCCACAAACAGTCGTGTATCAGTAGGCAGTGTCACCCGAACCCACAAACAGTCGTGTATCAGTAGACAGTGTCTGGCAGTAAGTGTGTAAACAATGTCACCCAAACCCACAAACAGTCGTGTATCAGTAGACAGTGTCAACCAAACCCACAAACAGTCGTGTATCAGTAGGCAGTGTCACCCAAACCCACAAACAGTCGTGTATCAGTAGGCAGTGTCACCCAAACCCACAAACAGTCGTGTATCAGTAGGCAGTGTCACCCAAACCCACAAACAGTCGTGTATCAGTAGGCAGTGTCACCCAAACCCACAAACAGTCGTGTATCAGTAGACAGTGTCACCCAAACCCACAAACAGTCGTGTATCACTAGGCAGTGTCACCCAAACCCACAAACAGTCGTGTATCAGTAGACAGTGTCAACCAAACCCACAAACAGTCGTGTATCAGTAGGCAGTGTCACCCGAACCCACAAACAGTCGTGTATCAGTAGACAGTGTCACCCAAACCCACAAACAGTCGTGTATCAGTAGGCAGTGTCTGGCAGTAAGTGTGTAAACTGTAGACAATGTCACCAAAACCCACAAACTGTAGAAAAGAATGTCACCCTAAAATGTTTGGTTACACACAAACTTTAGAATTAACCTCTTTGTAGAATATTGGTTCTAGGATAAAGATCAAATATAATAAGATTCTGAAGGACTCATACCCCTCACAAACACAAACTATACATGCTTTACAGAGAGAAAATGTGTTCTAGTATACATACAATACAGAGAGAAAATGTGTTCTAGTATACATACAAAACAGAGAGAAAATGTGTTCTAGTATACATACAATACAGAGAGAAAATGTGTTCTAGTATACATACAATACAGAGATAAAATGTGTTCTAGTATACATACAATACAGAGATAAAATGTGTTCTAGTATATGTACAATACAGAGAGAAAATGTGTTCCAGTATACATACTATACAGAGATAAAATGTGTTCTAGTATACATACTATACAGAGATAAAATCTGTTCTAGTATACATACTATACAGAGATAAAATGTGTTCTAGTATACATACTATACAGAGATAAAATGTGTTCTAGTATACATACTATACAGAGATAAAATGTGATCTAGTATATATACTATACAGAGATAAAATGTGTTCTAGTATACATACTATACAGAGATAAAATATGGTATATTTGTGTTTTAGCCGGTGATACCAACATCGTATATTTGTGTTTTAGCCGGTGATACCACCATCGTATATTTGTGTTTTAGCTGGTGATACCAACATCGTATATTTGTGTTTTAGCCTGTGATACCACATGCGGCTGTATGTATGATCTGTGGGAAGGACGACCGTATTAAGGAGTCAGAGGGTTCAGATGAGACGACCACAACCCTGATGGAGTGTGGCATTTGTTGGGAGATTGTTCACCCTCCATGTATCAGACAGAAGTACGAAAACCTAGACAACAACGGCAAGGTGAATGAAGACCTGCCTAACAGCTGGGAGTGTCCTAAGTGTTGTCATGACGGCAAGCAAGGACAACTCAAGGTAAACGCAGATTGCAAAAATCATTTTAAAACTTTGAGCACTGAATTTTTAGTTCACTTCGTATAAATTCCCTGTAAGCTTTCAGGTTTGTGATAATTGGTTGTCTGTCAGTTGTTCATAAAAAATGAGACTACAATCATTATATTTGACTTGAAATATAAAGTTTATTAAAATGAACTACCATGAGCAACTTTCAATGTCACTTGGGTCAAATACACTTGAACTTCATTATTTCATATTGGACTCGAGTTATCCGAGTATTTGAGTTTAACAGGTTTGAATATATAGTGTGAAGTTTTACTGGGACATAGAAAATGCTTTGTGATCAACAAGTTTGAGATGCTGGGGTTTGACTGTATATACAAATATTTAAGCTACATCATAAGAATTTCGAAGCCCTGGGGATGTTGTGTGGTCAGTAAATTTTTTAATTTAGCATGGTTTTAATTACAATTATTAAAATAGAAATCACTTTCACACACTCTCAAGGTAACACGTGTCAGATAGGTTACTTCTCTTGTGATGATTCATTTATTAACTCAGTTAAAAAAGGTGATACACTATGTATTATTATATTGTGACTGAATTTAATTTTTCATCAAAGCCAAATTTAAGATTTAGATATTTTAATTCTTGCAACCTGCACTTATTTGAAAATGTGTTGAATTTTCAGCCAAGAATTTTCAAAGGTGTAGGGAAGACGGGTAAGGGAGGGGAGACATCAATGTCATGTGACTCGCCTGGGCTGGACATGAACCATGTGATAAAGACCGAAGAGGAGGATTTGTCTGAGGGCAAGAGGGTGACATCACGTCAGACGCTGTCGCCCTTGGCAACATCCCGTCAGACACTGTCGCCCTTGGCCGACTTCAGTGATCATAAGGTACAATATCTGGTCATAAGTATGGTACATGTAGGCAACACTATGTTTCAAGAAACGTGAAGAACCAGGCTATATAGGAGTTGCTTCCCTTCCTTTTATTTATATTATTATTCTACAAGGGCTCTGGATACCTTGAGGTAGCATCCTGGAAGCGAGAAGGTGACCAGCTCCATACTTTCACTTACTTGACATTGGTTCTTTGGACACTTGCCCTGCCCTGCTTAGCTTTATTTATGGTTAGAATACAAACAGAACCTGCTAAAATCGTAAATTGATATTATCTTTATTCTTGGTACATAGCTGTCGTTTGTTGATATCTCAGTAAATGATGTGAATGGTTTTATGTACTTCTAGTCGTACAATATGGTTTTGATACAGCATGAAGACATAAAATATGGTTTTGACTTATTTTCTAAATATACAATATGGTTTTGACTTATTTTCTAGACATTTAATATGGTTTTGACTTATATTCTAGACAAACAATATGGTTTTGATACAGCAGGAAGACATACAATATTGTTTTGATGTTTTTCTAGACATTTAATATAGTTTTGACTTATTTTCTAGACATACAATATAATTTTGATACAGCATGAAGACGTACAGATGTCGGAAGATACCATGGAAACGGAGGAGGTGACACCGGAGGGGGATAGTTTCAAGGATGTGAAGAGAAAAAAGACAATGAAAAAATCTGTGGCTCAGGGAAGTTTGAAAAAGGGCCGTAGTCCTCTAAAGAAAGTGAAACTTAGACGATTATCAGGACAACAAATATCTCAACGACGACCTCTTCACTCTATCATGACTAAGCGGAAATCTCCGGGGCAACTGAAATCTCCTGTTCAGCTGAAACCAGCCCCTAAACTGAAATCTCCTGGTCAGCTCAAGCTGAAAAAATCTCCTATCAAGAGGGTAAGTTTTTTGTTGTTCAGTGGATTCCACTTAATATCACCCCTGTTAATATCACATTCCTCTTTATATCATGTTTTTCCCACGCACCATTTTTCTCTCTTTATAATCTATGTAATTTTATTTGGTTAATATCATGTATTTTGAGGTGAATTCCTCTTAATATCATGTTTTTTTTAACCAATTACATAAAATATTCATATAATTTCCATTGATTTCAGATACATGTTGTACAAAATGTTGCATAGAAAATAAAACAATGACCCCAAAAATGATTTTTAATTGAAATAATGTTTCTCTTAATGTCACATTCCTGTTAATATCGTGTTTTTGTCTAACAAATGCAACATGATATAAAGAGGAGTTTACTGTATAACAGAGAATTAGGGCTAGTTTGAAAAAGTCTCTTCATCCTCCACAAAAGGCTTTATCACGATGATAAACATAAGTTCATAGTCTACTATATATTACATTTCAGAAATTGTTTTGGAGATCAATAGGATTGGACAACAGGCTTTGCCTATGTTGGTCCTCTCCTAGCCAGAATTACAAAAACGCATATTATATATAGAGTATGGGATATATTATAAAGTGCACTGCCATCCAAAATTTCTGATATATCTTTTCTGCAAATGCTTTGAAATTGAACAAAATCCAATTTTGAAGTATGTATTACTATTAATATTTTCATGTTATAATTAACTGCTTACGATGTTGTTTTTTTTTAACTACATGAATATATATGGTAACAATTAAAATCCTGAAAATGCAGTATTTTTGAAATTTCACGTTTTTAATACATACAGTTCAACAATATATTTCTTTCTTATATTTTTGACAGTGGATCCTATTGTATTAATTTCATTTAATTGTGCAAATGAAAGAAAAACAATTTTTATTCATTTTTGAACATTATCAAAAATAGACCCCTCCGGTATCCCTTGACCCTCCCTGCAACTTCCAGGACCTAGGTATTTTTTAAATAAATGCCAATTGTCACTGAAAAGTGGACTATCTTTAGAAAATTGCATTAGTTGTGTTCATTTTCTGTTGGCTAATGGCTTAATATGTACACAAAGTTTGTAAAAAATCTTTTGGATGGCAGTGTTTTAACAAGTTACAGATTAGTTATGCAAGGGGAGTAACTCCCGCAAACGTTTCAGTGTAAATAAATAATACATATAGATAAGCCTCATTTATTCAGAATAATTATCCCCAGTGTTACATAGCAACAGAATCCTTAGTCTACAAGGGCTTCTCACCATAACGTCCACAGCCATACTATATATAAAGTATTATGTAAGCTTGCAAAATTTGCAGCTGGAGCAAATCTTCAAGATTTAAATTTCATACAAGTACGTAACAAATGATTTTTAGGTCCTACAGAATCTCCTAACAACATAATTTTCATTCAATATTATATTGTATCAGAAGTGAAAACTCTCAGTTACTCAGTACTTTGAATGTTGATATTTGTTTTGTGTATTAGAAGCGGGACCAGCTGATTGACAGCCTGAGCCCCCGGGAACAGATAGTTGGTAACCCTGTGATAACTCGCTCCGGTAGGACGGTAAAGAAGTCTCCCCAGCTCACAGATGAAAACATGTCCTCAGACATGCCGAGGAAACGGGCGCGACGTGAGGTAGTTATCCCACGCCGATATTTGGATTAAGTTACAGATCCAGTTACCATACCTGTTTAGTGTCAGTTGGTGAAGAGTTTTAATTCTTATCTTATGTTAAGGATGTATGCTACTACCGGTATACACACATCAGCGTTCCAAAAGAGTTTTTTCTAATACTAAAATAAGTTTTATAAGATGGTTATTGAACATTTAATAATCTATCACAGATTTGATGTGTAAAGCAGAATGTCCGTTGTAATACATTTCCTATCGTCCTGTATCAGATGAGGAAGATTTTCATAAGGGAGATAACTCTTAAACAGGCAACAATGCTGTAATGTGTGTGGTAGCATTTACAACAAAACTTTTCTCATCTAGAAGATATATATCTTTCACAGAAAGAAAAATTCCAACTGATCATGGACTCGGGAGTTGTTGGTCTTAAGAGAGATCAGAAATTCTTGGTTTTTTTATCCAAATGAAACAAATGTAAACACAATTCTAACCACAAGTTTTTGTGTTAAGGGCCCTTAATTTAATGTCTATTTTCAGACATGTCATTTGCCTATTTTGTAACACACGTGGGTACATCACTTATTTATGTAGCACACGTGGGTACATCACTTATGTAACACACATGTGTACATCACTTATTTATGTAACACACGTGTCACTTATCTATGCCAGCCCTTTATTGCCTTTACCAAATCCTATATTTTTATATCACAGAGGAGACTGAATTTTAGACTTATCAGTTAATTAGTGTTTCTTTATGTGTCTCAGTTTACTAGTGTTTTATGATTTTAGAGTCAGTTTTACTTGTGTTTTTAAGTGTTTGTCCAATGTGAGTCAGCTAGTGTTTAACTATGTCCATTGACATTTTTTTTATGTAGATCAGTTTGTGTTTTACCTTGGTGAGTTATTTTGTGTTTGATGTATGACGGTTAACTAGTATACCACTAGGGGGTATAAATGGTTCTACAGATTTCAGTTGGAGAGTTGTTCTACCCCATAGTTTCAGCCGAAATGTCAGTTTTCCTGGAAAGCTGAAAGGAAAACCAAACCAATATAAGTTTTACTTTTGTAGATATGTTTTCTCCTTGCTACAATGACTTATCCTGTAAGTTATGTACTTACAATAAAATGCTGGTGTTATTTTAAGAAAAATGTCGCATTTTGACCATAAATGTTTTAATGTGTTTTTCTGTTCGTTTTTTTAACAGTTGTTTCTGATGAATTTAATCAGTTTTAGTCCTTGTCTTGGTACTGTTACATTAACTATGTGGCTGAATCACTATGTACAATCAAGGTTGGTGTATTGGTGTATTGGCACTCATTATTGATTTATTATGGCTATTTACTCATTCACCCCTCAAGTTTTATAATGAACTATTCCTACCTGTGAGTTGGAAGAATTCAAATGCATCTCTAGGGGTGAATGAGTTTAACATTGTTTTTTAAGGATATGTTTTTTGACTCCCTTAACGTTTTAATATTTGATTTGAAATTGTCGACTTTATCCAGTGGTAACATGTATACCAGGAGGTGTCACCCAGCTTCATCTGGCGATATACATGAATAAAACTTTAATATCCATAGATAACCATATATATCTACAAATGAGAACACGAAGCATGTAGGGAAATAGGAGATAATTTAGATAGGATTTTGTTATTTCAATGACATAGATGATGATTTTATTTTTGCGGGGAAAAACCTGCATTGCCTTGTGCATGATCATTTGTATCCAGTGGAGATTTTTCCTAAGGTGTTTAAATAGATATCTGGGAAAGTAGTTAGAACATAGAAAATATAGAATTGATTGTAAGGAATTCAAAACAAGGGTCGAGTTTGAGACCAGTAGAATGTGGATTAGCTCCCTTGTACAGTTGTCTACCTCAATAAAGTGTAAATAAACCTGTAATATTAATTAATGCATATTATATGTTGATGTTTTGTTTGTAAAATCACAACAAATTTTCCCAAAGATAGAGAAATAAGTGATGTTGCTGTGTATCTTTACCATACTTTCCATAGATAGCCCTTCTAATACATAGGACGTAGCCAAGTCTAGTAGCTGTGTGTTTCCACTCCAAAAGAGTCTTCTTGTTTAGTTATACACAGACATTTTTGCTGGTAAACAGGGAGTTTTTACTGTTAGTTGCACTCAGCCCATAGATGTTTTGTTTCCAAGCATGCAGTAACACTGTCCTTCTAAATGTCTCATTCGTCCTCACCTCAAAAGGCAGTAGTAGTATGTATGGAGTGATTTATTTTGCGGGGACACAGATATCTGTTGTGGACGGAGTTGTCTACCTTGTTGGGGCACAGACAACTATTGTATGTGGAGTTGTCTACCTTGCGGGGACACAGATATCTGTTGTGGACGGAGCTGTCTACCTTGTGGGGGCACAGATATCTGTTGTAGACGGAGCTGTCTACCTTGTGGGGGCACAGACAACTATTGCGTGTGGAGTTGTCTACCTTGTTGAGACACATATCTGTTGTGTACGGAGCTGTCTACCTGGTGGGGACACAGATATCTGTTGTGTACAGAGTTGTCTACCTTGTGAGGACAGAGATATCTGTTGTGTACAGAGTTGTCTACCTGGTGGGGACACAGATATCTGTTGTGTACAGAGTTGTCTACCTTGCGGAGACACAGATATCTGTTGTGTACGGAGCTGTCTACCTGGTGGGGACACAGATATCTGTTGTGTACAGAGTTGTCTACCTTGGGAGGACACAGATATCTGTTGTGTACGGAGTTTTCTACCTTGTACGGACACAGATATCTGTTGTGTACGGAGTTGTCTACCTTGTGAGGACACAGATATCTGTTGTGTACAGAGTTGTCAGCCTTGTGAGGACAGAGATATCTGTTGTGTACAGAGTTGTCTACCTTGTGGGGACACAGATATCTGTTGTGTACAGAGTTGTCTACCTTGTGGGGACACAGATATCTGTTGTGTACAGAGTTGTCTACCTTGTGGGGACACAGATATCTGTTGTGTACAGAGTTGTCCACCTTGGGAGGACAGAGATATCTGTTGTGTACAGAGTTGTCTACCTTGTGGGGACACAGACAACTGTTGTGTACGGAGTTGTCTACCTTGTAGGGACACAGATATATGTTGTGTACAGAGTTGTCTACCTTGTGGGGACACAGATATCTGTTGTGTACAGAGTTGTCTACCTGGTAGGGACACATATATCTGTTGTGTACGGAGTTGTCTACCTTGTGAGGACACAGATATCTGTTGTGTACAGAGTTGTCAGCCTTGTGAGGACAGAGATATCTGTTGTGTACAGAGTTGTCTACCTTGTGGGGACACAGATATCTGTTGTGTACAGAGTTGTCTACCTTGTGGGGACACAGATATCTGTTGTGTACAGAGTTGTCTACCTTGTGGGGACACAGATATCTGTTGTGTACAGTGTTGTCTACCTTGTGGGGACACAAATATCTGTTGTGTACGGAGTTGTCTACCTTGTAGGGACACAGATATCTGTTGTTTACGGAGTTGTCTACCTTGTGAGGACACAGATATCTGTTGTGTACAGAGTTGTCAGCCTTGTGAGGACAGAGATATCTGTTGTGTACAGAGTTGTCTACCTTGTGGGGACACAAATATCTGTTGTGTACAGAGTTGTCTACCTGGTGGGGACACAGATATCTGTTGTGTACAGAGTTGTCTACCTTGTGAGGACAGAGATATCTGTTGTGTACGGAGCTGTCTACCTTGTGGGGACACAAATATCTGTTGTGTACAGAGTTGTCTACCTGGTGGGGACACAGATATCTGTTGTGTACAGAGTTGTCTACCTTGTGAGGACAGAGATATCTGTTGTGTACGGAGCTGTCTACCTGGTGGGGACACAGATATCTGTTGTGAACAGAGTTGTCTACCTTGGGAGGACACAGATATCTGTTGTGTACAGAGTTGTCTACCTTGTAGGGACACAGATATCTGTTGTGTACAGATTTGTCATCCTTGTGAGGACAGAGATATCTGTTGTGTACAGAGTTGTCTACCTTGTGGAGACACAGACAACTGTTGTGTACGGAGTTGTCTACCTTGTAGGGACACAGAAAACTAAAACATATACCAAGTTTCTTCTACAGTTTAGTTTAGTTTTTTTTTTTTTTTTTTTGCCCTTCTCTTTGAGATGGAAATCATTAAATCTGTGGGCAAACAATATGATATTATGTTAATCCTTAAATGAACAATTGGCGAATGAGGATTTGGCTGACATAGGGCAAAGTTTTGACTGAGCAAAACCATTTCAGTATATAGTATAGGATTTCTGTTTTTTTAAATACATGTATCATATCTTATGTAAATACCTAAGTATTGTTAATAAAATCAGAAGCAAAATTCCAAGTTATTCCTACAAGTAGAATGTAAAGCTTTTGAGGGAGTATGGAGGTGTACATTACCGATATAAATTGCCTTACCTGTATTATTATTGGTGCTATATCATGTTCATCACATCAGGCTGCATTTAACATATGATTTGCTACGTAATGCAAACAAAATGTGGATGTCATACCATTAAGTTAGCAAGGTGAAAAAATGATGCAGTAACCGAGGGTGTGAGAAATGTCGATATAGTAACTAAGGCCGTGAGATAGGCTGATGTAGTAACCACGGATGTGAAATAGGCTGACAGAGTAACCAAGGGTGTGAGATAGGCTGACAGAGTAACCAAGGGTTATGAGATAGGCTGACGGAGTAACCAAGGGTTATGAGATAGGCTGACGGAGTAACCAAGGGTGTTAGATAGGCTGACAGAGTAACCAAGGGTGTTAGATAGGCTGACAGAGTAACCAAGGGTGTGAGATAGGCTGACAGAGTAACTAAGGGTGTTAGATAGGTTGACGGAGTAACCAAGGGTGTGAGATAGGCTGATGTAGTAACCAAGTGTTATGAGATAGGCTGACGGAGTAACCAAGGGTGTGAGATAGGCTGACGGAGTAACCAAGGGAGTGAGGAAGGCTGATGTAGTAACCAAGGGAGTGAGGAAGGCTGATGTAGTAACCAAGGGAGTGAGGAAGGCTGATGTAGTAACCAAGGGAGTGAGGTAGGCTGATGTAGTAACCAAGGGAGTGAGGAAGGCTGATGTAGTAACCAAGGGAGTGAGGTAGGCTGATGTAGTAACCAAGGGAGTGAGGTAGGCTGATGTAGTAACCAAGGGAGTGAGGAAGGCTGATGTAGTAACCAAGGGAGTGAGGTAGGCTGATGTAGTAACCAAGGGAGTGAGGTAGGCTGATGTAGTAACCAAGGGAGTGAGGTAGGCTGATGTAGTAACCACGGGAGTGAGGAAGGCTGATGTAGTAACCAAGGGAGTGAGGAAGGCTGATGTAGTAACCAAGGGAGTGAGGAAGGCTGATGTAGTAACCAAGGGAGTGAGGAAGGCTGATGTAGTAATCAAGGGAGTGAGGAAGGCTGATGTAGTAACCAAGGGAGTGAGGAAGGCTGATGTAGTAACCAAGGGAGTGAGGTAGGCTGATGTAGTAACCAAGGGAGTGAGGAAGGCTGATGTAGTAACCAAGGGAGTGAGGTAGGCTGATGTAGTAACCAAGGGAGTGAGGTAGGCTGATGTAGTAACCAAGGGAGTGAGGAAGGCTGATGTAGTAACCAAGGGAGTGAGATAGGCTGATGTAGTAACCAAGGGAGTGAGGAAGGCTGATGTAGTAACCAAGGGAGTGAGGAAGGCTGATGTAGTAACCAAGGGAGTGAGGTAGGCTGATGTAGTAACCAAGGGAGTGAGGAAGGCTGATGTAGTAACCAAGGGAGTGAGGAAGGCTGATGTAGTAACCAAGGGTGTTAGATAGGCTGATGTAGTAACCAAGGGAGTGAGGAAGGCTGATGTAGTAACCAAGGGTTATGAGGAAGGCTGATGTAGTAACCAAGGAGTGAGGTAGGCTGATGTAGTAACCAAGGGAGTGAGGAAGGCTGATGTAGTAACCAAGGGAGTGAGGAAGGCTGATGTAGTAACCAAGGGAGTGAGGAAGGCTGATGTAGTAACCAAGGGAGTGAGGAAGGCTGATGTAGTAACCAAGGGTGTTAGATAGGCTGATGTAGTAACCAAGGGAGTGAGGAAGGCTGATGTAGTAACCAAGGGAGTGAGGAAGGCTGATGTAGTAACCAAGGGTGTTAGATAGGCTGATGTAGTAACCAAGGGAGTGAGGAAGGCTGATGTAGTAACCAAGGGAGTGAGGAAGGCTGATGTAGTAACCAAGGGAGTGAGGAAGGCTGATGTAGTAACCAAGGGAGTGAGGAAGGCTGATGTAGTAACCAAGGGAGTGAGGAAGGCTGATGTAGTAACCAAGGGAGTGAGGTAGACTGATGTAGTAACTAAGGGTGTTAGATAGGCTGATGTAGTAACCAAGGGAGTGAGGAAGGCTGATGTAGTAACCAAGGGAGTGAGGAAGGCTGATGTAGTAACCAAGGGAGTGAGGAAGGCTGATGTAGTAACCAAGGGTGTGAGGTAGACTGATGTAGTAACCAAGGGTGTGAGGTAGACTGATGTAGTAACCAAGGGAGTGAGGTAGACTGATGTAGTAACTAAGGGTGTTAGATAGGCTGACGGAATAACCAAGGGTGTGAGATAGGCTGACGGAGTAACCAAGGGTGTTAGATAGGCTGACAGAGTAACCAAGGGTGTGAGATAGGCTGACAGAGTAACCAAGGGTGTTAGATAGGCTGACAGAGTAACCAAGGGTGTGAGATAGGCTGACAGAGTAACTAAGGGTGTTAGATAGGTTGACGGAGTAACCAAGGGTGTGAGATAGGCTGATGTAGTAACCAAGGGTGTTAGATAGGCTGACAGAGTAACCAAGGGTGTTAGATAGGCTGATGTAGTAACCAAGGGAGTGAGGAAGGATGATGTAGTAACCAAGGGAGTCAGGTAGACTGATGTAGTAACTAAGGGTGTTAGATAGGTTTGGGGAACCAAGGGTGAGAAAGAGGGGAGTAGCTAAGAGTACGAAAATGGTTTATATAATAATCAAAGGTGTGAGAAATGTCGATGTAGTTACTAAGGGTATGAGAAAGGTGAATGTTGTAACTAAGGGTATGAGAAAGGTGAATGTTGTAACTAAGGGTATGAGAAAGGTGAATGTTGTAACTAAGGGTATGAGAAAGGTGAATGTTGTAACTAAGGGTATGAGAAAGGTGGATGTTGTTACTAAGGGTGTCGGAAGGTCTTTGTAGTAACCAAAGGTGTGAGCAGTGTTGATGTGGTAAGTAAGGATGCGAGGAAGGTTAATGTAATAAGTAGTATCCTTTGGCGTGGAAAACTTGTTCTTTATAGTTACTACGTGCGAGACCCATGCTTGATATAATGTTGTTTTGTTTACATTATGTTCACTGTTTTGTTCGAAAAGAAAGCTTTCTTTAAAGACAGTAAATGATTTTTGTCTTTGATGTTTCCAGAAGAGTAGTCAGAAAGCTATCTCTCTGAAATACAGGTTTTTAATGATATTTCACACAACTTGAAATAAGATGCTTATGATGGTATATTATCAATAGCAACTTAAATTGTTTATTAATCTTCAGAAAAAATAATGCTTTTTAGAATTGTACGGATTAGTCTTCAACCACAATTGTACAGTAATACACCAGGTATATCACTATACGTCGGTGATCGTTCTCCATATCCAGCAGTCACGCTCTCTGTGCTTCAGGAATATGTCATAACAGTATTGAAGGCTCAAGGCTAGCAATTGATTGGTGGCAAGTAAAACAAATCCAGACCAATCGCTAGGCTGGTGAAACACACGACTTCAACGCCTTAAGTTCTGCCGTTACGCGACCGCGGGACTTTTGGCGTATATCTCAGGAGAATCAAACTAGTCTTATGTTACATATACAAGTTTACCATGATATATTCCACTGGTGCATAGAGCGTTAGTGCGTAAACCCCGGATGTGTAACTTCACAAAGCTCACAACAGATCTCTATTTCATAACGGTTGTGTAATGGCGTCTTTACTCAATAATGTGATTTGGTATTGGGTTATCGATATATTCCAGTCTTAAACTGTCGGCAGGGCAAACACGGGAGAGTTGAAAAGATGATGAAAATGTACAATAGTTATTGAAAGTGTTTAGATTTTTTCTGTGACCACTGTCTGGTGTAACTAGTTATTGAGGTGTAATACCAGATAAAGGACTGGAAAGGAGTGGCTGTAGTCAATCTTTTATAAACATTTCAGTTGTTGGCAGCTTGGTACTGTAATCAAATTTTAATAAATATTTCAGCTATACAAGGTACGGATGTTATCTTTCATGTTTTGTCTTCAACACACAAGTGTGATGCTTTATTTATTGACTCTCCTAATACAATGTTTGAATTGCAGAAATCGTTTTCTCGATACGTAGACAGGCCCTGGTAAGAAACCAAGAGCGGTGCAGAAAATTAAAAAAAAAAACCAACAAATGCAGTGTATAAATTATTTGGTTGAACCACAAAATTCGATTATTTGCTACCAGCATAAGTTAATGAAGCAAGAAAAAAATCAATAGAAATATAGGATGTACATTTCACGGTGCAGACAGAAAAGCTATACGTATCTGTATCATTGGCAACCTACACTTATTGAGACCTGCTCGCCGTAGCTGTGTGTGTGGTGTTCTCGTTCCGTTCCTGTTCGGTAGAGATACAAACGTCTGCTATTTGCACAAACTCATTTAATAAGATTGGGTGTAATAGCGTATAATATATGAAATGATACTGTAGCGGCAGTCATTGAAATATGTTGTTAGAGTTTATGAGATAGGGGAGGGTCTTTGATCGTTTATCGTACTTAACTAGTGGGAACGAAATGCGCGTATAAAATCTATATTGTATTTCTAATTTAATATCTAGAAAATGTTAGCAAATGATAAAAAAATGTTCTGCAGAGAAAATAAATTTCACCTATCGGTTGAAGTATTCGATACATTTCTGAAAGGTAAATTGTGCTAGAGACTGGGCACTCACCGTGGTTCTTGTTTCTTGCAGGGTCTGTCTACACCTACCGGATCGCCAAAACATGTCCCCAAGACGAGGCACTCGCCTGGTGGTAGTGGTGGGAAGCTCCGCCCTAGACCTCACACTAGCTCGCCCGGGGGCACGGGGGTTCAAGACACCCCCGAGGGTGTTGGGCGTCCGAAAAAGACGCCGAGAAAGTTGTTAATGGTGACAGGAGGTAATGAGCCAGGACAGAAAGAGTCGCCGGCTCGTCAGACCGTTGGGGTAGGATCGACCGTGAAAAGGAAGAAGCTTTCTGTAAAGGCTGCGGCGGGGGGTTCTGGTTCCGCGTCATTTGGGCAGCAAACAAAAAGTGCCACGGTCGGTCAGACGGGTAGAAGCTCAGCGCAACCAGGCAAAGCAGGCGCTGCTCTTCTGCCCGGCAAGAGTGGTGCTGCATTTGATCCTACACAATACAATCTGAAGGAGCCTAAACTGGTGTTGGAGCGGTACGTGATCAGACCGGCGCCGCTTTCTCCACCGCCAGATCACTTAGAACTGAATACCGGACGCAAACACGTCTTAAAAAGGATGATGTGGCTGAAGATATTTTCGTATCTGTCTGGTCCCGACCTTGTCCGATGCATGGCCGTCAATAAGATGTGGTACCGTTGGTGCCTGCACCACACGCTTTGGAAATACATAGACATCAGTAATAAACGTATTTTACAGACTCATCTCATCGGCATCGTCAAGAGGCAGCCATATTCACTGTTGCTCAATTCTGTTACAATGACACAGATGCAGTTGTCATGGTTACTCGCGCGCATTCCACAGTTAAAGGATGTGTCACTAGCGTCGTGCTCCTGGGCCACTGTCAGCGCCCTCTGTCTGACATGTCCGCTACTCTCGTCGCTCAATCTGAACTGGGTGGCGGGTCTAACCGAGGAGGGATTCCAGGACATTATCACACCTCCCACGGAACGAATACCCGGCATGCATGACGTCAGTCGTCTGCACTGCCTCAAGGTGCTGTCTTTGGCGGGTACGGGGATTACAGATTCATCCCTAGCCTTGATGGCGGAACATTTGACGAGAATGGAGAACTTGGATCTTAGTTACTGCACTAAACTCTCTAACGCTGGCATGGAAGTGCTTTTGTCACCGCATTGGTCAATTCACAAGACGATCAGAAAGGTCGACATCTCCGGGTGTCGGCGGATAACGGAGGCTGTCCTTGACCTTTTCACCGCGTGTAACAAGCTGCGTCTGGTTGTAGCCAGAAATTGTACAGGAATCTCAAAGCACCACATTGTAAAGGCGTCGTCGTCATCCAACATCACCTACATCACGTGACAGTGCACGTGATGCATTTTGTAAAGTCGTTGTGGTCAACTGTCATCACGTGATCCAGCATTCTGTGATCTCAGAGACAAGCACGTGATGTGTGTTTGTAAAGGTGTCATCGTCATCCATCGTCACTTCAGTCACGTGATATCTACAGACCCCAAGACCCATTCATGAAACCGTTTTCATGCTCAACCATGGTCTCTGTGCTCAAACCAGCTTTCTTGAAACTCACTTAAATAACGTTAATAATAATAAAAATAATAGTCTTTATTTATTCTTGATAACGAAATGAGTCAAGACTCGTCTTACTCTTAGTCAAGTAAACATTTAATAAACAGTATTTACAAATGTTAACATAAAACAGTTAATTGTACGTATTAAAACAATAGGTCTTTAATTTTGCCACAACTTTGACAAAATAAGATTAATTATTGTTGGAACAAGGAATTCGGCTTGAGCACAAAATCCCTGCTTGAGCATGGGAACAGTTTCATGAATACGGGCCCAGGTCTTTGATAAATCACGTGATATCGAGGAACACTTCCTGGATATACTAGTATCACGTGAGATAGCAAAACAAGCAATCATGTGATAAACATATTGAACAAACCAGGGCAACAAATGACAGATCAAATTTTATAGAACATAAACGTGTAGAAACACGAATCGTGAAGTAATTCACATTGACCTTAACGGATCAAAAGCGTGAAGAGCCATAGTATGGTGGCGCTAGTGTTGGGTGTGTCATTGTAAGACAGGTGTAACCTGTGTATGTAAGACTAAGGCGAAGTGGTCCACTCTATAAGAAGTATCTATATATCGCACAACTTCGATAACGATTGTTTGGGACTTGCGTTTCTGTGTTATTGTTATGTCCTGGTATTGCTGTAGGGGTGTTGTTTCTGTAGTGTAACCGCCGATTTAATATTGTACGGTGCAAAAGAATGGTGTTCTGTCATATTATTTGGGCCCTGAAGTTTTCGAGACTGGACTATACCTCATCATCGATACCCAGGGATTACGGTCACTTACGCTTTCTATACCCCTGTAATATGTCATGGCAAAACTTAAGGCACGCTCAGATAAAAAGAAAGCCTGACCAATCGCTAGGCTACATGCCCGTCCTTTGAAGATTACAAAAGAGCCGCAACCTACTTCAGAGTCCGTCAATTTTTACCGCTATGTGACCACAGGATTCTTTTGATGTACATCAAAGGGTTGACCAGTCTTCTTGTCTCATCAACAATGTGGCGCACACGGAGCCTTTAGTTTTGTAATGACATATTCCAGGGGTGTAGAGAGCGAAGGTGAGCGTAACCCCTGGATATCGAGGATGGTTCCAGGGGTGTAGAGAGCGAAGGTGAGTGTAAACCCCTGGGTATCGAGGATGACCATACATTTACTTTATGTCCTTCTTTAAAATTCAGGTAAACTAAAGTATCACAGTTTAGATATTATTTTGAAATAACAAAGAGGGCTCAATGGCCATCAGATGGTCGGTGGTACAGTTTGTACCTCACTCTTCATACACCAAGACGGCCTGGGTTCGTCTCCTTGGTCGGAGGTGAAAGTAGTAAAGTGTTACCGCTCATACCACGTGGGTACTCCGGGCTTCCTACTTCATTTAGGCCCCCTGCTCGCTACCAATCGTTCTAGTTCTAAGAGATCACTTCATATTTAACTGGAAAATCGTTTAAGCGATACTTCCAGTGATACAGACAAACTGGTATGTAGTGGTTAGGGGTTGTTGTCAAAGATATCGACATATGGAAATAACTGCATGGAGACTTTCTATAGTTCGTTGTATATAGTTCTGTACTGTCAAATTATGAGGCGTCGTTTTACTTGTTGTTCTAATCTTTAAAGCGATATTATAACTGGAACGATCAGTAAAACGGCACAACATACGAATCTGATTGTATGACTTTTACTAGTCTTAAATCAATCTTTCAATGCTATAATTGGAATACAGTAAGAAAGTGAACGTATTCATACTCCCATAAACTACTGTAAACGTATACCATGCACTGATCCAGTCGTTTACAGAATCCGACGAATCCCATGGCAGAGAAAAGCTGATGAAAGTGTGTTCACCTATATGAACGCAATTTCTTCTTGTGATGCTTGTAGAAACAAACTTTCAGTGTAAATGGAAACAAAGGGTTGAATCAGTCTTATAACTATGATCGGCAGAGTCATGTAGCAATGGGATAAAGTTTGGTTTGGTGTTTTACGTCCAAGTAATACTCATATAAGGACGTGCCGGGTTTTAGGGGTGGAGGAAAGCCGGAGTACCCGGAGAAACACCTACGACCGACGGCCAGTACCTGGCGGCAGTCTATAGACCGAAGGGTTGAAGTAATGATTTCAGGTCATCTGTTACTATAGAAATTGATGGAAGGAGGGGGTGCTTTTTGGCGGTACGTTGGCAATGGTACGGGCACCTGATACAGGATAGTATCCCTAGTGAGACATTGTTAACAGTATACTATTATTGACGAGTGCTATTAAGGATACATGTTAAAATTAAAAGATAATTTTTAAAATATATTTGTTTGATGATAAATATGTTTAAAACCATGCATTTATGTTAAGCCTGCACAGTATACATTATCAGTTGACAGGGTTCAGACAGATCATTTCTTGTGTTTACGTAAAACGGAAAAGAGATTCCAAGTATGTTTGGTAATTTTCGTGATAGATTTTCAGCGTTATGTAAATAATTATTATATCATAATCAGTTACAGCATGTGGAACATCATTTTTGTTAAACTATTATTTTACAGGCCTATGTAAGTTCCAGAACCACGAGATATGTGTATTGTTGTTTGTCAATATCTGATTATTTTGTCATCACTGTTACGGTGACGGAAATAAAGTTATCAAATGTTCCGACATTGATACCCTAGTTTATGTCGACAATTGAACCTGTTGAATGTCCTCGATATCCAGGGGTTACACTCACCCATGCTCTCTACACACCTTGGATATGTCATAGCAAAACTGAAGGCACACTCGGGTAAAAAAAGACCAATCCGTAGGCTGTATGTCTGTCTTTTGAATATTACACAGGGACCGCGGTCGACTTCAAAGCTTGTGATTGTTTACGTTATGTGACCACGAGATTCTTTTGATATACATCAAAAGGTCGAACCAGTCTTCATGCCTCGCCAACAAGGTTAGCCTTAATTTCCCAGTGATGTAGAGGGCGTAGGTGATCGTTACCCCTGGATATCGAGGATGCATATTGAACAGACTTAAACATGTCAACACAGAACATGTCAAAGATATATTTAGTCTTGGGTGTTCTTGGGTAAAGCGGACTCGGTTGTGTATAAAGGGATTGTCTGATTCCCCATTGGGCCAGAGAGCTGGACCGGACTCAGTTGTGTTTAAAGGGATTGTCTGATTCCCCATTGGGCTAGAGAGCTGGACCGGACTCAGTTGTGTTTAAAGGGATTGTCTGATTCCCCATTGGGCTAGAGAGCTGGACCGGACTCAGTTGTGTTTTAAGGAATGGTCTGATTCCCCATTGGGCTAGAGGGCTGGACCGGACTCAGCTGTGTATAAAGGGATGGTCTGATTCCCCATTGGGCTAGAGGGCTGGACCGGACTCAGTTGTGTATAAGGGATGTTCTGATTCCCCATTGGGCCAGAGAGCTGGACCGGACTCAGTTGTGTATAAAGGGATGGTCTGATTCCCCATTAGGCTAGAGGGCTGGACCGGACTCGGTTGTGTATAAAGGGATGGTCTGATTCCCCATTAGGCTAGAGGGCTGGACCGGACTCAGTTGTGTATAAAGGGATGGTCTGATTCCCCATTGGGCCACAGGACTGGACCGGACTCAGTTGTGTATAAAGGGATGGTCTGATTCCCCATTAGGCTAGAGGGCTGGACCGGACTCAGTTGTGTATAAAGGGATGGTCTGATTCCCCATTAGGCTAGAGGGCTGGACCGGACTCAGTTGTGTATAAAGGGATGGTCTGATTCCCCATTGGGCCACAGGACTGGACCGGACTCAGTTGTGTATAAAGGGATGGTCTGATTCCCCATTAGGCTAGAGGGCTGGACCGGACTCAGTTATGTATTAAGGGATGGTCTGATTCCCCATTGGGCTAGAGGGCTGGACCGGACTCAGCTATGTATAAAGGGATGTCTGATTCCCCATTGGGCTAGAGAGCTGGACCGGACTCAGTTGTGTTTTAAGGGATGGTGTGATTCCCCATTGGGCTAGAGGGCTGGACCGGACTCAGTTGTGTATAAGGGATGGTCTGATTCCCCATTGGGCTAGAGGGCTGGACCGGACTCAGTTGTGTATAAAGGGATGGTCTGATTCCCCATTGGGCTAGAGGGCTGGACCGGACTCGGTTGTGTATAAAGGGATGGTCTGATTCCCCATTAGGCTAGAGGGCTGGACCGGACTCAGTTGTGTATAAGGGATGGTCTGATTCCCCATTAGGCCACAGGACTGGACCGGACTCGGTTGTGTATAAGGGATGGTCTGATTCCCCATTGGGCTAGAGGGCTGGACCGGACTCGGTTGTGTATAAGGGATGGTCTGATTCCCCATTGGGCTAGAGGGCTGGACCGGACTCAGTTGTGTATAAGGGATGGTCTGATTCCCCATTGGGCTAGAGGGCTGGACCGGACTCAGCTATGTATAAAGGGATGTCTGATTCCCCATTGGGCTAGAGGGCTGGACCGGACTCAGTTGTGTATAAAGGGATGTCTGATTCCCCATTGGGCCACAGGGCTGGACCGGACTCAGTAGTGTATAAAGGGATGTCTGATTCCCCATTGGGCTAGAGGGCTGGACCGGACTCCGTTGTGTATAAAGGGATGTCTGATTCCCCATTGGGCTAGAGGGCTGGACCGGACTCAGTTGTGTATAAAGGGATGTCTGATTCCCCATTGGGCCACAGGGCTGGACCGGACTCAGAGGTGTATAAAGGGATGTCTGATTCCCCATTGGGCTAGAGGGCTGGACCGGACTCAGTTGTGTATAAAGGGATGGTCTGATTTCCCATTGGGCTAGAGGGCTGGACCGGACTCAGTAGTGTATAAAGGGATGTCTGATTCCCCATTGGGCTAGAGGGCTGGACCGGACTCGGTTGTGTATAAAGGGATGGTCTGATTCCCCATTGGGCTAGAGGGCTGGACCGGACTCAGTTGTGTATTAAGGGATGTCTGATTCCCCATTGGGCTAGAGGGCTGGACCGGACTCGGTTGTGTATAAAGTGATGGTCTGATTCCCCATTGGGCTAGAGGGCTGGACCGGACTCAGCTGTGTATTAAGGGATGGTCTGATTCCCCATTGGGCTAGAGGGCTGGACCGGACTCGGTTGTGTATAAGGGATGGTCTGATTCCCCATTGGGCTAGAGGGCTGGACCGGACTCGGTTGTGTATAAGGGATGGTCTGATTCCCCATTGGGCTAGAGGGCTGGACCGGACTCAGTTGTGTATAAGGGATGGTCTGATTCCCCATTGGGCTAGAGGGCTGGACCGGACTCAGCTGTGTATTAAGGGATGGTCTGATTCCCCATTGGGCTAGAGGGCTGGACCGGACTCAGCTGTGTATTAAGGGATGGTCTGATTCCCCATTGGGCTAGAGGGCTGGACCGGACTCAGCTGTGTATTAAGGGATGGTCTGATTCCCCATTGGGCTAGAGGGCTGGACCGGACTCAGCTGTGTATTACGGGATGGTCTGATTCCCCATTGGGCTAGAGGGCTTGACCGGACTCAGCTGTGTATTTAGGGATGGTCTGATTCCCCATTGGGCTAGAGGGCTTGACCGGACTCAGCTGTGTATTAAGGGATGGTCTGATTCCCCATTGGGCTAGAGAGCTGGACCGGACTCAGTTGTGTATAAAGGGATGTTCTGATTCCCCATTGGGCTAGAGGGCTGGACCGGACTCAGTTGTGTATAAAGGGATGTTCTGATTCCCCATTGGGCTAGAGGGCTGGACCGGACTCAGTTGTGTATTAAGGGACGGTCTGATTCCCCATTGGGCTAGAGGGCTGGACCGGACTCGGTTGTGTATAAGGGATGGTCTGATTCCCCATTGGGCTAGAGGGCTGGACCGGACTCGGTTGTGTATAAGGGATGGTCTGATTCCCCATTGGGCTAGAGGGCTGGACCGGACTCAGTTGTGTATAAGGGATGGTCTGATTCCCCATTGGGCTAGAGGGCTGGACCGGACTCAGCTGTGTATTAAGGGATGGTCTGATTCCCCATTGGGCTAGTGGGCTGGACCGGACTCAGCTGTGTATTAAGGGATGGTCTGATTCCCCATTGGGCTAGAGGGCTGGACCGGACTCAGCTGTGTATTAAGGGATGGTCTGATTCCCCATTGGGCTAGAGGGCTGGACCGGACTCAGCTGTGTATTAAGGGATGGTCTGATTCCCCATTGGGCTAGAGGGCTTGACCGGACTCAGCTGTGTATTAAGGGATGGTCTGATTCCCCATTAGGCTAGAGGGCTGGACCGGACTCAGCTGTGTATTAAGGGATGGTCTGATTCCCCATTGGGCTAGAGAGCTGGACCGGACTCAGTTGTGTATAAAGGGATGTTCTGATTCCCCATTGGGCTAGAGGGCTGGACCGGACTCAGTTGTGTATTAAGGGACGGTCTGATTCCCCATTGGGCTAGAGGGATGGACCGGGCTCAGTTGTGTATTAAGGGACGGTCTGATTCCCCATTGGGCTAGAGGGCTGGACCGGACTCAGTTGTGTATTAAGGGATGGTCTGATTCCCCATTGGGCTAGAGGGCTGGACCGGACTCAGCTGTGTATTAAGGGATGGTCTGATTCCCCATTGGGCTAGAGAGCTGGACCGGACTCAGTTGTGTATAAAGGGATGTTCTGATTCCCCATTGGGCTAGAGGGCTGGACCGGACTCAGTTGTGTATTAAGGGACGGTCTGATTCCCCATTGGGCTAGAGGGCTGGACCGGACTCAGTTGTGTATTAAGGGACGGTCTGATTCCCCATTGGGCTAGAGGGCTGGACCCAATAGTGTACATAGAAATAACTCCGAAAAAGAACTTCATTCAAATCTGTAAACGTCCTTAAAATGCATCTGACATTAAAACTAAATTACGCAGGGGAGTGATACAGACCCCGAGGACTAAGGATAAGAAGTATACTGAGGAGAGTTTGAACGATTCACTGAACAGTCGGTGAACATTCAGTGAATACGAGAAGTAAGTAATATGATGCGTTACCTGAACTCAACAACTTGGCGATTGTTTAAATTTGGAATAAAATGCGTTTGATATGTCGTGATTTGTTCAGTTACAGTTAAAAGCTATTTAATAATTGCAAAGATAGTATACAAAATAATCCTGTTATATCGTTTGTAGTACCCGTGAAACAATTATAACAAATCTAGATTACAAATGTTGATAGCAACGACACCAGAAACGTGTTGACATTTATTGAATAATGATGATCTTCGGCACTAGCTAGTCTGGACGTAAAAACACCTATATTAAAACATTCATGTTGAGGAGAAATGTAACATACTGTTTTCAGTCGTAAAACCTTGGTTTAAGCTGCTTCTGGGATCACACTTTGAGAGCTAATGATGGTGTAACTACCCTCACCTCTGGTCTCGGGGTTAAACAGAAGTCAACTGATGTAATATGTTTGATCGCGAACTTACATCCACATGCATGCAAACAGGAAAGTAATGTTTACAAGTATTGGTGTTGGTTTTGTTAACTACAGTATTTTGTAAACAATCTATGATTAAATAAAATCAAAACATAATAACGTTGTGGGCGGATCAGAATATATACAAAACGGTCTACTGGGTAAGCTGTGTTTCCCTTTCTTGATAATAACATCCCAGCTTCTACATCCTATTATGTTTACACGTCGCAGTTGATTCGTTATTCTAGGGCATGCTCTGAATATCCAGATTTTCATAAAAGATGTCAACTGCTGACGAAAAAACGAACGCACAGGGATTCGAGAGATGCAGGTTGATGAAGACTACGGGCATGTTTTATGGTCGCCATCTTGATCCCATCGAGAAATATTCAGGATCTTTGTTTGATATGAAAATGGACGTTTTTTTAGTTTGCTTATTAGTGTACTTTCTTGTTGTGATTGACAATGGTGACTTACTTACTTGGATGTGACCAAGATTTACATGGCGGGTGTCGTCAATAAAGCAGAAGACGTTTACTCTTTCGGAACACCTGGTCTTTTCTTGTGTTTTTACGGGAGTCTCCATGTAAATCTTTCCTTTCTTCATATTTTGCCTCTAGTTTAATCGATTTTGAGTTCGGATTATGGTTTAGTTGACGCTTTGGTATTATCTGTTTTGTTTTTTTTCTGCTTTCAATGTCATCGGGGAAAAGCCTTCAATTTTTCTGAAATACTGAAAAGGCCTAGATGCATGATATTTGTGTGGTAGCTTCCTTGGAGGGAGCGGAACAAAGTTTGTAGACGAAAACAAATTTGTCCTAATTTCAGTGTCACTGGGGTCAAATTCGTTTAAATCTAAACATGATTTGAATGTCTTACGTTCACAAATTGTATACGATTTTAAGGTTGCAAGTGAGAAATTAATACCAAGTTATCAATGCAGGCCCATTAGGTCACTTGTACTTGTATTGCAGAATATTTTAATTAGTCATAGAAATGTTACAGATACCACCAATCATGAAGGTATGCCGATGTAGGTTATACCAAATAATTTATTAGGATTTATTAGGAAACATTATGGACGCAGGCTGAAAGCCTCTATATCCATATCCAATAAATTACAAAGAAATAATAATTAAATAAATATATCAGTCCGGTGCAATGTACATGTAGCAGTTGGAGAATATTGTTCTTAATATATAAACCGGTTATTTTTCCAATAATTGTCCATCAGGATTTCAAACTGATAAACAGTTTCTTCATTTATGACATGCTGGAGAAGACTGTTCCACAGATCAACAATTCGATAGCTAAAGAAATGTTTCCTTGCATCCCGTAGACGTCGTTTTTTGAAAATTTTCTGGGAGTGACCTCTAGTTCTGTTGTTATTTTCCATTTGGAAAAAGTTTTTCATTACTCGACTATCATAGATATTGTTTATTATTTTAAAAACATTGATGACCTCTCCTCTAGTTCTCCGATGTGAAAGTGTTGGGAGTTTAATCTTTCCAAACGTTCCGAATACGATAGCGTTTTAAGTCCTGGGATGAGTTTAGTTGCCCTCCTCTGCACATTTTCAATCAGATCAATATCGTTAATTCTAAAAGGATTCCAGACGCTCGCAGTATATTCAAGATGGGGCCTTACTAGTGCTTTAAATAGTAATGTAAACATTGATTCATCTAAATACACAAATGATCTCCGTATCAATCCAACTATGCTATTTGCTTTGTTAACACTTAATTGTATGTGTTTTTTAAAGTTCAGATCTTCTTCGATCATGACACCAATATCCTTCTCACACGTAATGTTTTCGAGTTGAAATTTTACTTCACCCGGTCCTGACATGTAGTATTGTCTTTTCTCCGAAGATTTAATTGAGAGAACTATACACTTCTTTGGGTGAAATTTCAGTAGCCATGTATTTGACCAAATTTGAAGTTTGTCCAGATCATTTTGAAGTATTTGAACATCATCATTGCTGTTTATCTGCCTGTATAGTTTAGTGTCATCTGCAAATAATGGCGACTGGGAAGCTGTTATTTCGGGAAGATCATTTATATATATTACAAACAGTATTGGACCGAGTAATGATACGGAAATAATGATACAAATCGAAAACATGAGCGTCTTATATCTTATCAAACTGACAATTTTCATTATTTTAAAGTTTATTGTCTTGAACATGTTACGTTTCGGGGATGCGTTTAGGCCCCAAACACAGCCATAATAGATTCCCCAGTCCCTGTGTTATTATACCCGACAAATACCGCGCGTGACCTTGTGTCAACATTACTTACAGAGCGCACATCAACTGGGACCCACCAGAGTAATGAGTTACCTTACTCGTGTTGATTGTGGTAACGCTACGATCAACACATGTAGAGTATAATACTATGGTCCCGGGGGTACGAGCTTTATGGAGTGTTGTACTATGGTCCCGGGAGGTACGAGCTTTAGTTATGGAGTATAGTACTATGGTCCCGAAGGGTACGAGCTTTATTTATGGAGTATAATGCTATGGTCCCGGGAGGTACGAGCTTTATGGAGTATATAGTACTAAGGTCCCGGGGGGTACGAGCTTTATTTATGGAGTATATTGCTATGGTCCCGGGAGGTACGAGCTTTATGGAGTATAGTACTATGTTCCCGGGGAGTACAAGTTTTATTTATGGAGTACAGTACTATGGTCCCGGGAGGTACGAACTATATGGAGTATATAGTACTAAGATCCCGGGGGGTACGAGCTTTATTTATGGAGTATAGTACTATGGTCCCGAGGGAACGAGCTTCATGGAGTATAGTACTATGGTCCTGGGAGGTGCGAGCTTTATGGAGTATAGTACTATGGTCCCGGGAGGTACAAGCTTTTTGGAGTATAGTACTATGGTACCGGGGGTACGAGCTTTATGGAGTGTGGTACTATGGTCCCGGGAGGTACGAGCTTTAGTTATGGAGTATAGTACTATGGTCCCGGGAGGTACAAGCTTTATGGAGTACAGTACTATGGTCCCGTGAGGTACGAGCTTTATTTATGGTGTATAGTACTTTGGTCCCGGGAGGTAAGAGCTTTATGGAGTATAGTACTATGGTCCCGGGGGTACGAGCTTTATGGAGTATAGTACTATGCTCCCGGGAGGTACGAGCTTTTTGGAGTATAGTACTATGGTCCCCTGAGGTACGAGCTTTATGGAGTATAGTACTATGGTTCTGGGAGGTACGAGCTTTATGGAGTACAGTACTATGTTCCCGGGAGGTACGAGCTATATGTATGGAGTATAGTACTATGGTCCCGGGAGGTACGAGCTTTATGGAATATAGTACTTTGGTCCCGGGAGGTACGAGTTTTATGGAGTATAGCACTATGGTCCCGGGAGGTACGAGCTTTATGGAGTATAGTACTATGGTCCCGGGAGGTACGAGCTTTATTTATGGAGTACAGTGCTATGATCCCGGGAGGTACGAGCTTTTTGGAGTATAGTACTATGGTCCCGGGAGGTACGAGCTTTATTTATGGAGTATAGCACTATGGTCCCGGGAGGTACGAGCTTTATGGAGTATAGTACTATGGTCCCGGGAGGTACGAGCTTTATTTATGGAGTATAGCACTTTGGTCCCGGGATGTACGAGCTTTATGGAGTATAGTACTATGGTCCCGGGAGGTACGAGCTTTATTTATGGAGTATAGTACTATGGTCCTGGGAGGTACGAGTTTTATGTATGGAGTACAGTACTATGGTCCCGGGAGGTACGAGCTTTTTGGAGTATAGTACTATGGTCCCGGGAGGTACGAGTTTTATGTATGGAGTACAGTACTATGGTCCCGGGAGGTACGAGCTTTATTTATGGAGTATAATACTATGGTCCCGGGAGGTACGAGCTTTATGGAGTATAGTTCTATGGTCCCGGGGTTACGAGCTTTATGGAGTATAGTTCTATGGTCCCAGGAGGTACGACCTTTATTTATGGAGTATAATACTATGGTCCCGGGAGGTACGAGTTTTATGGAGTATAGTTTTATGGTCCCGGGAGGTACGACCTTTATGGACCGAGGTGACCTTATGCCATACCGTGGCGTCCGTCGTCCGTCCGTCCATCCGTCCGTCAACAATGTCTTTAAACAACTCCTCCTCCATAACCACTGATAAGAAATCAACGTTATTTGGCAGGAAGCATCCTTGGGTACCCAGGATTCAAAATTGTACTCATGATGGGACTGACCCCCCTAGGGGGCTGAGGGGCGGGGCCAAAAAGGGTTATTTAGCTATATTGGTTTAAGCGACTTCTTCTCCATAACCACTGATTAGAAATGAGCCTTATTTGGCAGAAAGTATCCCTAGGTGCTCAGGATTCCAAATTGTACTCATGGTTGGACTGACCCCCTAGGGAGCTGAGGGGTGGGGCCAAAACAAATTATTTACCTATATTGATATTAGCGACTTCTTCTTCATAACCACTGATTGGAAATCAACCTTATTTGGCAGGAAGCATGCTTAGGTGCCCAGGATTCAAAATTGTACTAATGGTGGGACTGATCCCCTAGGGGGCTGAGGGGCGGGGCCAAAAAGGGTTATTAAGCTATATTGGTTTAGTCGACTTCTTCTCCATAATCATTGATATGAAATCAACCTTATTTGGCAGGAAGCATGCTTCGGTGCCCAGGATTCAAAATTGTACTAATGGTGGGACTGATCCCCTAGGGGGCTGAGGGGTCGACTAAACCAATATAGCTTAATAACCCTTTTTGGCCCCCAAAAAGGGTTATTAAGCTATATTGCTTTAGTCGACTTCTTCTCCATAACCATTGATAGGAAATCAACGTAATTTGGCAGGAAGCATCCCTAGGTGCTCAGGATTCAAAATTGTACTCATGGTGGGACTGACCCCCTAGGGGGCTGAGGGGCGGGGCCAAAAAGTTTTTTTTAGCTATATTGGTTTAATCAGCTTCTTCTCCATAACCATTGATTGGAAATCAGCCTTATTTGGCAGGAAGCATCCCTAGCTGCTCAGGTTTCAAAATGGTACTAATGGTGGGACTGACCCCCAAAGGAGTTGAGGGGCGGGGCCAAAAAGAATTATTTAGCTATATTGATATTAAAGGCCCAATATACGTAACTTCTGAGAAATGTTCGTGATTTTGAAAAATTCGGAAAAAACATCCAGTTGATAGACCATGCAAAAATAAGCCTAAAATGAAGTAAAGCTGGGCGGGAACTAACAAGATACTCTTGACAAAAAAATCCAGAGGAATTGAAAATTATTCAGGTGGGGCCCATTTCAACAACAAACCGAAGGTAGAAGACGGTTCGAAATGGACGCGTGCTTACAAATAGCGTGTTTCAACTGCGGCTGTACCGGTAACCGCGAAAGAATTCATCTTGAATATTGCTGATATCAGTAAATCTTAACTAAATCTATAAATATAATAAGTTATTAGGCTTGATTTTCGCTTTAAGTTTTGCCGAAAGTTACGTATATTGGGCCTTTAACGACTTCTCCTCCATAACCACTGATTGGTAATCAACCTTATTTGGCAGGAAACATGCTCAGGTGCCCAGGATTCAAAATTGTACTAATGGTGGGACTGATCCCCTAGGGGGCTGAGGGGCGGGGCCAAAAAGGGTTATTTAGCTATATTGGTTTAAGCGACTTCTTCTCCATAACCACTGATTAGAAATGAGCCTTATTTGGCAGAAAGTATCCCTAGGTGCTCAGGATTCCAAATTGTACTCATGGTTGGACTGACCCCCTAGGGAGCTGAGGGGTGGGGCCAAAACAAATTATTTACCTATATTGATATTAGCGACTTCTTCTTCATAACCACTGATTGGAAATCAACCTTATTTGGCAGGAAGCATGCTTAGGTGCCCAGGATTCAAAATTGTACTAATGGTGGGACTGATCCCCTAGGGGGCTGAGGGGCGGGGCCAAAAAGGGTTATTAAGCTATATTGGTTTAGTCGACTTCTTCTCCATAATCATTGATATGAAATCAACCTTATTTGGCAGGAAGCATGCTTCGGTGCCCAGGATTCAAAATTGTACTAATGGTGGGACTGATCCCCTAGGGGGCTGAGGGGTCGACTAAACCAATATAGCTTAATAACCCTTTTTGGCCCCCAAAAAGGGTTATTAAGCTATATTGCTTTAGTCGACTTCTTCTCCATAACCATTGATAGGAAATCAACGTAATTTGGCAGGAAGCATCCCTAGGTGCTCAGGATTCAAAATTGTACTCATGGTGGGACTGACCCCCTAGGGGGCTGAGGGGCGGGGCCAAAAAGTTTTTTTTAGCTATATTGGTTTAATCAGCTTCTTCTCCATAACCATTGATTGGAAATCAGCCTTATTTGGCAGGAAGCATCCCTAGCTGCTCAGGTTTCAAAATGGTACTAATGGTGGGACTGACCCCCAAAGGAGTTGAGGGGCGGGGCCAAAAAGAATTATTTAGCTATATTGATATTAAAGGCCCAATATACGTAACTTCTGAGAAATGTTCGTGATTTTGAAAAATTCGGAAAAAACATCCAGTTGATAGACCATGCAAAAATAAGCCTAAAATGAAGTAAAGCTGGGCGGGAACTAACAAGATACTCTTGACAAAAAAATCCAGAGGAATTGAAAATTATTCAGGTGGGGCCCATTTCAACAACAAACCGAAGGTAGAAGACGGTTCGAAATGGACGCGTGCTTACAAATAGCGTGTTTCAACTGCGGCTGTACCGGTAACCGCGAAAGAATTCATCTTGAATATTGCTGATATCAGTAAATCTTAACTAAATCTATAAATATAATAAGTTATTAGGCTTGATTTTCGCTTTAAGTTTTGCCGAAAGTTACGTATATTGGGCCTTTAACGACTTCTCCTCCATAACCACTGATTGGTAATCAACCTTATTTGGCAGGAAACATGCTCAGGTGCCCAGGATTCAAAATGGTACTAATGGTGGGACTGACCCCCAAAGGAGTTGAGGGGCGGGGCCAAAAAGAATTATTTAGCTATATTGATATTAAAGGCCCAATATACGTAACTTCTGAGAAATGTTCGTGATTTTGAAAAATTCGGAAAAAACATCCAGTTGATAGACCATGCAAAAATAAGCCTAAAATGAAGTAAAGCTGGGCGGGAACTAACAAGATACTCTTGACAAAAAAATCCAGAGGAATTGAAAATTATTCAGGTGGGGCCCATTTCAACAACAAACCGAAGGTAGAAGACGGTTCGAAATGGACGCGTGCTTACAAATAGCGTGTTTCAACTGCGGCTGTACCGGTAACCGCGAAAGAATTCATCTTGAATATTGCTGATATCAGTAAATCTTAACTAAATCTATAAATATAATAAGTTATTAGGCTTGATTTTCGCTTTAAGTTTTGCCGAAAGTTACGTATATTGGGCCTTTAACGACTTCTCCTCCATAACCACTGATTGGTAATCAACCTTATTTGGCAGGAAACATGCTCAGGTGCCCAGGATTCAAAATTGTACTAATGGTGGGACTGATCCCCTAGGGGGCTGAGGGGCGGGGCCAAAAAGGGTTATTTAGCTATATTGGTTTAAGCGACTTCTTCTCCATAACCACTGATTAGAAATGAGCCTTATTTGGCAGAAAGTATCCCTAGGTGCTCAGGATTCCAAATTGTACTCATGGTTGGACTGACCCCCTAGGGAGCTGAGGGGTGGGGCCAAAACAAATTATTTACCTATATTGATATTAGCGACTTCTTCTTCATAACCACTGATTGGAAATCAACCTTATTTGGCAGGAAGCATGCTTAGGTGCCCAGGATTCAAAATTGTACTAATGGTGGGACTGATCCCCTAGGGGGCTGAGGGGCGGGGCCAAAAAGGGTTATTAAGCTATATTGGTTTAGTCGACTTCTTCTCCATAATCATTGATATGAAATCAACCTTATTTGGCAGGAAGCATGCTTCGGTGCCCAGGATTCAAAATTGTACTAATGGTGGGACTGATCCCCTAGGGGGCTGAGGGGTCGACTAAACCAATATAGCTTAATAACCCTTTTTGGCCCCCAAAAAGGGTTATTAAGCTATATTGCTTTAGTCGACTTCTTCTCCATAACCATTGATAGGAAATCAACGTAATTTGGCAGGAAGCATCCCTAGGTGCTCAGGATTCAAAATTGTACTCATGGTGGGACTGACCCCCTAGGGGGCTGAGGGGCGGGGCCAAAAAGTTTTTTTTAGCTATATTGGTTTAATCAGCTTCTTCTCCATAACCATTGATTGGAAATCAGCCTTATTTGGCAGGAAGCATCCCTAGCTGCTCAGGTTTCAAAATGGTACTAATGGTGGGACTGACCCCCAAAGGAGTTGAGGGGCGGGGCCAAAAAGAATTATTTAGCTATATTGATATTAAAGGCCCAATATACGTAACTTCTGAGAAATGTTCGTGATTTTGAAAAATTCGGAAAAAACATCCAGTTGATAGACCATGCAAAAATAAGCCTAAAATGAAGTAAAGCTGGGCGGGAACTAACAAGATACTCTTGACAAAAAAATCCAGAGGAATTGAAAATTATTCAGGTGGGGCCCATTTCAACAACAAACCGAAGGTAGAAGACGGTTCGAAATGGACGCGTGCTTACAAATAGCGTGTTTCAACTGCGGCTGTACCGGTAACCGCGAAAGAATTCATCTTGAATATTGCTGATATCAGTAAATCTTAACTAAATCTATAAATATAATAAGTTATTAGGCTTGATTTTCGCTTTAAGTTTTGCCGAAAGTTACGTATATTGGGCCTTTAACGACTTCTCCTCCATAACCACTGATTGGTAATCAACCTTATTTGGCAGGAAACATGCTCAGGTGCCCAGGATTCAAAATTGTACTAATGGTGGGACTGATCCCCTAGGGGGCTGAGGGGCGGGGCCAAAAAGGGTCGTTTAGCTATATGGGTTTAGTCGACTTCTTCTCCATAACCATTGATTGGAAATGAGCCTTATTTGGCAGGAAGCATCCCTAGGTGGTCAAGATTCAAAATTGAAATAATGGTGGAACTGACCCTCTAGGGGGCTGAGGGGCGAGCCAAAAAGAAAATATTTTATCATGATTACCTAGATACCAATGTATCCAGGTGAGCGATACAGGCCCCCTGGGCCTCTTGTTTATGGAGTACAGTACTATGTTCCCGGGAGGTACGAGCTTTATGGAGTACAGTACTATGGTCCCGGGAGGAACGAACGTTATTTATTCGGTAAGGATGTAGGAGTCGGCGCTACAGTATAAGATGTAATTCTGTTATATTGCACACGAGGAAGTCACATTTGTGTTTCTTACGAAAACATGTCCAAATGGCAAACTAATAAAACGGGATATTATTGAGGTCCCTTCTGAATAAACAGAACTATATTAATGTTCCGACGTCAATGCGAACCACCTGGAGGGTTGGGCCGTAGTCCTAGCGTTTCTCAGTGTATGTCGTGTTCACATGTGATCCTCAAGCTTATAAAATATCTTCACTGTCAAATTCATATTCTTACGGATATGAGATTGGCGCAGACCATAACGAAAATTCCTATTCCTCAGACCAAATAAGACGAGCAAATCGGGTACATTCGGCACTTTTGCTTACGGAAAGTACCGACGGTTCCCGATTGTGTTAATCACAATAGATATATAATACAGGGGTTACGTTTACGCTCTCCACGCCCCTCAAATATGTTATGGAAGAACTGAAGGCTCCGTGTATGCCACCTTGGCCCAGTTGTTCAAAAGGTTTTAGCTTAATCAGTGATTAGCTCACATTTTAATTTTCCTGTAACTTTAAAATGAAACCATAGATTGAGTTACATCATCGGATAGTTCAAATATCTAAAAGTGTCATTTTATATGCTAAATTTTCTCTTGTAGACTGACAGAATTATTAAAATATGGAAATGTCGTTTAATAATGATTAAGCTAATCACCTTGTGAACAACTGGGCCCTTGTTGAAAAGGCTAAAAGACTAGACCCTCTGATGTACATCAGATGTATGTCGTGGTCACATAACGGTAAAATTGATAAGCTTTGAAGTCGGTTGCGGCTCCTTTGCAATCTTAAAGAGACAAGCAGCAGCGTAGCGATTGGTCAGTTTTATTACCTGAGCGTGCATTCAATTTTGTCATCCCATGTACAGAGCGTACCCCTAGCCTGGATATCGAGAATGACGTAACCCCCGGATATTGAGGATGAGTAACCCCAGGATATCGAGGATGACGTAACCCCCGAATTTTGAGAATGACGTAACCCCCGGATATCGTGGATGACGTAACCCCAGGATATCGAGGATGACGTACCCCCGGATATCGAGGATGACGTAACCCCAGGATATCGAGGATGACGTAACCCCATGATATCGAGGATGACGTAACCCCAGGATATCGAGGATGACGTAACCCCTGGATATCGAGGATGACGTAACCCCCGAATATTGAGGATGACGTAACCCAAGGATATCGAGGATGACGTAACCCCCGAATATTGAGGATGACGTTATCCTTGGATATCGAGGATGACGTAACCCAAGGATATCGAGGATGACGTAACCCCTGGATATCGAGGATGACGTAACCCCTGGATATCGAGGGTGACGTAACCCCCGGATATCGAGGGTGACGTAACCCCAGGATATCGAGGGTGACGTAACCCCAGGATATCGAGGGTGACGTAACCCCAGGATATCGAGGATGACAAGCTATGCAATAGAAACCAAGATGGCGGTGGCATCGCCTGTCAAAGAAACCTGTAGGTTGTGTTTGATCAACATAAGGGACAATAAGTCCTATCAGACATTGGCATCGGCATCTGTGCCACTGACCGGGGTACAGACCACGACATACAGTACCGTGCCCCGCTGTCGTAGTTGACTACACTGACCGGGGTATAGACCACGACATATAGTACCGTGACCCGCTGTCGTGGTTGACTATACTGCCGGGGTACAGACCACGACATACAGTACCGTGACCCGCTGTCGTAGTTGACTACACTGACCGGGGTACAGACCACGACATACAGTACCGTACCCCGCTGTCGTAGTTGACTACACTGACCGGGGTATAGACCACGACATATAGTACCGTGCCCCGCTGTCGTGGTTGACTATACTGCCGGGGTACAGACCACGACATACAGTACTGTGCCCCACAGTCGTAGTTGAATACACTGACCGGGGTACATTTCACGACATACAGTACCGTGTCCCGCTGTCGTAGTTGAATGCACTGACCGGGGTACAGACCACGACATACCGTACCGTGTCCCGCTGTCGTAGTTGAATACACTGACCGGGGTACAGACCACGACATACAGTACCGTACCCCGCTGTCGTAGTTGACTACACTGACCGGGGTACATACCACGACATACAGTACCGTACCCCGCTGTCGTAGTTGACTACACTGACCGGGGTACAGACCACGACATACAGTACCGTGACCCGTTGTCGTAGTTGACTACACTGACCGGGGTACAGACCACGACATACAGTACCGTGTCCCGCTGTCGTAGTTGACTACACTGACCGGGGTACAGAATACGACATACAGTACCGTGACCCGCTGTCGTAGTTGACTACACTGACCGGGGTACAGACCACGACATACAGTACCGTGACCCGCTGTCGTAGTTGACTACACTGACCGGAGTACAGACCACTACATACAGTACCGTGACCCGCTGTCGTAATTGACTACACTGACCGGGGTACAGACCACGACATACAGTACCGTGACCCGCTGTCGTAGTTGACTACACTGACCGGGGTACAGACCACGACATACAGTACCGTGTCCCGCTGTCGTAGTTGACTACACTGGCCTGGGTACAGACCACGACGCGGCTTAGACCTCGATATCCCTCAGTGTATATTATGGTTTAAAGGCCAGCCCATTGATTGTTTTATCTTGACAGGAGCTAACACAGATACAGACAGACGATCAATATGGCTGCACCTCTACTGTGTTAGCCAGTCTAGCGGGAAATAGAGAGCAGGGAACCACATGTGGTGCATGAAATGTAAGCTTACATACAGGATGTTTTTTTACGATATAGGTAGGGTAAATGTCATTAACTCTTGTGTTTATTTTGAAGGTGTAACGTTTACGGAAAATGTCAGTATGATTCAAAAAATGTATTTATGCATTGTTATTACATAAAAGCGTGTTTGGGATTTTTTTTGTATAGTACTTCGTAGAGATTCACCCCACCCCTTACCCCCAAGATTTGGTTTTATTTTGGTTTACGTCCAGCCATGGTCGTTTAACGACGTGTCAGGTCTTGGAGGTGGAGAAAAGCCGGAGAAAAACCACCGACCTACGGTCAGTACCTGGAAACTGCCCCACGTGTGTTTCGAACTCGCGACCCAGAGGTGAAGCGCTAGTGGTAGAATGTCGGGACACCTTCACCACTCGGCTATCGTGGCCCTTTTTTTCTCCAGAAGAAATTTCTGTCTTGCAATGATTACTGTCAATCGGCAATCTATCGTATTAGGGGGAGAATATGGCGGTGTTTATGTCTCTCGGACCAGTGGCTTGGCAGATTGGAAACCGCAGATAAGACATGTAATTTTATGGTAGGAGAGCATCGCAATGAGACCAGCAGGCCAATCTTCAACCTGTCCGGCGTGATTGAATCAGTCCAGTGAGGACTGGGGGACCGTCTACTGCAGGGGAGTCTTTATATGTGAAGTAGTTCATACAGCGGAAAACTAATTTTATTAATTGTAATTAATCTGAGATTGAATCGTTTTCTCAGAGTTCTTTATACTTTATCAAAGGTCCGGAGATAAACGTTTGATAGGATGTGACCTGCATCTCAAAACAACAGCTTCTTCACCTACTTATAAGATAGTCAATTGTATATTACTAATTTGCACTACCAAAACAATCCATTGTTTACCTTGTTTACAACCAAACACCTTTTACTGTTTACCACTAAACATCCTATATTGTTTACCACTAAATATCCTATATTGTTTACTATTAAATATCCTATATTGTTTACTACTAAACATCCTATATTGTTTACCACTAAATATCCTATATTGTTTACTACTAAATATCCTATATTGTTTACTATTAAATATCCTATATTGTTTACTACTAAACATCCTATATTGTTTACCACTAAATATCCTATATTGTTTACCACTAAATATCCTATATTTTATACTACTAAATATCCTATATTGTTTACTACTAAATATCCTTTATTGTTAACCACCAAACATTCTATATTGTTAACCACTTAATATAATATATATTTTACCACTAAACATCCTATATCGTGTACCACTAAATATCCTATATTGTTTACCACTAAATATCCTATATTGTTTACCACTACATATCCTATATTGTTTACCACTAAATATCCTATATTGTTTACCACTAAATATCCTATATTGTTTACCACTAAACATCCTATATTGTTTACCACTACATATCCTATATTTTTTACCACCAAATATCCTATATTGTTTACCACTAAATATCCTATATTGTTTACCACTAAATATCCTATATTGTTTACCACTTAACATCCTATATTGTTTACTATTAAATATCCTTAATTGTTTACCACTTAACATCCTATATTGTTTACTATTAAATATCCTATATTGTTTACCACTTAACATCCTATATTGTTTACTATTAAATATCCTATATTGTTTACCACTTAACATCCTATATTTTTACCACCAAATATCCTATATTGTTTACCACTTAACATCCTATATTGTTTACTATTAAATATCCTATATTGTTTACTATTAAATATCCTATATTGTTTACTACTTAATATCCTATATTGTTTACTATTAAATATCCTATATTGTTTACCACTAAACATCCTATATTGTTTACCACTACATATCCTATATTGTTTACCACTTAACATCCTATATTGTTTACTATTAAATATCCTATATTGTTTACTATTAAATATCCTATATTGTTTACTATTAAATATCCTATATTGTTTACTATTAAATATCCTATATTGTTTACCACTTAACATCCTATATTGTTTACTATTAAATATCCTATATTGTTTACCACTTAACATCCTATATTGTTTACTATTAAATATCCTATATTGTTACCTATTAAATATCCTATATTGTTTACTATTAAATATCCTATATTGTTTACTATTAAATATCCTATATTGTTTACTATTAAATATCCTATATTGTTTACTATTAAATATCCTATATTGTTTACTATTAAATATCCTATATTGTTTACTATTAAATATCCTATATTGTTTACCACCAAATATCCTATATTGTTTACTATTAAATATCCTATATTGTTTACTATTAAATATCCTATATTGTTTACCACTTAACATCCTATATTGTTTACTATTAAATATCCTATATTGTTTACCACTTAACATCCTATATTGTTTACTATTAAATATCAATTATTGTTTACCACCAAACATCCTATATTGTTTACTATTAAATATCCTATATTGTTTACTATTAAATATCAATTATTGTTAACCACCAAATATCCTATATTGTTTACTATTAAATATCCTATATTGTTTACTATTAAATATCCTATATTGTTTACTATTAAATATCCTATATTGTTTACTATTAAATATCCTATATTGTTTACCACCAAATATCCTATATTGTTTACTATTAAATATCCTATATTGTTTACTATTAAATATCCTATATTGTTTACCACTTAACATCCTATATTGTTTACTATTAAATATCAATTATTGTTTACCACCAAACATCCTATATTGTTTACTATTAAATATCCTATATTGTTTACTATTAAATATCCTATATTGTTTACTATTAAATATCCTATATTGTTTACCACTTAACATCCTATATTGTTTACTATTAAATATCCTATATTGTTTACCACTTAACATCCTATATTTTTACCACTAAATATCCTTTATTGTTTACCGCTAAATATCCTATATTGTTTACCACTAAAATTAATACCCTATATTGTTTACCACTAAATATTCTATATTGTTTACCACTAAAATTATTATCCTATATTGTTTACCACTAAATATCCTATATTTTTACCACTAAAATAATATTCTATATTTTTCGTTTACCACCAAATATCCTATATTGTTTACCACATGTCACATGATATAACCTTTTTGCTTTATCACGAAATACATAAGATTGTTTATCATTAAATATTGATATTCTATATTGTATTTGCCTATATGCTGTTAATTAACCAAATTGTATTGATAAACTGTATACTACAATTTTCAGTGATAAGGTCTGTGTATTAATACAGTAATCGCGCCACGCCTAACGAATTAATAACAATGCGCGATATAATCGATTCCATATGACTAGCAAGAGTAAACGATTATAGAAGCATTGCTATTGTGACGGATTTACACAAATGGGGACTACATTGACATTATTTGTGCAAAACTGGAAAAGGAAAAGTGACACGTTAGTGTGCACCACCATGAGGCATCACCAGAAGTCAGAACTGGCTTTCAGCGATGGACATGTCAGTGTTTTAGTGAACAAATATTTTATGTGTCTGGTATTTTTTATTTCTGAAGTTCTGACTGTTCTGGTATTTGAACTTGATGACGTCATTGATATGTAAGCGGCAAGCTTAAACGCATCAATTGCTGCAGATAAAAACATCTGTATGGATGTAAATATTAGCAATGAACTGTTACCAAATGGAAGTATACCATCGTTATGAATACAGTTTTGGTGACAGATAGATATCCATGTCGTCCTCTATTTATCTGTCACCCAAATTGTATTCATATCGACTGTATACTATCATTCGATATCATCTAGTCATGAATGACACACAAAGATAGTTTAACCCACTAAATGTTTATACATGCAGCTCAATAAAACAATCCTATTCTTTTCTGATGATTACTTGTACATGTATTTGTACATATCTATTTATCTTTGGTACCGCAATAAAAGGTTAAAGTTTCAATTATTAAATTTTATTGAAATCCTAATACGATTTAGAAGTTGTTTCCCCCACTCAGATAATTTATGTAATGCTTTCAAATTGTGTGTATGTGTTCAGTGTTGTAATGTCTATGTCTGTACCACTGTTTGTTACTTTGTTTGAAGAGGGCTAAAATAGGTTATGCCTGCTGCCCGATCCATTTGTCTTTTTGTCAATAAAATTGATTGAAATTGAAAAAATATTTGGTATCGGTTCAATGCTTAACTATCCTATATGGTTTACCACCTAATACATTAGTAAGATTGTTTATCACTAAATACCCTATATTTTAACATCTCTCGCTTCTTCAGCTTAGTGAAACATAAATACGTGGCAGCTTTTGACGTAATGATATAACTTGTGACGGCTTCTGACGTAATAATATAACTAGTGGCAGCTTCTGACGTAAATATGTAACTAGTGGCAATTTCTCACGTAAATATGTAACTAGTGGCAGGTTTTGAATTTATGATGTACCTAGTGGCAGCTTTTGTCGTAAATATGTAACCAGTGGCAACTTCTAACGTAAATATGTAACTAGTGGCAGGTTTTGACGAAATGATGTAACTAGTGACAACTTCTGACGTAAATATGTAACTAGAGGCAGCTTCTGACGTAATAATATAACTAGTGGCAGATTTTGACACGTGAATGATGGGTGTAGGGCGATCGTTCGGTACAGCGTGTACACGTGTATACCACACGGGAACCTGGAGACAGGGCACAAAGTTTATACCTTCTCTATCTGTCTCCGCTCTGGAGCTGATTAGCTGCTGCCATTATGTTTATATCATCAGATGGCCCCTTCATATAGATCCAGTAGGGGGTTGTAGAAAACTATTTACTAATTACAGCAGGCCTATCAACGACAGGTGCGAATTTTACCTGGTTAACACTGGATGGGGGTTTACTTACACGATACACTAGAGGGGAGTGTAATTATACTACATACTGGAGAAGATTCCTCTTTTACACAAGACACTGTAAAGGAGTTGTCTGATGCAAGACAGCTTATTTGTCAGTGATTGTGTAGGGGGATTTTTTGTCAGTGATTGTGTAGGGGGACTGTTTGTCAGTGGTTATGTAGGGGGATTGTTTTTCAGTGATTGTGTAGTGGAATGTCTGTTGGTGATTGTGTAGGGGGATTGTTTGTCAGTGATTGCGTAGGGGGATTGTTTGTCAGTGGTTGCGTAGGGGATTGTTGGTCAGTTGCTGTGTAGGGGATTATTGGTCAGTTGCTGTGTAGGGGATTGTTGGTCAGTTGCTGTGTAGGGGATTGTTAGTCAGTTGCTGTGTAGGGGATTGTTGGTCAGTTGCTGTGTAGGGGATTGTTAGTCAGTTGCTGTGTAGGGGATTGTTGGTCAGTTGCTGTGTAGGGGATTGTTGGTCAGTTGCTGTGTATGGGATTGTTAGTCAGTTGCTGTGTAGGGGATTGTTGGTCAGTTGCTGTGTATGGGATTGTTAGTCAGTTGCTGTGTAGGGGATTGTTGGTCAGTTGCTGTGTAGGGGATTGTTAGTCAGTTGCTGTGTAGGGGGATTGTTGGTCAGTTGCTGTGTAGGGGATTGTTAGTCAGTTGCTGTGTAGGGGGATTGTTGGTCAGTTGCTGTGTAGGGGATTGTTAGTCAGTTGCTGTGTAGGGGATTGTTGGTCAGTTGCTGTGTAGGGGATTGTTGGTCAGTTGCTGTGTAGGGGATTGTTGGTCAGTTGCTGTGTAGGGGATTGTTGGTCAGTTGCTGTGTAGGGGATTGTTGGTCAGTTGCTGTGTAGGGGATTGTTGGTCAGTTGCTGTGTAGTGGATTGTTGGTCAGTTGCTGTGTAGGGGATTGTTGGTCAGTTGCTGTGTAGGGGATTGTTGGTCAGTTGCTGTGTAGGGGATTGTTAGTCAGTTCCTGTGTAGGGGATTGTTAGTCAGTTGCTGTGTAGGGGATTGTTGGTCAGTTGCTGTGTAGGAGATTGTTGGTCAGTTGCTGTGTAGGGGATTGTTGGTCAGTTGCTGTGTAGGGGATTGTTGGTCAGTTGCTGTGTAGAGGATTGTTGGTCAGTTGCTGTGTAGGGGATTGTTTGTCAGTTGCTGTGTAGGGGATTGTTGGTCAGTTGCTGTGTAGGAGATTGTTGGTCAGTTGCTGTGTAGGAGATTGTTGGTCAGTTGCTGTGTAGGGGATTGTTGGTCAGTTGCTGTGTAGGGGATTGTTGGTCAGTTGCTGTGTAGGGGATTGTTGGTCAGTTGCTGTGTAGGAGATTGTTGGTCAGTTGCTGTGTAGGGGATTGTTGGTCAGTTGCTGTGTAGGAGATTGTTGGTCAGTTGCTGTGTAGGAGATTGTTGGTCAGTTGCTGTGTAGGAGATTGTTGGTCAGTTGCTGTGTAGGAGATTGTTGGTCAGTTGCTGTGTAGGGGATTGTTGGTCAGTTGCTGTGTAGGGGATTGTTGGTCAGTTGCTGTGTAGGAGATTGTTGGTCAGTTGCTATGTAGGGGATTGTTGGTCAGTTGCTGTGTAGGAGATTGTTGGTCAGTTGCTGTGTAGGGGATTGTTGGTCAGTTGCTGTGTAGGGGATTGTTGGTCAGTTGCTGTGTAGGGGATTGTTGGTCAGTTGCTGTGTAGGGGATTGTTGGTCAGTTGCTGTGTAGGAGATTGTTGGTCAGTTGCTGTGTAGGGGATTGTTAGTCAGTTGCTGTGTAGGGGATTGTTGGTCAGTTGCTGTGTAGGGGATTGTTGGTCAGTTGCTGTGTAGGGGATTGTTGGTCAGTTGCTGTGTAGGGGATTGTTGGTCAGTTGCTGTGTAGGGGATTGTTGGTCAGTTGCTGTGTAGGAGATTGTTAGTCAGTTGCTGTGTAGGGGATTGTTGGTCAGTTGCTGTGTAGGAGATTGTTGGTCAGTTGCTGTGTAGGGGATTGTTAGTCAGTTGCTGTGTAGGGGATTGTTGGTCAGTTGCTGTGTAGGGGATTGTTGGTCAGTTGCTGTGTAGGGGATTGTTAGTCAGTTGCTGTGTAGGAGATTGTTGGTCAGTTGCTGTGTAGGGGATTGTTAGTCAGTTGCTGTGTAGGGGATTGTTGGTCAGTTGCTGTGTAGGGGATTGTTGGTCAGTTGCTGTGTAGGGGATTGTTGGTCAGTTGCTGTGTAGGGGATTGTTGGTCAGTTGCTGTGTAGGGGATTGTTGGTCAGTTGCTGTGTAGGGGATTGTTGGTCAGTTGCTGTGTAGGGGATTGTTGGTCAGTTGCTGTGTAGTGGATTGTTGGTCAGTTGCTGTGTAGGAGATTGTTGGTCAGTTGCTGTGTAGGAGATTGTTGGTCAGTTGCTGTATAGGGGATTGTTTACTTAGGGTTATACTGGTAATGGTTGATTGTAGATTACTTTTATTGCGTTTTACTATTACGTAAGCAGCATGTCTTATTACTTTGTACCGAGAATCAATGTCAATGAGGAAACAGGAATTAAGAAGTGACCGTAAGGAATGAAGTGTCAATCTGAAGTAAGACTCCAATCCCTTCCTGTGTCTATCTCCCTAGTACCAGTTTGGCATGAAACAACAAAATTAAAATCGATGTTTTCGAATGTTACCGACCAACACGGTAAGCTCCGAGTCACACGGGGACTCCCACCTTGTTCCTCTACAGTCTTTATCTCGTCTTTGGAATTGATTTGCAAAGAACAATATCATATTTCATGAATGTATTTTTCATGATACAGCACATTGGGGAACAAGATATGGAATTTCAGGGATGGCGTGTCTTATCGGTTCCTCGCCATATGTATACCAGCACTTCGCCGATTTTTTGTTCTCGTACACCACTATTATAATGATGGGGTCTTTTGACTTAGAAACGGTTTGAAATCGATATTTTCGGGTAGTGAGTTTCTCCAAGACTGTAGGCACTACACGTTTCTGTCGATCGCTCTCACTACAAGTTGGTGCCTGGTGAACTACAAAAATGTACGCGAAGTAGGGGTGTTACAACTATCGATGTATTGCAATGGTGAACCACCCAATAGTTCTATCTAAATAGTGTACCACCCAATAGTTCTATCTAAATAGTGTACCACCCAATAGTTCTATCTAAATAGGGTACCACCCAATAGTTCTATCGCAATAGTGTACCACCAATGGTTCTATCACAATAGTGTACCACCCAATAGTTCTATCACAATAGTGTACCACGCAATGGTTCTATCTCAATATAGTACCACCCAATGGTTCTATCTCAATAGAGTACCACCCTGTAATTCTATCTCAATAGTGTACCACCCAATAGTTATATCGCAATAGTGTACCACCAATAGTTTTATCGCAATAGTGAACCACCCAATAGTTCTATCTCAATAGTGTACCACCCAATGGTTGTTCTTTCTCAATAGTGTACCACCCAAAAGTTCTATCGCGTTCCGTACTAGGTGTCGCTGGTGATCGTTTCCCTTACTAGGTGGCGTTGGTATCGTTTCCCATACTAGCAATCGCAGTTGTCTTACTAGGTGTCGCTGGTGATCGTTTTCCCATACTAGCAATTGCAATTGGCGCTGGTGATCGTTTCTCACACTAGATGGCGCTGGTGATCGTTTCCCATACTAAGTGGCGCTGGTAATCGTTCCCTCTACTAGGTGGCGCTGTTTATGGTTCCCAATACAGGTGGTGCTGGTTATCGTTTGTCATAGTAGGTGGCGCTGGTGATCATTTCCCGATACTTACATCAGACAACTTCCGGGTCGTTGTACGAATGTACAATGTAGTGCATAAGGACATTTCATGAGGGTTACTAAATAGTTGTCCCTGACTGATCTATGACTGATATTTGCAGTTTCTTTACATATAATTGTTCAACAATATCTATTCTAGTGATAAATTTTTGTTTGACACAGTTTTCAAGTTTGTTTTGGCAGCAGGACACATAGAGCGATGAGGCTTGCGCATTAATATTTTGTGATTTTTGCTATTTTCTCCTATTAATGAAGGGTAGTGACATTCAAATTCAATTATCATTCTTAAATACAGTTCATGAGGTACTTTCCAGCTCATTATAGGTTCAGTTTGAATAGATCTCCATTGTCAAATAGGCCCCGTGCAAAGTTTAAAATATTTCATTTTTTTATTTCCTTTGGTAATAAATATAGTAGAATTAAATATTTTTAAAATACGTCACTGCACTTACTAATTCAGGATGTCCCGACATGCGCAAGGGGACGTCACGAGACATTCAAGTCATATGACTGTGATGTTCCTACCATAGTAACTTCTAAATGACGCTCATTTATAAAGAAAGTACAAATGCAGAGAAAGAACTAGATTATGTGTGTTTCAGTGACCCAATAGCAACAAAACAGTTACGAACCCCTTGTTGATCGCCTCACGCAGTCTATTGGGGCATGTTGTATATCAGCTACCATTACTACAGATGTCAGAATTCATTTATAAGGAAATCAGACGGAAATTAAATTGGCAGTTATGTTTCACTTGCGTCAAAGTTCACACTGTAGTGGAAATATACCTCGACAGAAATATAGCAAAGGGCGTAAGTATAAAAAAGAAAACTTGTGTTTATGTAAGATTATCAAAGTGATTAATGTCTTCTGAAACCATTGAAATTCTTCAATTTCATTGCTGAAGTAGGCTGTACAAGCGATTGACCGAGAATCTGACAAACCTGTACTTTGCTAGCGTTTAGATGTGTTTGCATGCGGAATCAATAGGAAGCATCAGGTTGCCACAGGTCCTATATATATAAGGAAATGAGTCTCGCTGACAACGTATTCGTCCGTGTGTTGGATGTCTCCACAGTGTAAAAAGGCATGCAGTCAAACGTTTCGTAGATTAGGATTTATTATCTGTTGAAGAAACGCTTTTGGATCGAAATGAGGGAAAGAGTTACGCAGGCTTACACACAACGGCAGACGTAGCTTTCACCGCAGGTCTGGCCTCCAGCCCACAGCTATATAGACAATTAATCACCCGACTTGAAATGATCATCTGACATTTTCAAGATGCTTTCCCATCAAGAAAAAAGGTAAAAAAAATATTATGTAAGTAATATCACAAATGCAAGGAAAAGTAAGACTGACATAGTCACAAGACTTTCACAAACGTCAAATCAACGTCACACTCTATAATATCACCAACGAGAACGTCACGGACCAGGCAAACGTCACACAATATGAACCAGAAACAAACGTCATAGGCCATTAGCAAACGCCAGGGATCAGTGAAAACGTCACAGATCACTAGCAAACGTGTCGGACCATTAATAAACGTCACAGACCACTAACAAACGTCATGGACCACTTACAAACGTCACGCACCACTAAAAAACGTGACGGACAAGTAACAAACGTCACGGACCACTAACAAACGTCATGGACCACTAACAAACGTCACGGACAAGCAACAAACGTCACGGACCACTAACAAACGTCATGGACCACTAGCAAACGTCACGGACCAGTAACAAACGTAAAGGACCACAAGCAAACGTCACACATCAAGGACGTTTGACGCATGTCACTACCTAACAGACTCACGTACCACTAACACACGTCACAAGCCACTACCTAGCAGACTCAACGATCAGATGGCAGGCACAATTAACATCGGACTGTCACAGGTCACGGACCACTAACAAATATTAAGAACTGCAAACAGAAGATGGCAGATTATAAACTACTAACAAAGATCACGATCCACTTAGACACGTCCCAATGTACTTAAACAGTTCATGAACCACAGGGTCACACGCCAGTCACAACGTCACGCACTTTAAACAGAAGTCACTGGGCACTTGACTGACGTCACGGGAAAAAAACCCAGATATCACGAACTACAAACAGACTTGCAAGATACTAAGAGACACCTTAATCAAGGTGTATTGGTAGACGCCAGAGTCGCTACATAGATCGTGATCACCAACGAGCCGGAAATCGACTTTAACAATTCTGTAGAATAGATATTTCGCAGTGCAGCGTAACTGTTATAACGACAATTGATTTACAGCATGTATCGATATTTCATTAATTTTTCAGGCGTTCACAAAATAAATAAGAAAATAAAAACATTATGCCACCTATTCCATAGGTTAATCACAAATACCCTTCCTCCATTGACCGCGATACGGTGTTATGTCGATACACATAAAGGTATTACGTAAACAAGTACGTTCTTACGCCCTCATGGGACGTAAACAGATGTGTTGTTACGCTCTCTGGGGACGTAGAGAGGTACGTTGTTACGCTCCCTGTGAAGTGTACAGGTGCATTGTTACGCCCTCTGGGGAAGTAAACAGGTGGGTTGTTACGCCCTCTGGGAACGTAAACAAGTGCGTTGTTACGCTCCCCTTGGGACGTAGACAGGTGCATTGTTAAGCCCCCTGGGAACGTAAACAGTTGCGTTGTTACGCCCCCACTGGGGACGTAGACAGTTGCGTTCTAACGTCGTCTGGGAACGTGAAAAAGTACGTTCTTACGCCCTCATGGGACGTAAACAGATGTGTTGTTACGCTCTCTGGGGACGTAGAGAGGTACGTTGTTACGCTCCCTGTGAAGTGTACAGGTGCATTGTTACGCCCTCTGGGGAAGTAAACAGGTGGGTTGTTACGCCCTCTGGGAACGTAAACAAGTGCGTTGTTACGCTCCCCTGGGGACGTAGACAGGTGCATTGTTAAGCCCCCTGGGAACGTAAACAGGTGCATTGTTACGCCCCCCTGGGGACGTAGACAGGTGCATTGTAAAGCCCCTGGGAACGTAAACAGGTGCGTTGTTACGCCCCCCTGGGGACGTAGACAGTTGCGTTCTTACGTCGTCTGGGAACGTGAACAAGTACGTTCTTACGCCCTCATGGGACGTAAACAGATGTGTTGTCACGCTCTCTGGGGACGTAGAGAGGTACGTTGTTACGCTCCCTTTGAAGTGTACAGGTGCGTTGTTACGCCCGCTTGGAATGTAAACAGGTGCGTTGTTACGCCCGCTGGGGACGTGTGCAGGTGCGTTATTACGCCCTCTGGGGACGTAAACAGGTGGGTTGTTACGCCCTCTTGGAACGTAAACGGGTGCGTTGTTACACTCCCCTGGGGACGTAAACAGGTGTGTTAGTACGCTCCCCTGGGGATATGTATTGATGTGTTGTTACGCCCATCTTGGAACGTGTAGAGGTGCGATATTACGCTCCCCTGGGGATTAGACAGGTGCGTTTTTTATGCTCCCCTGGGGACGTAGATAGATGCGTTTTTACGCTCCCTGGGGACGTGTACAGGTGCGTTTTTATGCTCCCCTGGGGATGTAGAATGGTGCGTTAACAGGTTCGTTGTTACGCCCTCTGAGAAGTGTACAGGTTCGTTGTTACGCCCTCTGAGAAGTGTACAGATACGTTGTTACGCCCTCTGAGAAGTGTACAGGTGCGTTGTTACGCCCTCTGCGAAGTGTACAGGTACGTTGTTACGCCCTCTGAGAAGTGTACAGGTACGTTGTTACGCCCTCTGAGAAGTGTACAGGTGCGTTGTTACGCCCTCTGGGAAGTGTACAGGTGCGTTGTTACGCCCTCTGGAAGTGTACAGGTACGTTGTTACGCCCTCTGGAAGTGTACAGGTGCGTTGTTACGCCATCTGGGAAGTGTACAGGTGCGTTGTTACGCCCTCTGGGAAGTGTACAGGTACGTTGTTACGCCCTCTGGGAAGTGTACAGGTGCGTTGTTACGCCCTCTGAGAAGTGTACAGGTACGTTGTTACGCCATCTGGGAAGTGTACAGGTACGTTGTTACGCCCTCTGGAGGTGTACAGGTGCGTTGTTACGCCATCTGGGAAGTGTACAGGTGCGTTGTTACGCCCTCTGGGAAGTGTACAGGTGCGTTGTTACGCCCTCTGGAAGTGTACAGGTACGTTGTTACGCCCTCTGGAAGTGTACAGGTGCGTTGTTACGCCATCTGGGAAGTGTACAGGTGCGTTGTTACGCCATCTGGGAAGTGTACAGGTGCGTTGTTACGCCCTCTGAGAAGTGTACAGGTGCGTTGTTACGCCCTCTGGGAAGTGTACAGGTGCGTTGTTACGCCCTCTGAGAAGTGTACAGGTGCGTTGTTACGCCATCTGGGAAGTGTACAGGTACGTTGTTACGCCCTCTGATAACGTGGTGTAATGCTGGTTGAATTGGCGGTTGAAGCACACACGTGGCTGTTATTTATACACCAATCGTGTCCAATTACGGTGTTCTCGGCCGCTAAAACAAATTGAAATACATAATTAACTGACCAATTTAAAACTATTTAATCATTTATAGGTATGCGCCATCCCAATACTTTGGAGATACTGGCCCACACTGTTTAATTTGGCGCCAATCTACTGACACCACAAATAGATGTTGTAGGAAACGTCACTGCTCCAGTAAACTCCAATGCCCTCGCGGCTTCTGGTAACACGCGCAACTTTTACAAAGCGCAATCAATGATTTGCTGTTCAATTTTAGGGAGATATTTGTAGTCACATTCTAACTTTCGCGAATCTCTTCGATATTTGCTATAAAATTTATTGGGAAAGAAGAAAACCGTGCACACGCGCACGCGAGCAATACAAACGTTTGTTTTCAGTGTAATACAGAAATGTTATGCACAATACAAACGTTTGTTTTCAGTGTAATACAGAAATGTTATACACAATACAAACGTTTGTTTTCAGTGTAATACAGAAATGTTATACACAATACAAACGTTTGTTTTCAGTGTAATAAAGAAATGTTATACACAATACAAACGTTTGTTTTCAGTGTAATACCCCATACCTTTTCACCTTTGAACCCAGCCTCGTTGGTGAAGAGCAAGTGCACTATCGATTACCCCAAAGAGCGCTCAAACTGCCGGATTTAGTGATTCATTATTGTCCTCTCTTTGATTGAATAGTTTACATTCAATTTATAAATATTAAAATCTATATTGCATTGAAAATTAATATTTACAAAATATAAAGAGCTATCACTGGATTTTTAACATCGTGTTTTTTGTTTTTCTTCTAAAATGATTAACTTTTTCATGACTTTATCTCACGTAATGTGAATGTTTTGCGCAATAAATTGTTTCAAAAGACAGGCGATTAAGTAAATTTATTTATTTGGGTTTACATTTCCGAAGTACCACCATTAGATATAAAAGAACAACAAAGTACCATAACACGCGACTGTCTCATCGGAAACCCTCCAGTTTTATCGACATACTGCTAAATTACATTATAAAGTGAAAGTCTCGTTCAACCAGACACTTGATCACTCTGGGATTCAAGACTCGAACACATAAAACAAAAAGAATATTATTTTTTTCCGAACGTTATGCCTATTCCATCAAACAAAATCGTGTGCGGGATCCATCAAGTTAACTGCGTGCGTCTTGTTCGGCGTAGGTTGCTGCGCAGCCAATAAGCCTCTGGTTGACCGAGACTACCAGAGTGACTGGACACAAAATATATCGTGATGTCATATTCTTACTTTGACGGAGGTTCCTTAATGATAAGTTAATCCTCTGCTGGAAAGTATTACCGCGCTAAACGATCAATTCACGAAAAACTACTTCATCGTGTGATAGAGTTTGCTTACAAGATACAAGATACACGATGCAAGAATGTTTATTTAAAGTCGCATATTTAAAAAGATAAACATTAGCATTGTAGTGCTATTATTGCGACAAACTAAATGGTACAAACTAATATATAACATGACATGGATAACAAACATGCAAGTAAAACAAGACGAGTAACAGTAAGCAGATATCACAGAAATTAGAAACTTTAAACGGAGTTTAGTAAAACTTCAGTTTTGAACTTTTGATGAAGACCAATTTTCTTGTTAAATATGTTAATCAGAGGCAAGCCGTAACTGCAGTCTAACTCAAACAAAACCAGTTGTTCAGCTTTACGTATATCCTTATTCAATGCTTAGGATAATAAAAACTAACAGAAAACTACTTTCTTGTCAATACCATCATCAAGGCTACTTTTGCACAGGTTTGGGTAAGAAAGCTTATATACAAATAATGTAGTTGCATTTGAAAATATCAGTTTAAATGTATGGTAATGAGATAATTGCAACTTTTCTGAAAAGATTACGATTCGAATCCCGACCAATGAGATGGATTTCGGCAGCGAATCATCCTCGATATCCAGGAGTTACGATCACCTACGCTCTCTCCATCCCTGGAATATGTCGGCATGGCAAAACTGAAGGCATGCTGACCAATCGCTAGGCTGCAGGCCTGTCCTTTGAAGGAACCGCGACCGACTTCAAAGCCTGTCAATTTTTACTGTTATGTGACGACGAGATTCTTATGATGTATATCAAGAGTCAAACCAGTCTCATTGCCTCTTCAACAAGGTGACGCACAGAGTATGTAGAGAGCGTAGGCGATCATAACCCTTGGAAATCGAGAATGACAGCAAATATCATTCATTATATGCCTCAAATATTTGCAGAACAACACGATTAGAGACAGTGAGTGACGTCACTAGACACGTGTGGATCAGGGACAGTGAGTGACGTCACTAGACACGTGTTGATCATAGACGATTAGTGACGTCACTAGACACGTGTGAATTATAGACAGTGAGTGACGTCACTAGACACGTGTTGATCATAGACGATGAGTGACGTCACTAGACACGTGTCGATCAGGGACAGTGAGTGACGTCACTAGACACGTGTGGATCAGAGACGGCGAGTAACGTCACTATACACGTGTGAATTAGAGACGGTGAGTGACGTCACTAGACACGTGTGGATCAGAGACGATGAGTGACGTCACTAGCACGTGTGGATCAGAGACGGTGAGTGACGTCACTAGACACGTGTCGATCAGAGACAGTGAGTAACGTCACTAGACACGTGTGGATCAGAGACAGTGAGTAACGTCACTAGACACGTGTGGATCAGAGACAGTGAGTAACGTCACTAGACACGTGTGGATCAGAGACAGTGAGTAACGTCACAAGACACGTGTGGATCAGAGGCCGTGAGTGACGTCACTAGACACGTGTGGATCAGAGACCGTGAGTAACGTCACTAGACACGTGGCGATCAGAGACAGTGAGTAACGTCACTAGACACGTGTGGATCAGAGACAGTGAGTAACGTCACTTGACACGTGTCGATCAGAGGCCGTGAGTGACGTCACTAGACACGTGTGGATCAGAGGCCGTGAGTGACGTCACTAGACACGTGTGGATCAGAGGCCGTGAGTGACGTCACTAGACACGTGTGGATCAGAGACGGTGAGTGACGTCACTAGACACGTGTGGATCACAGGCCGTGAGTGACGTCACTAGACACGTGTCGATCAGAGGCCGTGAGTAACGTCACTAGACACGTGTGGATCAGGGACAGTGAATAACGTCACTAGACACGTGTGGATCAGAGACGATGAGTGACGTCACTAGACACGTGTGGATCAGAGACAGTGAGTAACGTCACTAGACACGTGTGGATCATAGACAATGAGTGACGTCACTAAACACGTGTGGATCATAGACGATGAGTGACGTCACCAGCACGTGTGGATCAGAGACAGTGAGTAACGTCACTAGACACGTGTGGATCAGAGACAGTGAGTGACGTCACTAGCCACGTGTGGATCATAGACGATGAGTGACGTCACTAGACACGTGTTGATCATAGACGATGAGTGACGTCACTAGACACGTGTCGATCAGAGACAGTGAGTGACGTCACTAGACACGTGTGGATCAGAGACGGCGAGTAACGTCACTATACACGTGTGAATTAGAGACGGTGAGTGACGTCACTAGACATGTGTTGATCATAGACGATGAGTGACGTCACTAGCACGTGTGGATCAGAGACGGTGAGTGACGTCACTAGACACGTGTGGATCAGAGACAGTGAGTAACGTCACTAGACACGTGTGGATCAGAGACAGTGAGTAACGTCACTAGACACGTGTGGATCAGAGACAGTGAGTAACGTCACTAGACACGTGTGGATCAGAGACAGTGAGTAACGTCACAAGACACGTGTGGATCAGAGGCCGTGAGTGACGTCACTAGACACGTGTGGATCAGAGACCGTGAGTAACGTCACTAGACACGTGGCGATCAGAGACAGTGAGTAACGTCACTAGACACGTGTGGATCAGAGACAGTGAGTAACGTCACTTGACACGTGTGGATCAGAGACCGTGAGTAACGTCACTAGACACGTGGCGATCAGAGACAGTGAGTAACGTCACTAGACACGTGTGGATCAGAGGCCGTGAGTGACGTCACTAGACACGTGTGGATCAGAGGCCGTGAGTGACGTCACTAGACACGTGTCGATCAGAGGCCGTGAGTAACGTCACTAGACACGTGTGGATCAGGGACAGTGAATAACGTCACTAGACACGTGTGGATCAGAGACGATGAATGACGTCACTAGACACGTGTGGATCAGAGACAGTGAGTAACGTCACTAGACACGTGTGGATCATAGACAATGAGTGACGTCACTAAACACGTGTGGATCATAGACGATGAGTGACGTCACCAGCTCGTGTGGATCAGAGACAGTGAGTAACGTCACTAGACACGTGTGGATCAGAGACAGTGAGTGACGTCACTAGCCACGTGTGGATCATAGACGATGAGTGACGTCACTAGACACGTGTGGATCAGAGACAGTGAGTAACGGCACTAGACACGTGTGGATCAGAGACAGTGAGTGACGTCACTAGACACGTGTGGATCATAGACGATGAGTGACGTCACTAAACACGTGTGGATCATAGACGATGAGTGACGTCACTAGCACGTGTGGATCAGAGACAATTAGTAACGTCACTAGACACGTGTGGATCAGAGACAGTGAGTGACGTCACTAGACACGTGTGGATCATAGACGATGAGTGACGTCACTAAACACGTGTGGATCATAGACGATGAGTGACGTCACTAGCACGTGTGGATCAGAGACAATTAGTAACGTCACTAGACACGTGTGGATCAGAGGCCGTGAGTGACGTCACTAGACACGTGTGGATCAGAGGCCGTGAGTGATGTCACTAGACACGTGTGGATCAGAGGCCGTGAGTGACGTCACTAGACACGTGTGGATCAGAGGCCGTGAGTGACGTCACTAGACACGTGTGGATCAGAGGCCGTGAGTGACGTCACTAGACACGTGTGGATCAGAGGCCGTGAGTGACGTCACTAGACACGTGTGGATCAGAGACGGTGAGTAACGCACTAGACACGTGTGGATCATAGACGATGAGTAACGTCACTAGACACGTGTCGATCAGAGACAGTGAGTGACGTCACTAGACACGTGTGAATTATAGACAGCGAGTGACGTCACTAGACACGTGTGGATCATAGACGATGAGTGACGTCACTAGACACGTGTGGATCATAGACGATGAGTGACGTCACTAGACACGTGTGGATCATAGACGATAAATAACGTTACTTTCAGAGCATTCAAATTCAACCTTTAGTTTATTTTGGTTGAATTCACATCAATCACATATCTTAAAGTAAATGTTTTATCCATGGTAATTCAGAATAATATCTTGATACATTTCCTGCCGTTTCTACGTCAATATCCATTTAAAATGTATTGATTTTCCTCAGGACTATATACACATACCTTTCTTCCCCGAATCTAATACGTCATCCAGGATGTTACAGTCGTTTTGTATTACATATCGTGTAATTTAGCGCCCCCTATGGTGGCAAAGAAATTGTTTGCTGGTGTAACGCCCTCCAGGGGGACATAACTCTGCCTGTAAGTCATAACTGAAGTCTTTGGTCAATGGCTGACCACTAGCCGGCATGACTGAGTAAGACAAGTGGACATTGATTAATGAAATCGATTTATCAAAAGGGATCCTGGCTTGGAGAAGAGTTATAAACCTACAGTTCCCAAAAAGATATCGGCTTACGGGCGCATAGATATCGGCTTACGGGCGTATAGATATCGACTTACGGGCGCATAGATATCGGCTTACGGGCGCATATTCGATTTTTCCAATTAAGATTTTTGCCTCGTTAACCAACAATATATATCGCTCTCCATTGCATTCATAACCGTTCATTGTGTAGGTGATTTCCGACACAATGTATAATTAATTTTCATTAAAACAAAAAATATTATTTCAAACTTTGACATCCAGTTCGTACATAGATCGACAAGTCCTCCAATCTTGATACATGTTTAGTTCGACATTTGACATGATTTGGATCTTCCACATACCGGGACTCTGTCGGTTCATGTTGTTGTAGGCATTTTGTTTCGTAACACTTCGAGGATCTCCTACAGACAGAATTTGAATAAACGTTTTTTCTTAACACGTTACAGTGTTTTCTGGTGCTGCTTTTATTTACCACACGAATAACACTTAGAGTAATCGCCCCTGAAACACTTTCTGTTTCCTGCTAGGTACGAGACAATCCCGTGATTTTATAATAATGTAGAAAATATCGCGACTCTTCTGGATAAAATGTGACTATCAAAAGCTTGTTCAAAAAATAGATATAACTTTTGTTTCGAAACACGAACATTCGTCCATAAAATACAAGACTACGAAGTCCTAGCAGAGTCCCTGTTTTATGCAATAAAGATTTTTATATATATGTAATCCGATATCATTTTTAGCCATGGCGCGGTATCCGTCGTCCGTCCATCAACATTTGCTTCAAATCGCTACTACCGGTAGTCAGAAAGTCCTGATTGGATTTTGACCAAATTTGGTCAGAAACATCCTTGGGGGAAGGGGAACATATTTTGCATCAATGGCGACTCTGATCCTCAACAGGCCAGAGGGGCGGGGCCCAATAAGGGAAATAGAGGTATTTCCTTTAAATCGATTCTTGTCATAAAGTTATGAATAGATTTGAAGCAAATTTAGTCAGAAACATCCTTGGGGGAGTGGGGGCAGATTTTACATAAATGGTGACTCTGATCCCCACGGGGCAAAAGGGCGGGGGAAATAGAGGTAATTCCTTTAAATCGCTACTCGTCCTATAGTCTTGAATAGATTTGAACAAAATTTGGTCAGAAACATCTCGGGGGGAAGGGGAACAGATCATGATTACCTAGATACCAATGTATCCAGGTGAGTGATACATTCCCCCTGGGCCTCTTGTTATGTTTCCGTACCATAGAGTGGCATTGGTCTCTCTCGCATATCCAGTTAAACCGACTGGTATTTTTATAGGCCTTGTAAATTTGTGTCAACGAAAACCTCACCATAGTCTCGACGATTCTACCGTCTCATCTCCCGGTTACCTGCACACGGAAAGTTAAGGCTGTGCGATACATTACGTGTTCAGTGATAATATTATACAATTATTGACTGTTTTTAAGGTTAATATGAGAATTTGTCAACCTGAGCAAGGTGATGTTCCCCGAGGCCTCACATCACTTTGCGAGGGGAGACAAATCCTCATATTAACCTTAAAAACAGTCATTAACTGTTTTGTTATATGACACCTTCAGTGTCTGCCATTTTTGTTGACAACGGAAGTGCCCGACGATCGACTTTCCGGCTTTCTGATTGGTCGAAAATACCAAATCGTCTGGGAATTCCCTGATACTATTTTTAGTGCACGTGTTGTTAACCTCGCGTGCATTTTCAGGTTAATATCGCATTTTGTCAAAACCTCTAGCCTGCCTTTCGGCCAATCAGAGAGAAGTATTCACCAAGTCATATAACAAAGTAAGATATTGTAGGAGTTAGTTCCCTTAGATATCAGATCATTATTTATTCTTTTACATATAAAACAAAAAAATCGTTGAAAGGTAGAAACAAGATATTGACACATCAAATCCAATGTTTACATTTCCTACCAATAAACAGGTGCACTATCGTATCCCAATAAATCATCGATTCTCTTATATCGGTTACTTTGGCCTTGCGTAAGAAGGTGTCTCGCGGCAGTATTACTCACGGTTTGGATACCGGCCATGTGCCCCTGCAATTATCGTGTTATTCAGGGGAATAACGTGTTGCCGTAGTTTCGTATTTATAGTGTGGCAGTACCGTATATATTGACCGCTGACGGAGAACAAATTCACGTGCAGCCGTCCAATTGTTTTCAAAGAAAACGTAAATTGATAAAATAGACTTCATCTCTGCAGTAAGTAAGCCATGCGTTACAAAAACATACAATGTATAGTCACAGAAACAGGGGCGATTTTTAGCTATATTTGGACCTAGAATAAAATGTTTAGTGTTACTGTACACGTTTTAGGGTTTAAATCAACTTTCGGTAAAAGCGGCCCGTCTAAATGATGATATATCAACCCTAGCTTTCTTTCTTACATAAATACCGTATTTCTAGTTAAGGTACAAAAACATGGTAAGTACTGTTGGAAAATGGATATTTGTTTTACTTCAAAAATTCTCCTAGATGCACGTTAAATGTATACTTCAGTGGACTTAATATCCTCCAACAACACGTCATCGGACTTGTTAAGAAAACATGATTTTTTTTAAATGATCTATTGCCGTCAACTGTTGCTGGCAAAAACCGCTACACTCTTAGAAATAATGATAATTATAGAACTTTCCCTTTTGGGCTTTCTCTAACAAATTCATCGTGTATACCTTCAACTCTCCGCAGTTGGAATTCTTTGGACTTCGCTGTACGATCTGTGCCTTCGCTACATTCTTTTAAAAACTTGTTAACATTAAATGTACCATCCCCTCCACCAATCTACTTCGGTTTTGGTGATCGTAAATTTAATATTATACATACAAAACTTAGACATCAGTGCAGTCAACTTAAATATGACCTTTTTAGAGTAAATCTTGTTGATAGTCCAGTTTGTTATTGTGGCCATCCCTGTGAAAATGCCTTTTTTTTTTGTAGTGTCTACTATTTAACAAAATTTCGATATATTACATTTCGACTTAACTTTAGAACTGCTTTTGTGTGGCAATAATCAGCTGTCATTAGAAATCAATAAAAACATATTTCGACACGTGCATCATTACATCAAATCCAGCAAGAGGTTTTGATCATTATATAGTATTTTTGATCATTATATCATTATTGAGTGTGTACATTGGTATATGTGATTATAAAATTGCATTTCATTAATTTGCCTTCTGATTTTTTTATGAAACCGATTTTGTTTTGATAATTCTAAAATTATTCTGTCTCGTCATTGGACTTTATTTTTGTAATTTACTAGTATTCAGATGTCTTCCCTAGGTATTTCCCTCTTCACCCTACCTTCTCTGTCCCTTTTGCACCCAACCTCCTTCCCATCCCTGCACATTCTCTACCACCCCCACCCCCCCCCCCCCCCCACCCCCCAACATATATGTATTCCATCATTATCATGTATTGCGGAGAGGACTACTTTAAGTTGTAATAACTTGTCGTTCAATCCACTTGTATATTTTACAATAAAATATGTTTAAACTAAACATGATTTGCATTACATATAAGAGAACACCCTGCTTAGTATGAGATATCTAAGGATGTGGAGGGGGGGGGGGGGGGTGTGGACCTTTCTGATTGATTGAGAAAATGTTTGTTTCAACAGTATATCAATTTAACTGTATTACATTCTCAAAAGATTATACTAGGAAAAACATATCTATAATTTATGCAGTGAACAGTGAACACATCTTTGCTCATATATGTTACAGATATATAAAAATATATATGAATAATAAGTCGCCATTTCGCTTAACTGAAATACGGGGGAAAACCTGTACTGGTCCAACATACATTAATTGGTTTGTTTTATTTATTTTATTTTACGTCCTATTATCAGTTAGGGTCATTTATGGACGTGTCAAGTTTTGGAGGTGGAGGAAAGCCGGAGTATCCGGAGGAAAACCACCTACCTACGGTCAGTACCTGGCAACTGCCCCGTGTGGATTTCGAACTTGCAACCCACAGGTGCAGGGATAGCGGTAGAATGTCGAGACATATTAAATCTTGATAAATAGTTTTCTTAACTTCATCCTAGGGTTCGTAGTCCTGACAGTTTTGAATGTATTTCGGACGAGCCCCGTCAATCCTCGCAGTCATCCGGATCCGTTATAGATTCAGCGCAGACAACTTGGAGTAACCGTTCCGACCGTCGAGTCACATGTTATTTACCAAAGGACGAACAGAAGAAAATAAAAACGTAAATTATTGATTAATTATGAGGTCGATTGTTCACGTAATACCAAGAAAAAGTTAGCAATGATAGTGTGACATAACTAAACCAATTTTTAAAAAACGAAATCATACTTTTTCTGAAACAGTGTATTACGACCTACCGATTTCTGACGCCCATTTGACTGTTTTTGACATAACGATATATTGCGACCAACCGATTTCTGACGCCCATTTGACTGTTTTTGACATAACGATATATTGCGACCAACCGATTTCTGAAGACCATTTTGACTGTCTGTGACATTACTATATACTAACCGATTTCTGAAGACCATTTTGACTGTCTGTGACATTACGATATATTGTTACTAACCGATTTCTGAAGACCATTTTGACTGTCTGTGACATTACGATATATTGTTACTAACCGATTTCTGAAGTCTAATTTGACTGTCTTAGACATTGCGATACATTACGACTAACCGATTTCTGAAGACCATTTTGACTGTCTGTGACATAACGATATATTGTTACTAACCGATTTCTGAAGACCATTTTGACTGTCTGTGACATTACTATATATTGTTACTAACCGATTTCTGAAGACCATTTTGACTGTCTGTGACATTACGATATATTGTTACTAACCGATTTCTGAAGACCATTTTGACTGTCTGTGACATTACGATATATTGTTACTAACCGATTTCTGAAGTCTAATTTGACTGTCTTAGACATTGCGATACATTACGACTAACCGATTTCTGAAGACCATTTTGACTGTCTGTGACATTACGATATATGACGACTAACCGATTTCTGAAGACCATTTTGACTGTCTGTGTAATGGCCTAGTACGACTACCGACTGATGGCGATCAAATGTTGTATATTTATTTATTTTATTATTTAGTTTACTTGTCTGTGACGTAACTGTGCAGTATTTGGCCAGACCGTGACGTAATTGTCTCCTCTTGTCATCCCTAAGCTAAGCTCTTTTTTTTAGTGGAACACGACCAGGTACGCTATTCTTCAGACTGACTAGTTGAAGCTTATTGGTTTATTAAAAGACTATACGACTGCCAATACGCCAAACTGATAAAAACGTTATATTTCTCTTTGTGTTGTAACGTACACCGCTACACGTCGTAGTAACGTACTTCACTACACGTCGTATGTCTTCCGCTGAATTGTTTTAAATTGTTTATTTGGTTTGAGGAGTTAGACGCTGCTCGTGCTGCCCTCGTGTCGCGTCCCAAGTAACGGGATGAGAACGAGAATGCACGTCTCGGGCACGCGACTGTACTCACCAATAAGCTCCGCATAAGGCCGGCCGCATTGCAGCTGTAGGGACGGGAGCTACTGTCCCAATACTCTCGGTACATAACGGCCTAACCTTTAATACCTAAAATCAATCGCACAAAAGGCCAATCGGCAGAGCGAGCTGAGAGGCGACACAGAGTGTGATAAATAGCGCCTTTATTGCTGCTGTTTTCGCGGGATCAACACACGTTTTGGAGTTGTTTAATTATTAACTTGTGGAACATATAAGTGTATGTATTATATATTTTATATACATTAAGGTAAGCTTGGTCCGACAACATGTGCACGTCAGTCAATACATAAATGACAATTTAAGATAGCAGGGAGATCTATTGCGAGCCTTTCCTGCCACGCGCGCGTGAGGAGGCTGTGTTGAGCGGTACATAGTATGGTGCGCAAGTTACTGGGAAGCCCAGCAGGACGTCGGGGGAGACAAAATAGCGCGCCTCGCTTATGTTTCGTCAACACCACCACCACCAATACATAGGCCTAACGCTAGCCCAATCAAACGTGCCCAGCGACAGTCTACTCTATGCAATTCATACAAAAATGGCGGATACTGAAAAGGAGGAGGATGACAACGAACCAGTTGTCATAAATGTCGGTGGGACTATTTTCGAAACAACTTATGAAACTTTACGGCACGAGCCGGACACATTGCTCGCCTCCCTAAGACCTTCCTCCCCGGAATACAGACCAACCCGAGGACACTTCTTCTTTGACAGGAACCCCGACATATTTAACTGTGTGCTGGATTTGTATCGGACGGGGGAGTTACACCTACCCCACGGGTTTTGTGGCGCCACCCTGAGAACGGAACTCAAGTTCTGGAGGATACCAGAGGACAGAATTGGGATATGTTGTCTGCAAACCTACTTTAAATACGACACGGATCGCGAGGTACTGGACACACTTCATGACGCATTCGAGGCCAAGGTCTTGGACTACAACCCTAAGGAGGCTGACAGCAGCAAGTGGGTTAAAATCAAAAGGACCTGCTGGCTCTTCCTCGACCAACCCAACTCATCACCGGCCGCAAAGGTAACACAGGCTAGGCTCAAATCATTTCCTATTTCTAATATCAATAATAAAGTTTGTTTAATGTTCTTATTTTCTGAAGCTGTTGCTGTATATTATGTATTTATTACATATACTCGCTTTAAATGATACACGGAGACAGTTTCGCAACAGATCATATTATCACCTTCATGGTATTTTTCTGTTTTGCACGAACAAACTATTCACATGTTATCAGAGGGACGCTGAGTTATTTCCCTTCGATGTTTTTTCATATACTAGTATTTCGTTTCATTTGAAGTCTTTGTGACGGATATGGCCGTAAAATCCTTTCACAATGGAAATCCATCTTGAACAATAAACAATACCGTACATAGACAACACACACCTGATTATGAGTATAAAATGTGCAGGGTTAGTGAAGGATTCGAACCCAGATCACACGTATAGTAACCAGTGAACATATCACCGGAAGTGTCCTGTCCGAAATACGGAAATGTTTTCGAATTAAAGGGGAGGTAACTGTATAGGCTGTAAATTATATAACCAACGGGATGCAACTGGTTGAGTCTCGGGTCGTTCCCGATCCCTCACCTCCCTATATTTATCACTTAGCCTCCCCCCCCCCCCACTCCCCATCATTTATGAAGGAGAAATACATGTAGCTATTACATAGGTTTCTTTTTAAAATATCTTTGACCCTTATTTATAAATGTATGTAGAAGTACACCATAGTGTCTTTTCTACTATAGCAATACTCACATGACAGATCAGGTGAAGAAATATCTCCAGTCGAATATGAACATCGTATGGAAAGGGGATACCCCTTAATTTTGGAGGTTTCTGTAGAAAGTGGAGACCCGCTAGTTTTAGAGTTTTTTGTAGAAAGTGGGGCCCCCCTAGTTTTGGAGGTTTTTGTAGAAAGCGGGGACCCCTTAATTCTGGAGGTTCCTGTAGAATGTGGGAACCCCTTAGTTTAGGTGTGTCCGGTTGTCGGGATCCCCTTAGATTTGGGGGTGTCCGGTTGTCGGGACCCCCTTAGATTTGGGGGTGTCCTGGAGCCCCTTAGATTTGGGGGTGTCCGGGACCCCTTAGATTTGGGGGGGTCCGGGACCCCCTTAGATTTGGGGGTGTCCGGGACCCCCTTGGATTTGGGAGTGTCCGGTTGTCGGGACCCCCTTAGAATTGGGGTTGTCCGGTTGTTAGGACCCCCTTAGATTTGGGGGTGTCCGGTTGTCGGGACCCCCTTAGATTTGGGGGTGTCCGGTTGTCGGGACCCCCTTAGATTTGGGGGTGTCCGGTTGTCGGGACCCCCTTAGATTTGGGGGTGTCCGGTTGTTAGGACCCCCTTAGATTTGGGGGTGTCCGGTTGTCGGGACCCCCTTAGATTTGGGGGTGTCCGGTTGTCGGGACCCCCTTAGATTTGGGGTGTCCGGTTTTCGTGTGCCGTCTCTTCTGTAACTCTCCCTCGGCTCCAAAACTACTCGTTGTTATAGAGAGGCGCGTGCTGGTAAAGCGATCGCGTGCATGTGTTCGCTTGATGTTTTATCTATGTATCTGGTGATAAATTCATTCGTGCTTAAAGTCATCTTCAGAGATTGTCTCTATAGTCATTAACTGGTTAAAAGTCTCAATGCCTTTCTGTACGTCGCAGAAAAATACAGCTAGCACACTTTTGATATCTGTTACAACAAATTCTAAAAAAAGTCTGTTCCAATAGAACGTCACTTATAACGGTGTCAGTTCCCATTGTTAATTATTGCGATCTGTAAGATTCGTTTCGTTTGATTTCGTTGTTACATGTATCAGTCCCCGAGGCAGGAGAGTTCGTGGACATTGATGCCGAGACGAGAAGCGATGTTATTGATTTTTATTTGAAAATTTGGTTTATTGCACAGTTAAAAATAATCGACGGAAAGTATCGATCTGAAAGGCAATGGGACTAAATCTAGTTAGTTGATTTTTTTTTTGGCAAAAATAAACTGGCATAGTAAACTTTTAGAGAAGTGAGGCTTTGAAGGGATTTCATTTGAATGTTTAGATACCGTTATGTGTACAGTAATGAACTATACCTACTGTGCCAAATGATGATAACAAAATTGAGGATATTTGTAGAAATAGGGTTAATATATCTAATCAAGTAGATTTGTTTACCTGTCTCTGTATGTGATCGAGTGTCGTTGTTTACCTGTCTCTGTATTTGATTGAGTGTCGCTGTTTACCTGTCTCTGTATATGATTGAATGTCGCTGTTTACCTGTCTCTGTATATGATTGAGTGTCGCTGTTAACCTGTCTCTGTATATGATTGAATGTCGCTGTTTACCTGTCTCTGTATATGATCGAGTGTCGCTGTTAACCTGTCTCTGTATATGATCGTTGTTTACCTGTCTCTGTATATGATCGAATATCGGTGTTAACCTGTCTCTGTATATGATCGAATATCGATGTTTACCTGTCTCTGTATATGATCGAGTGTCGTTGTTTACCTGTCTCTGTATATGATCGAGTGTCGTTGTTTACCTGTCTCTGTATATGATCGAGTGTCGTTGTTTACCTGTCTCTGTATATGATCGAGTGTCGTTGTTTACCTGTCCCTGTATATTATCGAGTGTCGTTGTTTACCTGTCTCTGTATGTGATCGAGTGTCGCTGTTTACCTGTCTCTGTATTTGATTGAGTGTCGCTGTTTACCTGTCTCTGTATATGATTGAATGTCGCTGTTTACCTGTCTCTGTATATGATTGAGTGTCGCTGTTAACCTGTCTCTGTATATGATTGAATGTCGCTGTTTACCTGTCTCTGTATATGATCGAGTGTCGTTGTTTACCTGTCTCTGTATATGATCGAGTGTCGTTGTTTACCTGTCTCTGTATATGATCGAGTGTCGTTGTTTACCTGTCCCTGTATATGATCGAGTGTCGATGTTTACCTGTCTCTGTATATGATCGAGTGTCGTTGTTTACCTGTCTCTGTATATGATCGAGTGTCGTTGTTTACCTGTCTCTGTATGTGATCGAGTGTCGTTGTTTACCTGTCTCTGTATATGATCGAGTGTCGTTGTTTACCTGTCCCTGTATATGATCGAGTGTCGTTGTTTACCTGTCTCTGTATGTGATCGAGTGTCGGTGTTAACCTGTCTCTGTATATAATGGAGTGTCGCTGTTTACCTGTCTCTGTATATAATGGAGTGTCGCTGTTTAACTGTCTCTCTATATGATCGAGTGTCGTTGTTTACCTGTCTCTGTATGTGATCGAGTGTCGTTGTTTACCTGTCTCTGTATATGATCGAGTGTCGTTGTTTACCTGTCTCTGTATGTGATCGAGTGTCGTTGTTTACCTGTCTCTGTATATGATCGAGTGTCGTTGTTTACCTGTCTCAATATGTGATCGAGTGTCGTTGTTTACCTGTCTCTGTATATGATCGAGTTTCGTTGTTTACCTGTCTCTGTATATGATCGAGGTTCGTCGTTTATCTGTCTCTGTATATGATCGAGTGTCGCTGTTTACCTGTCTCTGTATATGATTGAGTGTCGCTGTTAACCTGTCTCTGTATGTGATCGAGAGTCGTTGTTTACCTGTCTCTGTATATGATCGAGTGTCGTTGTTTACCTGTCTCTGCATGTGATCGAGTGTCGTTGTTTACCTGTCTCTGTATATGATCGAGTGTCGATGTTTACCTGTCTCTGTATATGATCGAGTGTCGTTGTTTACCTGTCTCTGTATGTGATCGAGTGTCGTTGTTTACCTGTCTCTGTATATGATCGAGTGTCGTTGTTTACCTGTCTCTGTATATGATCGAGAATCGTTGTTTACCTGTCTCTGTATATGATCGTTGTTTACCTGTCTCTGTATGTGATCGAGTGTCGTTGTTTACCTGTCTATGTATTGATCGAGTTTAGATGTTTACCTGTCTCTGTATATGATCGAGTGTCGTTGTTTACCTGTCTCTATATGTGATCGAGTGTCGTTGTTTACCTGTCTCTGTATGTGATCGAGTGCCGTTGTTTACCTGTCCCTGTATATGAAGGAGTGTCGCTGTTTACCTGTCTCTGTATATGATCGTGTGTCGTTGTTTACCTGTCTCTGTATGCGATCGAGTGTCGTTGTTTACCTGTCTCTGTATATGATCGAGTGTCGTTGTTTACCTGTCTCTGTATGTGATCGAGTTTAGATGTTTACCTGTCATTGTATGTGATCGAGTGTCGTTGTTTACCTGTCTCTGTATGTGATCGAGTGTCGTTGTTTACCTGTCTCTGTATGTGATCGAGTTTAGATGTTTACCTGTCTCTGTATGTGATCGAGTTTCGTTGTTTACCTGTTTCTGTATGTGATCGAGTGTCGTTGTTTACCTGTCTCTGTATGTGATCGAGTGTCCATGTTTACCTGTCTCTGTATGTGATCGAGTTTCGTTGTTTACCTGTTTCTGTATGTGATCGAGTGTCGTTGTTTACCTGTCTCTGTATATATATATCTGTCTTGAGTTTAAATCCATTTGTTAGACGTTCATTACGTCATGACAGCTAATTTCAACGACGTCACCGACATCGATCAGTTTTCAGTTTTAACGGAAATAGTGACGTCACGTTGAGAAGGAAGTTTCTAGTAATAGGTTCAATGACGGAGGGTAAATAATATACAGGGGAAATAGATGTCAGAGATAACCACTGCAAGTTCTGCTGGTCTTTAAGATGCCGAGAAAGAGAGTATTGTAGCAAGCCTTGTCACTCGATGTAACAAAGACATATGGAACCAGGGAAAGCGACGATAAATACATTTTGCGTCTCACCGTGTACAACAAAATCAACCGAAACGAAACTTGTTTAAGATTTGTTAGAGGCAGAACGGAATCTCGGAATATCGATTGGTTCATCCAATATGAAATACTCTTATTTGATTTGATGACACACCACTGTGGTATACACACAAATCCATGGCTGGTGTAAATGGGTACAGCACAGACTGCACAGAAACATGGCGGACCATGTGGTAGGCAACACCCCTTCAACATACCGTTACTCTGGAGTCGAACATGTGGGACAGCTTATCAAAAATATGCAAACACTTATTACCGCCCCCTCTGATGGTGTGTCCAAAGCATTGGTACATTTACCTACATACATTTCACACGAGCGTCTAAAACGGTCGACCGTATACCAGTATATGAAGCTCGCCTGCTGGTCCATTGGACTTACTAATTAGGTCAAGGACGTCCGAGACCTGCTTTTCATGTGAAAATATATATGGTGTATTAATTTTGTTTACTAAATCAAGGTGGCAGTATAGCAGCTCTCTGGAGATTTCATTACACAGTCAAATGTATTAAGTGTATATATCTTCGTGTCTTATATAACTCAGCGATATTATATGGTTTGTGATATACAGGTGTTTTGTTACAGCCAGTACAATGACTTCAGCTAGCGTCATTAACAACTGCGGTGGTAGTTTTGGAAATGCCAATACCATATCATGAATTGTCAGTATAGTTTGTGTCGTTTAACCTAAATTACGGTTAGGACGTTAGATTTAAAAGAGTTTAATCATTATGTAGGTATGGATTTTGTTTATCCTAAATAAGGAAGTAAGGAATTGGATTCCTGGTAGCATTAAAACATGATAGATCAAAACAAAGCGCGTGGCACCACCTACTGGGGAAATATAGTTTATACGGCGGGATCTCGATCAAGTGATAAGGAAAGTTATAGATCTACCCCAACACCCTCGGGCAGAATATCCATCAGATAGGGTTAGTATAAATAGATCTACCCCAACACCCTCGGGCAGAATATCCATCAGATAGGGTTAGTATAACAATAATTTTATTAGGACGTTTCGATGGACATCAAAACATACTGGATAAACCAAACAAACTATAATATGTAGGTAAAGGTTTAAGGTCATAGGACCCAGGGTGACGCAGACTAGTTACATATCTATACGTTTGACTTCCGGCACAATTTTAATTTCACGATCACCCTGCAGATACCTACGATTACGCCACGCCAGACATCTTGACGAGATACGGCTAGTGACTGATTCACATTATCATTCGAACTCGAAGTCGCTCTTAAATTATCAAAAACAGATCAATATATAGGAATAGATAAGCGACATCGTTGGGCCAATCAAACTCAAACTTCATACACTGCTTCCTTACCAAAAGTGCTCGCTTAGGATTGCTTTTCAGGGTCGAAGGTTAAAGGTCATGGTCACTATTTCTATAAATAGAAAATTGGTTTCCGTGCGATAACTTCAATGTCCTAGGGCCAATCACACTCAAACTTCATACAGTGTTTCCTAAACAAAAGTTCCCGCTTGGGATTGCTTTTCAGGGTCGAAGGTCAGGGTCACTGTTGCTATAAATATAAATTCTGATTCCGTGCGATGACTTCAGTTTCCTTGGGCCAATCAAACTCAAACTTCATAAGTACTTCCTTACCAAAAGTTCTCGCTTGGGATTGCTTTTCAGGGTCGAAGGGCAAAGGTCAAGGTCACTGTTGCTATAAATAGAAAATCACTTTTCCTATGCTAATCAAACTCAAACTTCATACAGTGCTTCCTTACCAAAAGTGCTTGCTTGGGATTGCTTTTCAGGGCCAAAGGTCAAAGGTCAAGGTCACTGTTACTATAAATAGGAAATCTCCATAGCTAGCTCCTAAAAACTTATCTCCCGACTTGCTGCGCAGGCGACACATCCACTTCCGTGGAATGTTTGTTTTTATATGTAATCCAGTTTAAGACACCATTCTCTACGCAGGCGAACCTTATGTCGAAAATAATTGGAAGTAAACTCATTAATTGAGGGTCCTGCCTTTCTCTGATACGTTGGATGTGTCGTACCTGCCTAACAGGACACAGATCGGTATCTTTAATAATTCTTAATAATCTTTGATATCTTTAATACTAAGCTGAATGATAAACGTGACGATTTCGATTTTCCGATCGTGAACTTTCCCTTTCTTGATAGTAACACTCCTGCTTCAATCCTATGGTGTTTACATGTCGCAGTTGATTCGGTATTCTAGGGCTTGCTCTGAATATCGAGATTTTCGTGATAGATGTCAACTGCTGACGAACAAACTTACGGCTCAGGGATTCGAGAGATGCAGGTAGATGGAGACTATGAGCAAGTTTTATGGTCGCCATCTTGATCTCATCGAGAAATATTCTGTATCTTGTTTTGATATGAAAATGGACGTTTTTGAGTTTGCTTATTAGTGTACTAACTTGTTGTGATGACAATGATGACTCGGTTCTCATTTTGAGGATTGATGCTTACTTGGATGTGACCAAGATTTACATGGCGGATGTGGTCGATGAAGCGGAAGACGCTTACTCTTCGGAACACATGGTCTTATTATCTTGTTCTTTTACGAGAGTCTCCATGTAAATCTTTCCTTTGTTCCTACTTTGCCTCTAGTTAAATCGATTTTGAGTTCGGATTATGGTTTTGTTGACGCTTTGGTATCAGCTGGTTCCCGCCCAGGGTTTTATTTTTGAAACACTGTAACCTACTTTACCCACCACTCAAGTACGAACCGAAGTCGCCCCTGAAGACTGGATGTTGTCGTAGCGCATGCGCCGATAAAGCGGAACGCGATTTCTTCGCCCTCAAGTCACGCGGGTTTCCTAACACGCGGTGTGTGTCACGGTCTTCTTTTATAGAAAAGGAACATTGTCAATGTCTTCGAAAGTTACGAAGCCAAAAGGTTGGATTGAATTCTGCCAAAATTGTACCCGGAGAACAATAACAAAACTATTATGGGTTTTTGTTAGTAATCATGATGTGACATGAGCATGAAAAAGTTTCATTCACCGCGATTTCGCCTCAGTTATTATCACTTTTTCATGTTCACCAGCACAGATGTCCATACATGTAAAGTATTAACCATTTATGATTAAGAATCAAACATTTAGATAATATGATAACCTTTTCTATGTAATATCATTATTGCAGTATTATGTACATGATATTCGAAATCAACATATACTGCATTCGGAGCACCTTGCCCTGATTACAGTTATAGGACCGAACCGACCGAGGTGTTCTGAAGGGGAATACTATGGTTCAATTAAGAAAAAGTGCGAAGTGTTCCGAAAAGGCCAGAGAGAACCAGTACTTAAACATACGGCACATCTGATAAGTAATTAGTGACAAGTGCTCCAGCAATTTTAGCCAATTGCGGTCTATGTCGATAATAGAACACGTCACGCATGCCTTGTTGTGATTATCTGAAGGTCATTGTTGATATGTCATACAAAATGCTATGGTGATCGTTGTAGCTATTTATCCGCGAGGATTACCACTGCAACGCATTATAAAGCGCCAACAGTAGCCTTTGTGTATAGAAGTGTTGATATGAGTAGTAGGAAATCGTGAAATCGAACCTGTGACCCCTACTTCCCTGTCCTCCGTGAAATCAAACCTGTGACCCCTACTTCCCTGTCCTCCGTGAAACAGAACCTGTGACCCCTACTTCCCTGTCCTCCGTGAAACAGAACCTGTGACCCCTACTTCCCTGTCCTCCGTGAAACAGAACCTGTGACCCCTACTTCCCTGTCCTCCGTGAAATCAAACCTGTGACCCCTACTTCCCTGTCCTCCGTGAAATCAAACCTGTGACCCCTACTTCCCCGTCCTCCGTGACATCTAACCTGTGACCCCTACTTCCCTTGTCCTCCGTGACAT